>OZ008361.1:5617941-6838039 GCA_963931975.1 Cataclysta lemnata | reverse complement strand
ATTCAGTCAATATGAAGCGTATTGTAGTAAAATTTTACTCCGTAAGATTAACTGCCGCACTCAGAGACGTCAATTAACTTTAATGAGTATTTAATGTCAAAAAATTTAATTCAAATCAAGACACTCCATCAAACCCGACAAGAATAGAGACTAGTTTTGAATTGCCATTTTTTGACGTTAAGTACTCATTAACGTTATTTGACGTCTCTGAGTGCGGCAGTTAGACTTTTCCACAAAATAAAAATGTAGAGTATGTCGATCGATCGTTTTGGCATAGGTTTTACAGCCGGCCGCCTACTTGACTGACACCAACCCTTTTTTATGTGCTGAATTTTATTGTATTTCACTAATTTTAATTTAATTATAAAGTGTGATCGTTAGGGTCGCCACTTGTTGAGTATCAGGTCCCATTGTTGCGACCCTAACGATCCCACTTTAATATTAAATTAAAATTAGTGAAATTAAATAAAATTCAGCACATAAAAAAGAAAACTGTATTGCACTGAACAAATAAAATATAATTAAAAAAAAAACTGTTATTTTACGAGTTGCTTAGCAACCGCCACCTTGTTATTTTACACGATTGCCAAGCAACCACAACATCTATGCTGTTGTTGGTGGTTACTGGGGTTTTATGAGACCCCAGTAGGCCTAGCACGGGACGTGAACAAAACCTATCTCCACCACTTGACAGTATTTAGTCTCCGGATTTAGTGGGAGTGAGAGCGAGAGGAAAGTAGTATCTTTTCCCCGAGGGGGTTTTCTCCACGTCCCGTGCTACGGAGGCTGGAGTGAGTGAGCTGGCACATTCTACGTTATTCATTTGCTCTCAGGCCAACATGGTAGACCCACGCAGGCGCATTTTATTATACTAGAATAAAATCTGCATTTTATTTCGCATCTCGCGAGGCGCACTACGCGTCTCTCACGAAAGCGGAACGGATTGGTCCAGTCCAGGTGCTAAAGAATTTATTCATGATTTATTCGTTGACCATGATGTGGACAAGAGATCTCTGACTACGTAAACGATTTTTGAAATGCCTAACGTGACAGCTGTTTTAACTGTAGCTGTTTTAAGTGTGTTGACTGTAGAGCAAAATACAATTGTCATGACCATTGATAAAATTAATAATTTTAGCAATAAAAGTTGTTTAAAGACGGCAGTTGATTTTAAAAGTGACACAAAAGACATGAAATCTGTTCTTAGATTAAAAAAGGTTGACTTGACATGGCCAGTATTACTAACAACCAACCTTCGGATCACAAGGCGCCTAAGGTTACCGTCTAATCCTCACCGTCTAATCCGTAAAAGTTCAATTTTGACACGTTTTTATGTCTGGTCCACAGCGCCAATTTTCTAAAAGCATGTCATAGAAACACAGACGGTCCGCTGCGACTATTATTAAAGTGTTTTTTTTTAATTAGTAAATTTAGTTTTCCGAATAAGAAAAAGGAATAAATTCCGGGTTCTACCCTATCGTTCGTTCAATATTTATCAAGAACTATCAAAATTGATGATAAAACATTGAGTGATTTTCAATTGAGTGATTTTCAAGAGGTCAGTTTCATTACAAATGTTTCTTCTCAATCCGATATGTCCACGCATGGCGATAAGTGATCCACTCTCTGACCTAAGCCAGCTGTAGGGAAACCCGTGTAATCGACTAAAAAGTGTGCCCGGGAAGTATGTCTGTTGGTCATACGAGCAACTAGTCTGCCGCCGGTTGAATGCCAACATGAATGTACGAATCGTATTGGATGTAAAATGTGTAAGTCTAGCTTTTGAGTATCAGAACAATAATCGTCTGACGCTATTCCAAACCGTTGCCGCTTCGGTTGTTAAAACGAAGGTGTTTTCGGATGATGGCTGACTAAAATTTGAAGAACTAATCTGATTGAATTCTATGATATGCATGGTGGGGGGTCTTGGGGCCTATAACAGAATAGCCTCTTTGTAAAACACTTCGTTATTTCGTATAATCAGATGAGTACAATCTAAAATCCATGTCAATAATCGATTGATTTAAATATTGTGTCACTCCAACTAAAATCTTATTGCAATATTATCTTTGTGTTACGAATTCAGCAAAATGTAGAAAAGTATATTTTATTATATCTTTAGCTATTCCGTGTTTTCATAACCAAAAGATATTCCAGAGTTTTTTCTGAGCACTTTCAAATAGAATTGTTCTTCACCAAATACCAATGACAAAAAAAAAACACGTACCTTTTATGTCACGTGAGACGTAATTGTAGAAAATAATTAGTACAATAATTCGTGTGATTGATGAAAATTACAGATCATTACACTGTTTTCTCAAATCACGAGTTGAGCGTTGAGTTTTCAATGTAATCACAATGCATTCTAATATTGGTCAACGCCAATATTTAGTGTTTACAGCGAATAGCAATATTATTAACGAGAAATTTCACTTGCTGAATATTGTATCTATTAAATTATTTGTGCATCGACTCTCTGTGAATAGAAGACGATCGAAAACTTTGCAATAAGTTCCAAAAGTCACCAGAAATCTAGTCTCCTATAGTAAATTAAAGTAATATTTTGAAAAACTTAAATGACAAAAAGATCATAAATTCACATACTGACACAAACATCTTCAACAAGCTGTAGTGTTTTGTACTTCAACTACAATATTGAATTTCTTACAAATGATTCCAATAAATACAATCATTTTAATCGGTACATATCACATATAGGCACATACTTTCTATGTTTTATGAATGTTTCATTACTGCTATTTTCTTAAAGCCTAAAATTAAAATAACTCTAAGTTCATTTCTTTACGTTATTAAAGGAATTTGGTATCATTTTTATATTTAAATTAATTAATAATAATTTTATGCTTTTGGTCTCAATTATGTGACTGTGTAAATATTGCCAGATTTATATCTAGCTGTATTTTCGAACGTCTGTTTCAGAATAGGTTTGCCACATCCAAACACAGGTACTAAAGAAGGTGGTGGAATGGAAACACTCGATTCGTGGTGAAGGGACGGGACGTTTAGTACCTAGGAACCTGTCTTGCAACATTGCTTGTCTATACAGGATTCACTCTAGAATTTATTAATTATTAAACATGGAAGGTCGAAGGAAATGCAACATTTTAGTGAACGATTATTTTCTGATAATTATGATTCTTAGGATAAATCAGCGGAGGAATGGGCAACAGCGTTACTCTTATATCACGTAGCAATAGTACTGCGACTTTTGTGCCAGATAAATGGCAATAGGCTCGCCACCTATTACATGGGACCTAACATAATTGGCGAAACGTGGTGCTAGTTCACCTCTGCCTACCCCTTCGGGGATATAGGCGTGATTTATGTATGTATGTATGTATGATTCTTTAGCAATAAATGGATTTTTCTGTTCTGAGAATTTGGGTACAGGCAATATTATAGGACATTAAAAACTAGCCTAGTCCAAAATGTGGCAGAAGCTATTCTCCATCGACCCCAAACAATTTGAGGGCAGAGTAGGAAGATTAAAGAAAACATATATTTTTATGCTAAACGAAGCTTTTGCCCTTCATCTCACCTGATGGTAAGTGACGATAAGGGCCGAAGATGAAATTGAGCTTCACCTGGAACCCTCAACCACAGAGGGGCTGGCTATCTTATCACTATTTTGTCGGATCATAATAATGCTGTAAACATGACTATTATGGCGACAGATAATGATTGGATAATATTTATAGTTAGTTATACTTGTAGGTATGAACAACTTTATCGATTACGTTTTCTTCAGTGTTGATATTATATCAATCTTTGCTGCTTAATTGCATCCACGGAGTTTCTTCCGACCTTAATATGAAATCGGGTTGCCAGATACAACCAAAACATCAGTATCAAGCAGGCGATTAATTATTGAAATTTATTAAAGTGTCTTTTGCTTAGCACGCTGCTAGAGAAAGTGCAACTTTGGTTTCGACGTCAGACAGCTTAGCATGAGCTTCATTTAAATCGTGGCTCTTATCGGGAGCATCATCGTTAATGTTCACATTTTAGACAATTAATATTTTACTGCATGGTCACGCGATCTTCGACATGCATGGTGACTTTCGTGCAGTATTAGTATGTGCAACGACTCAGCTAATACTTAAACCTACGTATATAAATCACGCCTATAAATCCAAAGGTGATTTAACACCCACGACTCGCCAATTATGTTAGGTCCCATGTAAAAGGGGCGAGCCTATTACAATCTAACGGACACGTCAACCGCAGAATATTGCTAGGTTGTTTAAGATAAACTATACTGGCTATTATTCATAGATCTTTACTCTTAGTCACCTTGTATAGCACCCGTGGGAGAGATGGGGGTGATGGTGACAATTGTATTCGGCTGTGCCGTCACCACACTGTAGTTAATACTTGACAAAAAAAATTGGTTCGTATCAGTTGATTATCCTTAGTATAGAAATTTAAGTCACGAAGACGAATGTGTGGCTATTTATCTAATCTTTAAATACAAAAATTGAAGCGAAACTCAATTTTAATTGATGCCCAATTTAAAAATCTTTCGCAATAAAAAACCTCGTCGACTTTATTGGCTTTCTAGATTTTTAATCTTCCTTTAGATAGTTTTCCGAATTATTAATTTTATTATGCATAATTTTGTTGAAACCTATCATCATACTTAATTAATCCAATGGCTTATTTAATTGTAATAATTCCTAGAAGAACTTGCGGATCCTTTCTAATGATGTTATTGCAGTCTCAATCATCTTTTACAATCCTAGCATAAGCTTAATTCTTCGTCAAAAGATTTACATTTTCAAGCTTATCAATATTATGGTCTAACTTATGGTATTGTTAATCCGCAAAACATTTATATCGAGGATAGGTATTCTGTCAGAACCGAATACCTAAGGGCCAAATATGTCTGCTGAAAACGGCTAGTTAACTGTTTTGCACAGAAAATAAAATCGTATATAAAGCACCTGCATTTATACGGTATTGCCAGATAAAAAAGCGGAACAACTAAATATGCCCATGCTCATGTATGTAACTGATTTTTTTAAGTCTTGCAATTATTCGGTTCTGCCAGAAAATAATAAATATTACCCGTTTCAAAGATTTTTAGGAGCATTCTTGCACACTATGATTTTTCTACAAAATCCCTAATGGTCCTTAGACGATCAAAATAGCTCGACTAGCATTTACGTGCTTGAAAAGCATGCTTGACTTTGAAGTACGTCAAGCATGCCTGTCAAGAATTCGCATTCATTTCGTCATTGTTGCCTTACTTCTAGCTTCTAGCTTCTTTTAAAACTGTCAAAATTCACGTATGTCTAGGGACCCCTTAAAAGTTTAAAAGAGAAACCTTTTCTCACCTATCCATGAAATGCGTTATCTTTACATGGTTTTTATGACGCTGACCTTTGTGTTTTATGTTTGGGCACAAACAACGTGTTTCGCCGTTTATAGGAATTCATTACTGTGTCCACACATGCTACTTCAAAGTAGCCGCGTGAAATTTTTGTTTCCTACGAAGCACTTTCTTCGGTTTTCATTTTTGAAGAAAGTTCTTATTTATGTCGATCCGATCCAAAGCTTATTGCTTCTTCTCTACGGAAATCTTCCGAGTCTCGAAATGGTTTAAATTTGAACATACCATTGCTGCAATTAATGAGCCGTATATTGTCATTGTCTTTATCATCGGTATATATAATTGCTTTTTAATATTTATACGAAGTATTATTTTTAATAATGTTCTTTCACTCAATCAACAAATTGTGTTTATTTTTATGATTTATGGATTACATTACGGCATTAATATGACAGTTTCTGGTTTTATTTATAAATTATAAATATAGTCTATTAAATTAGAGTTAATTTCTAATAGTGATAATTATTAGATAATAGACTTTTAGAGAACCGCATCTCTATTTTATACATAGGCATTGAAACTGATAATATGCACTGAACGTGTTAATTCATTAGATATAATTATATTTCTTATAATCCCATCGAGATTCGTATGTTTTCCACCAGGTTTTCTCTGTCTCATTAGCTCGTCATGCACAATTTATTACATGATGAGTATGTTAATTCAATTACCGCTGCTTTCATTTCATCTACTGATTATTACGTTTTCTTTTTGTTACAGGTGACAGATTTGGAGTTAAAATTTTATGGGAATCTGCTCTCCTGTTACAATTACGCATTAACAAGAGCAATTTTTGAAATCACGTCTTGTTTGGAAGTGAAAATAATGGATAATATGATTCGGCGCGTGAGTTCCCCAAGTGAAAACATATCTGTCTTTTGGAGCCATTGATGAATAAGACTTCACGGCCATAACGTAACCAGTTATGCCTTGAGAATGGCCAGACGACGAGACTGTAAATGCCTCTGCGCACAAAAAATGTCAGAAAAACTTTTACACCAGTACCGGTGTAGAAGTATAAGTTTGCTTCAAGTAGCAAAGGTGTCTTTAGTTCTAATTTTAACTTTTAGTGTTAATTTAAGTGAATGCCACGAAAGCGCAGACAGTGATACAAGAGACTCGGCGCAACAGGAGTTCGCTAAGCGCATGCGTGTAATTGAAAACGTGACGGGGAGGTTTTTTAGTGACGTATACGAAAATGGTACTTTCAGAACTGGTAACACGTTGTGGGATAACATTTTGAATAAGTGCTCCTATAGTCCGTCAATGAGTTGTTTACAAAAAAACGTGTATAGTTACTTGGACGATAGTTTGATGGCCAACGGTGACATAAATGTTGGACATGGTGTGTGTTTTAAAAAAAACAACGTGGACATAAAAAAATATAGTAAAGAAGCTAACGTTATCTACCTCACCGGTAACAAGGATGGCAGTGATACAGAAGACAGATATTTGGACGAGAAAAACGAAATTAATGATGAAGAGGAATCAGGTGAGTTTAAGAACATTAAATTCTATAAACATTATTGCCAGTAAACTTTCTTTCCGGCTTTGGAAACGTTATGTAAATATAAAGTGGTTGTTCGAAATTAAATGGTAAATACATTTACCATTTAGTTCAATCAATCAGCTGTTGTATGTTCGTTAAGCCACTGCGCCATCGAGCTCCTTAGTTATTATAAGTTGTTATTATTATAGCAGTCCCTAGTAAAAAGTCGACCAATCGAGGCTGTTTTTTTATTTACGACTCACGGTCGGGTCGCTCGTAATCTTTCGCTTTTTCTTACCAGTTCTATCTGGGTCTCGGGTCTCAATGAGCGTAAAACAAGAGTAAGCAAAACCGGATGCGCGCGGTTGTATCCGGATTCCAGAGTAGCCATTGCTAAACTTTATCAGATGATTTTCTCTACAGAATTCCGTGGCATGAATATAAAGTTGAAATTTACGAACCTAACAATGCCAAAGCCATAGCAGGTAATAAAACATAAGACAAGTAAATTTGAACTCTTTCACTAAATCAATCGAACAATAATAATAATGTGATTTAATAGTAGATTATATAGCAAGGCGTTAGAATAAATGTCTCAGGTCACATGTTTATCAAATACAATCTGAGACATTTTTTGGTTTTCGCCCTTGGTATAAAATGTAACTACAATTATGTCACTCCCTGACCAGGAAGTGGGTTAGTCCACTTTATGATCAGTGGCCCTAGCCAATTGGCCAATCTATTCGAACGCATAGAAAACAAACGAAACTGACGTTTTACAGAGAAAACAAAACGTCAATTTCATACTTTTGTTTTCTATGCGTTCGAATAGAAAATCCACTTGGCTAGGCCCTCAGGTGTGACAAATCCTTTTTCGTATCACTCGTCTATGATTTTAATACCTTTCACAGTGGGTTGAGCTCTTGCAGTGTCATATTTATATTGGTTTACATCAAGATGGGATGCAGTGAAACCCGGTCACACATTAGCATGCTTAAACAATGCACCATTCCTTAACATTCATGTCACATCCGTGGCCATAGAAATCTGTGGTCAACAATTTGACTCCACTTTTGAAGGACCCCAGATTTCACTTTACTTATTAGCGGCGACGGGTGCAGTTAGCCTGGTCTAAGTGGTAGACGCAGAGTGCCTATGTAGACAAATGTTCTTTTAGAAACTTTCTCATTTGTTGTTCATAGTTAATTTTCAATTACTTTTGCGGTAAGTTAGTTAAGATATAACGAACCGTTCAAATGTAATAGACGTAAGTTTGAGCACAAGTTCCAAGACTTTTTAGCAGATACACCCTGAAACATAATTCATCTCATAAGGCTCTAAACATTTGAAATAAAAGTAATAAGACAAATTTGAGGTGTTTTTGGGTTTAGGCATTGTTACTATTTAACCCGACGTTTCGATCACTTTACAGCGGCCGTGATCATGGGGAGACTGGAGATGATAGCTGTCTTTACATAAGGCTATAGTTATCGTCAAATTATTTAAAATTTTAGTGGTCCATCTATCTCAAGATTTTTAAATATGCCTTCTCTTCCATTTGTTTTGAAATTTTTATCAATGTACAATATTGCCAAAGTAGTTTTAGTCGTTGTAATATAATATTTAGCATAATTGCTCCAGGATTTGGTTAGGTTTTTATGTTCGGCCACCAACTAGACATTGACTAGAAAACTTCATTGGTTCACTATGGCTAGTTTTTTTTTATGTTGTTTATTGGTTGTTTATTGGATTCTTCTCGCAGGCCACTGCGAGAAGAATCCAATAAATAAACTTGTTCCCAAGGTTCGAATGCATGCAATTTAATTGCAATTCTTGACGGCTTGATTGACACAATCCTATGTTATCTTGAATCGCGTAAGACGTAATAACTGGAAAGGCGAAATCAATATTGCGTAGCAGTACGAATCTGGAGCGTGCGACCTATGAAAGTATTGGTGGTGACAATGCAGGAGAAATTATAGGAAATGAGAGGAAGGTAACGGAAGAGAAAATAGCTTATAACAAAAACAAGGAAAAGTTCTATGAAAACAAGAATGTTGGAGTCCCAAGGCTTATTGTTTAAATTTAACTATACTGCCAAGATGATGGTGACTACGATTGATGAATAAATAGTCTTACAAAACACGAGGTCAATAAATTATTGAAAAAATATTTACCTCATGTGCTAGTCCACAAAGTTTCAGTCCAACATTTATAATAATTATTATGTTAAAAAAACAATTAATAATGAATGAATGCACTAGTGTTATTCCGACACGTATATAATGTGGTGAAAATTAACTCTCCACCCTTTGAAGGTAAAAATATATTTGTTATGTTATAGGACCGGACGAAGCATCATAATGACATAACATTGCATAATGTGTTAATACACTACAGCATTCCTCTTCAATGATTAACAGGCGGAATTATTTTCTAAAATTCTAAATCAACTGAAACTGTGTGATCATTATACAACAACATTAATAGATATTAATTGAACGTTATAATGAATCTAACACTTTATCATCATATAATCATCAGTTGGCGAGTAATCAATAAATCTGTCTTATTTCATCAAAATGTAAACTATTTCGACAGAGAGACGAAGGGGCGCTTGGTTCAGTAAGGGCCGGTTTTTTGATGCATAGTTAACTTAACCAATAATTGTTAAAAATTGTTACTAATCTTTAGATATCACACTAATATTTAACCATACATAATAATTTTAGTTACTAATTTTACTAATTGTTAAATATCAGTCTGATATTGTAGCCAAAAGGGCCAGGTCAAGAGTACCCGAAACCGACGGGCATGCATGAGATTGATGAGATTGGATGAAGCGAAAGAAGTATGTAAGGATCGTAGCAAGTGGAAAGAAGTGATCTCTGTCTACCCCTGTGTGAGAAAGGCGTGGCGTATTTATATAAGTATGATATTTAGAGATTAGTAATAATTTTTAACAATTGGTTAAGTTAACTATACCTCAAAAAACCGGCCCTTAATACTTTAAAAATGTTTTTGTTTTCATTTAATATTTACTTATAAGGAGGATAGTTACAGACATTTAATTTAAAATTCAGTTGTTACGTTCCGTTATAGAATTTTTGAATTTAAAGTACTCTAGAGAACTGACTTCTTGTATAATTATTTCCACGCTCTGCTGAATTAAAAATTTCTATGCCACTAACTACTGCAGTAGTAAATATTATAATAACAATAAAAAAGTAACCGAAGTCTCCTATGTTTTGCGCAAACTTCGTTGTAGGCACGTAAGCAGTCATGCAATCTAACCAATTAGTTTTAACACGGCAATTGAAATAAATATTTACTACATTTCAACTCAACCGGTGAAATTGTAATGATACCTTGTACCGTGAACATCACGTGACTACAGAAAAGTGTCAAATTTCTCCAATGTATTTGCAACCTTGACATTTTACTTATATTCTCTTATGTCCGTTTTTACCAACGATTCTTAATGTTATGGACCTCTTACACATACACAAAGATTACGCCTATTTGTTCCCCAACTGAAAGATAGCTGTAACATCTTGGACAGGCTATATTCATTTAAATTCTCACGGCTACCAATTTGGTTCATTGGCCAGTTATCTAGCTGTTTGTGATGAACTTATGTAGTATAATATTTATATGTATAATTATTAGGTCTATTAAATTTTGTCCGTTATCTATTATTCGCAACATAAGTGCTTAATGTGCTCCTTACTTTGGACTAGATGATAGGTGTGACTGTAAGACATTTTGATTACTAGATATTTATTACTATAATTCTGATAAAATGAAATTCGGTTCATTCGGAATGTGTCTAGGTCCGAAACATTAGGATAATAATATTTCCTTTATTTATTTTGTATGATTCCAAGTCATCATCATCGTCTTTAAAAGTTTATATTCCATGTATTATATGGAAGGTTTGGCAATTATCTATATTTCTTTTCTGTGTAATGAAAGGATAATTTTTAAGCGTATGTTATTTTGAATTGCTAGAATCACCATTAGAAGAAGTGACGGACGCGCTGTACGACAAAGGAGTGAAGTTTCTGGTGACACATGATATGAAACTGACGCTACCTGAGTTCTTCTTCCACGGAGCCACTCTGAAGATATCCCCGAGGGCTCTGACTAAGACTGGCGCTTTAGTCCATGTGGACCTCGAGCCAAAAGTGGGGAGCGTCGGAGAAGGAAGGCTGTTCTTTAAGAAAATAAGTGAGTTTCTGTTTATTTACCCTGTCTTGTGTAGTGTATAAGATCAAGCTATCGTCAGAAATCGATTCCATTTTTGAGGCTGTCTCTGCACACTTACCTTGCCTTGGTCTAATAAAGGGGTAATCTGAACAAGTAAAGAAACAAACCCTATGGAAAAGACAAAGAATAAAAATTTTGGTACTTAAAGAATACAGAAACATTTTAATTCAAAATAAATTTTCGAATTATTTATTGTTACTCAAAATTATATCCGCTTAGCATTGGGCCCTGACGAAATGGGTGTGAATAGTGATAAGACGAAGACAGGTGCTTTCAATTTTACTATTTAATTATTTTTGCGGGTGTGAAAATGCCTTTACCCTTTAAGGCAGGGCCAGGGTCCGTGCAAGGGTATGTGGGACTCTTTGGCGTGTAAAGAGGCCGCCTTCGCACATAGCAGGGGGATTAGGGATTGGAGCGAAGTCTACATGCCCCAACATAACGCTTCCCCGAATTGTGGGCTGTAAACTAATGTTCACTTTTAAATTACAGAAAAATATTCTTCTCCCTGCCCTGTTCCCAGTCTATCTGGGGTCGGCGCAGTATGTTTCCTCTTCCATTCATATCGGTCAGACGTCATCAAGCCATCCACTCCCTTTTGATTCATATCATCCATCACACCGTAAAGGTGCTAGTGATGAATGAATGTATAGAAAAGAGACGGAACGGACCATGTCGAGAGACCGATGAACAGAGAGAGGGATTGGAATGACAACATTCCAATCCATACTGCTTAAGGTTTTGGCTTAGGTTTTACAGCCGGCCGCCTGCCTGACACTAACCCTCTTTGGGTATGCTGTTGTTGGTGGTTTGCCCTCCACCATTCGGGTGCCCCAAGGTGCTTATTGGTCTACACCGGGCAATCTCCCTAAGTCGACTTTTACGACACCCATGGGATGAGTCGGGGCTGGCCTATTTGTTCGCTCCCAGACCAACATAGCAGACTTTAAAACAGCATATTTTAAATTACAGAAAAATACTTGAAGAAAAAGCTCCTCACGGCGGCCATCGCAATCATTTTGGTGGTGAAACTAATAGCCCTGAAGGTCATCTTCGTCTTACCCTTGATTATGGGGGTAACGACAGCGAAGAAAATGTTCCTCAAGTTCCTGCTGTTCCTATTCCCAGCTCTAAGTCATATATTCAAGCTGTGCTCATGGTATCATCAGAACTATCACACCACTAAATACCACCACCACCATCATTTGATTACTCATCACCATCATAAGGTGAGTGTCAGAATTTGGATTATGTTGATTAAGCAATACGCAGCTATTAACTTTTTCGGCATAAAATTCCTTCTCTGTTCTAATTTCATAAAATTCTGACTGTTTTTCGTAGTATAGTGCGATCAATGTTCTTTGGGCGTTTATTAAAGTCATTTAGTTTTCAATCAAAAATCAAAATAAAATGTCTATATTACACTCTTTTGGCTACTTAGTCCATATCCTTGAAGTAAATACTCACTACCCCTTGAACGAGTTTTATTTATTAAAGCTATACATACTCGTACATACACAAATCAGGTAGACAGAGGTGGCGAGCCTATTGCCATCTATCGCGCACATAAATCGCAGTATTTTGCTAGGTGGCATTAGACGAATGCTGATGTCCATTACTCATCGCTGTCTTTATTTGCTGGCTATATAATATAAACATTTATTTTTTGTGCTTCAGGGTCCACACCATGCTTACGGCCATCCTTCATCATCATCGATTGTGGTGCGGCCTCATGCTGAAGGCCCACCACAGTCACTCGATCACTACAATCAAGATTGGGAACTGTCTGGACCTGGATTAGGCAATGAGTGAGTATCACAGTAAATCAATAGGAGTAGCTTTTTTTCGCTTCTATTAATTAAAACTACTATTATTAAACCGCGTTGCTTTCCATCAATAAGTACCTTATAATTTGCATATTTGTGGGATCAGTATTTATTATCCATATCAAGAATTAAAAAACTAAGTATTATTTCGATAGTTTCGGGCAGCAACCGACTATGAGGACTAACGTTCTATATTATATGCAATCGGATCAATATCGGAAACTCGGAGGATCTTTATTTATACTTTTGTATAACTTACCATTGACCTTTGCAATTATATTTTAATTACAATTGACAATTTTTACTCTTTAATATTCATTTTTTAAAACATTTATAGAATGGCTCATATATATTATTTTCTTTAAATATTGTAATTTGGATTTCAGATACATTGCATCAGGGGTGTCTGGCATACATCGAAATGCAATTGCTAATTTTAAGCCTGATGTCAACGATGCTAATGACATAAATGCTTGGGGACTAGGAATGCCGCCAGGTAATTATTATTTGAATATTGATCATAATATTTATGTTGTATTTAACATTTAAGGTCTACATAATTAATTATATTTCCTTTACTGTCATCAATGGGAAATGTGTGTATATCTGCTGCTACTGGATTCCCATTATACGAAAATCTCTGTATAGTTTTTAACCTGTGTATTGTATTTCAAAATATGTAATGTGAATTTCATATTCTTCAATAATATCATCAAGTTATTAAAACTAATAAACAAATTATTATCTACAATTCACTTCTAGTCGATTTTAATAATTACATCGTTGTTGTTTTTAATTGTCCAAACACTAATATAAAAACATAAAATATCAAAAAGCTATACAGCAGAATACGGCTTCAAAGGCTTCATAATTTCATAATAAAAATTTGATAGTAAACTTTGGCTAAATCCACTATAAAAATTATCACGAAATAACTTTTGTTTTAGTATTACGAAATCATTATTGTTTTTAGGGCAATCGATGAATGTCGGAGAATACGCTGGCTCTAATAACGTACCCCAGGTGGTACAGCCCAACACTGGACAAAGAATAAATTTAGCAGGATCTGGAAGGTTAGTCAAATTCAAATAATATTCACTGTATGCATAAATAGCAAGAAGCTATGAGATATTGTTAAACCACAGAATAAAGTTTAAGAAATAAAATAAAATTTAATTTATATTAAGTAATTTAAATATAATTTAATTAATTTAAATTATATTAAGAATTCAAGAAAATATGTTGAATAGTGTCCTACAATTACCTTGAAAAACTTTAACTTAAAGCACAACATCAATGGTTGCCTGCTGTATTGCCTCTGGATATAAGATAGTGGCTAATTCGAGTACCTTCAGGCCAATAGTAATTCACTACAGAATTGTGTACCGACTGTTGAGTGAATACCAGCCTCAGGCACTTTGAGCCGAAGTAGCATGCTTACACTTGCAACTTACACGTTTTAGCAGTTTCTGTCTAACGTTGCCTATACATTAATTATCGTTTGTTTGATCAATATTACCACTTTTGGGCCACATGCCTTCTTTATTCTTCTTCTCCCTGCCCTGGGGGCCTACCGCCTAACTCGATTGCTGATGATAGCTATATTGCAATGCACTGCTTACGGCTATAGCAGCCATCCTGAATTTTTAGGCTGCACGGATTTTGTGCCAAATTCATACAAAATCATTCGGTGATCATTCGTTCAAAGCTATCGCTAATAGTTTAGGTACACTTGGTGCGAAATGACAGCATGACTTCATAGGCGGTAGGCCCCCTGTTCCCAGTCTATCTGGGGTCGGCGCAGTATGTTTCCTCTTCAATTCATATCAGTCAGACGTCATCAAACCATCCACTCCCTTTTGATTCATATCATCCATCATACCGTAAAGGTGCTAGTGATGAATGAATGTATAGAAAGAGACGGAACGGACCATGTCGAGAGATCGATGAACGGAGAGAGTGATTGGAATGACAACATTCCAATCCATACTGCTCAAAGTTTTGGCTTAGGTTTTACAGCCGGCCGCCTGCCTGACACCAAACCTCTTTGGGTATCACATGCCTTCCTTATTGCTAGAAGAATATAGGTAAAATTAGTCTACATCATGGATGAATTTTTAATTACCTACATAATGATTATGTATTTTGCTACATATACTATTATTAGCTTATATAAATCAGCTCAAAACACATAAGCAGCTATTGTCGATTCAGAAATATAAAGACGTCCAGCGAAAGCATGTCGGCTCTTATTGTGAAACGCCCATAGAGCTTTTAATACTATAATTTATTTAATAATGCCCAGGAGTATTTATAGTGACGATATAGCCTTATATAGTTCTGAATTGACAATATGGGTAATATGGTTACTCGAAATGCATCCGTGATGCATCGTAAGTAAATTAGTACTTTAGTCATCTGACATACCTACGACAACTCATATAAGTTACCAACATTTTGTATGAAAATTGACGTGACAAGGTATTAAGTGTCAGTCTGCACAATTATGTTGCTGAGTGTATTACTAGGAATTAACTTCTAATTTTTTATTACAGGCCAGTTGGTCCGCAAAATCCGTATCGAATAAAAAAGGGCAAAGATCCATTGCAGGCAGAAAAAGAGGCTTTGGTTAGTATTTTTGTAATCATTTACTGCTAGGTACTGAGTGACGCCGCGTGGTCACGGCAGAGCAGAATACAATTGTCACCACCTATCTCTCCCGCGGGTGTCGTACAAGGCGATAGGTTCGCCACGTATTACATGTGCCCTAACCTAATTGGCGAAACGTGGGTGTCAGTTCACCTCTGCCTACCCGTTCGGGGATAGAGGCATGATTTATGTATGTATTTATTTCATAGACGAGCCATTGTTCCTACAGTGGTTGAAAGGAAAATTATAGTGAAAGTATGTTCTTTCTACTTCAAAGATTCGAGCGGCAGCTATAGCGGCGAGAGCACCACCGTCGCCAGTAAGAGATGAGATACTCAGGGTGTCTTCGGCGAAGCTGACAGAGACAAACAGAGTGAAGACAGAGACGGAACTGGTGAAGCAGCAACAACAGATATTGGCTTCGCTGGATCCGGTAAGTGCAAAATAGAAAGCTGGACCGTTTCAGTAAATCTCATCTATACTAATATTAAAAAGCTGAAGAGTTTGTTTGTTTCTTTGTATGATTGGTTGGTTAAACGCACTAATCTCAGAAACTACTGGTCCGAATTGAAAAAATACTTTTTTTTTTTTGGGATAGTACATTTAATGAGGACGGCTATAGGCTAGTATATAAAAACCACATTAACGCGACCACTAGTTATAAATATTAAGTAAGTTCCGAAAACCAAATTTCCTATTTTTAGATAGAATAAATTGTAGAACCAAAATTATAAAGAAGCCGACCCCAGACTGGGAACAGGCTAGAGAGAAGTAGAAGAATTGTAGAACTATAGTTGTGTTAATTATCAGTAATGACTATGTGAAAACTAGTACATATTGTATGCATAGAAAGGTTTGGTTTAATTTAATTAATTTCAATATTTGTTCACAGGAAACGATAGCGGCTGACAAATTTTACGGTGTTCTCCTGGACAAAGTGGATAAGATCCTCGGGTCTATAGGAGCACATGATCCTGGTTGCAAGGACAGGGCCGTGTGCGCTTTATACAGAGATCCGTTTAAGCATGCGCCGTATAGTAATCTGGTCTCGAATGAGCTGAGCAAGTAAGTACAAAATAATCAGCTTTATCTTCCCAGTATTGGTGTTGACCTATAAATTCGCAGCTGAAAGCATGAGCTCGGGTAGTTAATTTAATATTTACAATGACAATGTGACTGGCGTGTTATGTAATCATAAAAGACTATTTAAAACCAAAAATCTTAACAATGTAACTGGCATATTTGTATACATTTCCGGCGCTGCATTATGTCATCATTATACATTTGCGGCGCTGCATTATGTCATCTTTCTCCACACTTATCTGTGTCTCAGCATCGACACATCCACACCCATCACTTCCTACCATGCCTCACATCCATCTAATAAGGGTTCTTCCTCTACTTTGCCATCCATCAACATTAACAGAGTCCATAACTTTTAAGTCACACTTAAAGCATACCGTCTCATAAGATACCAAGCTAAACTAAAATCCTTTTAACTTTTTGTCGCTCACGCCACATTTAGACTCTCTCTTAGTTACTCATTCATTATCTTAACCATTTTTGTCACCCCGCACATCCTTCTCGACATTCTCATCTCTGACGGAGACTAGCTCTATAATATGCCTACCTACTGCTGATGGGACTTATTATAGTAAAGAAGAAGCAAGGAACAATATAGTAGATCTAGAATAAAAAATTAGAATTAATATCCCTTTATTTTGATTTTTGGGTCTTGTCATCATGCCTTCTTACCCTCAAAGATTATACAGCGTCGTCTTTAGACCGCATAATTACATGCCTTGAACAGGCGACAATGTACCAAATGACTTATGTAATTTAGGTTGCAATTACTGCAATAACGGTGCTGCGGTTACACCTAACGTGTGTCATTATATTGAAACGGGCAATTTTCTTCGCGCTACTTAGGCACCCGGGTGTCGTCACCAAACAAATAAAACAGTATCATCACGCTGGTACCAAAACAATGTTTTCTCCAAATAAGCGTTGCGGATTGGTGGGACTTACCTATTCATTATTTTGTAATCTGTAGTTAGTAATAGTAGTGTATTTTCTTTGTTGATATTGCTTTTTAACTGTGCTTTTTTCAGACTATGTTTCTATCTAGTTCTAAAAATAGACTATAACCTATTAAATAGAGCTAGATACAAAGATAGTAAGGCAGGTCCTCTTTATTTGTTTTTTTTTTGCACACTGTATTTACCTGTGAATGCTTGGTACATTTGGACCTCATGGCAATGCTTAGAACTTATTGTCAGAATTAACGCATACAAGTGTTGGTAAATCTTAAATAAATACACATTCTGTAAAGTTCCTACAAGGAGCTCGATGGCGCTGTAAGTAGTTTAACGTGCTAGCCCTTAGATTTCGTAAACTAAGCAACGTTAGCTACTGCCGGTCATTGGATTCATTCATCATTGGACCTTAAATTTATTATCTCGAGTTCCTGCGTTCTTTGGAAGGGACGTTAAGCCGTTTATCCCGGCTGCATCTGCAGTCGTTTATATCCACCAATCCAAACTGGGCCAGCTTGGTGGGTTGTTGTCCATTCTCCCTATATTCTTATACCATCCTTAAGGAATAGAAGAATATAGGTAACGTGTCAAACTTATACAGAGGCCACTCTTATACGGAGGTTGGTGCGGCTTCGGATTAATTAAATAGGTCAGTATTATCTGAAAAGAATGTCGGATAAATACGATCGAATTGATTATTGTTCATAATTTTGGTAAAATATGTGAGAAATATGTTCAAATTGGATCATTGTTGAAAATTTATGACCAAATAGAACATTTGTTCTAAGAGAAAGAATTAGCCTAACCTCATATTTATTTATTATACGAGAAACAAAAGGTGATAACGACCATTTTCTTGTTTTCAGAGATTCCAGTGAACTAGTTTCTCCAGCAGATAGCCAGATGGCGTTACGTTACTACAACTACGTACAGGCGGCGAGAGACGGGCAGGAGCATAAAGACTGTGTACAACTGTACCCGAACTGTCATATAGATTACAATAAATAGTCAATAATTAGGGTTGGTATTGGTTATGTTCGGGATTTGTTTGTCCAAATTGTATATTATGGAATGGGTACTCGAAATTGGCTTTCATTGGGGGTTAGAAGGAATTCAATTTAAACAATTTCTTGCATTCACACTTTAAATTTAAATATAAATGTATATAAATATTAATGCCTGTTTCCCTGGGGCACGCCATAACTTCAGAACGACTTTACCTATTTCATTTATTTTCTTTTTTAATTTTTCTAATACTTTGTAGAAGGTAGTTACGAAAAGAAAATTTAAGGAAAATTTCCAATATTATTTTCAAAAATATGAAAAACATCCTGAAAAATCCACGTTTTTCACTTCAGGCTACCTAAAACTCTAAAATGTTTGTCGTCCTAAGTGTCATTTTGAAATATATAGTGTGAACTTTTAATTAGTATCTTTGTATTATTTGTAATATTATTTTAAATGTTTACACAATAAACGCCTTCAAAAGGCCTTACGCATTTATTGTACACAAATAATAATTATTAATTGTTATACAGCTATGTCCAAAACCTAGCGATAGCAATTCACCGTGTATTTATTTATTATTTAGTTTAAAATTTGTATTTATTATAGACGATGAAGTAACTAATTAATTTTAATTATTATATATGTGTGGGTTGAATTTCTTTTTCGAATAAGAAATTTATTTCTGTGAACATAAAATTGCATAGCTGATGTTCACAATGCTATGCAATATTGCGTAGCTAAATCAAATAGTTTTACATGGGGTCCACTGGTTGTTTTAATTTTGTATTGAAAAGTTAGATTATCTATTTTAGATCTAAAACGCTCTAAGCTTAGCAGAGAGCCAACTCCATTATTAAATGAAGAATTTTCATCATCAAACTTTCATCATCTTCGTCAGTTTTAATAAAAATGTCCACTGCATCTGCAGTGCTGGGTTACAAATTCTTCCCTATGGATGAAAAAGGAAGAATTCGTCATAACTCACCAGTGAGGTTTGATGGGAAGTTTTTTTTTCGACTTCATAATATATTAATCTGATTTGACTTCAAAATAATAAATAAAATCAATTTCTATACTGTGTCAATTTGTAGAGCCTGAGCAGGTATTGTAAGTAAATTCCAACTATCTCAAAGACTATGTTTCATAATATTCAGGGACGATTTATATTTCGACTTCACAAAATATAATATGAATAACATATGCCTTGAAAATAATAAATCAAATCAATTTGTGGAACCTCAGTGGGTATTGTAAGCCAATTCCAGTTATCGCAAAGACTAAGTTTGATAGTATTCATAATAATAGGTTTGCTTTAAAAATGTTTTTGCCATGCCATGGTCACCTTTCTTCCCCAAAAGTTATAGGTACGCCACGATCTGCCATTGTCGTCAATCCAACTGGTAGGTAAGGGTCACAAAAAGGGCCGTAAAGAAAACTCTACAAACTTTCTTCACCAACGGTAATCGGTCCGTCGCGATTTCAGCCTACTAAAGCGGGGAATCCACTAGGCATGTTTGGAATGCTTGCCAAACATGCCCGCCAGACCTTTTATAGGCCAGACTGACTGTGTCGGTCCTACAATTAGGCTAACATCGCCTAGATAGAAGTGAGATTCGGCGGGCATGTCTGTAGGCATGCCCGTCTAGTGAATTCTCCGCTGAACACATCGTGCTAGGTCGGAAACTCCAACCTTTCTGCGGATTTCTTCATTTTGAATAGGTAAAGCAGCGCAATTAGCTATAAAAAAAATACCAGTTTTACGGATTACAGTCTCGTATATATTGTTAACCTAAATATATGCGAGCCTAATCTGTAAAAGTTATTTTATTTTAAATGTGTAGTGCTCTTGAAAATATAAGAGAACGTTAACCCCATTGTCGCCTCAATATCCGCAACCTAATATTCTGGATCTGTCAAATGTAGTCAAGTTTTTTATGTTTAATTAAATTTAGATAGTAGTTTTAAGTAATTTATTGTTAGCTATTACTGTTTAGTCATTAGGACAATAGATCTGTTACTGGTTATTGTTAAAAAGTGCTCAAGACATTGTATATTGCGTTTAGGATAAGGCATGTATTTTTGTATTTAATAAATTATTATTTTAAGCAGTGCTTTTTATTGATCACCCATTTATAGGGAGAAACGCCTAATTCATTATTAGGTACTGCTCCATGATGGTGATGGTAGCCTAAAACGACACCCAAGGGCAATATGTGGCAACTTGAGTTTGAAGCGACCCTTGAAAGGCATGAGAGGCATTTTTCGGGAATATTATCAAGACTTTAAATTATTTTTTTGTACACAAAAGCGCCCACTTTAAGGCACTATACCCATTTTGGGCCGCCTTCCCCTATCAATGTTTGATACTCTGTGATGAATACGGCCGGGTCCAGTTCACATAATAGTCCAGTTGATATGACCACTCTACATTTGTAAGAGAGAATAGAATAAATACATATATACATACATAAATCACGCCCATATCCCCGAAGGGGTTGTCAGAGGTGAACTAGCACCCACGTTTCGCCAACTATGTCAAGTCCCATGTAATAGGTGGCGAGCCTATTGCCATTTGACGGGCACAAAAGTCGCAGTACATTGCTAGCCTAGGTGGTATAAGAGGAACGCTGCTGCCCATTCCTAATCACTGATTTATCCTTAGTCGCCTTGTACGACACCCACGGGAGAGATTCGGGGAGGTGACAATTGTAATAACATTATAATAGTGCAATACACAGAGAATAAATACACTTTATTGTTGTATATACCATGGACCCGCACAGGGCACTGAATTCATGGAATGCTAACTAGTTTTCGTCTCATACGGGAAGTATGGAGGGAGGATCTCGCTAGCGCAGTGGCATATAGCCTGCGATTGCGTAAACTAAGCAATGTTCGCTAAGGCCGGTCGTTAGACGGGTGACCAAAAATTTATTATCTCGTGCGTAGATCGTATTATTTAGTTCCTCCGTGCTTCGGAAGGCACGTCAAGTCGTTGATCCTGACTGCATCAGCGGGCATAATACCCACCAACCCGCACTGGGCCAGCGTGGTGGGCTTTGGCCCAATCTCCCTATATTCTCCAATCCTTGGGAAGGCCCGTGCCCCAGCAGTGAGGACATTAAAAAGGTGATGATGATGATGACAGTAAGTAACATGAACAAGGGTCCACCAGAGTCGGTCTTATCGCTAAAATGAACTCTTCCAGACAAAGATTTTAGTGGTTAGAAAAAGACAACTTCCAGACAACCTTAGTGACATGGTGCTCAAATAGTATAGAGAATCTTTGTACAGTTGACCAAATTGAATCATGCATGACCCACTTAGCCTCTATCAAAAGTCGGTCAGTTGTTGATGGACTCGGTTCTGTATAACATTATTCACATACCTAAGTCGCAGAAGACTGAAGGCACACAAACAAATAGTTTTCATAACAATTCCACAAAGAGGATTCTTCCTAAAAGCGATAAACTGTATCCGGGTTGCCACAGTCCGCGTAAGTGATACCTTTTGGGTAGAATTAATTTAGGTATAATAGTAGGGAGAATTAGAAACCATAATTTATTTATTTATTTGGTTGACCAAAAATTGCAACACATTTTCTAATTTTAAAATATTTACCAATAATAACTTTGGGAAACCGTGTGGTGATGTGAAAGATGGATACAGTTTTCATCATCCTAATCTTTCACATACACAATGTCATAAGTATGAGGTGATTTAGGGAGTTTTGTGGACTTGATTACCTACGTATTTACCATTTGATAGTCTGTCACATATCTTAGATCGCGCTCTGTTAGCAACTGAAGATGTATAATTTAAGCCTTTTACAAGGCATTGATAAAATATTTGCCACCACAATTTGAAGCTTAGTGTCATGTAATAGGGTTTAAAACTAATGAAAAACAATTGACTGCATTGCCATATTTTATAAGAGGGCCATTTTTCTATAAGCATTCCGTCCGAGCTTATAAATGGGTTTGGTACCCACCTACACCGTTTAGTTTAATAAGACATTTAAACGTAGAAATGTTGATTGGGAAGAAAATAATCTTGATCTAGCAACACCGAACACTGCGAAGTATAAATGTATAAATGGTAACATCGAATACCCTCTCCGTTTGCAAGAGTCAGTGGCAGCATGGATATCTCACCCGAACATTTTCTGATTTGGTAAGTATTCCAGCCCATGCCCGGCTAGCATGACGCCGAAACACGATAAAGTATATAAAAAATCTATGGAGTTTTGACAGTTCAAAGCGATAAATGGCTATATCACGGGACGTGGACAAAATCTCCTCGGTGAAAAGAAAATATTTTCATCTCGCTCTTACACCCACTAAATCCTGAGAAAATACTGTCAAGTGGTGGAAATAGATTTTGTCCACGTCTCGTGCTGGGCCTACAGAGGAAAGAGGTCAGAAAAATGATGTCCCTGATGCGTAAGTCCAGGGCGTTTTTTTATGTATTATGGTTGAATTTAGGTATTTCGGTGATTTGTTAAGTACATATTTAGCTTGTATACTTTAGATGAAAACTCTCGTGGATTCGCTATTAGGAGAGGATTTGCAAACAGGAACGCCAAAAGCAATGATTTACTTATTTAAAAAGCAAAATAATTGAAACTTCGTTCGTGATGATGTGGGACTTGAAGATGAAGAGACTTGAAGATTAAATCTTTTCCAGTTACAAAAACCATGCCTATTTAGCCCCGAAAAAGTAATCAGAAGTTTAATTTTTCGGGGTAATCAAAACTTAAGACAGGCATCAGCGTTCCTCCTAACCTAAGCCATCTAGCAATGCACTGCTATATTCGTGCCCGATAAATGGCAACAGGCTCGCCACCTTATACACGGGATCTAATCTAATTGGCGAAAATTGTGTGTTGATTCACCTCTGTCAATCCTTTCGGGGGTATAGGCGTGATTTATGTATGTGTGTAATATTAAAAATACTTTTTTACAGGATCTTCACACTCGCCGCCATCAACGCCTTCCGTCCGAGATGGAACTACTACGACATTTACAACTACGTGCCCAAAATCGAGATGGAGCACGATCCACTCTCGTACACATCCACCATATCCCCTACGATCAATGGGTCATCTGTCACTGTCCCCTCCCCGTTACAAACCCCGGACTTCAGGATAGAAGAGACTTTTTACACCAGATATTACCACTACAAAGTAATTGAAGAGGAGAGGCCGTACAGGGTGTCGCCGATTACGAAGCAGATACAGAACTGGTATGGTCGTGTAAGTTGTAAACATTCATTCGTCTTCTTCTTCTCCCTCTCCTGTTCCCAGTCTATCTGGGGTCGGCGCAGTATGTTTCCTCTTCCATTCAGATCGGTCAGACGTCTCAAGCCATCCACTCCCTTTTGATTCATATCATCCGTCACACCGTAAAGGTGCTAGCGATGAATGAATGTATAGAAAAGAGATGGAACGAACGAACACACATACATAAATTCATTCACAAAAATTTGTAGATTTTAAACCAAGTGCAGTAAAGCAAAAAATGTCTCAGCAATTTTGACGCTCGAGCTGAAGGCGAGGGCGTTTAATATTCGATCTGAGGCTTTCTTCTTTATCGCCCGAGGTAAGATCATAGTTATATGTGGCAGTGCAAAGGAAGAAAATCCACAATGGTCTGGTGTGACGTACACATAGATACGTCACGCTTTTCTCCCTCAGGGGAAAGCTGATCGTTTCTTTCCACTCGCTACGATCCTTACATAGGTACTTAGTTCGCTTCATCCAATCTCAATAAAGGCCTCATGCATGCCCGCCGTCGGTGTCGGGTACTCTTGGCCTGGCTTTTTTTTTAAACTTTCAATATAATAATGAAAGATCCGCCAAGGTCTTCCTTTACCGTTTTCTCCATTCACTTCCTACATATAAATCCTTTTCGTATTCCTAGATTGTTGACGAATTCCCATAATCTGTTTGCGTAAAATTTTAAATTATGATCTATCACGGAATACTTTTATTCATCCTAATGATAATGTTTTCTTATATTTGCACGAGCACTGCACATTTGAAATTAAACAACTTTTACCGATAAGACTCGCGTCATACAATTACATGTGAATTATTTAACCCGACGCGCGACGTTTCGATCACTTTACAGCGGCCGTGGTCACGGGGGGAATATAATTAACATGCCAAACACCTAATTATACGCGAGTCTTATCCGTAAAAGTTGTTTTATTTCATCCTAATGATATGAAGCATAAATAATTATTTAGTTATTTTTTTTCCGCATAATTTCGTTCTAGAGCACGATTATGTAATGCGTTTCAGTATAATATCAGCGTATAATGAAACAACCTAAGCAATCGTTTTTATCAGTCTCTGAATAGTTGTGAATTTTTTGATTTTGATCTTTTTAGGATAATCCGGCAATGATGGGATGCACATGCACAACTGTTTACAAGAAAACCAAGATGCTGGCCACTTGTGCGGTGCTAACAGTCCGACACGTACTCACGACAGCGACATCTACCGAAATCATCCTGAGAAAGCGGAGACACTTTAAGTAAATACCCTTTTTTATGCTGGACAGGGAAGCTCTTGCCCTTTATCGCACCTATTGTCGCTTACCAATAGGTGATGATAAGGGTAAATGATAAGGGCCCAAGATGGAATTGAGCCTCAACTGGAACTCTCAACCACAGAGAGAGGTGGCTATCTTTTCACAAATTGTCGGAACACAATAATGCTGTTAACGTTAATATTATAATGACGATAGATTTTGTTGACCATGTTGAACCAACCCGGGACCTCTGGATCTTGATCCCGGTGGACGAACCACTAGACCACGAAGCGGTTAACCTTGAGACATTCATCATCACCGGGTTCGTTTACCTCAGCTTAGAGGCGAGCTGCGGGTATCAAGCTGTGGCTCATGGCCCAGGCATGATCTAAGGGGGCTTCTGTCCCCCGGAGGACTAGGTCACCGCCTAAGCAGCGGAGTCCCATTCCCCCCTGTTCTCAATCCCGTTCTGAAGCCTTCTATGTGACAAGCTGCAAAATGTTGTTTCAGCGATTTAATTCTCTATAAGAGGACCACGGTATCATAATATTCTCCAACTAGGTACAGCACTTGAAGGAGCTCGATAGTGAAGTTATCGATTACGTAAACTAAGCAATGTTCTAAGGCCGGTGATTGTTAACCAAAAATCTCGAGTTCCTCCGTGCTTCGGAAAACACGTGAAGACACTGGTCCCGGCTGCATCTGCAGTCGTTAATACACACTAATCTGCACTGGGAGAGCGTGGTGGGTTATGCCCCACGTACCTAGATAATACTTCCATTCTTAGGGAAAGCCTGTGCCCCGGCAGTGGGGACATTCAAAGGCTGGCAAAGCGTTAGGTGGTAGATTAATTAGACACACTTTCTCTGCTCTGTCGTCACCAAATGTCGATAGATTGCGATTTGCGATTGCGGATTGCGTGAAAGATGATTATTCTTGTGAATTTCTGTTTTTCTGTGTGCTCTTTAAGTTAATTGATTTACCGTCGCCTCTGAATTATAAATAATCTAATACAAATAATTTGTTGCAGACATTTGCAGAATATATTGGGCGTGTGGTACGAACACAACCATAACAGCTTCAACAGCTCAATGTATGGAACACCGGCGAGAATACATTACCATCCAAGGGTTAGTGATGGTCCAGAATTTTTCTCATACATACATACATACATAAGTCACGCCTATATCCCCGATGGGGTAGGCAGAGGTGAACTAGCACCCACGTTTCGCCAATTATGTTAGGTCCCATTAATAGGTTAATAGGTGGCGAGCCTATTGCCATTTATCGGGCACAAAAGTCGCAGTACTATTGCTAGGTGATATAAGAGAAACGCTGCTGCCCATTCCTCATCGCTGATTTATCCTTAGTCGCCTTGTACGACACCCACGGGAGAGATTTGGGGTGGTGACAATTGTATTCTACTCTGCCGTCACCACACGGCCATTTTTTTTCAAGATTCCAATTAATATTCGTCGCCATAATAATCTTAACAGCATATTAATGATTGTTCTGACAATCTTTACTAATATTATAAAGCTGAAGAGTTTGTTTGTTTGTTTGGTTGGTTGGTTAAACGCGCTAATCTCAGGAACTACTGACTCAAATTGAAAAAATATTTTTGTGTTGGATAGTCCTTTTATCGAGAAAGGCTATAGTCTAATAACCGACATTAACGCGAGCGAAGCCGAAGGCGATCTCTAGTTTGTGGTAAGATAGCCCCTCTGTGTAGTGAATTAGCTTGCAGAGAAACCCCTCTGTTGTTGAATGTTGGTAACATAGTTTTCTTTGGTTTTCAGTATGTGCGGCCCTACGATGTGAACAGATCCCACCCCATACCCGCCATGTATGATCTCTCACTATGGACTATGACCCATAGACTGTATAAAAACGTCTGCACCTGTGAGCGTGGATCTTCTCACTGGTATGGAGCATTTATATTTGGTATATTATATATGCCGTGTGGTGACGGCAGAGTAGAATACAATTGTCACCACCCCAAATCTCTCCCGTAGGTGTCGTACAAGGCGACTTAGGATAAGTGATGAGGAATGGGCAGCAGCGTTCCTCTTATACCACCTAGCAAAGTACCTACTGTGACTTTTGTGCCCGATAAATGGCAATAGGCTCGCCACCTATTACATGGGACCTAACATAACCGGCGAAACGTGGGTCTGGTTCGCCTCTGCCTACCCTTTCGGGGATATTGGCGTGATTTATGTATGTATGTGTGTATTTATTGTAATAGATTACATGGGACTGAAAATTGTTTGCGAAACATCGAAGATATACAGGCGTGATTTATGTTGTCTACTAGTAGTGGGGATTTTAAAATGACTGGTGATGTGATGTGATTTCTTGCAAAGGTGGAGCTACGGATCTCCTGTTCCTGATCATGACGAGCTGGCGCTGATCGTCGGCTTCCAATTCATGAAAGCGTTCAAACGCGTCCCAATGCCCTGGATGAAATACGCGGTGAGAACACGGAAGCATGTTCAGCCGTGTCCGAAGGTAAGTTGTTTTGACTCATAAATTGTTTTAAACCTTATTTCACTCTAGATAGAGTGTAGGTTTTACTGTGATGATGGCAGAGCAAAGAACTATAGAGACCTCTCGAACGGCTCTTGTGCAGTCACCATCATAAAGTTGATGAACACATACACACATATCGAGGTCACCGCTTCGTTGACGTTGAGACCTATCATTATAGACTGAGGCATGCTGCGCGCTCCCCTATCTTCCCTTGGACATATGGATTTTTATGTCTAGAGTCTTAAAATATACATAAATGTATTGTAATCATTCCAGATATTAATAAACGAATTTTTACTTTGTATTTGTATGTATACCTATATGTCGCAGCCAACTAGCTTAATTAGCCGTTCAATCAACAGCATAGCCTCTTTACTAATTATATATTAGCACAAATTACTGGCTATCGTCGGCCGCTGCCGAGGCACGCTCGCTGCGCTCGCTCTTCTTACTAACGTAGCCTAACCAACTTACTAACCCATGTCAGTAAATTGTAAGATTTTTGCCGGGGTGGCTGCTGCATATCATTCAGGCCGCTAGTTGAACGGCGCTGCTTAGTAAAGAGGCTAGGCTGTTGATTGAACGGCTGATTAAGCTAGTTGACTGCAACATAATGTTCAGAGTGTTTATTTTTAGTTGTGTCGTCTTTGCACATGCTTTTTCTTCTCCCTGTCCTGTTCCCAATCTATCTGGGGTCGGCGCAGTATGTTTGCTCTTCCATTCATATCGGTAAGACGTCATCAAGCCATTCACTCCCTTTTGATTCATATCATCCATCACACCGTATATGTGTGAGGAATGAATGTATAGAAAAGAGACGGAACAGACCATGTCGAGAGACCGATGAACGGAGAGAGGGATTGGAATGACCACATTCCAATCCATACTGCTCAAAGTTTTGGCCCAGGTTTCACAGCCGGCCGCCTGCCTGACACCAACCCTCCTTGGGTATGCTGTTGTTGGTGGTTTGCCCTCCACCATTCGGGTGCCCCAAGGTGCTTATTGGTCTGCACCAGGCGGTCTCTCTTAGTCGACTTTTACGACACCCTGGCCTATTCTACGTTATTTATTCGTTCCCAGGCCAGCTAAAGTTATTCGTTCCAGACGGAATGGGGCTGGTTCCACTGCATGAAGGGCAACTGGGCCAAACTGGGCCTAGACAGCGGTGCGAACATGCACCGAGCCTTGCAAGGCCGATACTGGCGGTACGACGGCCTGATCGGCATCAACGCGTTCTCAATGCGTCTGAGGTCCTACGACATGGTGCACTACTTTACCGTGCTAGACCAGCATCAGGTGACTATTTTGAATTTAATTGAATATTATATTATTCAGGGTTATTTTTAAAACATCAAAAACCTCCCATGACTAGATAGCTAACATCATAAGCAACAATGTAAGTTCTACGACTTTTGACGATTCGTAAGATTTTACTTTCATACAAAAATAAATACTAATTCAATTTACCGCTCTAAAAGCCAATAACTCAACGTACACCTACTTGCATCGGCATTAAGCAGCGCGCGGGCCGTCCCTGTCCCGTCCGGGGTAATTTCCCGTTACGTATGTCGTTAGACCTTTTGTCGCAAAGTGCTACGGCATCGCGAATGTATCGATGCAAACGCGCGACCGTGTCAGACGACATCGGGGTGAGAACGGTGGGAGGCGTGTGAGTAAGAACCGAGCACGACGGAAGCGCGACAGTATCGCGACTGAATCGTGGTTACGTGGGCGATGGCACACAGCTAGCGACCGCGTCGCGACTGCATCGCGAGTGTATCGATACGAACGCGCGACAGCATCATCGCTATAAAAAGTCGCCGTGAGTCTAAGCGTACCTAATGGGAAAGCACCCCGGACGGGACGTGGTCGGGGCCTCTCTTGTGTGACATTTGTTACGGAGATACAGACGGAGCATTTGTACGAGAGAGGCCCCGTCCCGTCCCGTCCGGGGTGTTTTCCGTTACGTATGCTCAGAGCTTTTAGAATAGACTTTAATTTTGCAATTTTTTTCTAACCACCACATTTGACATCAGGTCATCAACTTCTTGTACAACTGCTACAACGGCCTCCTGGACTGGGAGTTCCTGGACTATCGCTTCCAGAACGTCCGGTATCAGTCGTTGAAGGTGATCGGCGAAGAGATCTATTGGAACTGGGAGCTGCCTGATACGGAGCACTATTCCGGCTACGATTTGCCAAATTACAAATAAACTTGTGATAGTAAAATGTTTTTTAATGCTATAGAAGCTCTTGACCGTCATCTACCTCGATAAGTGACGATGAGGACCGATACACCTTATATTTATTACAATAAATGATCAAAATCCTAAGGATATAGTGACGGACACAATATGCAAATCAATGATGTCACTATCAATCCTTTTTTTTCGGAGTGGAATTCTTTTTAGCACCATACCAGCCGCGCTAGCTAGGCGACAAACCTCCGATGTTCCTCCTAGCCATTTAAGCAGGAAAAGTCTGAAATCTGCCTAGCGGCAATTCACCAGTCAATCACTATCAATCCTAGAGAACTACCTAACAAGAACATATATACATAAATCACGCCTATATCAGAGGTGAATTAATACCCAGTCACATTTCGCCAATAAGGTCAGGTCCCATTTGAAGGTGGCGAGCCTATTATCATCTATCTCCAACAAAAACTGCGAATAAGAGTGGTGACAGCCGAGCACAAAACAATCGTCACCACCCCCATCTCTCTCGCGAGTGTCGTTAAGGCGACCTTCGTCGAGGTTAGGTTAGGACAGCAATGAGTAATGGGCAGCAGCGTTCCTCTTATGCCACCTAGCAACGTACTGCGACTTCCAGGGGGCCTACCGCCTAACTCGATTGCTGATTATAGCTTTAAAGCAATGCATTTGGTTTCATTATGAACCAAAATATAAATTTTGAGAAAAAAACAATGTTAAGTTAATAATAATAATCTTTATTTCGGACAATATCCATATGTTTTAGTAACAATGAAACCTATTCTAGTGTTAGTGGTTACAACAAAAATTTACTGTTGCTTATACATGCTGGGATGTCGCAGCCGTTGCGTGCAAGCTAACCCAGCGTTTCAACAGCGCCGAGTCCCAGCGCTCGCCTAGCGCGCTTACAATGCTGCTGAATTGCTTACGGCTATCAATTTTGCTAGCAACCATCTTGAATGTTTAGGCGGTACGGATTTTCTTTCCAAATTCATACAAAATCATTCGGTGATCATTCGTTCAAAGCTATCGCTGATAGTTTAGGTGCATTTGGAGCGAAATTACAGCATGACGTCATAAACTATAGCTTTTGCTTCAGCAATCGAGTTAAGCGGTAGGCCCCCAGGTTAACAAGAAGGCTATAGTAATAGTAGTTCAATGGCTATATATGTATAGGATATTACTAGCTGATACGGCAAACGTTGTTTTGCCCTTATTACTTAGGGGTATAAAAAAATACGGCCGTGTGGTGACGGCAGAGCAGAATACAATTGTCACCACCCCCATCTCTCCCGTGGGTGTCGTACAAGGCGACTAAGGGTAAAGACAGCAATGAGTAATGGGCAGCAGCATTTCTCTCATACCACCTAGCAATATAAATTTGTACTGCGATTTATGTGCTCGATATATGGCAATAGGCTCGCCACCTGCTACATGGGACCGAACATAATTGGCGAAAAGTACCCACTTTTCGCCCACTTTTCGTGTTAATCCACCTCTGCCTACCCCTTCGGGGATGTGGGCGTGATTTATGTATGTATGTATGTATGTATAAAAAATAGCCTAATAGACCTATTCTTAAACTACGGAATGTACACAAAAAGTTTCACAAAAATTGGTCAAGCCGTTTCGGAGGCGTTCGATAACAAACACTGTGACACTTCGACAGCAGCTACTGCGCCACCAACTATTCGTGCCAGTTTCCGTGCCAGTTCGTCATTCATATCAATAATCCGCACACAAGCCTAAAAGTAGTCCACGACACACATTTTGATTGTGCCGAGTTATGAACACTGAACACGTTTACACAAATCTACCACAACATTTTTATCGGTTCCAAAAACAGCCATTACATTGTCAAACGCTATGCTAAGGTTGTGGAGATTGATTTGTGTTTGTGGTTTCACGGCTTCTCTCTTGCTTGCTTCTGTAAGTATTATTTTCTAATTAACAATATGAGGATTTTGGTGGTTAGAGAAAGAATTTCGAAAAATTATGGTCCTGATGCGGGAATCGAACCCGCGTCCCATGCTACCCGGGCAGGTGCCTGACCGCTCGACCAACCAATACACTTGTGTCTTGTCATGGCGGATAGCCCGGAGCAGCGGACGCGGGTTCGATTCCCGCATCAAGACCATAATTTTTCGTAATTCTTTTTCTAACCACCAAATTCTTTGTACTCATTTTTCTAAGATTTATATAATGTTAAAATTAAACTCGAATAGTTAACGATATGAGGTTTTTATGATAGTGTACAGTCACAGCACGTCCGACTACCACAAAATGGCAAAATTTCTCAATCGATTTTGTGCTCTTTTATTACCCTATTAAGGTTGACAATCGATTGATGAAATTTGACAGTTTTGGGTAGTCTGAAGTGCCGTTGACTGTACAAAATGCAACCTTTGCTATCGATACCCGTGTAATAGAGAGATCCCCGAATACAAAAAGCTACTCCAAGTTTAAGTCGTGCTTAATGGTGCAAGTCCAACATATCCCCCCAGTAATGCATTAGGTTCCCACCTCCCTCACCGCTGTGGTTGCCCTTAACAACTTCGGACACAAAAAAACACTTAAGTATTGTGAAACTTGACGTTTTTCATACGAATTCTGACAGGTACTTGTTAACTTTATAAGCAGCGCTCAAAATTTGAGTAGCGTTTCTGACTCATAAACCAATTTTAGTTTTATAATTCCTCATCATCATGGTCATAAGTCAGCGTATAATGTTTGTTAGTGGTTTGCTCGCCTCCAATCAGCAGGTGCCACAAGGTGGTTATTGCTATACACGGGGAAATCTAATGCGGTCGACTTTTACAAAAATCCCCGGGGTGAATTGGGGCTGGCGCGTTCTACGTTTTTTTTCGCTCCCAGGCCAGCATCATGTAAAGCATCATGGAAAGTTCATTTTAAGATTTCAATTAAAGATTCAGCATGAAAGGTTCAATTTAAGATTTTAAGGTTCACTTTAAGATTCCTGATCCTTTATTTGTCACTTTTGAGAGTGACCTACTTTTGTGAATATAAGAACTGACTGTTCCTAAACAGCTACATGCTATTTCCGATTTTCAAATTCACAGATTACCAACGGATTACCGACCATGTGCGGGAAAGAGCACGTGCGTAAAACAAGGGAAACCAGGGATAACTTCGAGGTGCTGCTGAATTTATACAGAATTAACCCATTGAAACAATCAAAGGTATTCGAAGCGTTTTCTAATCGAATACTTGCGCCAAACACGGGTGCTAAAGGACTCAACGCCACGCATTTTGATGTAAACGAAAGTACAAGAGAAAGGCAGGCGCGTACTAAGTGGAATCTTAAACAGATAGCAGGAGCTATCCATGTTACACAACCGAGGCATAAAGAATTAGGTCCTGCTTCCTTTAAAGCCAATGAAATTGTGCCGGAAAGGTTTCCGGCGAAATTCAAACCGGAAGGATTCATTAATTATAACACTTATAAAGCAAATAAAGAACAAGAAATGTTTGACGACTTACTTGGTCATATTAACAGCAACAAACCGTTGAAGAAAACTATCGCAGAAAATAAGGATATTAGAAATAAAATGTGCGTTGATTCATCTTATAAGGGAGAAAATGCTTTGAATCAACTTTCAGAAGCTTATAGCGATTTTCAACATACGGCACATCAGGATAATAAGGATTCCGTACTTACAGAGGAATTTGCGGGCGTCATTATTCTTAAATAATTCGGGTAAATAAACAACATTGGTTTTTATGAATTCTTAATTTAGAGCTTTATTTACAATGTAGAAATAAATAAATAAATAAGTTAGTTCGAGGTCCGTCATTGTTTTAAAGCTTTAGGTATCTTTTATATTTGGCCATTGTATGCTAGTTCGTGTGCGTCTTCGTACGAGCGGGCCTGGTAGGGTCCGTGGGCGTCCCAGGCTGCGGCATGGTGGTCTACATGGTGTTCCACATGGTGCTGAGGGTAGTGGATGACTTCGTAGTTGACCACCTTGGGCTTGGTGAACTTAAAGATGACCATGGCACCTGGTGACAGAAAATGGACTTTGAGACGAAAACTCTGGTGGAATGCTGCCATGGATTCATCACGGGTTCAAAATGTGGCAGAGAGGAAACTCAGACTTAGCGTTCTGTTCAAATCTAAAATAAAATAGGCTAAGGGCCTGATTCACAATCGACAGGTAAGTTCGAAGTAGCTTACTTTGCAGTGCAATTGACATATATTTCATATTACAACTGTCAAATGATCTGCGAAGTAAGCTACTTAGAACTTACTTCTCGATTGTGAAACAGGCTCTTAGGTTCGAAAAAGAACCTAACCCCCGAATACAGAAACGCTACTCAAATTTAGGGGCCTGCTTAAAAAGTTAAGTGGACACTACCTGTCAGAATTTGTATGGAAAAATGTCAATTTTGACAATACTTAAATGTTAAGCGGGACTCAAACTTTGAATAGCGTTTCTGTATTCGGGGGTAAGTGGATTAATATCTTAAGGCTGTACATTAATTATTGCTTCAAGAGGAAGAGATGAGGATCAATATTCTGTCAATATATTTACTTCGCCTAGTATAGAAACAGTAATTCTAATTTTATCATATTATTAATAATAATATTGCTTTGCTACTATTTCCTAAATAAATCTTACCAGACAACACAAGGGAGATAAGGCCAAGGGTGAGAGCTTTCCAGGTCTTAAGCGCTATGAGGGCAAGCGCCAGTGGGACGAGGACTGAAGCTTTGAACTTCAAACCGAGCAGGAAGGGCAGCAGCACCTTCTTTATGAAGCCGTGCTCTGAAAAGATAAAAATTAATTAGATCAACCGAATTAGGAAGTTCAACTTTCCTCAATTAATAACAGAACTAACTGCTCTTAATCCTCAAGGGCTTGGGCAGCTTAATCTTCTTCTTCCTGCCTTCGAACTCTTCAACTTCTTCTTCGCCATTCAAAGGCATATTGAGCTCAGAAGGCAGGTCCTCCAACAGGGACCTTGGCACATATTCTGAAGCAGCACTGTTTGAGATCTCCTCGGGAACTTTGACTCTGACAGAATGCGTTTGGAAGAAGCGATCCACTTTATCAACTATCTCCAAGGCTGGATCCTTAGACGTCCTGGGGTCATAAGCTTCATCCTCAAGAGTCGCCGTCTTGACGATGGAGAGGTTATCTGTGATTTTGATTTCATCATCATTGGCAACTAAATTCATCCACTGCAGAGCTCTAGGCTTAACACATTCCACTGAATATTGGCTCAAGCATTCGTTGTAGATGTTCTTGATCAATCCTGAGGCGGAGTATTGGGCACTAGCGAACGCAGTCAACGATAGAAACACTATTAATTTCGCCATGTTGCACTTAATTTTCACCATTTGTTTTCGACGGCAGAGGCGACTGACTGCCGTACGATAAAAGATCACAATGTATGCCAGGGAAGTTCAGGGCTTGGTTTATATACGAGCATTAATACGTGAGGTGGTATCAGAATGCGTCGCGTCGCTATCTTCGGCGATATACGTGCGATGGCGGGTCCACGGTACATTTTAATTGGAAGCAATGGTTTATTGAAAAAGTGTCACTTTTTTTCACCACATTAGCCCTTTGATGGAGTCTCAGAAAATGCAGCTTGGTTGTCTAGTTTGCAGGAACTTAATGCACGGCTGCAAATCTGTGGTAAACGCAATTCTTAATGCTCGTAAAACACTTTTGTGACATGACCTCTTAATGTTTTCAAAGTTTTAATAAAATATAAACTATCAGTAATAAATAATCAATGATGAGATGATGATGAATCAAAGATGAATGTTTCCTTCTTCAGAGTTAATGTTATAAATGTAGGTAAAGGCTGATTTCAATCACGCCCAAGAACAGTTTGTTTTTAACAATTTTGCAATAAACAATATTTTCATATAAATGTAATATTATTTATTAACTATGTATTAAAATCTACTGTAGACATTTACTTTCAGTAAGTGGCTGGCTACCATTCTTACTGCCGCACTCAGAGACGTCAAATAACGTTAATGAATACTTTACGTGACAATTCAAAACTAGTCGCTATTCTTGCCGGGTCTATAGTCTAGATTTGAATGACATTATAAATACTCATTAAAGTTAATTGACGTGTCTGAGTGCAGCAGTAAGTTTCATAGATTAACAGGTGTAGATTTGGGGCGGTGACGATTGTATTCTGCTCTGCCGTCACCCGGTGGAATGTTTGGGATGCAATATTCCTACCAATGCTGCTCACGGTTTTAGCTTAGGTTAGCCGGCCGCCTGCCTGACACCAACCCTCTTTGGGTATGCTGTTGTTGGTGGTTTGCCCTCTACGATTCGGGTGCCACAAAGCGCTTATTGGTCTGCACCATTTAGTCAAGTTTTACGACACCCCTGCCCGGCTAGCATGATCACTTAAACACGATATCATATAGCCATTTATCGCGTTGAACCGTAAAAAATAATTACATTTTAACACTTGAATAAGCCTCTAAGGCTATATAATAGATATATAGCTATTTATAGCTTTCAACTGTCGATCGCGATAAACGGCCATATCATATCGTGTTTGGGTGGTCATGCTAGCCGGGCTGGGGTGAGTCGGGGCTGGCACACTCATGTTATTTTTCGCTTCCACGCCAGAGAGGTAAACATGGAAGATTGTGTGGAGTACCTAATAAACGATATCAACTAAAATCAGTTTAGTATATTTACGTCATTTACATCAGCGCTTAAAAATGTGTTGTGTTTGGTCACGCAACATTCAACCTTGTAGCTGCAGTGGTACTGAAAGCTGTGCCCCATTATGCCTTGTTATGAATTATGAAACAAAAACACAGGGGAAATGGACCACACTGGCCCTGGTGCGGATGATACATCCGGGACCAACGGCCTAACGTGCCTTCTGAAGCATGGGGGAACTCAAGATAATTATATTTGGTCACCCATCTCATGACTGGCCTTATCAAACATTGCTTGGTCTGCGCAACCGACAATTGAGCTCCTCTATTATAGATGCTACGAGTATTTTAAGCTTCTTTTCTACAACGCTTCATTCAACTGTTAGTAGGCCTACGGCTGTCCCATTTCTCTATATCCTGCTATCACAATCGTTTTCGTCTTCAAACCGATTACGAATAGCTACACGCAGTCCAAAGTTATAAACGAAAGTGATTAATTGCCTACGTGTTTATTAACTGCTACCTTAACTAAAGGTTTAACTGAATCCAAAATATTTTGAATCCTAACAACTCAAATTTTGCCGCTAGTTGCAGTGCTCTCGTGTGGTTGGCAAAGCCTTCTTCATCATCATCATCATCATCACCAGCCCATTAATGTCTTCAGTGCTGGAGCACAGGCCTTCCCTCTATGGATGGAAGAAATGAAATGCGGATTTATTGATGGGTATTAACGACTGCAGATGCAGCCGGGACACGGCTTAACAAGCCATCCAAAGCACGGAGGAACTTTATAAAAAAATGTTGGTCACCCATCTAACGACCGGCCTCAGCGAAATTGCTTAGTTTACGCAATCGCAGGCCGAGCGCGCTAAGCCACTACGCTGTCGGGCTCCTCTTTAAACTGGCAATAAATTAATTGATACCTACTTATTTAAAGACTATACTTCTGTTCTGCCATCATAACTAATGGTAAGAATAGCCTACTTCAGCTGCTGCTACTGTCAAAAATCACTAGATTTTTTTATAAAATCCAATGATTTGTGACAGTTCAAAACGATAAATGGCTTTATCCAATCATCGTGTTTGTTATCCAGTGATCACGCTCAATGCTAGCCGGGCTGGAGTACCTTTAATAAGTAATTCCAACGCGTACCCTAGTTACGTCCCGCGCGAAATCTTGACGTAACAGAAGCAAACGAATCCAAGTAAACGGCCAACATCATTGTTACACAAAACACAATTAAGTATATCGTGCAAAGGAAAGTGACCACTGCGCGGATCGAGATCATTGCGTTCGCATTCCCTTACGTAACGAAGGCCACCACATTATTTTCTTTAAATTCAAAATGCCGGTCACACGTATAGTGAAAGATGTCCGCGCAAAACGGATGCGCGCACGCGTCCCACGAATCCTAATTGGACCTCCACTGCCAACTTACCAGAACTGTAGGCCTAGCACGGGACGTGGACAAAATCTCCTCGGGGAAAAGGAAACAATTATTTTCATCTCGCTCTAACGCCCACTAAATCCCGAGACAAAACACTGTACAGCGGTGGAGAGATTTTGTCCACACCCCGTGCCTACCTACTGTCCAGTTCTGGGCCACTGTAGCAATGGCCCTTGAAATAAGGCTCAGTTTTGCGGAGCTCAAAAGGCTTTATTTCAAGAGACGTGAGCCTACGACTTTTCAGCCACCCGCACAACTATCTTGGTCGTTCTAAAATGTGGGAGTGTGGATGGTTATTTATTGACGTGTTGATCTTGTAGAAGACTATCAATTCTACAGCTGTCGATACTTGTGACGAGTGATAATGAAAATGGGTTAAGAGATACATAAATCACACATATACACCCACGTTTCGCCAATTACGTGATAGGTCCTAATGGAGGTGAGCCTGTTGCCTATCGGGCACGCAGTACCACCTACCAGGAGATGTTTTGGTCACTGCAAAAAATTTTTGGAATTCGTTCAGACCATCAAACTGAACAAATTTCACCATGGGAGCAACTCCAAATACACGATACAAATATCAGCTGTTTCATACAGAATGATAATACCTACTTGACCCAAATGTATGAAACAGCTGTTATTTTTTTCGTGAATTTGGAGTTGCTCCCATAGTGAAATTTGTTCAGTTTGATGGTCTGAACGAATTCCAAAAAATTTTGCAGTGACCAAAAAGTCTCCTGGTATATGTCTAGGTGATATAGGAGGAATGCTGCACTGCAGTCCTTTCTCATTACTGTCTTTACCCTTAGTCGCCTTGTACGACACGACACCTGCGGGAGAGATTGGGGGTGGTGACAATACTTAATTGTATTCTGCTCTGCCGTCACCACATGGCAAATGGGTTAGTGGATATAAATTAATTAATGCAATTTTTAAGAGACTGGTTTTATCGAAGAAAGAAATTCAAGGATACAATGATATGGGGGCCTACCGCCTAACTCCATTGCAGATGATTGCTATATTGCAATGCACTGCTTACGGCTATATTTTGTGCCAAATTCATACAAAATCATTCGGTGATCATTCGTTCAAAGCTATCGCTGATAGTTTATGTACATTTGGTGCGAAATGACAGCATGACGTCATAAACTATAGCTTTTGGTTTAGCAATCGAGTTAGGCGGCAGGCCCCCTGATCTACTATTTGTGGAACTATGTTATTTATTTTTGCACTATTCTGCACTAGCAGAGGTTCTCAATGGCGCAGTGGCTTAGGGCGCTAAGTCTACGGTTATCTAAGCCAAGCAATGTTTGCTAAAGGCGGTCAATGGACGGGTGTCCAAATATATGCTCGGTACGCAAGATAGGAGTTCAATGGCTCGGCGCAGTAACTTAGGGCGCTAGGACTACGGTTGTCTAACCTAAGCAATGTTCGCAAAGGCCGGTCATTGGGTGGATGTCCAAATATAATATAGTCAGTACCACAGAAGCTGGACCCGAGCCTTACAAGCAGCCAAAGCGATTGTCAATAAATTTTTGAAATAGGTTAAATACATACATACATACATAAATCACGCCTATATCCTCGAAGGGGTATGCAGAGGTGAACCACGTTTCGCCAACTATGTCAAGTCCCAAGTTATAGGTAGCGAGCCTATTGGCATTTATCGGGCACAAAAGTTGCAGTACATAGCTAGGTGGTATAAGAGGAACGCTGCTGCCCATTCCTCATCACTGTTTTCTCCTTAGTCGCCTTGTACGAGAGAGATTTGGGGTGGTGACAAAATTGTATTCTACTGTGCCGTCACCACACGGCTATAAGTATAACGTCAAATAGGTTAGAAATGATATAATTCTAAATTGACTAGAGTTCAATTGCTGTCCACTCTAGATAGGTAGTAGGTACCTACATTAATTAAATTTATACCTACTAGTGACAATATTATGGCCATAATAAGATCTCTGGGCAAAGGTCACCACAGAGTGGTCACCTCAGGATGGTCAAAAGCGTCGTGGTCGACCCAGAAAGAGGTAGAGAGACGATGCATACTGCAAAACATGGTTAGAATTGGCTCGGCATCGCTCAAGATGAGGGCTGCGGGTGAGGTCTTTGCCCAGCAGTAGGATCTTATAGGATAACAAAAAACTAGCATCATTAATATCATCATGACTGTGGTTAAAACGTAATTTTTCGAAATTCTTTTTCTAGCCACCAAAATCTTTGTACTAATTTTTCTAACATTTATATAATGTTAAAATTAAAATCGAATAGTTTATAAAGCAAACCCAAGCCGGTATTTGTAAAAATATCTGCTTTGGAATGTTTGAAATTTATTTCTATATTGCGAGGGTACCCGTTGGCTTACAACGTGAAGTGTAAAGGTTAGAAGAATTTCGGCAAGTTAATTAGTGTCTTGGGTGGCCGAGCGGTCAGGCACCTGCCCGGATAGCAGCGGACGCGGGTTCGGTTCCCGCCTCAAGATCATAATTTTTCAAAATTCTTTTTCTAACCACCAAAATCATTGTATGAATAAATGTATTGAAAAGAGACGGAACGGACCATACCGAGAGACCGATGAACGGATAGAGTGATTGGAATGACAACATTCCATTCCATACTGCTCAAAGTTTTGGCTTAGGTTTTAAAGCGGCCGCCTGCCGGACAATAACCCTCTTTGGGTATGCTGTTGTTGGTGGTTTGCCTTCCACCATTCGGGTGCCCCAAGGCATTGAACTACTATTGTTTACCTTATAACTCAATGCCCCAAGGTGCTTATTGGTCTACACCGGGCAATCTCCCTTAGTCGACTTTTACGACACCCATGAGATGAGCCGAGGCTGGCCTATTCTACGTTATTTGTTCGCTGTCAGGCCAGTATAGAAGTAAAGAATACCTAATATTATAGTTAAAAATTCTAAAGAGTTATCTGTCGGCCATTATTAACTTATTTCATGTAGCTAATCATTTGAATTATACACAGTAAACTCGTCATATTACAGCAACAATTTGGTAAGTTTTTCGCATGCGTGAAAATGATTCTCGGACCGAGATAGCGTTAGCTTCATCGATTAGTTGCCTGCCGCTATGGAAAACTATTCAGGACGATTTCGCTGTCCTCGTACGTTGAATATTAAACGGAGACATCGCTCTTCGCCATGTTATAACAATTATACGGTCCATAAATAAAATGTAGCATACAGTTTCACGCGCTGCTTACATTAATTCTTGTTTTGTTAGTGGACGTTAGCTTGTCGATTTACTTTTACAGTGGGCAATTTTGAAGTTATTTTTAAGCAACTAATCTTTCTGTAACTAAGTATATACCTACCTACCTATATAACCCAAGAATGACAATTTTAAAGGAAAGATCTACAACTCTGTTTAATAAGACCTGTCGCCATGACACTAAGCATCGAAATGTTAGGCTGTAAAAAATACGGATCAAAGAAAAAAAATGAAAGAAAGAAACGATAAGCGGAATGCCTTAATGACTGTGACTACAAAAGTTATGGACATGAACGTTGATGAATGTCGAAGTGGTCTTCTACTTCGACATCCATCAACGTTCATGTTTTATCCAATATTCATAGCTTCACATCACACTTATTCCTACAAGGCGGCGCAATACCCAAATCACAAACCTGGTTTGCAGTTTAAACTTTATAGGTACCTACTGAATAAATGGCGATAAAATTTTAATATTAATGCACATAATATTATAAATTATGGAAGTATTACTAAATTTGATGCAGACTGTACCTTTCTAAGTAGATTACGAAAACTTGGTAGTTACTGCTTTTGTTTTATGCAATTTTTTATATTTAATATTCATATAATACTGCATTAAAACGTGTGACATCCACATTTTATTGTTTGATAATTCAAGAAAATATAACACTTAAGAGATGGCCGTATGAGCTAGATCTATTTGCTTTCCCTGGAAAGGGAGAATTAAAACAACAATAAAAAATCAAAACGGGCGGAGCGGATGCGGATCAATGCGGATGTCATCATTCATTCATTCATCTGTCAGTCATTTTCGCACTCTCAATCTCAAGTACGTCAAGGATTCTGTGAATAGAAATCGCTAGAAAATCTGAAACTGCCTAAATAAACTCTTTTGTGCTTGAATATTGATAGAAGTATGCGATAATAGTTAAATTACAATAAGCGTTTGTAGTGTTCTGTGACGATGGCGAATAATCGAGTCCCGTCTGGGCCAAATACTCCAGGCAGCCAACAAACACCTACTCAACAAGGCATAAAAATCTTTATCCAGAGGGACTACTCCGAGGGGACAGCGGTGAAATTCCAGACAAGGTTCCCGCCCGAGTTGGAGGACAGAGTAAGTCAATGTTGTTACCACATTAACAGGGCGTTTTGTATATCTGATGATTGAACTTTGACAGATTACAGACACAGAACAATATCGATGTCGTCCATCAATGATCGAGATACCTTTTAATATCTTATCTACATGTAAAGAATGATGAACAATCAGTGTTTTAATCAATTCCAAATGCATTTCAAATACTTCTGTTACCTACTAACCCTATTGTAATATTATTAGCTGACATTGTAAAAGTATTTATATGTAGATTTATATATTAGGTAAGTACTAATATACGAAACCACCTTTTAGCAATATCATTGCCAGTGCTATTGCACAGGCCTGCACTATGAGAAAAAACAAAAGGAAAAAAGCATTAATATACTCTACTGTGACCAGCTGAAGATGGGATCAATGGCTTAACGTATTTTTCAAAACACAGTACTCTATGGTTTGAAAAATATATTAAGACCTTGATCGAATACCAACTGACGCAGCCACCATGTTGCAAGACCTGCCTGAATAGTTTTGGCGATAGAAGAACGATAAAAGAAGCATGGACTTTTCAAAATTGTTGTGTGGAATGTATAACCAATTTTATTTTTACATATACAATACTTAATTTTTTATTAGTCTTTTAAAGTTGTTGCTTTAGTAACAGTAATACCTACCTACTAACCCTATTGTAATTGTATTATAAGCTGACATTGTAAACCTTTTTGTGTCTTGATATTAGGTAGGTACCAATATACCAAACCACGTTTTAGAAGAAAAGGAACAGTATACTCTACGTTTGGTCAGTACCAAATGAAAACGGTATCAATGGCTTAACGTATTTTTCAAAACACAGCCCCCTGTGGTTTGAAAAATATATTAAGACGTTGAACGAATGTCAACAGATGCAGCCACCATGTCCATCGCCAAAACTCTTCAGGCAGGTCTTGCAGACCTGCCTGAAGAGTTTTGGCGATAGAAGACCGATAAAAGGGCGTGGAATCTTCACAATTGTGTGGAATGAATTACTAATTTTATTTTTATATGAATGTTACTATATTTGACTGTACTTAGTTTTTATTACTCATTGGTATTGTAAAGTTGTTGTTTTAGTAACAGTGACAGCCATTTTTAACAAGTTTAACACAGTGAATCCCTGGAATGCTAAGAACCTATTGTCTCCCCCTTCGATATTGACATCCGACTGACAAAAAATGAAACAGCAACACTGACAGCTGTCAATACAACCATCACTGTGGCTTTGCAGTGCGTCCAAAGTTATTTTACCTTTAACGTTTCCATTTACGTATGTGAGAGAAGGATACTAATATGACACTGTGAACGCACTGTAGTAATAATGTCCAGAAAAATTTTACAATGAATGGCCTTTCATACAAAGATAGCCCCTAACTTTACTTTTACCTACTAAACCTATTGTAATATTATTAGCTGAAATTGTAAATCTATTTGTGTCTAGATATTAGGTACCAATATACCAAACCACCCTTTAGAAGAAAAGGGAGAAAAGGATCAGTATACTCTACGCTGACCAATTGAAAACGGGATCCATGGCTTAACGTATTTTTCAAAACACAGTTCTCTATGGTTTGAAAAATATATTAAGACGTTGATCGAATGTCAACGGATGCAGCCACCATGTTGCAAGACCTGCCTGGAGAGTTTTGGCGATAGAAGAACGATAAAAGAAGCATGGACTTTTCACAATTGTTATGTGGAATGAATGACTAATTTTATTTTTATATGAATTTTTGTAATTTGGACTGTACTTAATTTTTTATTACTCATTGGTGTTGTTAAGTTTTGTTTTAGTAACAGTAATACCTACCTACTTACCCTATTGTAATTGTATTATAAGCTGACATTGTAAACTTTTTTGTGTCTAGATATTAGGTAGGTACCAATATACCAAACCACATTTTAGAAGAAAAGGAACAGTATACTCTACGCTGACCAATTGAAAATGGGATGGATCAATGGCTTAACGTATTTTTCAAAACACAGTTCTCTATGGTTTGAAAAATATATTAAGACGTTGATCGAATGTCAACGGATGCAGCCACCATGTTGCAAGACCTGCCTGGAGAGTTTTGGCGATAGAAGACGATATTAGGAGCATGGTCTCTTCACAATTGTTATGTGGAATGAATGACTAATTTTATTTTTATATGAATTTTTGTAATTTGGACTGTACTTAATTTTTTATTACTCATTGGTGTTGTTAAGTTTTGTTTTAGTAACAGTAATACCTACCTACTTACCCTATTGTAATTGTATTATAAGCTGACATTGTAAACTTTTTTGTGTCTAGATATTAGGTAGGTACCAATATACCAAACCACGTTTTAGAAGAAAAGGAACAGTATACTCTACACTGACCAATTGAAAATGGGATGGATCAATGGCTTAACGTATTTTTCAAAACACAGTTCTCTATGGTTTGAAAAATATATTAAGACGTTGATCGAATGTCAACGGATGCAGCCACCATGTTGCAAGACCTGCCTGGAGAGTTTTGGCGATAGAAGACGATATTAGGAGCATGGTCTCTTCACAATTGTTATGTGGAATGAATGACTAATTTTATTTTTATATGAATTTTTGTAATTTGGACTGTACTTAATTTTTTATTACTCATTGGTGTTGTTAAGTTTTGTTTTAGTAACAGTAATACCTACCTACTTACCCTATTGTAATTGTATTATAAGCTGACATTGTAAACTTTTTTGTGTCTAGATATTAGGTAGGTACCAATATACCAAACCACGTTTTAGAAGAAAAGGAACAGTATACTCTACGCTGACCAATTGAAAATGGAATGGATCAATGGCTTAACGTATTTTTCAAAACACAGTTCTCTATGGTTTGAAAAATATATTGAGACGTTGATCGAATGTCAACGGATGCAAGCACCATGTTGCAAGACCTGCCTGAAGAGTTGTGGCGATCGAAGACTATAATAGGAGCATGGTCTCTTCACAATTGTTATGTGGAATGAATGACTAATTTTATTTTTATATGAATTTTTGTAATTTGGACTGTACTTAATTTTTTATTACTCATTGGTGTTGTTAAGTTTTGTTTTAGTAACAGTAATACCTACCTACTTCCCCTATTGTAATTGTATTATAAGCTGACATTGTAAACCTTTTTGTGTCTAGATATTAGGTAGGTACCAATATACCAAACCACGTTTTAGAAGAAAAGGAACAGTATACTCTACGCTGACCAATTGAAAATGGGATGGATCAATGGCTTAACGTATTTTTCAAAACACAGTTCTCTATGGTTTGAAAAATATATTAAGACGTTGATCGAATGTCAACGGATGCAAGCACCATGTTGCAAGACCTGCCTGAAGAGTTGTGGCGATCGAAGACTATAATAGGAGCATGGTCTCTTCACAATTGTTATGTGGAATGAATGACTTATTTTATTTTTATATGAATGTTTCTATATTGGACTGTACTTCATTTTTTATTACTCATTGGTGTTGTTAAGTTTTGTTTTAGTAACAGTAATACCTACCTACTTACCCTATTGTAATTGTATTTTAAGCTGACATTGTAAACCTTTTTGTGTCTAGATATTAGGTAGGTACCAACATACCAAATCACGTTTTAGAAGAAAAGGAACAGTATACTCTACGCTGACCAATTGAAAATGGGATGGATCAATGGCTTAACGTATTTTTCAAAACACAGTTCTCTATGGTTTGAAAAATATATTAAGACGTTGATCGAATGTCAACGGATGCAGCCACCATGTTGCAAGACCTGCCTGGAGAGTTTTGGCGATAGAAGACAGATAAAAGAAGCATGGACTTCAAAATTGTTGTGTGGAATGTATATAATAGGGGCGTGGAATCTTTATAATTGTGTGCAATGAATTACTAATTATATTCTTAAGTATATAAATGTTACAATTTTTGACTGTACTTAATTTTTTTATTACTCATTGGAGGTAGCACCTAAGATTGCTTATTTTTATTTTACATATTCGCAAACCGAACTTCTTAATTAAGCTTCTCCAAGCCAACTTTAATAGTTAAAAATATATTTGTATTTTTGTTTTATCTTTTCCGGTTAACTAGGTTTTGTAATTCTTTAAAATTGTAAAACACTATTCACAATAATGTTTTCAAATGTACAATAGTTTTTGATGTATCCTTATGCTTAACATAGATTAAGCTTACCATAAATTCTTATTATTCTTGAGTGTTTTTAAAAATTAACAACCTTAGGAGTTCTGCCAATAATTTAATTATTTTCATCATTCATATCAATAATATACCTATGTACCAAAGTGGGTGTCGTACAAGGCGACTCAGGACTAATTTAATGTGCCTATTAAATTACAAACACAATTTTGGGTTTATTTGTTAATGTTAGTTGCATTTTTAAAATCTTATAATACAGGGTGTAACAGAGAGGTGTAGTCATATTTAAAGGGGTTATTCAGGCCATCAAACTGAACAACTTTCGCCAAGGGACCTACATGACTACACGCGTCTGTTATACCTTGTTTACTTTATTGACATAATCATCATATCAGTTCTTTCTTTCCCATGTGTTACAGATTGACCGCCAAACGTTTGAGTTCACGATGGACAGGCTGAATGAACATTTTGAAATGGCAGAAACTGCAGACTGCAGTACGTACTGTGAAGGGTGTCTGGCGTGCCTCACTGCGTATTTCATCTATATATGTACTGAAACACATTATGAAAAGGTATGCCAATAAAATAAAACTCACTTTTGTCCTATCGAATGATGCACACATACAACAACAGTATTCCCAAAGAGGGTTTGTGTCAGGCAGGCCGGCTGTAAAACTTAAGCCCTTGAGCGGTATACATTGGAATGTCTCTTTTAGATACATTTATTCATCACTAGCCGTGTGGTGACGGCAGAGTAGAATACAAATGTCACCACCCCAAATCTCTCCCGTGGGTGTCGTACAAGGCGACTAAGGATAAAACAGTGATGGATGAGGAATAGCTAGCAATGTATATATGTATGTAATTCATCACTAGCACCTTTCTGGTGGGATGGGTGATATGAATCAAATTTCGAACGGGTTATTTCTAATAAGGCATCCCTAACATTGTTGCTTGTTCTTTCCACAGCATTTAAGAAAAGTGTCGAAATTCATTGCGACACAAAACGAAAGGGTCTACAATCCGAGAGGTATCCACTTCACCGATCCGATACTGAGAGGGCTCCGGGTGATAGAGATCACGGTGATCGATTTGCCGAACTGCCAGAGTCCGACCGGCAACTCGACGTCGACAATGCGACACACTTGACCACCACACGACAGTAGGGAGTTTTTCATGTAACGATCGCGGTATTGGTTTTAGAAACCAACCACTGGATATTGCCCTGCAACTCTAGGCAAGAGGTCAATCTATTCGAGCGAACGAAACGACTGTTTAATACATACACTGACGTACAGAGAAAGCAACATGGCGGCCGTCGTGTCACATGTAAGAGCTGTCAAAATTGTACTTTTTAAATTTATTCGTTCTATTATTATGCGGTTGGGCGTGGTAGTCTTTTAAAAAAAAACACTTTTATTTTTCATTACGAACTTTACACTTAACTGAACTTTTAGGGACCTCACTTTTCGGCTCGGGTATTCCAGCGCAATTAGTTTCATATAAATGTAAATACTACGGAAGGTTATAACAGTTCGAATAGTTTGGCCATTTTTCTAGGTACCCTGGTGATATTCCTAAAAGAACAATACAGACTCTCAGAAGTGATTGATTCATTAGGATAGTTTTTGAATATAAATTATGTCAATGGTGTAATCTTAAAGATTGATCAAAACTATCATTACATTGCAAATATCATAAAGTTCTAGAAATAGTATGATTGTGAGTGAGAGAAAATGTCTTTGATGAAATCATAATAACGAGCTAAATTGGATATGTACATTGATAACTTGTTTGAATAGAAATGTTTAAGATTTTAGCTATAACAGTATGCTTTTAATTTGTGTCATTGGACAAAAGTATGTTTAAAACTTGATAATTTTTCTGTCAGTAGTTTGAAATTTTATGTCTCATAAAAATTAACGATTATAAATGTTTTTATGGTGTCGCTTTATTTATCCATACAACTCTGAAAGAAGTGCGTACACGAACATGTTAATAGTTTCTATACCTTATTATTGTTTTATTATATTTTATTAATTATAATGACATTTTTATAAATGTAATATTGAAATATTTTGAATGAAGGTTTGTTAAAATGACCTTGGATTATAAATATAAATATTATAGATGGAATGCGTAAGTAAATTTACAATTAGATTTTTTAAATGCCCAAGCTATTGTAAGTTTTGTAACTATTTTAAATATTTAATAAAATTTTGATACCGCCACCATGTTGTATTGTATGAATGATTATCTTAAGATATACTTGACGTTGGCATTGTTATGTTATTTGGAAGGAATGTAAAAATAAATGTATGACTAGTAAATGTAATTTAATGGGAATGATTATGTAATATATTTATTTAATTATAGGTATGTGTAATCTTCCATCACTGATTAAGATTATAGATAGATATTGCGTTATCGAAATGAAATAACTCGACACTGCCCAAGCATATTTGACTATCGTAGACTAGATACCATAAGTTTTTGGCCTCTAGTCTATGATAGTCAAGATTAAATGCATAAATCGCAGATAAAAATCTAATTTACACTAGGATTTTTATTTATGAAGCACAACTTTTTTCTTTTCGTCTTTCTGACTAAGTTTCACGCCCTGAAATATCATGCATACTTTGAAAAATGTAAGTGAGGCATTATGTATGATGTGTGGATAGGATCTTGGAACAGGCCGAAAGCCAAATTCTCTTCAGAGTCCAGACTAATTGCTTTGTAGTAGATAGTTGAGAAACATACAATTTTAAGTTTTATGTTCCACAACTATCTACTACTTTAGTTTAAGTTTAGTTTTCTTGAAGAGAAGTCGTGACCATAAAATTTTAACTCATTATTTTAAAACTGTGCATGTTTGGCTATGGGACGGTAATGGGGTAATGGCACTTAACGTTTCACTTAGAAATATTTGGTCTTACAGCCGCAGTCAGAGATGTCAATTAAGGTTATTGAGTACTTATATAAAAAAAATCATTTTAATCTAGACCTGACAAGAATAGCTACTAGTTTTTAATTAACGTTACGCACGTTGATTACCCATTTAATTTAAAGTCATATGTCTTAAGTACGGCTGTAAAACTAGTGACACACAAGCTATTTTTTTTTCAACCGTTTTTGGTAAATAGTGTTGTGTCTACGATAATATCAGACAGCCTAACTTAACTTACAAGTTATTTTATTTACAGTTAAATCATTCCATACTCCAGTATAAAGCGATAATATGATTCCGACAATGTAGCTTTTTTTAGCTTGCACTGAACTAGAGCATTAACATTATAATTATTTTACTTTAATAACTAACTGATTTTACTTTAATAGCTAACTGGTAACTTAACGATAGGTATTTTAATTTTTTATATTCGTATTAATGGTTGTGTAATATGGTAGCCACAATTATGTTGTTAAGTTATACTTTAATTGCTTTGCTTAGTACCTATTCATTATTATGTTTCGTGATCTCACAATGGAAAATTGTTGTTGAGAACGTATTGTACAGTCTGATTCGGACTGGTATACTTGTTACAGTTAGATTCTTAAAATATTTGGAGGCATAAATGTCTATGTCACAAATGTTGATCCATCCGAAGTATCATAAAAATCAATTCATAAAAAAAATGAATGTTTATAACGCTGCTTTCAAGGTACTGTCAACAGCAGGTTAGGTTGCTATAATATGTTAAAATTTCTTAATCTACTTTGTGCTTTAAGGCTAACAAGTTAGGTTGAAAATCGATTGATATTGGACAGTTTGGTATTAATCAGTAGTGCTGTTGACCTTACTTTCCTAATATCGATATTATCTAGTAGAATAGATTTTCCTAATATTGATGCTGCTAAACTGTCACCAAATATATGATGCTGTTTGTATTGAATCAAATGTCTAGAGTTTTTATAATTTATGATAGTTTAAAGGCCCGTAAAATTAATAATATTCACGAGTAAACAGTGTATAATGAGTATTATGATTAAAAAGAAAATTGTGGTTAGAAAAAGTTCGAAAAATTATAGTCTTGATAATGGAAATTATTGACAATAATTTTTCTAACACTAATAATTTTCAATATAACGATCAAATATAAATAAAAATAACGAGTATAATGATATTGTGAAAAACTTCTTTTATGATTGATTACACATTAACAAAATTAAGTTTGTCTGACACTTGTCCACAAAATTTATTCTTATTACGGATCTTGTAAGATTGGTTTAGAATTTTGCTTGCCTCAAAACTAACAGGTGTGGTGTGTGCAGGGAAAATGCATAGCGAATTACGCCTTAACTCCTATTTATTAGAGCAGAAAATTGGAAAAATGGGTAGTTTTGCTGAGTTTGCTTAGCGTGGTAACAGTACATTTGTTTACAAAACGGTTCATAATATCCAACACAACGCTGTAACATTAAAACAATGATTGTTCTGATGTATTCCTATTTGGAAAACAATATTTTGTTAATATAATAAATCATTGTATATGTATTAAATGCACACCTATAATTGAGAATAGTGAAATGATATTAGGCTTAAAATTAACCAGAAAGTACTAAAATTAAAATTTTAACCCTTTCTGTGTGTACTAAATTACTAATGTTTAGTAGGTAATAAGACAATATAGATTTATTGTAAAAAATTATTATGACCTGTATAAATATTTGGAATTATACTGTCGTATGTTTGATTAATAATTTTGTATTTTTTATGACCCAATTAGGTTCCTACATACTATTCATTCAATGGTGGAATGTGGAAAGTAAATAAATTACAGAAATCTAAAAATATCGAAATAAAATATATATACATAAATATGTATTAACTAAAAAATGCCAATTTCCATTTGGTATACTATCATGTTTGTCCAATGTAGCGTCATGTTGACAACTATCAACTGAATGAAACACACAGAAAATGAACGAGCTTGACGCGAAGCTGACTGACCGTCTCCGAGGCCCATAACAAAATTGAATTGAATAAAACACTTATTTGTAATTGTCAGTAGCAAGGGACGTGGACACATCTCTTTTGGGGGAAAGGAAATCTTTTCCTCTCGCTCTAAATCCTACTAAATCCCGAGACAAAACACTGTCAAGTGGTGGAGAGAGACTTGTCCACGTCCCCGTGCTAGGTCCGCTGGTTTGTTACTAAGAAATGTATGGTCAAGCGAATTTCAACCTACTTTAGAGATAGTGAATGTAGGAAAATGATCTTAAGGTGGGTCACGATTTAATTTGGTCGACTGTACCTAGGTGGCGAGCCTATTACCATTTATCGGGCACGGAATTCGCAGTACATTGCTAGATGGTAAGAGGAACGCTGCTGATCATTCCTCATCATTTTTTTAACCTCAGCCGCCTTGTGCAACACTCTTCTTCTCGCTGCCCTGTTCCCAGTCCATCTGGGGTCGGCGCAGTATGTTTCCTCTTCCATTCATATACATTCCAGACGTCATCAAGCCGTCCACACCCTTTTGACTCATATCATCCATCACACCGTAAAGGGCTAGTGATGAATGAATGTATAGAAAAGAGACGGAAAGGACCATGTCGAGAGACCGATGAACGGAGAGAGTGATTGGGATGACAACATGACAATCCATACTGCTCAAAGTTTTGGCTTAGCTTAGGTTTTACAGCCGGCCGCCTGCCTGACACCCTCTCGTGCAACAGCCGCGTGAGAGATTTGGGGTGGCGACAATAATAGGGCCAATAATCATGATATTGTTAAATCTCTTATTCACAGATTTGTTTCGTAATAAAATAATCGAAATAAAAGACTTATAAATCAGTCAATCAGGAATGTCGTATTGGTTACTAAACTGGCGTAAACAATAGAACTCTATCAACCCAACAGTCGCCACGAAACATGAGCGAGTTATTGTCGTCAAAGCGAAATTAAAAAAAAACATGCGTCAATTTTGGAATGTTAAAAAAGTTCTCATGATGGGTCCTTCGAGAGAAACGCTGTCAACATGGTTCCTCGTAATTCTCTGGCACTCGACATAGCGCCGACGGGTCTAATTAGGTAGGTACACGACGCCATCGCTAGCTCGAAGGTGGGATGGGACAATTTCTTTCGTTTGCCCCAAGTTATAAGCGGTGCTGGTGAATTATCAGGAAAAAAAACTTTAAACGTAAAATTCTTTCCCTAGCTTTCTTGACACTTAATTTCGTTGTCGCTCGGCCTGCGAGCCGGACGCTGGAGCCGGAGCCAGAGCCGGACCGGTGAGTGGAAAAACGCTCTATCTATATGCGTTCTCATGACAAGAACACTATAGTCCGCAAATAGCTTGATCTGTGACAGCAAGCAAAGGATATATGCGAAAAGGATAGACAGAAATTTGTATGAGTATGACAGCTGTCAAATCTATCACCTATATTTTACAAACTATAGGGACAGTGCGGGGTATGGAGCGACGGCCGGGCAGCTTCCTCAGACCCCCGATACCTCGGAGCTCGCGCGCGGATTTATAGGTGTTGTACCTACCTTACACTTTTGTATTCTTTGGACTGGAAGTTTTGTTGTACTATGCTAGCACAAGTAGGTACCTAGGATACCCTACTTCCTGAGGCATCGTATTGTGGTTGTTCAAACTGTTACTACCGCACTCAGAGATGTCAATTAACTTTAATGAGTATTTGATGTCAAAAATTTTCATTCAAATCTAGACCATAGACCCGGCAAGAATAGCGACTAGTTTTGAATTGTCATTTTTTGACGTTAAGTACTCATTAACGTTATTTCACGTCTCTGAGTGCGGTAGTATGTACGATTGCGCCTTCCAATTTTAAAACAAATTATCTGATTTTTGTAAACCAGTTAAAAACATACCCGCTTCCGCCTACAACATAGAAGTCGACTTTAATAATCTCGTAAGTAGGCTTTTACCATTTTGGTCAGAGCCCTCCGTGCGAACGATGTCCCTATAAAACGAAATGGTCGCTAGCAATGTTGGGAGACCTTTTTACAACGGTTGTTCACATTTATTTAGGGAATGGCGGGGTACGCAATAATGTGAGCAATTTATCCCATAAACGACTGTCGGTAGGGGTTATTTTTGCATGTAGAGCAACATCGCCGGGGGTTTGGAGCTAATGTCCGTCATTACTTGGCTTTGATTTGCTGGGCGTTTAGGAAAAAGAACGAAGTACATAATTTTAAATTAAACATTTAAACTAACTTAATGGCGCGCAGTTACTGCCGCGATTGGCCTACAATTGCGTAAACCAAGCAATGATCGCTAAGGCCGGTCATTGGATTGGTGACTGAAATTATAATATTATCTCGAGTTTCCCTGTGCTTGGAAAGGCACGTTAAATAGTTGGTGCTTGCTGCATTTGCAGTCGTCAATGTACGGAAAGCTGTCAAAAAATTACATAATTTTTATTTAATGTTCCCACTTCTGGGGCATAGGCCGTTCGTATGGGTGGAAGAATATAGGGGGAATGGAACATGACCCACCACGCTGGCCCAGTGCGGGTTGGTGAGTTTAGCAGTTCGGAGGAACTTGAGATAATACATTTTTGGCCACCCATCCAATGACAAGCCTTAGCGAACATTGCTTAGTTTACACAATCGCATGCCGAACGCGCTATGCCACTGCGCTAGCGAGATCCTCTATTCCTTCGAATATATTTTTAAACTTGTCTAGGCCACCTGAATCTCCTCACTGACGTAAAGTCAGAAGCGACCGTCAAATTAGAAAATAAATTTAATACAAAACGGCTCCACCACGGGGCGAATGGGAAAAGCCAAAATGCTTGATTAAAAAAGTTGTTACTTTCATGAAAACCGCTCTCCTTTCTGGGAGCCTCCCTCGTGATGCGATATTAAAATTGTAAGATATCGAGGCAGGATAGGGCTGAGACCAAGCGGGTCTCGAACAACAGGGGTGAATCTTATGACGAGTTACCCTAATGACATGAATTTCGATCGCAGAAAGTCTGCTGCACTGCACTGGGTTTCATAAAAAAGTCCAGAGTAGGTACCTAATTGATTCTCACGGCGCGAGGCGACGCAGTATGGGTTTGATTTTTTTTAAAAAAAAATTCTGCGACTCAGGACGCTCGTTTGGTCTCACCCTTACTTTACATAGGTACATAAAGGGGTAGTTTTTTTTTTTTTTTATACTATAAAGGGGTAGTGACAATTGTATTCTGCTCTGAAGTTACCACAGGGCACATTCACCCCCGAATACAGAAACGCTACTCAAATTTAGGGGACTGCTTAAAAAGTTAAGTGGACACTACCTGTCAGAATTTGTATGGAAAAACGTCAATTTTGACAATACTTAAATGTTAAGCGGGACTCAAACTTTGAATAGCGTTTCTGTATTCGGGGTTTAAAGAGGTAAACTGCAATCTTTACGCATCATCCCTGCAGTACGGTGCAACTACAGAGGTCTGTGGGACTCGGGGTAGAGGCGTTCCCCCACTTCCATACATCCTCTCCGGGCATCCATCCAAAGCACACTATGGCAGCCATCCGGGGTCATCCGTTAGGATATGTCACCGGACAGCCACCTGCGCCCGCCCTTTTGGGCTCATTCTGTGCACCGTTTACCCTAGTCCAATGTCCAACAACAGCGTACTGCGTCGGACAAAGGACCCGCCAGTCCTGACCAAGTTTCATCCGAATAGGAATCTTTCCAAGACAGGCCCCCATACGACCGGAACCGGCGCTCCTCCAGCCCCAGAGGGAGCCAGAGGGCTCCCTCACCCTACCAGGGCAAACAGGCCCTACAATCTACAAGTAAGTTCAAGTAGCATACTTGGCAGTTAAATTATTTCATATTACAAGTGTCAAATTATCTGCGAAGTAAGCTACTTAGAACTTACTTGTCGATTGAGAAACAGGCCCTTAGTATAATAACTTAGGTAGGTACCACTAAAGCGGCTCTGACGAATCAGTCTCTTTGCTATTTAATTTTTATTCAAACTTTATTTAAATGTTAGATGTGACGAAAACTCTTGTTACCCTGAGGGCCTGTTTCACAATCAACAAGTTAGTTTTAAGTAGCTTACTTCGCAGATCATTTGACAGTTGTAATATGAAATATATGTCAATTGAACTGCAAAGTAAGCTACTTCGAACTTACTTGTTGATTGTGAAACAGGCCCTGAATAACTTTGTAATATTTTTTCCTAACGCCCATAATCAGTGGTGATTTTCACTTGTAGGTATCCTCTGGAGCAAAGGGCACGCTACAATTCTGAATTGAAATTTACGACGTATAAATAGGAGGTGTGATTAAATATTTTAGAGGCTGCCCGTCGCCAACAGAATTTGGGTTAGTTATCTGGAATTGTAAATGTAGCCCCAACCCTGATAAGCTCCGGGTGGAGATGAAAATGGAAGCATAAAATCGACTCGACTTGCCAATGTTTATAGAAATGTGGCCGCCGCCCCATCGCTCACTGGGGAAGAATATCTGAGTGGCCACACGATATATCGACGGGCAGGAGGTGGGTTCAAATAAGCCCGTAGCGCCTTACTGCTCATGAGTTTGGAATCGCACTTTCTCTAGAGTATAATATATTATGTCTACGTATCATTAATTTATTCACGTAAATGATTAATTAACAAATTTAGAACTTTTACTGCCGCACTCAGAGACGTCAAATAACGTTATTGAGTATATAATGTCAAAAACTGTTCCACTTATACCTACCACTTAGCAAAGTACTGCGACTTTTGTGCCCGATAAATGGCAATAGGCTCGCCACCTATTACATGGGACCTAGCATCATTGGCGAAGCGTGGGTGCTAGTTCACCTCTGCCTACCCCTTCGGGGATATAGGCGTGAACTATGTATGTATATATGTAATGTCAAAAACTGAGAATTCACAACTCGTCGCTATTCTTTTCGGGTCTATGGTCTCGATTTCAATGAATTTTTTGACACTAAGTACTCATTAAAGTTAATTGACGTCTCTGAGTGCGGCAGTTAAAATTTACAAGAAATCATAATCATATCAGCAATCCTCTTTGGGTATGCCTTCTTCTTCCTCTCCCAGCCCTGTTCCCAGTCTATCTGGGGTCGATGTAATATGTTTCCTCTTCCAATTATATCGGTCAGAAGTCATCTCCCTTTTGATTCATATCAACCATCACTTCGCAAAGGTGCTAGTGTTGAATGAATGTATAGAAAAGAGACGGAACGAGACATGTCGAGAGACCGATGACAGAAAGAAGGATTGAAATGACAACATTCCAATCCATACTGCTCAAGGAGTGTTTGGCGCGTTTCGTGGTGTCAGTCAGATTTATTTTCACTAATTCAAAAATTGTTACAGAGTGGATTTTGTGCAGTGAAAGTGGTGTTATTTTGATGCACAAGCATCCGTGTTACATACATACATACATACATAAGTCACGCCTATATCCCCGAAGGGGTAGGCAGAGGTGAACTAGCACCCACGTTTCGCCAATTATGTTAGGTCCCATGTAATAGGTGGCGAGCCTATTGCCATTTATCGGGCACAAAAGTCGCAGTATTATTGCTAGGTGATATAAGAGGAACGCTGCTGCCCATTCCTCATCGCTGATTTATCCTTAGTCGTCTTGTACGACACCCACGGGAGAGATTTGGGGTGGTGACAATTGTATTCTACTCTGCCGTCACCACACGGCAAATGTGCAGCATCCGTGTTGATGTGCAATTATGCAGAATCATCGAAAATAAGTCTCATGATGTGTTTGATGTTGTGGTGAAGATCACTTTAAAAAGTGGTTTTAACCATTTCATCAAGCACCATCATGAACTCTGTTACCATTAAATTCGCTCCAAGCACTCCCTAGATGTGTTAAAATGTGTGACACCCATATTTTAACGTAAAATTCATTTCATTCATACATTTCACCCACTCATTATTTCATAAGCCTACAGATAAAATATACACTAAAGACTTGGCTGTATGGGCTAGACCCTTTGCCTTCCCTAAAATATAGGGAGAATTTAAAACTATACTATACTACTATACCATACTGCTCAAGGTTTTGACTTAGGTTTTACAGCCAGCCGCCTGCCTGACACCAACCCTCTTTGGGTATGGTGTTGTTGGTGGTATGCCCTTCACCATTCGGGTGCCCCAAGGTGCTTATTGGTCTACAACGGGAAAGCTCCCTTAGTAGACTTTTACGACACACATGGGATGAGTCGGGGCTGGCCAATCTACGTTATTTGTTCAATATTATGAAGTTGGTATAAATTACGGGGAAGTCGCATTATACCGGTAGCCATCCACGTTCCAATCAGTCAACATCCAATTTTCACATCGACCTTCTGCGCCTCTTAATTCCTTCGTGACCTCTTTAGCGTGGCGCTATTTTACTTGAGTTGGTTCTTTTGCAAAAAAGGACGTCGCTCTTACAATATTTTACGTAGATACGGCTACGTGCTCTACGAAATCAATAACTATAGTTTTAAAGCTACCATGAAGTCAGGAGATTCACAAATGTTACGAATTCCTACAGCCAAGGTCCAAACTATTCGAACGAATAGAATACATATGTATGAAACTGACGTATTACAGAGAATACAATACAACATGGCGACCGTCATGTCCGTCGTATCAAACGTAAAAGTAGTTGTCAAAAATTTACATTTTTGTCCCCTTAAAGTTTAGTTAAAAAGTATTGTTTTTGTATTAATGTCAAAAGAGATTTTCGATTTGATTTTACCACGGACTTTTTAGTTGTATCCATGGATAGTCCATGGATTTTACTTACTTCAATATTGTTATCATGGTCTGTTCCCTGTTTTACTGTCAATTTCGGTATATTATTTTTTGGTATTTTTTTTTAAGTGAATAGCAATAAATGAATATGACTATGAAGTATGGGGCTAGAAGGGATACATACATACATACATAAATCACGCCTATATCCCCGAAGGGGTAGGCAGAGGTGAAGTGTATTTTTTGAAGTTAAAAGCAATAAATGAATATGTCTATGAAGTTTTAAGAAGTGATACATACATAAATCACGCCTATATCCCCAAAGGGGTAGGCAGAGGTGAACTAGCACCCACGTTTCGCCGAATATGTCAGATCCCATGTAATAGGTGGCGAGCCTTGCCATTTATCGGGCACAAAAGTCGCAGTACTGTTGCTAGGTGGTATAAGAGGAACGCTGCTGCCCATTCCTTATTACTGATTTATCGCCACGGGAAAGATTTGTGGTGGTGACAATTGTATTCTACTCTGCCGTCACCTAAGAAGTGATACCTAAGTTATTTTATTTGTAGCGACACAATATTTGGGATTTACCTACCGAGCCTTAACAGTACCTAATGATAATGAACTAACCGGAATCCTAAAACTTAATAAACCAATAATTGAATCTATCCACCCTAACAGTGTTACCGACGAAAGTCCAGTTTGCCCATAACTGCCGATGCTGCAAACTTGGGAGATAAGGGTAACTCATTTACCAATATTAGCTTCTCGTTACCAAAGGCCTCAAAGAGTGTTTTCACAATAATAATTAAATAATAAATTTTCTGCTGCCCCAAGTCGGGTTCGGATTTATTTAAGCCCTCCGGGTCCCGTGTTCAGGTTTCAATATTCAAATAGTTCGGTGAACGGTCAAAGGAATGGGTTGTGATTCGAGGATTCCAAATTGGATCAACTGAAATAGGGTTGCGTGGACAAAATGTCCCCGGGGAAATGAAAACCTTTTTCCTCTCGCTCCAACTTCCACTGAATACAAAATACAAAAGACTGTCGGACGGTGGAGAGAGATTTTGTACATGATCTCTAGCCAACGGGCCAATATATTCGAAGGCATAGAATACGAGCGACATTTTTTTTATTAGTTTCTCTTGACAAGTTGTTTTCTCTGTAACACGCAGATATATCAATTATCTGTGGTAATACGTAAGTGTCATACATTTGTATTATTATGCTTTTGAATTAATTGTCCACTTGGCTAGTGTCATTGCGCTTAGAGTGGTATGGATGAAGTGTACTTGAGATTTTTACTGAAACGACGTTTGATTTCCAAATTTTTTAATAAAACAAATAAAATACTATAGGTTTTGACCACAGGCTTACTACTTACCTAAAATATATATAATGAGTACAAGCAATTGTTACCATTTCTAGGCTTAGGTTAGGTTAGCATGCGATCATCTTAATAATAACAGTATAGACTGTAACAAGCCAGTCAAAAGTGGTTTTGACCGGTTATGAGTTTTTACTGTAACATACCTTATACTATATCACTAGAAACAGAAATGAACGTGTCAGCACTCCATTCGTCATCTCGTCAGCGCAAAGATATGGATGCTACATTTTATGGCCAAACTTTTCAGTTTAAAGGTCGTAATAAAAGTCGGGGCGTGCGTGACAGCCGAGCGAAGTTTTAACTTGAAAAGTTAGTAACGACGTCGTTAGCGCACGTGTGCGACAGTTCGCCGCAACCGTAGTTATGATTTAAGCTGAGCAACTTTCTCACTATCAGACTGATATACCGTCTGGGGATGCAACTGTGGCGGTAAAGACAGCACCTGGCACGATTTGATCGATATGCTTTAGATGTTTTGTTTCATTTCTACTTCCATTAGGGAACTATATACTCCCATTACTTCCTCGTCTGAGTACGCTCAAACTCAGCTTGAGTTTTGTTCAGTTTTGTAGTAGGTAGCCTGACGTGCTGTTGAATATTATAAATAGTTTATATTTACGTTCTTTAATAAAGACCATGTTAATTTTTTTTAAAGTTAAAGATTTCAGATTATTCTTTATAGGTACTAGTAGTATAAGACGGTAGTTTGATGTTTCCACAGCCAAAAGGGACTGTAGGCCTGAGTATAATAGCTCTAATTTCAAGTTGATACCTCCCGTTATACATATACGCTAAGATACATGGACAGACGGACGGACGGACTACAAAGTGATCCTATAAGGGCTTCCCTTTTGATGGACGGAACTGTAAAAACATTACAATTGCGCAAAATCATTGCAACACTATCAACGGTCATTCCTAATTTGTTAACGTCTGAAATCCTCGTAATTCTATCTTCTCTCTCGTTCTTCATAAATCCAAAGAATTGCACCAGCAAATAAGCAACGGAAATGCAAGAAATACTTTACAAAAACGCATCTTTCTAAAGTAAGTATAACTGCCGGACTCAGAGACGTTATTGAGTATACAGTATACACTGCAAGGGGGTGAAACTAGATCATAAATTATCGACAAAAAACAAAGAAAAAATATTTAGAAAAATTATTGCAATTTTTTATTTAGATATTTATTACTATCTATACTTCATGACTAATATCTATACTATATCTAGACTTTATGTGCAAAAAAACTCGATTCTTAAAAAAATGGTTGTTCTATTAATGTAAAATAAAAACAATAATCATGTCAAATACTTTGTGATAAAATAACAAATAACCCACGTACATAAAATGCACTTTTTTAAGCTAATTTTTTCAATAACACTTACATTTCTTAAAATAAAGACTATATTACCATTTAATTTTATGAATTATTATTATTTTCAATCATATTAGCTTTCAAATAAAAAAAATCTAGACTCTTAATTTAAATAACAACCTGGATAGACATTTTTAAAGTTGACTATGATTATTAAAAACGACTATGAATAGTCACGTAATAAACCCTTTTTTTGCCCTATAGAGATAAAGGGGCAGGGAGGGGTTTAAAACAGTAGGAGGGGTTTTTCACTCCTCATGCTCATAAAATGTCATTTTACTCCCTTCATAGTGGGAGCATGACGTTGATAATTTTTAACCGACGGAAAACCGGAGGAGGTTTCAAACAAATGGCTCATTGCATCTCTCTTGTATTAAATGGGGGATATTACCGATAAGATTTTTCTAATAGTGATTTCCATTGTGTTCTCTATCAGAATACGGCGAATATGAATGGCATTTCCGCTATCATTACCACTTCTTTGCCTCGGGTGTTTGTTGTGCAATTGTTGATCTAGTGGCTGGTTTAATTTATTAAAATGAGGAGTAAGCAGTACTTGAAGTTCTATGCCCTATCATCTATCTATACTAAAGCTGAAGAGTAGTTTTGTTTATTTGGTTGGTTAAACGCGCTAATCTCAGAGGAAAGCTATAGGCTATATAAAAACCGACATTAACGCGAGCAAAGCCGCGGACGACCACTAGTATCTTATAAAAGTTCATTACTGCCTCCCTTGGTCACGCCTTTACTTCAGAACAATATTACCAGCCCTTTTGCTCCCCACTGCTGGAGCACAGGCCTTCCCTATGGATGGAAGAATATAGGGAGAATGGGCCATACATAACCCACTACGCTGGCCCAGTGTGGATTGGTGGGTATTAACGACTGCACACGCACCCGGGACCAACGGCTTAACTTGCATTCCGAAGCACAGAGGAACTAAGATTCGTGTTATATACAAAACGTAAATGTTTGAAAAAAATGTAGACCTCTGAATATAAAGTTTGATAGCGCGGATCTAAGCACAATTATATTGGCCTACGATTAAGCTAAACAACGCTCGCTATGGCTTGTGCATAATTGGAAGGGTGACCAATAATGTTTTACTTCAAGATCACTAGGATCTTGAAGTAAAACATTATTGGGCATGAAATAAGAAGAGATGGTAAGCATGCGAGTAAATGACTAATGCGAGTGGATGTTGGTGAGTTGGGGGAAGAGGAAGAACTCACAAAAAATCGTTGGATGATATGAATAATAATAAAGAGTATCTCTCTCTATTGTCTCTATTTTCTGACAGCTTGTCGAGATGTATGGTAGAATAAAACTAACTGTGTCGACCCCTGTCGAACAGTTAGTTTTATTCAGGACAAGAGAATATTGATGATCCTTGTCAAGCCGTTGTTTCAAGATGCATTAGCAGTGCTTGGCTCCCACCACCACGCATATAAATAAATAAAAATATTCATATTATAAGGCATCATTACATACACCCATGAATCGTCAAAGAAATAAGATAAACATGTGTGTCAAAGTAAAAGTTTCCAATATTTAACGTCATAAGCTACGCTATCCGTTCGTTAACTACCAGGAAGCCTTTTTTCTGAGAAGGGGCAAGAAATTCAGCAAGCATATTACTTTCAATGTTTATGAACAAATAAAACTCAGTCTCCCTTTATTCATCCATCTTTAGTGAAGAACTGTATTGTATATAGTAAAGAAGTGAGTTAATGATTAGATATTAATGTTTCTTCCTTCATTCATCCATATTTAGTGAAGAGCTGTGTTGCAGTATTGCAATATTGAAATGTTTATCCCTTCAATTCTTTATATTGTGGCCACATTGGTTTTGGCATAAATCCAGCAATCCTTTATAAAGGACGCGGTGTTTTATTTTCTTACGCTCGAAATAAGGCCCGCCATTATATCTAATCTTACTTACTTTTGTTTCAAGGTTGAACCCTAATCTAGTTATATCTTAGTTCGGAGAGTGGCATATTGATATCTTTTTGCCAATCGAACTAAGAAAAGCCATGGCGACTAAGGGTTAAAACAGTGATGAGGAATGGGCAGCAGTGTTTCTCCTATACCACCTAGCAATGTACTGCGTTTTTCGTGTCCGATAAATAGCAATAGGGTCGCTAACTTTTAAAACATGGGACCTAACACATTTGGAGAAACGTGGGTGGTAATTCACCTCTGCCTGCCCCTTCGGGGATATAGGGGTGATTAATGTAAGTATGTATATATGTACTAAGAAAGGCCTGAACTATAGAAATATTGCGTCTGATAGCGGAAAGGGGGGGAATCGTGCGCGGTATGTTTCGGTTTATATGATTGGCGAGTTGTGGGATTGTATGGTGCATAATTTACAATGTACCTACAATGTCATAACTCGCTGACAACGGTGGGTTTGTCTAACCTACTTGCGCGCCGATTTGCTAGCGAGGCGTGTGGGTCTGGCGCGTTTAGTATCAACTTTGGTATTGAATGCGTCGAGGTCATCGCTTTGATGGCGGATCGGGGCTTGGGTGGGTTTTGGAGATCTATCGTTACAAACTGAGGCATAATGCGCACTTCCCCATCCTCCCTTGTACATACAGGATTTCGATATCTAATGTCTTGACGATTCTTGAGTGTATTGTAATCATACCAGATATGAATAAACGAATTTTGATTTTGACTTTGAGGGGGTGGACTACTGGCAATTTGAGACTTTCGTAACAAGTCTAAGAATACCGGTAATTTCTCGTCTTTAGTTAGAGTTATTCTTTAGTGAATTTGTTTATGTAAGTATCATTACCGGCCCTTCAATGTCCCCACTGCTGGGGAATATAGGGAGAATACCCCAGAATGGGCCATATGGCCCACCACGCTGGCCCAGTGCGGGTTGGTGGGTAGTCGACTCCAAATGCAGCCGGGACCAACGGCCTTAACGTGCCTACCGAAGCACAAAGGAACTCGAGATAATAAATTTTTGGTCACCCTTCCAATGACCTTAGCCTTAGCGGCCTTAGCGAACATTGCTTAGTTTACGCAATCGCAGGCCGTGCTATGCCTCGCTAGTAAGTTTTCTTTGTTACTAACATGATGGAGCTTTGTTTGTACCTAGTCCGAAAGATAAAGGTTTTTATTCTTTTACAGAAAGCAATAACTTAAATAAAGCATTTATTACAGAAGCAAGCCAGCGGTTTTGAGTGTTTTTTTTCCATCGTAAATTATAAAGTGATTCAAAGTTTAGCTCTTCGGCTCAATGGAGCACGTAAATAAGCAAAGAGCGACCGAAATTCCGCTCTGAACTCCTTGAGGAAGACATTTTTCCTTGTCGCATCAAAGCGAAAATACAAATGCCATTAGACATTCCTTCGGCGAACTCGCTTCGACCACACTTAAGTAAGCAACCTTAAAAGTAAAAGTACAAGTGAAAACCAATGTTATTGCACTCACAATAGAGTCCGCGGGAAAACAATTGTAATTTGTAATAAATAATACATGCACAAGTCACCTTTCAGTCTTCTATGCTGGCCTGGGAGCGAACAAATAACGTAGAATAGGCCAGCCCCGACTCATCCCATGGGTGTCGTAAAAGTCGACTAAGGGAGATTTCCCGGTGTAGACCAACAAGCGCCTTAGGGCACCCGAATGGTGGAGGACAAACCACCAACAACAGCATACCCAAAGAGGGTTAGTATCAGGCAGGCGGCCGGCTGTAAAACCTAAGCCAAAACTTTGAGCAGTGTGTATGGAAATGTTGACATTCCAATCACACTCTCCGTTCATTAGTCTCTCGCAATGGTCCGTTCCGTCTCTTTTCAATACATTCATTCATCACTAGCACCTTTACGGTGTGATGGATGATATGAATCAAAAGGGAGTGGATCGCTTGATGACGTCTGTCCGATATGAATGGAAGAGCAAACATACTGTGCCGACCCCAGATATACTGGGAACAGAGAGAAGAAGACAAGTCACCTTTAGAAGAAGTCTGGAAAGAGAAAGAGTAACCGGTTAGCGTGGTAGGGGCTTGTGATGAGGACTGATGAATCGTACGTAACTAGAGGTTTGGTGTAGGGTCCATGCATATCCATACTTGAGGATGTGCATGGACCTAGAATGAGAGGAAGACCGAAGAAACGATGGATGGATTGTGTGAAAGATGATTTGAAAAAGATGGGAGTCCATGATATAATTAGTAAAGAGGCTAGGCTGTTGATTGAAAGGCTAATTAAGCTAGTTGGCTGCGACATACTTAGGGCCTGTTTCACAATCGACAAGTAAGTTCGAAGTAGCTTATACTTTGCAGTTCAATTGACATATATTTCATATTACAACTGTCAAATGATCTGCGAAGTAAGCTACTTCTAAGTAGTACTAACTTGTTGATTGTGAAACAGGCCCTTAGTATAATATGTTAACGAAATTAATATTCTAAACAATTAACGTATCTAAGTGGGTCTGAATTATCAGAAAATCTCAAAGTACTTATCCGCAATCATTGTTTGTGCTCAGATAACCAGTGATACGAGGAGAGGCTTTCATATTACCAGCACGTCGCGACCAAACATTGACGCGAATCGCGATGGAGTTTTAATGCAATAGACAAAAAAGGAGGAAAAATATTAGGAGTTCCCTATCGCAGTGGCATATCGCACTTGGCCAGCGATTGTATAAACTAAGGAATGTTCGCTAAGGCCGGTCTTTGGATGGGTGACTAAAAATTTTTTATCTCGAGTTCCTCCGTGCGGAAGCGACGTTAAGCCATTGGTCCCGGATGCATCTGCAGTCGTTAATACCCACCAACCCGCACTGGGCCAGCGTGGTGGTAAGGTAAGGTTAAGGCCCAATCTCCCTAATGTTCTTCCAACCATAGGGAAGGCCCGTGCCCCAGCAGTGGGGACATTTAAAAAGGGCTCGTGATGACGATGACGAGACAAAATGTATGTAATCGATTCATCACCAGCCCTTTAATGTCCCCACTGCAGGGGCACGGGCTTTCCCTATGGATAGAAGAATATAGGGAGATTGGGCCATAACCCACCGCGCTGGCCCAGTGTTGTTGGTGGGTACTAACGACTGCAGATGCAGCCGGGACCAACGGCTTAACGTGCCTTCCGAAGCACGGAGGAACTCGAGATAATACATTTTTGGTCACCCATCCAATGACCGGCCTTAGCGAAATTGCTTAGTTTATGCAATCGCAGGCCAAGCGCTCTGTGCCACTGCGCTGGCGAGCTCCTCCCGTAATCGATTACTGGCATTATTACTGCCTCAATCGATTACTGGCATTATTTTCAGAGTCTTTAAAGTCAATAGCTCATACCCAAAGAGGGTTGGTGTCAGGCAGGCGGCCGGCTGTAATGCCAAAGCCAAAACCTTGAACAGTATGGATTGGACTGTTCTCATCGGAATCACTCTTTTCGTTCATCGGTCTCTCGACGTGATCTGTTTTCGTTCTTTACATTCATTCATCACTAACACCTTTCCGGTGTGATGGATGGTGGTGAATAAAAGTGATAGCATTAGTTTCAGTTTTCATCAACTATGACTAACTTTAGTCCATGTTTAGTAACATAAGGGGGTAAAAAGAGCTTTATACCAAACACTGCAAAATGCTTATGTTGTATTGACAGGGTACATAATGTATGATACTTATAATGCTAACCGTACATCACACATAAAATTATACTATCTGTATTATTTAGTACCTTATCACAATGGTTGTACGCACAAATTTGTGGCGATTATTTCTTAGCATGAGCTATCTTTGGTATGACAGAGGGCTAAAGTGGTAATCGACTTATGATGCTCACCGTACCTATATTATACTCAAAAACCCATTAAACCGGCCCAAGGCTGATCGTTATGCATTAACGACTGTAGAGCAGCCGAGTTATCGGAACCGTGGTGGAAATCGACGTATTATATTTTGGTCACCCATCCAATAAGTGACCTTCGGAAACTCTGCTAAGCATACCGATCTGCTGCAGACTGAGCGTGCCCATTAGGTCATCTAGTCCCTCACTTTGAGTGCTTTAAGCTAAAGATACAAATACAAAATAATAAATAAATATTTTTACACTCACACCTATCATCTAGCCCAAAGTAAGTAGCTTAAGCACTTGTGTTATGGATACTAGATGACGGACATATTTTTAATATAATTATGTATATAAATGTTGAAAATATACTACATAAACATATACACAACCATGACTCGGAAACAAACATTTGTGGTCATCACAAAGTTTGCCCCTACCAGGATTCGAACCCGGGACCTCTTGGCCAATACCCAGCAAACTGAGCATTCGACCAAGGCGGCCGTCAATCAAAAATACATACATACTAAAGAACTATCTGTAGGAAAAATAATGATAACCAATTCCAAAATAACCGTATGGTGACGACTGAGCTGAATACAATTGTCACCACCCCCCATCTCTTCCGCGTGTGTCGTACAAGGCGACTAACGTATTCGACTTTATGCCCTATAAATGGCAATAGGCTCGCCAACTACATGGGACCTAACATAATTGGCGAAACGTGGGTGCTAGTTCACCTTTGCCTACCCCTTCGGGGATATATAATTGTCACCACCCCCCTCTCTCTCGCGGGTGTCAAAGCGACTACATTTTTTTATGGCCGAAAATATGCAAGGCAACCCGCCATGGGGGGAGAGGTGGTAATGCTAATGCGTCCCCCCTATGTCGGACTTGCACCGACTATACCCATCTATAATATGCCATAACCGCGAAAGGGGTCTATAGCGTCAGTTGTAGCGATCTCCCCAATATAGGGGGGCTATGAGTAAAGTAATGGGCAGCACCGTTCCTCCTATACCATCTAGAGAGTGTTTGGCGCGTTTCGTGGTGTCAGTCAGATTTATTTTCACTAATTCAAAAATTGTTACAGAGTGGATTTTGTGCAGTGAAAGTGGTGTTATTTTGATGCACAAGCATCCGTGTTGATGTGCAATAATACAGAATCATTGAAAATAAGTCTCATGATGTGTTTGATGTTGTGGTGATGACTACTATAAAAAAGTGGTGTTGTCCACCTCATCAGGCACCATCATGAACTCTGTTACCATTAAATTCGCTCCAAGCACTCCCTAGGTGCGTTAAAATGTGTGACACCCATATTTTAACGTAAAATTCATTTCATTCATACATTTCACCCACTCATTGTTTCATAAGACTACAGATAAAATATAGACTAAAGACTTGGCTGTATGGGCTAGACCCTTTGCCTTCCCTAAAATATAGGGAGAATTTAAAACTAACTAACTAATATACCATCTAGAAATAGGTATTACATAGGTACAATATGTTACAGTATGTATAGCAATAGGTAGCGATTTACTTTTACGTGCCTATTAGATGGCAATAGGCTCGCCACCACATGAGACCTACCATAATTGGCGAATCGTTAATTCACCTCTGCCTCTTCGGGAATAGTACGAGAATATTTCAAGTCCGTCTGGCTAGCTACCATCGTCTTATCAAAAATTGTCGTCACAATAATAATGTTAACATCATTATTATGTTCCGACAATGTGTGATAAGACACCCGGCCCCTCTGTGGTTTCCAGGTGAAGCTCGATTCCATCTTCGGCCCTTATCGCCACTTACCATCAGGTGAGATGAAGGTCAAGAGCTTCCCTGTCTAGCATAAAATAGTCAATGCAAAGCACATAAAAAAAAAATATCTACGTGCGTTCAATGACGTGCGTCAAAAGATTTCCTGGTCGCATTTCTCACCAGTCTGAAAAAACCGTGTGGTGACGGCAGAGTAGAATACAATTGTCACCACCCCAAATCTCTCCCGTGGGTGTCGTACAAGGCGACTAAGGATAAATCAGTGATGAGGAATGGGCAGCAGCGTTGCTCTTATTCCATCTAGCTATGTACCTACTGCGACTTTTGTGCCCGATAAATGGCAATTGGCTCGCCATCTATTACATGGGACCTAACATAACTGGCGAAACGTGGGTGCTAGTTCACCTCTGCCTACCCGTTCGGGGATATAGGCGTGATTTATGTATGTATGTATGAAAAGGCCTAACCTGGGATGATCTGGGCTGGTTGGAGTAAGATAAAAGGTGAATTGTCTCGGCAGATCCCAGACTCTCTCCACTTAAAGGGCTTGGAGGAACACCGGAGTGGCTTAGTGGGTCTTCACACACGTCAAATAAAATTAGACATTCTACCCGACCCGGCAACAATATAACTACTTACTAGTTTTGAATTTTATTGTATTAAGTTCGGTCAGCATCTTACAGTCGATTACCACTATGTCATAGCCGCTCTGTCATTCAAACTGCCACCAATTTATATGAACAACTATTGTGACAAGGCACAAGATTTTAAAGCGTTAAACTTCTTATAATACTGACTGTACTCGTTAACGTTAATTTACGTCTCAAACTGCCGCACTCAGAGACGTCAATTAACTTTAATGAGTATTTAATGTCTGAGTGCGGCAGTCACTGCCGCCAAATAACGTTAATGAGTAGGTACTTAACGTCAAAAAATGACAATTCAAAACAAGTCCCTATTCTTGCCGGGTCTATGGTCTAGGCTTAATTGATTTTTTTTGACACTAGGTACTCATTAAATTTATTTGACGTCTCTGAGTGCGGCCGTTAGTGCGGCAGCTAACTATCTAACCTATGGCTAGATGTTGTCCAAGAAACCCTAGTGCTCGAGCACTAGGGTTTCCCCTATTTAGTTAGAACCTTTAGCCAGTTAGTCATGTCTGAGTTGTGTACCTATTTATTGTCACCTTTTTGTACGAACAACTATTGTGACAAGGTATTAAAGTGTTAATCTACTTATGATGCTGACTGTACTCGTTAATGTTAATTGACGTCTCTGAGTGCGGCAGTTAACTAACTAACCTATTGCTAGGTGTTGTCTTGGGCTGGTTAAATGATGTATCAACCAATTGTTAAAAATTGTTAAATATCAGTCATTAGTTATACCATTAGTAACAATTTTAGTTACTAATGTATAAATATCAGTGTGATATTGTTAATATTTGTTAAATATCATACATACATACACATACATAATTCGCTAAGGGGTAGGCGGTGGTGAATTAACACCCACGTTTCGCCAATCATGTTAGGTCCCATGTAATAGATGGCGAGTGCTAAATATCAATCTAATATTTAACCATTAGTTATAATTTTGAACAATAGGTTGAGTTAACTATGCATTAGAAAACCGACCCTAAGAAACCCTAGAGCTCCTTCCCCTATTTAGCTAGAACCTTCAGCCAGTCAGTCATGTCTGTGTGTTGTGTACTCTTTGGCGAGCTCGCAGGCCGTGTGCCTGGGCGGGCGGGAGGTGAGGAGAGCGGGGGTCGCCCGGCTGAGCGCACACCTCAAGCCTTCAGTCAGTATGCCTCAGGCGACGGCGGCGAACGCGCGTCGCACCGCCCCGCCTCTTCCCTCGTCGCGTGATAACAATAAAACGTTTTCCTAAATTAAATCGCGGGTGATCCTTCGCGTTGCGAGTGTGTTCTGTTTCCTGGTGAGTGTCGTCACCACGGCGTCTGGTGCCTGCGTGTTTTTGGACAGCCCGACGCTGCTCCAATAAACTCCCCTGGACTCCGACATACGAAAATTTCAGCCAGGAGTAAGTCCATAGTGTTTTTGTTTGCGCATAGTAACGCTTCTGTTAATGGCTGGACGTAGCTAGCGTAGGATTCGCTTTGACTGGAGTTTAGTGGGTAAATTGCTGCCTGATATCTGTCCTAAAGTGCTACACCACGTCCATCCGAAGAGCCACACTGCGTAAACATCGAAGACACATACGACACAGAGATGCACAGAGAACATAAGCAGTGGCAGATCAATTTACCGCTTTAAAAAGGAAACGAATTAATATACCGTTATTTAACAATGTATCTATCATTTGTCGCTCCTTTTGAATACTTATAGATACATTTTCCTGTACTTAAATTAACATAGTACACCAAGGTTAGTGGGTATGTTGAATGAAACATTTAGCGATATTTAGTGAAGATGCGATTGTTTCGCAATACAGAATTTCGAGGGACGAACAAACGGACTAATTCTCCCTACTTTGTTTAACAAATAGTACGTAAATAACCCTTCCTAAAGATTACATAATAGAAGCTATCCGCAATTGTCCACTATATACAATAGCGTGATGAAATCGGGAGATTTTGCGGGAATAAATCACGAAGTCATAATGTACAAAAATATTCTAGTTCCAGTTCCGTGCTTCTGACTGTATGTATGTAAAGCCAAGATAGGTTTTCATTAGCTTTGCCAATTTGCCAGGTAATCCAAATAAACATAGTTTCCTGTATATCCTGTAGTAGTACATCTGATTCTAATTATCGCCATTTTCAATAGACAGCTATAAGTAGCAGCAGCATTCCACTCCTACCACCTATTAATGTGTACTACGATTTATGTGCCCGATATACGATGGCAATATGCTCGCCACCTATTACATGGGACCGAAACATTGGCGAAAAGGGGGGTGTTAATTCAACTCGTTTGATTTATGTACTATGTATGTCAATAGGTCGTGTAAATTCCGGTAAAAAATATTAATAGCAGTACCTATTGCTGTATCGGTCCCAGAAGCCTGCGGCAGTCTGAAAAGGCTGATAACTTGGGGCGATCTGGGTTGGTTGGAGTAGTCAGATAAAAGGAAACATCCATAACAATAGTCGAATCAGGCGGCAAATGCAGAAAAAGTCCAGCTAAACTAACTAACCTATACACAAAGAGGGTTGGTGTCAGGCAGGCGGCCGGCTGTAAAACCTAAGACAAAACCTTGAGCGGTATGGATTGGATTGTAGTCATTCCAATCACTATTTCTGTTCATTGGTCTCTCGACATGGTCCGATCCGTCGGTTTTCAATACATTCTTTCAATCACGAACACCTTTCCGGTGTGATGGATGATATGAATCAAAAGGGAGTGGATGGCTTGATGACGTCTGACCAATATGAATGGAAGAGGAAACATACTGCGCCGACCCCAGCTATACTGGGAACAGCGCGGGCAGAAGAAGAAACTAACCTAATGCTAGGTGGTGTCCAAGAAACCCTGGTGCTCGTTCCACTATTTAGCTAGAACCCTCAGTCAGTTAGTCGCCACTTACATCCAAAGCCCTACTTTACAACCGTTGTAAAGGTATAGGCGAGGATAATTCTAATGCTGTCGTTACGTAGCGAGGCTGAGATCCAGACTAAACTAGGCTCATCATACATCTAATTTCAGAAACTTCTAAATAGTAATATCTTAAATCAGCTAGTTGGGACCAAATGTCGATATCGTTTTAGATCAAAGGATCCGTTATAAATATTTGTCGCCATATTCTGAATTAAGTCGCAGAAATTTAACTTAAAATCATATTGAGCAACTTGAAGGCTAAAGGGCCGGTTTTTTGATGCTTGTCAACTCACTACTAATGGTTAAATAGATTATAAGTAACAATTTTTAACAATTGGTTAAGTTAACTACGCATAAAATAACAGGGCCTCAATACTAACCTGCCAAGAGAAATAAAATTTATCCTATTTAGATAAATCCAAATACGAAGTGGTGCTAGTTCTCCTCTGCCTACCCCTTCGGGGATATAAGCGTGATTTATGTATGTATGTATGCAAATACGAAGTCTTGTTTGACTAATCTAAAAAACAGATGTTATAGAAACTTATATTAAATAATAAATAAATAAATAAATATTTTAACACTCACACCTATCATCTAGCCCAAAGTAAGTAGCCTAAGCACTTGTGTTATGGATGATGATGGATATATTTTTAATATAATTATGTATATAAATGTTGAAAATATACTACATAAACATATACACAACCATGACTCGGAAACAAACATTTGTGGTCATCACAAAGTTTGCCCCTACCAGGATTCGAACCCGGGACCTCTAGGCCCCGCAATCTGAGCATTCGACCAAAGCGGCCGGCGGGTTAAGGAAAGAGAGAATACCATTCTTCATCTTTCTCGTCTGTTAACTAATACATTGAAGTAACAAGAAGGAGCGAACAAATAACGTAGAATAGGCCAGCCCCGACTCATCCCAAGGGTGTCGTAAAAGTCGACTAAGAGAGATTACCCGGTGTAGACCAATAAGCACCTTGGGCAGCCGAATGGTGGAGGGCAAACCACCAACACCAGCATACCCAAAGAGGGTTGGTGTCAGGCAGGCGGCCGGCTGTAAAACCTAAGCCAAAACTTTGAGCAGTATGGATTGGAATGTTGTCATTCCAATCACTCTCTCCGTTCATCGATCTCTCGACATGGTCCGTTCTATACATTCATTCATCACTAGCACCTTTACGGTGTGATGGATAATATGAATCAAAAGGGAGTGGATGGCTTGGTGACGTCTGACCGATATGAATGGAAGAGGAAACATACTGCGCCGACCCCAGATAGACTGGGAACAGGGCAGGGAGAAGAAGAAGTAGGTGATAAACCGTACAGGTAGGTATTGCATGCTACTATATGACCAAATAATATGCCACTAACATCAATACGGCACAATTAATAACAGACTAACCCCTGAATACTTAAACGCTCCTCAAAGTTTGAATCCGGCTTAATATTTAAGTATTGTCAAAAATGACGTTTATCCATACAAATTCTGCAGGTATGGTATCCTTAACTTTTTAAGCAGTACTCAAAATATGAGTAGCGATTCAGTATGCCCTTAAATGATCAAGATCTCTCTACATTTTCACTAACGAAAGTTCTAAATGTTTTTAAAGCAAAGAATTCACCGAATCACCGATCAGGGACCTTTTGGAATGTCACCATATTCTTGTAAGAATATTTTAGGTGACGTTCTCTTAATATTACCTATTAAAAACTTAAAACATACATACATACATATGTCACGCCTCTCTCCCACAGGGGTAGGCAGAGATAATTTCTTTCCACTTGCTACGATCCTTACATACTTCTTTCGGTTGCCCCGTCGGTTTCGGGTACTCTTGACCTGGCCCTTATTTAAAAGACTTTCAAGTTGATTATGAAAGATCCGCCTATGGCTTCCCCGTCCCATTTCTCCATTCACTTCCGCCATATAAATCCTTTTCTTTATTAAAATACTTAAACAATCCAGTGAAACCTTCTAAGAGATTTCTGACGACGACGATCTTAAAGAGTGTCGGTCTTCGTCGTCGGTAATTCGTCACGCCGATCTCCACAAGATTCAAGACATCGATTCTTGGACAATATATAATTTTTTATTTATTGATTATCATTTGAACATTTAAATAAAAGATCGACAAATTTACGAAAAATTAAGTCCTCGCTTAATGTTCGTAATTTTCTGACATCTTTTTCTTACCACTGACTATCTAGCATTCAGTCAGGTCATCACCAGCCCTTTTAATGCTAACTCCTAACTGCTAGGGCACGGCCCTTCTCTATGGGTGGAAGAATATAGAGATTCGGCCAAGCGTGCTATGTATAATGTATAACTTATTACTAAACACGATTCAAGTATAGACTAGTTACTCAATTTTTTATCTCTTTCTTGCTTTCAAAATTATATTTGTGATACGAAGACGAAACGCGGAATAGATAAAGCATGTTTTCCACCAGTTTATTAATAAGACACTTTAGATGCAGCTGAAGAAACAAAGTATATCTGGATGCGCCAAAAGCGTGAGTTAGAATCAATTTTATCTATCTAGGGATATCTATCCACAATTGTAACAAACTACACTTTAGCTATAAAGCGACGAGTCATTATAAGAGTGTTTACGTAATCGAAGTAAACAATGTTATAGTCGACTCCTACAGTCGATCGTGTATTCAGTATCCGAGCGAGTACTAGTGGTCCAAAAGATATTATTCAGTTTTAAAACTGCATTAGATTCTAGTTAGAGATATAAATCTACAAGAATCTAGTTAGTGTTAGTTAAGCTATACTATTAGTTATACATTGGTCATTTTAGCAAATAGCATTTTTTTTAATTATATTTTAAGATAAATATGAACTATATTTAAAATGTCTATTGATACAGTTGTCAATCTCCAACAAACTACTTTTAGGGGTTATCTTAATTATGTTACACATTGTATAATAGCATTGCTAAATTGATCAGCTAATTGCTTTACAGACTGTACCTTTCGATTCAATACCAGCATTAACGTTGCGATATTAAGAGGCCCATTACCATCCAATGAGCCCAGTTAATACTGTTTTCAATGGAGATGTCGCTACGAGGATAATTTGTATTTTTTCCTCACTTGCCATGTCAAACATAGGAATTCACTTACATTGATAACTAACACGGAATTGTAGATCGACTTATTTATCTACTATGGCAATTGAATTACAAATTAGAAGAAAATAGAAATGAAATAGTTTCGCTTCAGAGCGCGCCGAGCGTTTGTTTTGTCGAACCATTTTTGTTTATTGGGCGCATGTGCCAGGCATAAATTGAAATCACACGTCATATTAAATTAGTATAGCGAATTTGAGACCGCTTTTTAAAAATTATTTATAAATTTACTAAACAGAATTTCGAAACTCTAAACATATGTTAGCCAACGAGTACCCTCGCCATGTATAAATTAATTACATCTTAAGCAGGCATTTTCACAAATAATCGTGCATTTAATTAAGCTTTGATTTGCTTTTTGGTTATTATTTATTCACGCCTCTGAATCTACAGATAACACCAATTGGGTTACAATATTCTTCTTGCCAATTAATTTTGCACTTTGCAATAAATAACTTAAGGTTGACAGCAGAAAATGCCTGGCAGTTATATAACATCGCCGCTTCACGAGATCTCTTTATCTCAATTAAACCTTGAAACTGTTTCAAGTGATACCTCATGAAAGTCAGCAAGTAAACAAACAGAACTCTATGAGCTATACATTATTCACGTGATAAGGTTTATCAATTGTAATACCATTGATAAGATTTGTGTAACATCTACTCCTAGATATTAAGGCTTGTGTTTTTCCTACTGTAAAAATTGAAATTTTGTTATTCTTTACCTAGAAAATCACAGTCTATTAGAATCCTTAGTGTAAGTTTGAATATGTGTAACCTTGATTGGAAAATGTTTCAGTAAAATGTTAACAGATAGATATTATCAGTAAAGTACCTAATACGGAGCTTAATACATTAGCACATTTGAAACCTACATTAGGGGTAAAAGGAAGAAGGACAAATATTGCAATCTGAAGCTATTCAAGTGTTGAGATTTTTTATAGACAGTTCTTTTTATAGTAATTGAGGAATAAATAATAATATTATGTGTTAATGTATAATATAATGAATCACTTGAAATAGATAGATAGAAGTATTTGATATCTTTATTAAATAAACATGGAATATTTCAGCGAATAAAGTTTCATCTTTTAAACGAAACAGAAGAATATTGTATTCTTTTGTTTCTTCTAAGAGATTAAATTATTTGTCTTAGAAGCAGAAATTGTCAGTTAAAACGTAGTTTCTTAAATATTATTTGCATGTTATTTCAAACAAAAGTGAGATTTGTTATTTATAAAATCCAAGAAATGTATAATAATTATGAAATAACTGATCACAATATATACATAAGAAATGTTCTAGTAATTTTCTACAATAAAATTACCAACCATTTCATTGCTCCAATCTAATTAAAAAAAACAACTGGAGTACGTAGAAAACACGTTGTTGCAAGCATAGTTTTCTTTCATAAACCGATGTAAGCAGACTTCTTTGAAAATTGCCTTTACGACCTATCCTAATTGAAACTAATAAAAATTATCGCATCATAAGCCAATCAACAATTAGGATTTATATTAAGAAATAAATCCATAATAGCTTGAAGCTTGCTTTAGTACATTTCTAGGCTAAAAAAAAGACTTGACCTAATTGTGCTTACAGTCAAGGTTTTTCCTAATCTTTGTAACGTCTAGCTAGATTACTTAATAAAGTACTAGACATTTTCTTACTTTTCTTGAAACTTACAAATGTGGCCCTCTTGTACCCTTCGTGCTCAATTATTCCAATTCAACTTTCATTTCATTTGTACCTATTACATAAATCTCTTCCTCTACCTCATTTCTCACTGTCATCTCCGCTGTATAATCATTCATCACGCAGATTATCACATTAAGGGGCCAGACCCGTTATATATTGGAGTTTAAGTGAATCTTCTAATTTATTGTCATTGTTACAATCCGTGCTAACGCGACACGATACTGAAACTCCGATGGGCTCCCAAAATTCAACCTATAGCTGCTGTTATCATCAATATCGGAAAAACATTATTTATAAGACCTCATTGATTTTCTGTTGAAACGCGTCTTATCTTTGATTCGAAATATTTCCTCGTTGCTCAGCCGGTGTTTCTGTTAAATGAGGGTTTCTGGAATAGATCAAATCACTTATCAATGTGGACTGTTTTCCTTAAAAATGATACACGTATACAGCTAATCATCATTAGTACTTGTTGCTACTGGTACGGTCTTTTCAACATAATTAAGGAAGAATATAGAGATTATTCTCTCAATGTTCTTCTGATCTTGACCGCCTACATCGGCGCCGCTCTTATTGGTTAGGTAGATACAGCCCAGAAAAAAGTTAGTATGCCTACCGCAGCATGGAAAAAGCCGAGAAAATATGTAGGCTACTGCGCTCAAGTTCTAGTAACTAGTCTAGTTAATAATAATAACCAGTTCATTATTTTGGCTAGCAAGATTAACTGCAGTCCAATAATTACTGACAATATTTGCTCCAAGAAAAATTTACACCTCGAAGATTAAAATAAAATAAAATAAATAATCATGTAGTATGCAAATGCCTTTTTCGGAAATTAATGCAAATGCCTTTTTCGGAAATACCATTCGTGGGATTTACTTGATAATTATTATATACGACACACCGATTGCTTAACCTAGATTAAGGGTCTCATTCATTTGTTATTTTTATCTCAGTCGTAAATTCAGTAGCATTGTGAAGCTGTTGTACGATTGATCACTCACATAATGACTGGTATTTTTTTGCACCATCGGTTTAGCGATTTGCTGCCACACTCAGAGACGTCAATTAACGTTAATGAGTACTTAATATCAAAAAATGAAAATTCAAAACTAGTCGCAATATAAATGTATGTTTTTATATATTAAGCACTCATTAAAGTTAATTGACATCTCTGAGTGCTGCAGTGAGTGATGAGAGACAGTACGAGATCACGAATTGAGAGCTATAAAAAGTCGGATTGAGCTCTATTATTATAATTCATGGAGTAAAAAAATCTTTCCAGACGAGCTTCTTGGAAGAAATAAATCTTAAATGTTGACTTAAGTTAGTGTAAAACACTGACTTTAAGTCAATTTTTAATATTCTTTTCCAAATTTATCAGTTGAATGTTTTATTACCGAAAATAATTTTATACATTTCACCTAAATACAATTAGCCAAAGTATTTGGTTTGAATATACAGGTTCCAATGTAATGGCTATAGGAAGCGAGCCTATAGCCATTCTCCGGTCAGGTTTTTCGCAATACTACTGGATGGAGTACCAGTAACACTATCAACCATTGGTTATGATATAACCCTTACAACTACCTAATTACTTTGGGATAAATGATAGACGTGAGTCTGAAACTATTTTCTTTGTGTCCGAGCATTGTGAGTGGGTGAATCCGACGCGGGGGCGTTACAACTAGGTACCTAATTACTTCGGGATAAATGGTAGACGTGAGTCTGAAACTATTTTTTTTTATGCCCGAACATAGTGAGTGGGTGAGATCGATGTGAAGGCCGGAGATAGGAAATGCATCATACACACCCCAGGCCTGCCTTCAGGAAGTTGAAGCAACATAATAAACAATACTTAAGTACCATCAATCACGATAATGATTACAACACTTTTAATAATGCAGTGATATCAATTTCCGAATCCACACAGAAAGAACAATACACGCAGATAAAAGCGTTACAGTTAATCAAGATTACGTTTATCCGAAACATGTGTGACACCTGAGATTAAGGTTTCATTGATTTTGCTTAATCAGATAAAGTCACCGAACGTTTTTATGTAAATATTTATCGCGTTCTCCGAATACAGGACGCGGAAAACACAATAGACTCGAAAAGTTCAATTTCGTCCAAATAAGATCATCCATGTAAAGTAAAGTCTGCACAGAGCTCCATATTGGCACATTTTCCTGCGTACAATATTCTATTTCACTTTCGGAGTAAGTCATTAGGATCTGTGGGTAGTGGATAGGCATTTTTAAAAAGCGATGGTTGATAATCAATTGCTTTGCTCTGTAGGTTTTCTCAGTGGGAAAACTATATGTATGTAATTAGCTCTGAATATAAGTAAATATTTTATCGTGGACATGAGATTCGCTTCATGTCCAAACTGCGATAGCATGAAGGTGGTTGGGTTTCTTGTGGGAATAAAATGAAAAAAAATCTATTCAGTTATATTTTTAGTACCCTACAAACCAAACAAAAATGTGTCTTCTTCATCACCCTGTCTTTATCTCATATTGATTCTTGTGTGGTCTTTTCTTCTTATACATTAATCAACATTCATGCCCATCACTCCTTTAGTCACATGCATTTTATTCCATCTCAAAACGTCCTATCATATCCAGTCCAAATAGTCAACCCCTATCAACTTTTACTTGTACTGTTACTACTTTTACTTGTACTTGTCACTAGGTTTTGTCATTTTCAGACTTCGTTTTAAATAAACATAATTTCCAGTTTCTAATTTCCTGTTAACTGAAATATAAAAGGGAGAATTAGATAAGAATATTTCTATTTAACTTCCGCTAGTACAACCCATTCAAGTCTAGTTCTGTTCTATCGCCTTTCTTACTAATTCTTGAAAAACAGTGGAATCCAATCGAAGCAAATAAGACTCTACAGTAGTTGTGTTCTTAAAGGTGCTAAATGCCCTCTTTTCAGCGGTATTTTGTGAAAAAGATTGCGCGAGTGCTTAAGTCATTATGTATCTCAAAATTTTGCGGAAATATATTACCTACACGCTAACACAAAGAGTCAAGTCGAACCGAAGTCACGCAGCCTTCCCAAAATAAAAGTAAACAATGAAAATTTCATTACATAATTCGAGACGTACTCGGACTAAAGAGTGGGAAGAATCACCCAAGTGTAAAACAATTGTGTGGGAAAAACACGTGTGACGTCAAAGAGTTTTAAGACGTCTTAAATATTACGGCGTAAACGTGTCCCCAGGCGAGACGATATTCTAACTTGAGACTGAATTATTTTGTTGAAGTTTAACCTGGGCACATTTTTAAGCAAAATGAGAACTCAAGGTATAAATAAAGAATTGAGTTTTCCCCAGATGCGTGGTATACGACCGGTGTACCTATATTTAAACAGTATGGTCGTTTGGAATACAGGAAACTCGCAAAACATATATCGCAGGGGTAGGCATAGGTGAATTAAATGACACGTTTCACCAATTACCTATGTTATTATATCTATCGATATATCAGCCGTGTGGTGACGGCAGAGTAGAATACAATTGTCACCACCCCAAATCTCTCCCGTGGGTGTCATACAAGGCGACTAAGGATAAATCAGTGATGAGGAATGGGCAGCAGCGTTCCTCTTATATCATCTATCTAGCTATTACCTACTGCGACTTTTGTGCCCGATAAATGGCAATAGGCTCGCCACCTATTACATGGGACCTAACATAACTGGCGAAACGTGGGTGCTAGTTCACCTCTGCCTACCCCTTCGGGGATATAGGCGTGATTTATGTATGTATGTATGTATTATATCTATCGAGCAGTATATTGCTAGGTGGTATTAGTCTTAGTCGCCTTGTAAGACACCCTCGGGACAGATGCATGATAGTCCATTGATTCTTCTTCTTCTGTTTGATTGATTCTAATTCTTCTTCTGAACTTCACCAGCGGAAGTGGAACAAGGCGGCTAAGTATACATAAGTATTTTTTATGTCACATCTGACCATTAAATTGACTTTTCCCACTTCGTGGTCAGGGGGAGACATAGAACTACGATCTTACCTCTGGCGAAAAAAAAAGAAAGCCCGATGAAATAAAGAAGATCACATATTTATCGTCAAATACTTGCGATATGAGGCTTTCTTTGTTTTATCGCCCTTGGTATATAATCTACATACATACATACATAAATCACGCCTATATCCCCGAAGGGGTAGGCAGAGGTGAACTAGCACCCACGTTTCGCCAGTTATGTTAGGTCCCATGTAATAGGTGGCGAGCCTATTGCCATTTATCGGGCACAAAAGTCGCAGTACATTGCTATTGCTAGGTGGTACAAGAGGAACGCTGCTGCCCATTCCTCATCACTGATTTATCCTTAGTCGCCTTGTACGACACCCACGGGAGAGATTTGGGGTGGTGGCAATTGTATTAATAATCTACTATTAATTTATCTTTATTCAGAAAACAGACGGTGACAATATTAATATTTCTACATAAAATAAGTTTTTCGGTATCTGTTCACCAAATACATGTTTTCGCTTTCTAGAGACTAGATTGCGTTGTTGACAATCATAGTGACAAGTTACATAAAACAAAATACAATTATATTACAAAAAGAAAACATTTCTCTCTCGCTGTAACTCCCACTGAATCGCGAGACAAAACACTGTCAAGTGGTGGAGAGAGATTTCGTCCACGTTTGACTGCAGATGCAGCGAGACCAACGGCTTAATGTGCCTTCCGAAGCATGCGCTATCGAGTCCCTCGGAATCTAACCCTGCAGTGAGACGCGTTTCGATATTCATTGCTAAAGGGCTTTAATAAAATTGTATAGCGTGCTCACAGTAATGTACTAGAAGGCTCTATTGCAAGAACTCGTTTAGGAAAAACAAAAGCCTATAGCGCCACAAATTAATTGTCGATTAAAGCGCGTTGTAAATGAACAGGGATTTGAACAAAAGAAGGCCAAATTTTTATTGCCAGTCAGCTGATTGAGGAAAGTCTGGCTTTAACAACAGACGCTCCTGAACTCTGCGCTCAGAAAAAAACAGTTGAGCGCGGTAGGCACTGACAAAAAAATTACTGCACTGTTTAATTTATTCGCTTACACCAACAACGGCGCGGTGGCGGGGAATTTACGAGCACCGATTTTTCAACGGTCATCCACATCGCAATGTTCTAGTTACTCCAGGGACTGGACGCTGTAAAATTTAAATTTTGGAAAACTCTGTTTACATATTTCTGGAAGGGTCTCTTCGGATAAATTCAATATCGGCGGGTCCCAATATGTATTCTATCAACAGTTAAAGATAGACAACAGATAGATAACAGCGTAGCTGCTTAGCAACGTTATTTATCGTAATACATATAACAAAAAATGCCAGACAACTAAACTTTAGTAAGTTTACTTTTAACTGTAGATAGAATATAGGGACTCGCCGTAAGACGGTCAAGTTGTAGTCAAGGTGACGGCAAAGCAGAATACAATAATTATCACCCCGAATCTCACCCCGGGTGTCGTCCAAAGCGACTAAGGGTGAAGACAGAGAATTTAAATTTTCACATCTCGTTTCAGGGAAGCAGTCACAAAAACTGACACATTCATTTCGAAAATGAAATCTTTGTCGATTGTTGCCGTCGATCGAAAACCAATCGGTTGGTGCCTTAGGCTGTTTGCCCATCATAGGCCGCCTTCCCTAATCGACCTTCATTGTCAATCTCATCAAAAGAAACCTACATTTCGAGGCCGGGTATATCGAATATAAAACCCGCACAATCCTTCTTCTAGCCCTAATTATTACTTAGGTAAACAACAACACCGAACACACATTATAGGACTCGTTAAATTCGGAGTTTGCGCCTTACCCCTCTGTAATAAGGTACGGTTTCCAAGCGAATGTCGCTCTTGTCTCGCCGAAGGCTGTACGGTAATTACTGTCGTATAAAGAGCAGAATGTGATCTTCCAATTATAGGGTGCGTTTGAGGGTTGATAATTCTCGCAAAACACCTCGCTCGTGTATCACTCCACAGAATTTGTACGCGTGAGTTATTTATTTATGTTCTCCTAAACTGTCAATTTGTAGTTTAACCCGCGAATACAGAAACGCTACTTAAAGTTTAAGTCCTGTTTAGCGTTTAACTATGTATTGTAATGACGTTTTTCCATACAAATTTTGATAGGTATTGTCCAATTAACTTCATAATCATGTCCTCAAAATTTGAGTACCATTTCTGAATTCGGGGGTACATCTTCTGGGAGGAGCTCGATAGAGCGCAGGCTGAGCGCGATCAGTCTGCGATTGCGTATAAGAAGCAATGTTCGCTAAGGCCGGTCATTGGATGGGTGACCAAATTCGCACCAAACTTGAGAATGATCCAATATTAGGCAGATAAAATAGACACAGAAAACATGACGATGTAATTAATGTCCGAAAAATTATTAATGCAGGAATAATTTATTTATTTTTCTTTGTAACACAGTATTACCTAAACTACAAAAAAAACAAAAGCTCCAAAAAAATGGTTCGGTAGGCCTTGATTGAACGACGTGAAAGGATACCAATTAAAATGACAACAATGAATGCCGACTTCAATAGTTCATTCGTTCGAAAATTCAATTGCCCCATTCAATCATTCACTTCGAACAATTGTTTCATTGACTGCTGCGTGCTTTTATAATAGCTTCGCTAGCTAATAGATGAGCTCTACAGCGCAGTGGCTTAGCGCTCTCGGCCTGCAATTGCATAAACTAAGCAATGTTCGCTAAGACCGGTTCCAGATGGTGATGAAAGAGACGAAAACTCTTAGCATTATTCTTTCTCTTTCTGCCCAGTCATATTTATAAGATTTTATTAGATTTATTATCTCGAGTTTCTCCGTACTATGGAAGGCACGTTAAGCCGTTGGTAGTGGTACCGGCTGCAGTCGTTAATAGGTACCCACCATTCCGCACTGGGTCAGCGTGGTGGGTTATGGCCCATTCTGCCTATATTCCTCCATCCATAGGGAAGGCCTGTGCCCCAGCAGTGGGACATTAAAGGGCTGGTGATGATGATGAAGCCGTACGGTGTCGGCAGAGCAGAATACAAGGGTCACCACCCCCGTCTCGCCCGTGGGTGTCGTACAAGGCGATTAAGGGTAAAGGCAGCAATGAGTAATGGGCAGCAGCATTCCTCTCATACCACCTAGCAATATACTGCGAGCATTCGACCAAGACGGCCAGATAGCAGGGTATTGGCCAAGAGGTCCCGGGTTCGAATCCTGGTAGGGGCAAACTTTGTGATGACCACAAATGTTTGTTCCCGAGTCATGGTTGTGTATATGTTTATGTAGTATATTTTCAACATTTATATACATAATATAATTATATTAAAAATATGCCCGTCGTCTAGTATCCATAACATAAGTGCTTAGGCTACTTACTTTGGGCTAGATGATAGGTGTGAATGTAAAAATATTTATTTATTAATTAATTATGTGCCCGATATATGGCAATAGGTCACTACACTCGCCACCTATTACATGGGACCTAATATAATTGGCGAAACGTGGGTGCTAATTCACCTCTTCGGGGATATAGGCGTGATTTATGTATGTATGTATGTATGTTCAATCACTATCATTCAATGGATTCGCAACCCGTGGAAGGCAATTAATCTGCAAACAGCATTCGCTTTTTGTGTCACTCGAAGTGCTACGCAGAAACTCGCGTAGAATTTCAACGAACATTTCTGTGCAATCTCCAAAAACCGCTTGCATTTTGAACTCTAAGTCTTCAGCAATGAGAGCGAGGGTACCGGCGGGTTGCCCCAAGAATTGAATTAACCTAGAAGCAGGGACGGCGCCGGCGAGCGGGTTTCTAAGCTTAATGCACACTAAAATCTATAATATACTAGTTAACCTGATAAATTTTACTTTCAAGGATAGTAGCATGTCAGGCGTGTATAGAAATTTGAACCATAAGGTATATGTGGCTTAGAAATCAATTGGTATTGATTTCTTGTATTCTTTGATCATAAAATTAGTACAAAGATTTTGGTGGTTAGAAAAAGAATTTCGAAAAATTATGTTCTTGATGCGGGAATCGATCAGCAACGTACAACGTTACACTTTCCATACAACGTGAAGTGTAATGGTTGGAAGAATTTCGGCAAGTTAATTAGTGTCTTGGTTGGCCGAGCCGTCAGGCCTGACCTGCCCGGATAGCAGCGGACGCGGGTTCGATTCCCGCATCAAGACCATAATTTTTCGAAATTATTTTTCTTATAACCAAAATCTTTGTACTAATTTTTCAAACATTAATATAATGTCGAAATTATAATCGAATAGATTATAAAGCAAACCCAAGCTTAACTGAACGCACGGTATTTGTAAAAATAACTGCTTTGGAATGTTTTGAAATTTATTCTACATTGCGAGGGTATCCGTTGGCTTACAACGTGAAGTGTAAAGGTTGGAAGAATTTCGGCAAGTTAAATAGTGTCTGGTTGGCCGAGCGGTCAGGCACCTGCACGGATAGCAGCGGACGCGTGTTCGATTCCCGCATCGAAACCATAATTTTTCGAAATTATTTTTCTAACCACCAAAATCTTTTTATATGTATAAATACAGTTTGATTATTACAGTACAGCTCTGATTGCAACAGGAAAAGTGTTTGTTATGAAAGCTTGGACGTCTTGCCATACACTGATATTAAAATAAGTTGCTCAGGTTTTTGTTACAAGTTGTTGTTACAATCATCTCCATACTGAGGGGAATGGCAATAGGTCCGCCCCCTACTACATCCGACCTGAAATATGCTGGCGAAACGAGGGTGTTAAAACACCTCTGTCTACCCCATAGAAGCGAAAGGCTCCGTATATGTATTTTATGTAGGTATATGTATGTATTTTTTAGTAAAATAATTCATTTTATTATTGAAACTAGTGGTCGCCCGCGGCTTCGCTCGTGCCGGTAGTTATATAGCCTAAACTATAGCCTTCCTCAATAAATGGACTATCCTAGCAAAAATATTTTTTCAATTTGAACCAATGGTTTCTGAGATTAGCGCGTTTAATCAACCCACCAACCAACTAAACAAACAAACTCTTCAGCTTTATATATAATTTTAGTATATAAGTATAGATATAGCATTTGGTGGAGCACAGACGGATCTAGAATTTGATGTTGCCAGCGAAAACTCAAATGAAAAGCTTATTAAACATTTCCGCTCGTTCCATCTGTTCCTCCTTTGTTTATATTATTCATAATTTCGTTTACTTTATTATTATTGGAAACACGATTCTAATTTCTACTATTCATTTTCGTGTTTTGTACACAAATCACGCCTATTTATAAGGGATAGGTGGAGGTGAATTAACACCTACGTTTCGCCAATTATGTTAGGTCCTATAGTATGGCGACATATGGCTACCCATCTATTATAATATGTTTAACTTTTTTACACGACCTTTGTCGGTTGGTATAAATGCCCCGTCTTGATGCTTTCAAGAAAAAGGGTATTTATTCCCCTTCAAAAAAAATTATAGGTTCGTGAATTAGGTGTGTGTTGTGCGACTGTAAAAGAGTTTGTGTAATCTGCCTTTATAACCTGGTCCGTCTGATCTAGCTTTGAAATAACAAAACATAACCCAAGACACCTTGGGTGGCCGAGCGGTCAGGCACCTGCCCGGATAGCAGCGGACGCGGGTTCGATTCCCGCCTCAAGACCATAATTTTTCGAAATTCTTTTTCTAACCACCAAAATCTTTCTACTAATTTTTCTAACATTTATATAATGTTAAAATTAAAATCGAATAGTAAACAAACATAAATCACGCCTATATCCCCAAAGGGGTAGGCGGAGGTGAACTAGCACCCACGTTTCGCCAATTATGTTAGGTCCCATGTAATAGGTGGCGAGCCTATTGCCATTTATCGGGCACAAAAGTCGCAGTACATTGCTATTGCTAGGTGGTATAAGAGAAACGCTGCTGCCCATTCCTCATCGCTGATTTATCCTTAGTCGCCTTGTACGACACCCACGGGAGAGATTTGGGGAGGTGACAATTGTATTCTACTCTGCCGTCACCACACGGCAGTATATTATTATATTTCGCCATCTATTATACCATCTATTATATTATTATATTTCGCCATTTTTGTCCTATGTGCTAATCCTATCACCATCTCGTATTATGTGACAATCTTTATATATTTACTAGAACCGGCAAAAGTTGTTTTACCCTTATCACCTAGGGGTATAAAAATAGCTTACAACCTATTCTCAGACCTACCAAATATACATAAAAAAAATCCTAGAAATAGATCAAGCCGTTTACAGTTACAGAGGAGTTCTATAGCAAACACTGTGACACAGTTTAACACGTATCACACAATAGTATACTGTTTGTTACTAGATTACACATGAATGATGAAAATGACAAGTATATTTTACGACTGACATAAGAAGTAAGTGAGAAGTACTTATTATTTATAAAAGCAGTCATATCTATAGAAGTAAAAGATGTAAAGTGGGAACGCTTGTGTTAACATTATGTACCCATAAATATACCCAAGGAGTCGAGTGGTAATATAAATTACAATCTGCCCCTTTTAGAGGAGCAGACGCTGCGATATCCACCTCGGGTCTCCTCCCCCTATTCTGTAATATATAATACTGTATATAAATAGCAACAAATAAATTATACAAACCAACAGAAATTACTCAAAGAAGTTCATTTGTTGATGAATTTGCTCCAAGAGAGAGCTTAATTAAAGCAAAATTGCTTATTATGACTAAGTCCATAATAGGGAAACTTAATGCGAAGCTACAGAAATGCTTTGAAGATTCGGAGAGATGAAAATTACTGTCTGGAAGGCGTGTGTTCCGACACACCAATTTCCAAGAGTACCGTCGCGGTCAGAAAATGGTTACCAGTTTTGAAATTCGATTCTTTAACAAACTTGTTTTCACTAATACTATTCGATTTTGATTTCAACATTATATAAATGTTAGAAAAATTCGTCGGGGTCACCAATTTGGGAGATGGATGCGTGGTACAAAAAAGACAAGGTGATGGAGAATACTGTGTAATATTAAATAATTCGGTTACGTTAACAATCATTACATTAACGACCGGCTAGCTAGCTTACAAGATCTCTCTTGACAGAGATGTCAAACGTCATTCTAATGACAGACCGTTCCCGCCTACGTTACGAGTCGCCACACCTACAAAGATTTTGGTGGTTAGAAAAAGAATTTCGAAAAATTATGGTCTCGAAGCGGGAATCGAACCACCGTCCGCTGCCATCCGCGCAGGTGCCTGACCGCTCGGCCAACAAATTCTTTTTCTAACCACCAAAATCTGTTTTCACTAAAGTCAAAAAAGCCATATCAAGTTACTTATTATCTTTTAAAAGTATTATGCAAAATGACACACCGGTAATAACAAAGAGAAATATCAGAATATAGGTGATGAAACTCATTCTCTATTTGTTGAAACGACATTTCATCAAAAAATATTGTGTGAACGTCATTTGGACAAGAGCAAAATTTTACGAAAGAATGTTTTCTAATACCAAACCTAGTATGTCTAGTGATGATCTAGATAGTCATTGATAATAATATCATTGTTGTCAGTCCATCTTCAAGAGCGATTGATTGTCAGATCATTAGATAAAAGATATTCTATTGTCAGTCCAATTATTATGAAATAGACATAGGACTTGTGACCTAATCGTGTCAATACAATTATGATCCTTAAGGTGGTAAACATTTTCTGTCTCCGACTGTACATCTTAAGATAACAGCTGTCTTCCGCTGATCTACTAATACGTAAATTGGGGAGTTCGGTGAAGGGACTTGAATAATTCCGAGCTCGTTTCATTAAAATTTCTTGCTCGCAAATATTAATCCACTGGCTTTCGCCTGCCCGAGAGCTGCGATGAAGTTGGTTTAATACTTATTTAAATTTATCTTAAGCGTTCTAGTTTTTGGTGTCTCTCGTTTAGTCTGGCTACCGTGCGGTAATGTACACATAGGTTATTATTTGATTTATTTTAATTGAACATAAATACATATTTTTTATAAAAAAAGCAATCGCAAGCAGCTATTAAGCAAAAATATATAAATATTAGAATATATAAATAGAGTAATAAATGTTAGTTTATTTCTACATTGCGAGAAGTTGAATGGTTACAAAAATTTGAGTTAAAGAAATTTTGGCAAGGTAACTACCTAACGTACTTGGTTGGTCGAGGGGTATAGGCATCTGCCCGAAATGAATTATTTTCTTTGTACAAATAGACATTGAGGGTTCAAATTAACCTTGATAAATCATCTTTTAGATCCACAAACTAAGGATAGCTGATGTGGCAAATCCTCAGGTAGTTGCGTTTAAATACATTCAATTAATTCAACATATTCAATTTCAAAAAGGTCTCTCCATTAAAAATTAATTCAGGTCGTGGTTTCTATTCCATTACCATTTCTCTCTAGAATTCAAGAAAAACTTTGTTGACTTAAAGACAGACGCTTTTATATCATTACCAAGAAGATGGGCATCAAAGTCTGGCAAAATTAAATGTCACGGATAACTGAGGGAGACTGAGGTGTCAAGTGCTTGCGACGTATTATTACAGCTATCAATCATTCAACACGGGCTGGACGCAAATAGCGAGGAAATTTCTGTAGACCAAAACGTATAAGGAATACCTTACAAGTTTACTTCCAACAAAAAGAAACAGTAATTACATTAATGCGAGCGTAAAGAGTATCAATTAAATGTTTTGTTAAGTATTTTTTAGATTACTATAAGCAGGTCATACAATGTACATTACCACATTTATGTGGTAAACTACGAAGTATTGATTCCATAATTAAAATTTGATTCCATGCTAGTCTGGAAGCGAAAAAAATATCGTTGATTGTGCAAGCCCGACTCACTCCAGCCCCCGTAGCACGGGACGTGGACACATCTCTTTCGGGGGACAGAAAATCTTTACCTCTCGCTCTAACTTCCACTAAAACCCGAAACAAAACACATTCTAGTGGTGGAGAGAGACTTGTCCACGTCCCCGTGCTAGGCCCGCAGAGGTGTCGTAAAAGTTGACAAGGGAGATAAAGTGATCGTGGGGCGCCCTAGCTGCAAAGGGCTGTCTGAAAAAAAACTGCCAGGGCAAACCATAAACAACAGCATACCCAAAGGGAGTTGGTGCAATGTTGTAAAACCTAAACCTGTAAAACCTAAGCCAAAACCTTGAGCAATGTGGGTCGGATTGTTGGAATTTGAATCACTCTCTTTATTCCTTGCTCTCTTGACATAGAGATCCTTTCCGTCACTTTTTTCTGTACAATTACACTAGCTAGCACCTTTTCGGTGTAATTGATGACATCAATTAGGAGGGAATGGGTGGCTTAGTTACATCTGACTGATATTTACGAAAGAGCAAACATATTGAACCGACCCTAAGATCTAATTTTCTGCAAGTACTTACTGAAAATTTCCAGCGAACTCACATTATGTCCATCTGTCATCATAATATTATCTTTGTTATATGTCTGTCATAATATTATCTTTGTATTTTTGCAATAAGGGCACTAAAAGATCTCTGAAAGTCTCTGAGCTCTCTTCCCCTCAACACGATTAACGGGGCATAGATAAACAGAAAGAGCGATTCCACATAATGCTAAGAATATCTCACTTTAAGCTGTGAAAATTCTACGATAAGATGTTGCAATACCTGACTGATTCAACTCTCAAACAGGAAATTCAAAACGGCACAACTCAAAAAAATACTTCAATACAATTTGTGTTCAAAATTCAAAGCATTTAGACTGATTTTTAAAAGAAAGTCGGTTTAGTTTTGTGTCTCTTTTATGTTCAAAAAAGCGATGTGTTGATTAAACTCTTCGTCCGAATTGTTTGTGTTTATATTGTATTGGGTTTTGTGTGGTTAGTTTAAGTCTGAATTATTGGAAACGCAGAAATATATGGAGTATTGGAATGGAAGTACATACATATATTGAAAGAATTCCTTATTATGTTATTGCTATCTATAATAGTATATTATGCTACGAGTATGCTACGTTGGTCATTACATACGAGGCATTATTGCAAGCGCGAACCGTAGGCGAGCGCGGTAAGGAAGCTGAGTATGTAATGATCAATGCATACGAGTTGCATACGACGTTTTTCAACACAATTGCGAGGAAAAAACAAACTTGTATTGTTATTAACTTTACCAAATAATTACGGAAAATGGTACTAATACGTAATATATTATGAACGAGTGCATAATATGCTGCATTATGGACCTCAAAACGGTGTAATAAGAGTCAATTTACGAGCAATTGTGTTGAAAAATATATTATTGCACTAGATGACTAATTGCTTGTACATAGACCGATTCCTATTATTTAATGTGCTCGTCACAATGATGATGATGAAGAAGATTTCAATGGCACAGTGCCTCGGTCTTAGCCTAGATTAACTAAGCAATGTTCGCTAAGGCCCGTCATTGGATGAGTGTCCAAAATATATTATCTCGAGTTCCTGAGTTCCTCCGTGCTTCCGAAGGCACGTTAAGCCGTTATTCCCGGCTGCATCTGCAGTCTTTGTGCCTACGAATCCGCATCCCAGTTTGCATGGTTATAGCACATTTTTGCTATATTCTTCCATCCTTAGGGAATGCCTATGCTCCAGCAGTAGGGACATAAAGGGATGATGATGATGAATGGCGTCCTCACATTATTGACAGTACATGAAGGTAGGTACGAAAAATTTTACCACATTTTTTTTGAAATATTTCCTTACTTTGAAATTCTGCAGAATATTGATTCTATAAATTGCGAAGTTCGTTTTTCTATAGTTATATATGTTAGTGCAAATAAGCTCTTTCCGTTATCCGGCAGACATCAGTCATTCCAGTTCACACGACACACGAGCGTAACCAATTCATTATTCTTGAAAAGCACCACCGCACCGTTACCAACAGCACCTCACTGTTTGTTAAGCACTTAAGAGGGAGCTAAGAGACATTTAAAAAATAACTATTTGGAACAACTGTTGCTGTCTAGCTTTGTCAAAATACTACACGATAGGGACAACTACAGTTCCTGCTGAATATTGTGAATAAAAATTGCGAAATTCTAGGTTTGGCTCTCGACGATTTCCTCCTCCGAAATTAGATGTTAATATAAAAAATCATTAGGTACCATGCCTTAATGTTTTGCTTTTTTTGTAAATACATTTATTGAATTTCTATACCAGAAGTCTTTAGTGGTGATAAAAAATATGTATTTTTTTGTCATTTTTGAGAGCTATTTCCATCGAGTTATCGAAAAAAGGAAAACATAGAAGTATAGAATAAGCAAATATTTATATCATGTATTTTAATAATGACTGTCTCTAGTTAAATATTTATTTCATGTATTTTAATCATTGCTGTCTCTAGTGTCAAAAATAAGGAGGAATCATTCGAGAACGTTTGTATGGAACAAACAGTGCTCGTGTCCTCTCATAACACAAGAAGTTAGATATCATTTATTATTGTAGCGGCTACGGGAATTTTGCTCGGATATTTCCCTCTTGTTCGGACCCGTTGAGTATCCGGTATTTCCTACTAAGCATGAGCTGTCCGCATACAATGTAGAGTAAGATATCAATTTTTACCAATATTAAACATAGACGTATAGTTTTCATTTACAAATCTTTTATTTTCTGAGCTAGCTTGCTTGATCGCATATTCATCGAAATTTTTTTCGGTGGCTGGCTTTGTTAAATGTTCAGATGGCTACCTATTGGCCCAGAGGCCCCGGGTTCAAATCCTGATGGGTTTTAATTTTTGTGTGATGAACACAGACATTTATTTGTTCCCGACTCATAGTTGCTTATAAGTTTATGTAACATAAAAAAATAAATATTTGTGTACCTATATTAAATCTTGTCCGTCATCTAGTATCCATAGCACAAGTACTTACGGTATTTAATTTGGGCTAGATGATAGGAGTGTGTGTAAGAAATATTTATTATCATTTATAATAATAGTAATGTGTATCGAATGAGCAGTGATAATGAGTTGTTGTATTGCTAATAGCAACAATCCTTTAAATAGTTTTAAGGATGCCCGCACAACGTCTATGTTTGATTTGTAACACTCATTGATGATTGATAATCATATTATCTTAACAATACGTTTTGCATGATCAGAATTAAAAGAATCTCAATTAGATAATACAAAATAGGTACCTAATAGGAGACTTTCAAAAGAGTACCTACCTGTAAATACTTATAAGAACAGTTAACAAGAATTGTAAATGCCGTGTGGTGACGGCAGAGTAGAATACAATTGTCACCACCCCAAATCTCTCCCGTGGGTGTCGTACAAGGCGACTAAGGATAAATCGGTGATGAGGAATGGCCAGCAGCGTTCCTCTTATACCATCTAGCTTTGTACCTGCTGCGACTTTTGTGCCCGATAAATGGCAATAGGCTCGCCACCTATTACATGGGACTTAACATAACTGGCGAAACGTGGGTGCTAGTTCACCTCTGTCTACCCCTTCGGGGTTATAGGCGTGATTTATGTATGTATGTATGTAACAAGAATTGTAATATGTTGGCAATCCAACAAAGAAATGAAATAAATAAGAAAAAGAGACAAAACTTCACGCCACAACAAGAGGCAAATTTTTACGAGAAAACAAAGAAATTAACGAATTTCTGTTTCGTTGGCCGCTACTGATAAAAAAAAATTATGCCATACTTAATTCAAGGGAAGTAGCTGAACGTGATAGCTTTTCGAATCCAGGGATATTCTTTGAAATTTTACTCATCACCGTCTGAATAAGGATAACATTGTTTCTTGAACAAAGAATTTTCACAAATAAGCTTTTCTAGACACTCGAGTACCTCTCAGAAACCCTTTCAAATAATAAAATGAAATTGTTTCCGATAATAGAGTGTCTGAAAGGCCATGAGCTTCTCTTCTAAATTTCTTCGAAAGATATTTATTTCTGGACGTGTTATTATTTATTATGATCACAGAGGCGATTATTAATTTCAGTCGCACCTTTTATAATAACTGCAGATGCATCTCTAATAACAACTGCAGAAACCGAAACGGACATCAAAGGGTTATTTACGTCATAAAAGCGGATTCGGTCTAGATGTTGACCGTCTTTTAGGTCAAGACAGCCGGCAGATACAGGGCTACCACTGGTTTAGTAAATAATAATATTATAATACACTAATTCAAATTCGAGATCATATTTGTTCTGACTTTAGCGAACATTGCTCAGGCCGGAAAAAAATATTCAGGTCATTGGATGGGTAACCCAAAATTTATTATCTCGAGTTCCCCCGTGCTTCGGAAGGAACGTTAAGCTGTTGGTCCCAGCTGTATTTAACCCACCAATCTGCACGGGGCTAGAGTGGTGGGTTACGGCCAATTCTACCCATATTCTTCCATCCATGGGGAAGTCCTGTGCTCCAGCAGTGTAAAAATATCGAAGCATGTAGAATGCTAGCCCCACTTCAGGGGTGTCAAAAGATATTGCCCGGTGTAGACCAAAAACCTTATTATAATGGTCACAAACCACCAACTACTGTATATCCAAAGAGGTTTGGTGCAGGCAGACGGCCGGCTGGTAGAACCCAATACAAAACCTTGATCAGTGTGGATTAGAATGTAGTCATTACAAACACTCGGTTATCGCGAAATGAAATAAGACCAGTCTAGAAAAATATTTTTTTATGCCCGATAGTTGGCGAAAAGTGGGTGTTTATTCACCTCTGCCTACCCCTTCTGGGATATAGGCTTGATTTATGTATGTATATAGGTATGGAAATACAAGACTGCATAATATTTCGTCCCGTCCTTCGACGCAGTGGCAACCCTAGCAATGATTTCCGCGGAGGAGTATTGTCAACAGGAATAATATATTTACTTAGTACCTACGCAGCGTGAATCAGCCGAGCGGTTACGGGACTGAGTACACACTATTCGAGAAACTTTTACGCTACCCGTATATTTTGCAGTCTACGCGATTTGTTCGCGAACTTACCCAACATGCGCGTCACACACACACATTACGCACATCCACGTTACGCCAACTATTTTTATTCCCATAGGGGGCGAGCCCATTGCCATATATCAGGTGGGCTCCGTAATCGCAGTATATTGCTAGGTGTGTCATGGGAACGCTGCTGCCCATTCCTCATTACCTTTTTTTTACACTTACTGCCGCACTCAGAGACGTCAAAAACTTTAATGAGTACTTAACGTCAAAAAAAAATCATTTAAATCCAGACCATAGACGAGCAAGAATAGCGACTATTTTTGAATTGTCATTTTTTGACATTAATTACTCATTAACGTTAATTTACGTCTCTGAGTGCGGCAGTTACAGCTGTATGTACTCAGAGACGTCAATTAACGCTAATCAGTACCAAATACAAATATAATATATGTCAATTCAAAACTTCCTCGTCGCTATTCTTTAGTCTAGATTTAAATGAAAATGTTTAACATTAAGTACTCATTAAAGTTAATTTTTGTATTTCAGTGCGGCAATTAGTCGCCTTGTACGTCACCCGCGGGAGAGATTTGGGGTGGTGACAAAAGTATTCTGCTTTGCCGTCACCAAACGGACACATTGATCAACGTTCCTATAACCAATCCCATAGAACCGATTTCCAAGTGGACACAGTTAACAATGCAGGCAGAGCGTCATGTTGGACCAGCACGAATGAGGCTCTCCGAAGCGATCCTTCAGTCTTGTTTCGCCACGTGTCAGCTTTGCGTGTTCCGAAACAATTTGGATCCGCTTCGATGGTAATTTACGCGCAACGTAACTCGCTTAACGGCCGGTCCGGTCTCCAGGGATCTCCTATCATAGGACAGATCGTGGCGACACTGGTTCGGTACAAAACAGTCGACACGCTCAATTGGTTGGCGCTTTAGCGTTGACCACATTCCAGCAAGCGGGACCAGTAGGAAAATTGTTAGTGCACCTCATTGAAAGTGTATCATCATCTTCAGCGCTAACATCCCCATTGCTGGGGCATGGTCTTCCCTATGGATGGAAGAATATAGGCAGCATAAGCTCGCTAGCGCAATGGTATAGCGCGCTTGGCCTGCGATTGCGTAGGTATAATAAAAATAAAAAATAAATAAATATTTTTAAAACTCGCACCTAGATTATGGATACTAGATGACGGACATATTTTTAATATAATTATGTATATAAATGTTGAAAATATACTACATAAACATATACACAACCATGACTCGGAAACAAACATTTGAGGTCATCACAAAGTTTGCCCCTACCAGGATTCGAACCCGGGACCTCTTGGCCCCGCAATCTGAGCATTCGACCAAGGCGGCCGGCGGGTTAAGGAAAGAGCGAATACCATTCTTCATCTTTCTCGTCTGTTAATTAATACATTGAAGTAGGTGATAAACGGCCTTCTATGCTGGCCTGGGAGCGAACAAATAACGTAGAATAGGCCAGCCCCGACTCATCCCAAGGGTGTCGTAAAAGCCCCTACCAGGATTCGAACCCGGGACCTCTTGGCCAATACCCAGCAATCTGAGCATTCGACAAAGGTATACTAAGCAAATGTACGCTAAGGCCGGTCATTGCATGGGTGACAGAAATTGTATTATCTCGAGTTCCTCTGTGCTTGGGAAGACGTTAAGCCGTTCGTCCAGATACATGTGCAGTCGTCCCACCAATCCGCACTGGGCCAGCAGCTCATTCTCCGTATGTTCTTCCAATTTTATTGAATAATTCTTTTTGTGACTCAAATTGATCCAGTACAAAAGATCCAACATCTTTTATACTGGATCAATTTGAGTCACTAGTTTCTGAGATTAGCGCGTTCAACAAACCAACCAAACAAACAAACAAACAAACCAACTCTTCAGCTTTATAATATTAGTATAGATGTGTAGTGCTCCTGCAAATATAAGAGGACTTTCCGATAACCATATTCCATATACCCGTACCTTAACAATCACACCGGCAATAACCTGTGCAAATATCGGTAAGGAACGCCAGATATAACCAACTACAGCGCATTCCACAACACCTAATAGGATTGAGTCAGGAACGTCGTCATCCAATTACGTGGCAAAACGGACCAAGGAATTGATTGATAACTCTCACAGTTCTTTGATTTATATGTGAATTTTAACATGTCGATTTTTTTAAATCTTTTTTATTACCAAACTACAGGCTAAAAATCCTAATACGATACAAAAGTAATACATCACTACCATTTTTTTTAACCGACGAAAAAACGGAAGAGGTTGCTCAATTCGTACCCGTATGTTTTAAAGTAACTGTTCCTTTAAACGGAATTCTTAATTACCTTAAAGATTATAAGTTTCCAAGATTCTTTAACATGTTGGGTGTCGGCAGAGCAGAATAAAATTGTCACCACCCCCCATCTCGCCAGCGGGTGTCGGATCGCTGTCTTTACCCTCAGTCGCTTAGGCAATACGTGAGCTTATTCACCTCTGCCTTTGAGGATTATGTAAACATTCATTTCTTTTCTGCTGGGGTAACCTTTCATATGTGTTTCATAACTCGTTCACAATGATGGGTTTCTCTACAGCCTACTTGCATACCGTTTTGGTAGCGGGGCGTTGGGCTCTGGCGCGTTTAGTATCAACTTTTGTATCAAACGCGTCGGGGTCAGCGCTTCGTTGCGGATCGGGGCGTGAGTGGGTTGTAGAGACCTATCGTTGTAGACTGAGGCATGCTGCGCACGCCCCTATCTTCTCTTGGATATACGGGTTTTCGATATCTAGCGTCTTGACGATTCATAAGTGTATTGTAATCATACCAGGGGGCCTAGACAAAGTAACACACCGACAAAGATAACGAAGTTCGCTAAAGCAAAATGTATGGGATTTGACGTAAGTCGTCGTGAAATCACGTGACCAAAATCGTCTTCGTAAGTTCCTAGTTATGTTGGTAGCGCAAGCTAAGACGCTGTAGTGCCAAAGTAATATGGCCGATCGTGACGAACTTCGACACGTTATCGTTATGAAACGATTGCCCTACGGCTACGGCTACGGGCCTAGGTATGAATGAATTTCGACTTTGACTTTATGAGTAGAAGAAGAACAAGTCAATGTCTTCATTAAAGCCGTCAAATGGTTTGTTTCTTCTTTTTTAATTTTTATCAGCCTGATAGATCCCATAGTTTCTTCTTAATAGACATAAAATTCTAAATTACATTTCATTACAGATTCGAAAGGAAAACTAGCTGCCCCCACCTTCGCAATAAGGCTTCTGTCTATTTTTACGTCTCGTTTCATGCCTGAATAGAAGTGATTACGCTGAGTAATCCAATTAGATCGACTCATTGGATTCGTATTCAAAAAGGTCTCAGTAAAAATCGACTGTGTTCGCGATGCCAATTTATTCTCCACTGTCGGCGGCATATTGGCAGTGACATTTAGATGCGCTAGAAATCGAATTAGCGGCGGCGAAAAATTCACTGTGGTGTTGACGGGAGCAATAGACGAATGCCAATGATAGGTAGATGGTGTGAATGGGGTATTGCAGAAATATAGTATCTGTGGTAGAGACAATAATGGTAGAAATACATTTTTGAAACACCCAGCGACCCGATTTAAAGCGACGCGTGTTGAGTCGAATCGAATGTATTGGTTTTCTATGGCCAGAAACGTCGAGTCGCATCGCGTTTCTAACAAATAAACATATTTCATTTCATTTCATTTGTAATTTCAGCTAAGCAATGTTCGCTCAGTCCCTCTAGGTAAGGGGCCGATCTGTATGAAACTGACGTATTACTGACTGAAAACCATGCTAACTTGACTGAATGTAAGATAAGTTGTAAAAATTGATATTTGTTCAACAGAAACGTAGTATAATTTCTCACTTGGTTAGGCTCTCTGGCCGGTCATTTTTTTTTTAAATTGATAAAAAATATTTTTTACTTAAGATTTTTTGGGTGGACTAACATCAAAGGTGACATTTTGTTGTAACCAATTATTCTTTAAATGATTTTTTTTTATACACTCACACCTATCATCTAGCCCAAAGTAAGCAGCCTAAGCACTTGTGTTATGGATACTAGATGACGGACATATTTTTAATATCATAATAATATATACATAATTATATTAAAAATATGTCCGTCATCTAGTATCCATAACACAAGTGCTTAGGCTACTTACTTTGGGCTAGATGATAGGTGTGAGTGTAAAAAAAAAATTTTGAAAATATACTACACAAACATATACACAACCATCACTCGGGAACAAACATTTGTTGTCATCACAAAGTTTGCCCCTACCAGGATTCGAACCCGGGACCTCTTGGCCAATACCCAGCGATCTGAGCATTCGACCAAGGCAGCCGTCATTGGATAGGTGATCAAAATTAACCATCCCATCTAAGGCATATTAGCCGCTGATCCATCCATGGCACTCTCCATTACACTCGCCATTCTCGCTATGTCCTTTCATCCATAACGAAGGCCAGTGTTACAGTAGTGGGGACATTAAGGGCCGGTGATGAAGACGATGATGATGAACATTTATATAATGCTGAAACCATAATAATGTAGACGAGTCAGTATTGGATTTTCCTCAAATAATGCGTCAACAAACTTTATCTGCCCGCGTATTAATCATACTCAATGAAGTAATGAATTTTGATGTACCAAACTTATTGCGATGAATAAACCATTACTAGTAACATTAACAAGTTAGTGAGTAGGTACAGAGAATAGCAAACGAAGTTGCTTTTACAGAATTTCACAATCATTTTTGCGCTTTCGAACCAATGAGCTAAAGTTGAAAATAAATCGACAGACACTGCGCAATAGAGAGAAAATTGGCATAAATAATAAATAAATATTTCTTACTCTAACACCTAGTTATAGCTCAACGTGAGTAGCTTAAGCACTTGTGTGTAGTATGAACGGACAAATTTTAATCCTATCTCATTTGTAATATTATATACATTCATCCATTACACCGGAAAGGTGCTAGTGATGAATGAATGTGTAAATTTGATGGAATGGAACAGAGAGAGTAATTATTGGGATGTATATCTCAAGGTTTTGACTTTGTCTTACAGCCGCCCGTATGCCTGTCACCAACCCTTTGGGTATGCTGTTGTTGGTGGTTTTATCTCCACTATTCGGGTACCCTAAGGTGCTTATTGGTGTACACCGGGTTAGGTATCTCCCTTAGTCTACTTTAACGGGCTTATGGGCTGGCACATTCTATGTTATTTTTTCGCTCCCATGTCAGCATGGTAGACTCACCTAATGCCAAAGACCTAAATATACGCCAGTTAAATCCGTTAAAGTAATTCTATTTCAAAAACTAGCCTCGTACCGTTTCGACTATAAATATTGACTAATTATTGTCTCTGTAACGTCTCACTGAGGCCAATGACATAACGTTTTAATTAGCTCAGCTCCGATCTGAAATTTGATCTGTACATAGTACCAGTAATTACTTATGAATTGAGAGCTAGTGATGGTACTATGTCGTCCGACGTGAATGTGGCGAAATATTAATATATTCATTTACGTATTAACACCTACGTCTCGCCAGCTATGTTACGTCCCTTAACAGCAAGCCTTTATTGCCACCAACACAGTTAACTATACGTAATAAAGCTGGTTAAACGTAGGTGTTTCTATTAATACGTGAATGAATGTGAATACCTACATCACAGTATAGTTGGAAATAATGATTGGCTTGTCTAGAGCTTTTGTTAGGTTTACACTGGAATCTGGTGTCTAAGGCGGCTCTTACGGAATCTTACCAAATATGAGAAGTTGGGATGGTGGAGGTCAGTATTGACATAAATAATAAATAAATAAATATTTTTACACTCACACCTATCATCTAGCCCAAAGTAAGTAGCCTAAACACTTGTGTTATGGATACTAGATGACGGACATATTTTTAATATAATTATGTGTATAAATGTTGAAAATACACTACATAAACATATACACAACCATGACTCGGAATCAAACATTTGTGGTCATCACAAAGTTTGCCCCTACCAGGATTACTACCCTACAGGAACCCGGGACCTCTTGGCCAATACCCAACAATCTGAGCATTCGACCAAGGTATCCCGCAAACCTGCACTTGGGTCACAAGTCCCAAGCGCTTTCACCGACTTTCCTCTATGCCATATTGTGGACCCGGCACCCGCAAAGTGAATCCATAGAATGCTAAAAGTTATTGTCTCCATCTCTCTCGTAATATTAGAAACAGCCTAAAAATTGGGATCCGTGATAGTAATGTTGCCGAACTCATCGCTGTCTAACTGCCGCACTCAGAGACGTCAATTAACTTTAATGAGTATTTAATGTCAAAAATTTTCTTTCAAATCAAGACCATAGCAAGAATAGCGACTAGTTTTGAATTGTCATTTTTTGACGTTAAGTCTTCATTAACGTTATTTGACGTCTCTGAGTGCGGCAGTTAATCTTTATTCAAGCAGTGGAGAGAGACTTGTCCACGTCCCCGTGCTAGACCCGCTGGGGGCCAATCTATTCTAACGCATAGAATTTAAATGCATGAATCTGACGTATTACAGAGAAAACAGTACGTCAGTTCCATACTTTTGTATCTATATATGTACTGACCTATATTATACAAGTAGGTACGCTAAACTTAATGGTTGTCATCCAACAACTAAAGTGTAACATCCCCCTTCAAGATGCAGGAATTTACAAGCCAGATTGTGACTGTGGACTCTCTTATATAGGCCAAACAAAGAGAAGTATAGGGACCCGGGTAAAAGAACACATTGCTGATGTAAAACATAGGCGCGAAACAAAATCTGCAGTATGTGAACATGCCTTAGACGGACCCAACCATTATTTAAGATTTGACAAACCGCAAATTATAGCAAAAGAGAAACGATACGTGAAGCTATTGAAATCAAGAAACATCCAAACTTCAATAGGGATAATGGTTGGAACATACCACCTGCTTGGGATCCAATTCTTAGAATAATTAAATCCCAACACCGTCCTCATACTGCCAAAAACAATGATACTGTAAGCTCTGTTTGTGTAAATCGGAACACCTAAAATATCAAATATTATGACAGTAGTTAATTATTACTTTATTGTGAGGACACCTGTCATCTTTAGTCCCCCCGTGACCACGGCCACTGTAAAGTGATCTAAACGTCGGGTTAAATAATTAATATGCCAAATACCAAAATTATACGCGAGTCTTATCCGTAAAAGTTGTTTTATTTCAAATAAAGTCAATTTGATAATCGCCATCTTGGCGCTGATGGCACTGGTGTGCGAAGGTGAACGTCCACGGAACTAATATAAGAGATGCATTTGTAATGTCAAATACAAGCAACACACGTCAAATTTAGTACCCATGCCACTCGAGGGGGCGCTTCAAATCGGCACAAAAAACATTTGTCAGTTAAGTAGACGTATTCAGTCCCGCGTATTTGTATAATAGAGGTCAGTGCATTTTGGCTACGCTCTAGGGAATCATCTCTGCGATTTACATAGCCGGGTGCATCACTACGATTTTCCGTGGAATTTAATTTCGCTCGCTCCTTGCGCTAGATTAATACCGGGTCAGACGCTACTGCAGCCATTTAAATGAGGACTTCAGTCGGGAAACTAGTTGGAAACGTTTTAATTTAATTTGTGGATGGTATTTTTTATCGCGCTAATGGTTCCGGTGTCACACTTCGCTCCTAATCACGGCTTAGTCTCGGGTTTACTGATTGATTGGGCTGACGTTTATGTATGAATTAGCCGGATGAATTAATTTTGAGGTTGATTGATTGGTACACCCAAAAGCCGTTTAAGTGCTGACTGTTGTTTGATAATTAATTAATAATAATTAATTTAGCCGTGTGGTGACGGAAGAGCAGAATACAATTGTCATGGCGACTGTTACGACAGCGATGTGTAAAAATGAGCATTAGCGTTCCTCTTATACTTCCTACCAATATAGTATACTGCAATTTACATGACCGATAGATGGCATTGGCTTGCCAGTTATTTGGTACATGGGACCTAACCCAATTTGACGAAAAAGGGGTGTTAATTCATCGTATAATTAGGCAATGAAAATAAAGTATACAGACAAACTTGTACCAATATCTGACTTATATTATATAGCTATTTTCCAGTTCCATATAGGCGTGAATTATGTATGTATGTATGTATTTTCCAGTTTAAATTGTCCTTTCCACAAAACAATTCTGTATTAAGCCCAACGCAATTATTATTCCCCGTATAGGGTGTAAAAGGCACATCATACAACGTTTTACAGCCGGTTTTATGATGAAAAGTTTAGTTCGAGGTGCAATATCCCACACAGTACGACCACTACAATGTTTAAGGCGGACAATGAAAACTTCGAATTACTTTGTGCGGAAATCGTAAACCGAAATCAAAACGTTTAACGCCAAGGTCGGATTTTTCCGACAAATATTATTACGTACAAAAAAAATCATTCCTGTTGATCCCTAAAGGAGTAGGGCCGGCCTTTACAGGACCTCTATGAAGATGCAATATTTTACACAGTAGGAAGGTACACTACAATTTTTAATGTGGACAATGAAAACTTCGAATTACATTGTGCAAAAATCGTACACTGCGAGCTTAAATACTGTCTATTAATCAAACCCTTTAAAGGCCATAGTCGGATTTTTCCGACAAATATTATTGCATACATAGAAAAAAAGCGCCAGTTTATCCTCAAAGGGGTAGGAAGAGTCTTTACCGGCCATCGATAGAGGTGCAATATTTCACACAGTGAACTAAGTACAATGATAAAGGTGAACCATGAAAACTTCTAATTACTTTGTGCAGAAATTGTAACTGAAGAGTTTGTTTGGTTGGTTGGTTAAACGCGCTTATCTCAGAAACTACTGGTTCAAATTGAAAAATTATTTTTGTGTTGGATAGTCCATATATTGAGGAAGGCTATAGGCTATAGCATAACAACCGACACTAACGCGAGCGAAGCCACGGGCGGCCACTAGTAGGTAATAATCACCGTGCCGTGTGGTGACGGCGGAGCAGAATACAATTGTCACCACCTCAAATCTCTCCTGCGGATGTCGTACAAGGCGACTAAGGGTTAATTAAAGTTATGAGGAATGGGCAGCAGCGTTCCTCATATCACCTAGCAATGTACTGCGAATTTCGTGCCTAATAAATGGCAATAGCCTCGCCACCTATTACATGGGACCTAACATAATTAGCGAAACGCTGTTGGTTCGCCTCTGCCTACCCCTTCGGGGATAATTATAGGCGTGATTTATGTATGTACGCAGCATGCTACTAGTGAACTTTCCCTAGTGGCAGTTGTTGTTATTGAGACAGACGAAATTGCGGACTGAGGCCACGAATAAATACCTGTCGAATTTTATTCGGTAAAAGCGACGCTTCGCTGGTTCCCCCGAAACAGAATTCTGAGTTGGAATCGTTTTCCGATGCATAACTCTGGCAGCATAAATCGATATCGGATTCAGCTGGCGCGCCGATTCTACATGTAAAGCCCTGTATAGTCCCTAGCTGTGCATATATCCATTTATTAATTGTGTGCAAATGCAATTTCACACAATTTGTACATAAATAAATACGAGATTACTACAGATCATTGACAAATATTTTAATATGTTTGTATTTTATGTCAAAGTAATAAATAGGAAATCTCAATTGTGATATCTCTAATAGTTTCCCTAAGGCAACAGATAAATTCTGCTAAAAGGATCCGCTTCTATTGCCAATAACTACTATGTGATAAGGAAGGGGCCGGCATTGCGTGTCGCCAAGGCTCATTGTCTCGATCGCCTCGAGTTAACTAGCCGATGTGTACGTAGGTACTGAGGACGCGATCGTCGCTTATTTTGCTCCTGGTAAATTACAATGTCCCAGTTGATTTCTTACTGCCGCACTCACCCCCGAATACATAAACGCTATCCAAAGTGTGAGACCTGCTTAACATTTAATTATTTGTCAAAATTTTCTATACAAATTCTGACAGGTACTGTCCACTTAACTTGATAAGCAGTTGCCAAAATTTGAGTAGCGTTTCTGTATTCGGGGGTCAGTGACGTCAATTAACTAAAATTAGTACTTAATGTCAAAAAAAATCGTATAAATCTAGTAAGACCATAGACCCGGAAAGAATAGGGACTAGTTTTGAATTTTTTGATATTAAGTAGGTACTTGTTAACGTTAATTGACGTCTCTTGGGTGCGACAGTTAGATACGAAAAAAGAGGTAGCTTAAAAACCCACTTAATTATTTTCCTCCAAAAGAAAGTCTTAATTAAATAAACTTAGTACTTAATGACAATTTTTTTTAAAAATCTAGACTATAGACCCGGAAAGAATAGCGACTAGTTTAGAAGTGTAATTTTTTGACATTAAATACTCATTAAAGTTAATTGACGTCTCTAAATACGGCTGTAAATTATATTCAGGGTGTGAGTTATTTCTGTGCTATGTTATTATTTTGTATTTAGGAACCCTTCAAGTCCGATAAAGTCCATCTGCGATCCAAAAGTTCGCTAAAACTAAACAAACTTCCAACCAAAATGGGGTACGGAATGGCAACTCAACGAAATTGTCACACAGCCCCTTACGCCCGCCGGCAATATAGGTAAAAGCCCCACACCGGCCACTTTAGACGATCAGCTGCGAAATTGGATCGGTCAAACTATCGCTTTGGTCTCTTGATCGTGACGCACAGCGCCGCAGTGTGCGGCGTCGCACACAATTATCGTATGCAAAGACTACAACCCGGCTAGCATGACCACCGAAACACGATATGATATAGCCATTTATCGCGTTGAACAGTCAAAAATCATTGGATTTTAACACTTAAATAAGCTTGAATTGATTATTTGATCAGATTGCTGGGTATTGGCCAAGAGGTCCCGGGTTCGAATCCTGGTAGGGGCAAACTTTGTGATGACCACAAATGTTTGTTTCCGAGTCTTGGTTGTATATATGTTTATGTAGTATATTTTCAACATTTATATACATAGTTATATTAAAAATATGTCCGTCATCTAGAATCCATAACACAAGTGCTTAGGCTACTTACTTTGGGCTAGACGATAGGTGTGAGTGTAAAAAAAAAAAAAAATATATCCTTTGTTGGTTGGTATTACATCCAAAAATTTAAATAAGTCTTTAAGGTTATTTCATAAATATATAGCCATTCATGGCTTTGGGCCGTCAAAATTCCAATGATTTTTGTAAGCTCAACGCGATAATTTGCTATATCCTATCGTGTTTGGACGGTCATGCTAGCCGGGCTGGACTGGTCTAGTTCCGTCGCAGTATGCGTCTGCGGCAATGAGCAAACGCCGCATACCGTATACTGCAGCGTTGTGCGTTACGATCAAGAGACTAAGGGCCGATTTCACAGTGTCTCATAGAAACTGAGTTGAATAAAACTTGGTTTTGATTAATGCAAACTATGTAGCGGAACTTAGTTTAGAGCATAAACCGAGTTCAACTTCAACTGATCGCGTTGAATTCTGCGGTGAAATCGGCCCTTAAGCGAGCACCCCTACCTTATGGTAGGGGTATCCTACATGGGTAGGGGTGCTCATTGTCATTGTCTCAATTGCTCATTGCCAGGATGTCTAGCAGTCTAAGGCGCCAGACTCAAGGCAACTTACCCGCTTAGAGGGTTAGAAGATCTGCAGGTCTACTCTGAAACTTCGAACGATTAACGCACATCTATCCGTCTTTCTCACGCCACTGTGTATTAAAATAAGAGCGACAAAGACGCAAAGACTCGAACGAACGAAATAAACCTCCAGAGTAACGCCTCTGGTCCTCTCTGAGGGCGTGGGTTCGAATCCCACTTCTATACACAGTAACTGTGCCCAGACGAAAACACGGAAACGTCAGTTTCATATTTTTATATTCTATGCGCTCGAATAAATTACCCACTTGGCTAGGCCCCATATAAGCCTATTCCCTAACTTTTTTTGACAGTTGAAAGTGTTGATCACCGAACTATTTACTAATTAATACATTGCTGTTATCACAGGACAAGTGTCACAATAGCATTATAGTAAAGTAGTAATGTATAAGTAAATAGTTCGGTGATCACTTTCAACTGTCAAAAAAAGTAAGTTAGGGAATAGGCCCACTGGTCCGATGGTTAATTCCGCAGTTGTTTTTCTTAGATATCATGCCTTCGAGCCCAGACCATAATTCTCTTTTGACTGGTGAATTGCCTCACGGCAGATCCCAGACTGTCCTCCCCAAATCGCCAAAAGGGCTGGAGGGACACCGGAGTGGTTTTGTGGGTATTCCTGACTCAGTCATGAGTCGGACGAGTCCTACACGCGTCGTTCGACTAGCTAGCGGCTGATGTGGTGCGTAAATGCATTTATAAAAAGGGGCTGGCATATTCTACGTTATTTCTTTCGCTCCCACGCCAGCATGGAAGACCTTAATATGAATATGTATCCCATTAAGGATACCCAGACTCATGGCAGCCGGAGCGAGATAAGTAGTCAACATTTAACTGTGGTCCAGCGATAGCCCGTCCGCTGCTGGGTTATTGCGTAACGAGCCGGCAGACACAATTGCTTTATTGCCTCTGTTACTTACAGGCGTCACACAGATACAGCGTCATTGTCGAACACTGAAATATAAAAAATACGTTTTATAAAAATACGTTTATAGTATATTTCAATGTTCAACATCATTCTAACCAGCCCTTTAAGCGGGGAATTTATTACACGGGCATGCCCTCTGGCATGCCTCAGACATGGACAGACTTCGCTTCTATTAGGTCTGTGTGATGTTTGTCTAGTGTAGGACCGTCACAGTCAGTTGTGGACTATACAAACGAGGTCCGCGCGGGCATGTCTGGCTTGCATGTTCGTGTAGTGAATTTCACGTTTTAAAGTCCCCACAACTGGGGCACAAGCCTTACCTATGGATGGAAGAATGTAGAGATTAAACATTGTATAAATGTTAGGAAATTCATTACAAAAAAGTTCCTTATACCTATAACATGAATAACATTATATTAATTAACCAAAAATGATCTGAATATTTTTGCTTTGTAGTAATTTTACCGGCATTTGTATAATGTTCAAATAACAAATATTAATTTGATCATCCTTAATTGTAATTTTTTGCTCGCATTTCCACGTGTCAGTGTGTCACAGTACTGGACAATGTCCGATCGATGACATGCCAGAATATGTAAGCGTCGCTTTGGGACTGTGTCGTCTGCAAGGATAAGCGGTTGTGATGCGTTTTTATTACATAATTATGTGTTTTCCTTGTATATTAGTCTTGTCATAATTTTATATAATTGTAGTAACTGCTCCCTAATTAGTTGGGTTCTGTATAACAATAAATTAAGATGACTCAAATAGTTTGGTGAGAGAGTAGCAAAATAAAAAGAGGAAAGATTCAAATACACACTAGGGCTAAAATAAAACAAGCTCCAGTGACTTGCACCAAAAATAATTATTGATTCCTCGTGTCCTACATTTCACGCGATTCACGGTCACTTTATTCGATTAGGTGTTCAATAGTTGCGAATGCTATAGTTTAGTAAATGTTCTTCCAAACAAAATATAAAATATAATGAATTAAGGAACAAGATTAAATATTAAACGTTCTTCTTTTTCCTTCAATTTTAATCGACGTTGCTTTGGTATTGTTGAATACGACAGTTAAAATTTAAAAATTAAATGGAGTAAATTTTCTTATATTTAAAAAAATATAAATCAATTCATCTAATGAACGAATAATACAGATAAATAAATAATATAATACAGAAAATAGATAATTTCAACAGACCATGCAACAAATGTTGGATATAGTGGTCTCATAATATTGAGTTTGTAACCAGAAATTGGTATTAACCTAGCGCAGTATAATACATACATAATCTACGCCGAGATGTTACCAAAGTGGTAGGCAGAGGTATAGGTTACCACCCACACTTTGTCAATCATTGCAAGTCCCATATAGCTGGGGCGAGCCTATCGTCATCTGTCGGGCACGTAAATCGCAGTATATTGCTTGGTGATATAACAAAAATGCTGTAACACGGCGCATTATGGTCTAAAATAAGAATGAAAAGAAATTTACATGCCTATAGTTGATAGATAGACTCACATCACAACGAAAAGTTATGGCAGTATTTTTAAGTTGTAGTCTCCGTAGCACTATGTAAGCGTTATCTTTATATGCAATACAGGGCCGCGCGGTAGTTTGCGAGCGGATGGCGTAGGTTATTTCGTTAGATATTGAAGACTTGTGTGTCCATATATGGTTGACTGGGGGTTTTTGACAGCGATAAGTAATGGGCGGCTGCGTTCCTCTTATACCACCTGGCAATATACTGCGATTTGCGTGCCTGTGATACATAAGACTTAACATGTTAATTTTCGAACCGTGGGTGTTAATTGACAACATTTCAAAAATGACAACCTCCTAAAATAAAAATACAGTTTCTTTATTTTCCAATCCTGACTTCGAAAATAATTTTATTATTTTTTTTTATTACTTAATTAATAAAAAGAAAAAAATAAAATGTAAAAAACATGCGATGACGTCACAGTCGTAGATGTATGAATTAAAACGTTTGCCTTCCTAGATGGAAGAATAAAAAGTTATCATAGACATGATAACAGACGTCAGTCATAAATCAAATCCGATTTAGTTGTTATTGTCGAAATTAACATTAATAAAGTAGCAATAAATTGAAATCCTTCATAAACTTTAATTTAAAACGTATTTTACTTTGAAATTAATTTCAAACATTTCCGATAAAATGTTTTTATTTTCGACACCGGAAACGCCAGTTCGTAAATTTTGACAAGTGATCTTTTTATTTTTTTAGTTGTGTATGTATGACCTTTTTATTTTTCAAGTCAGAAATGATTTCGCCATTCGTCCCCGACAGTTACGTCATTTGGCGCTTACGTCTGTTTAGAATGACCGGTATTTCTATCATGATTTTTTGTATGAAAACGACGGAATTCAAAAGAAATAAAAAATATGGGTGTCTTCATTTTTGGTTTAATTTTATATAACCTCATAATAAAGGTATGTTAAAAAAATTAAATGTTGTCAATTCACCTCTGCTTACTCTTTTAGGGATAGTCATGATTTTGACATTGCATGTATGCAAATATAACGCGATGAATAATATTTCATATATAATTGATAAAATGACTTAAAAGTCTACCTGTTACGCACGTGATCGATCAAAACGTCTAGGTGCCACAACATTAATCTAAGTGATAGACTATGTAGATAAAACTCTTCGCTTCGCTGATTTTCAATAAAAATAAAAACAATACCAGCAATGTCAGTTTTCAAAAACGATAATAAAATTTATTTTTTATATGCCAAATAGCTCTTGACCTTCATATTACCTAATGGTAATTGACGATAAGGGCAGAAGATGGCTTCACCTGAAACCCTCAACCACAGAAAGGATGGCTATCTTATCATACATTGTTGGAACACAATAATGTTTTTAACATTATTATTATTATAGCGACAGATTTCCATAAAATGGTGGTAGCTAGCTTGTTGGTAGAACCTTTTTCTAGTCCGCCTGAAAAAGGTCCTACCACTAACCAACCGAGTACAACCAACCACAGGAACCCCTGGCTCTTATTTCTGGTGAGCGAACTAATAAATCACGAAGACGGTTAACAAATAGATTGTAAATTAGATTTTTATGACATATTTTATGTATTCAATCCTCGACATAACGGCGTCTAAATTTGACGGCTGATTAAAGGGTTAATATTCAAAACATTTCAGACGAGTCCTTGTTACCTAATGCTGGTAACTTTTGAGACATTACGACGTCTGTTATTACCGTAATGAGCGAACACTATTCCAAATGACTGCGAATGATTGTAATGAATATGTAATAAGAGGAGGGTTGCCAGCTTGCCACGTGTCTTCAAAGTTGAGTGTAATTTTCGGAAGGAAACATTTTGGAAATTATTCTAGAAGATGTTAAAACGGAATCACTGATCCAGGAAATTGTCTATTAAACTAAATTACTATGTAAGGGTTATCTATCACAAACTAAACCATTTCAATGCGCACTTCTCTTCTAGTTATAGTACACCACACTACAACATGCAAGACACAAAATATACAATAAACAAAAAGTATTACAAAAATAGTCCAGGGAAAATCATAAAACTAGTTATATTTTATTAATGTGGGCCGATTGCTACAAATGCCGAGATCCGGATTACGAAAGGTTTACGCTGTTTTTCCGCATCAGAACATAGAGAGAGAAAAATACTGACCTGCTCCCGTAGCACGGGACGTGGACACATCTCTTTCGGGGGACAGAAAATCTTTTCTTCTCGCTCTAACTCCCACTAAATCCCGAGACAAAACACTGTCAAGTGGTGGAGAGAGACTTGTCCACGTCCCCGTGCTAGGCCCGCTGTGAGAATAGATCTGAAATAAAACAGAATAGGTCAGAAAATGTTTCTATCATCATCGCGATTAAACCCTTGCTGTCCTATTTTTGGAGCACAATTAAAATGAAAAACTTACAGATTAGAATGTATTGAATAAAGACCTATTCTTTTCAGTTTGTAAAGGTTTAGGGGAGTGAAAACGTTGTCGCTCGAGACAAGTATTCAAAAAGCAAATGCAGGCATTACTCGCGCCCGCTTCGCTAATACGCCAAGCTTCCTTCCCTTTTATCTGCAGATTTATTTAATTTTGGAGATATTTGGTAGAATCAACAGCATTTAACTCTTGATTCTACTAAGTATTTCCACAATTGCTCATTCTCGAGTCGTTTTAAATTATATACTACCTATAAAATTTACCTGCCTAAATGCAGCTTTATTGTGCTTATCTTTAAAACTTTATGGAGCAGTCAGTCTTTTGCTGATTCTAGTCTTATTGACCTAATAAAAAGATGTATTCAGCTCTCCAATTACCACGCGTCGCCTGCCTGCCAAATTACTTATTACGAACTTAATCGGAGCTGCTGAACAAGTTCTTAGACCTTCTTTGCCCTATGCTAAAGCCATGGATTAGGTTGGTTGGTGGGTAAGTCACCTCCATGAAGTTGCAAGATAATGTCATCATCTTGATCGGGGTATTTACATACAAACATACATAAATCACGCCTATATCCCCGAAGGGGTAGGCAGAGGTGAACTAGCACCCACATTTGGTCGGGTATTTAAGAGGGGAAAAGAAAGAAAATATTTTATGGGTTCAGCCAGAATCATAATCGAGATAATAACTTTTATATAATCGATTATTATAACAATTCGGTCGATCAAATGTACTATAGAGTTCAACATTACTTGCAAGCAAAATAAAAGCATCCTTAATGCTATATTTTAAATTGAGTTGTAGCACAAACTGAAGTGAAGCCGTGCTAATCATTGTTTATTACATTTTGAGAATCCTCCAGGGCCAGCTATATTTAAATAGAGTTAGCATTCGTTTGAACTGTTGTGACGCATAAGTCATATCAAACTATCTAATTAGTTTAATGTTTGTTTATCGAGGGTCTAATATTAGTTTTTTTTTTTTCAAATTAGAAACTAAGGACCCCCTTCACCAATTTCGATAAAGTTCGTAATAAGATGTGTGACTATTAGGTGACAGCTGAATAAAATTATTTGCAATTTAGTCTCCCAGTTTAAATTATGCTACAAAGACTCTTTTCTAATGAAATATGAATTTTTATGTCAGAATTTTTTCCTAAAATTTTCTACTCTAGTACATATCTATCATCTTAACCAATCGCTAATTTCTTTTAATCCTTGTCCACAGGTATTAACACTATTGTGAGTCACCGAGAAATGTGGGAAAACGATACAGGCTTCACTTTCCAGTCCGAGAACTCTTACTGAATCTGCCATGACATCCGAAGAGCCCATCGATGGTGTCACCAAGAACCCCGACGGTAAGAAAACAGATGACACCAAATTCGCTGAAGAAATACCGGAAACCAGAAAAACTGCTAACCAAGTGGAAGAATTGAAGCCAAAGAGATCTCACGAACTCATGAGACTAGTTTACGAACTGCCCGAGGAAGTAGTGAGGCCTGAGTACCACGAAAACAATAACATGCTAAAAGAGAACCCACCTATCACGATCGTTGAGATCACAGAACAGAACGGCTGTGAGACTGAACTAAGCAGGGCCTGTGATGACAATGATGTTTATTACAAAGTTTTAGACGGATCTAGTCCAGACGATTTAGGCAATAAGGTTGTGTTTGATGTGCTAGCGACCAATGAACTGATAATGCAGTGTGCGGATGAGTTCAAAGACATTATTGAAAGGCCTCCGACGGATGAATGCAGTGATGAAGATTTGATAGAGTTGAGAAATATTTTGGATAGCAAGCCTAAAGTTTTGGAGAGGTATTTAAGGGAGTGTGCTTCTACTGACGAAGTGCAAAGGATTCATAGTCTGACGTCATCGGGGCCGTTGTCTCCAAGGCCACACCATGAAGCAAGGAGTACTTCGGTGACATCAGACCTGTTCCAGCTATGGCTGTCATCGTCACCAGTTAAGGTGAGTACCTACTAATGGGAGCTCTTTGTCCATTTTAAATCGGAGACGCCAATAAACGCAGTTAACAATACCGATACAGAGTTCAGTTGCGCTTTATTATGTTAATGAATTGCTCTTGTATGCACATAATTATTACTTGACTAAAGGACAGAAGATGCGTTAAATGAAAATTGAATAAGAAAATAAATATTGATAGTAAGTTAGTAGTTAAAATTCAATTGAATATGTCAGAATTTTTTAAATTTGTACGCATCAAGGTACCACAAATACTTATCACAATTTCTCTATAGAATCCTTTATTGTTCAAATAAAAATCAAATAATAATCTAAGCACAACTTATCAACCTAATAATATCCACACAGAGATAAAACAAATTCCGCAAGTTTATTTTATCCGATTAAACCATCACTATGTGCTTTTCACAGAGCACACAGGTACAGTGAAAAGGGTCTTAAATTCTTTTGCGATATTAAAAAAAGATTTTACTCTGTGGCATTCTGTTGCGATTTTACTCTGTGGCCCGGTAATTAAGCCTCTCGGCAGCAGGGGTTCAAAAATAAAAGCAAATGAAAAAGAAAATTCCATATTTTCAATTTCTGCTTCGTCTGTGCTATTCGGCAGTTATTTCCGTTGATGGCTCAGGGGAAAATATGTTTTTTATTCAAACCACCGTGAAAATGTAACACCAGAATAAAACTGTCGCCATAAAGTTATATTAGGCCCCGTTCTGTGAATACGGGCATTATTAAATCAGTGGAATATTTAATAAATGACACGTACATTCCATTATCAGCTCTCAAGATAACAATAATATAACTCAAAATTGCGTACAAAAATATTCACTTGTATCAGTACTGATTAGGGTGACCATATTTTTTGTTTTACTAAGGATAATGTTATGAGTGCAATTTTACATTAAATTTATTCATAATGATGATGTCGATTCTAACTTATATTTAACCCCTTTTACCTATGATATGATCCCTAGAAGACCTATAACTTATTCCATCGTGAAACGAAGCGAAGTTAATATATTTTAAAGCAGAACAATGTCGCCACCCATACCTCTCTCGGGTCGTATAAAAGGAGTTAGTAACAGGGAATGGAAGTAATATGTATACAAAACAGGGTGTCAACCATTGGTTAAATAGTTGCCATCATAATGTTCACCTTATCGATTTGTAATAAGGTTTAAAGTCAATGAAAGAAATGGCATGTATCGCCCTGTAAGGGATTATTTCCCTTAGGGGAAAAGGCCTGATTTATGCATGTATTCCACAAAGAGCCGTAAAACGGAAATGGAATGTAATAATCATTATGTTCAATACCTACTTTTTAACTCATTTTTTCTTCCATACACAGTATTAAGTGGTTAAAATTTTATACGGGGACCAATACGAGGAATTTTTTTTTGATATTAATGGACAAAGTTAGTCTATTTTATCTGACAGCTCACGTTATCTTATATATCGAGTGCCTGCTGTATGTTAAAAGCTTTTCAAAATATAGCCCGTGGGTGAGTGGCATCTAAAGTGGCCTAACTCCCAGACAAATGGCCCTTGTTTACATTGTATTAAGTGAATAGCACCTACCTAATATATTTGGATCGACACCTACAGATAATGTCAGATATGGTTACACAAAAAAGTATTTTACAAATATTCGAGGCATTTTAGCTAATCTGCCATATTGCTAACATCAAGGAGTATCTACGTTATTTTCTTTTGAATTGATATCAATATAGTTGGTAATTTAAGCTAATATAAAATTAGGCTAATATAAAAATAAGAGAGCTGTGTGATGGCAGCAGTAGAATACAATTGTCACCACCCCCATTCTTTCCCGCATCCTGAGGTGTCGTATAAGGCGATTAATGGGAAAGACGACGATGAGTAATGAGCATAGCGTTCCTCCGATACCACCTAACAATATACTCCAATCTACCTGCTCGATAGATGGTAATAGGCTCGCTTACGTGAGACCAATATAATTTTAGGTACTATATTATTATGTAGGGTGTGGTAACACCATCCGTTACCTAACCTAAACAAGTGTCTTACTGCCGCACTCAGAGACGTCAAATAACGTTAATGAGTACTTTATGTCAAAAAATGACAATTTAAAACTAGTCGCTATTCTTGCCGGGTCTATAGTCTAGATTTAAATGAAATTTTTCGACAATAAGTACTCATTACAGTTAATTGACGTCTCTGAGTGCGGCAGTTAATGTAACAGTCGGAGGGTCTCTATGAAACAAAACTTTGATCACCCTTAGTTGCTATTGGTACTAACTCGATTTACGTTAATCATTACGTCAGACATAAGAACTTCACAAAACTCTCTCTGCGGGAAATCCTTCCATACATAAATAATATTATACACATTATAATCAGTCGACATCCCGTGGAGGCAGTTTGTCAACAACCTGTTAGCAGACTGTGGACAAGCGTTTAGCAGTGCTTTTAGGGATTTAAATGGCAGAGGTATATAGATATATATACACTGAATCTTGATAAATTGACCGGTTTTACCGCATATTAATCAAACACGAAAAAGCTTTTAATAATCTTAACTAATGCTCCAGAAATTCTCCTCTTGCATACTTCTTTCCACCCATTTTGGATAAAGAATTAAACAGACAAACTCTGCTGTGTTGTGTGGACAGAGCAGAATACAATTGTTACCACCCCGATCTCTCCTGCGGATATCGTACAAGGTGACTAATGGTTAGCGACGAGCAATAATAGCCAGCAGCTTTCCTCATAAACCACCAACAAATATACTGCTTTTACATGGAATTTAGCATATTTAGCCAAATGTGGGTGTAAAATCACTACTGTGTAAGCCCCTTCGGGGATAAATAGGCGTGATGTAAGTATGTATTTGTTTGTAATGTAAAAGAATATCACTCCATTAAAATAAAAAAATGTTCGAGATCTGTTAGTGCTCTATATTATACAAGTCATCGGTTCTCTTAGAATTTCCAGTCCGCTCATTACAACATTCCAGGCATAAAACATAACTGCATACCATACTGTCATCAAGCAACTGTTTGGTCTAATATCTGCGCTAAATTATTCAAGTTGGGCTTTCTATAGATGACTCGACATGGCAGATGGCATAGCAGAGTACAGAGATTTAGTTGGTGTCAAAATACATGATAGCAAACTTTGAGAATGTTCATTGTACTTGGCGTACCCCCTCCCTATTTATCTCACCAACCTTATTTGAATAATTGGACTCATAGACATATTCGTTAAGATCATCTCTACTTGTTCTGAATCTTAAACAGTACAATATGTCATATTATAACGGTTTATGTATGTATGTAGTTTTCGGACGAGAGTAACAAAAGAGCTGGACTCTCAAAATCGAAACTATGTCGCAAATACGTATTCGAACCAAACCGAATGAAGTCTGAAAACGAGACACAGTTGACAAATCGTTGAACTATATTTGGTCACCACAAAATACAGTGAACGTGGAAGAACGGCAACTAAAAGAATCGAGTAGACAACTTGGTATCAACGCTCGTTGCGTCCTTGCACCGCGTTTAGGCAATAAAGGCACCATTTCTGAAAGTCTTTATAGATCATTGTTGTTGTTATAGATTGACAACGAAAAAGAAGTTTTAAAATTTTCTAAAACTTAATATTTTTTATCCCGACGCGGTAAGACTTCTTTCACTTAGTAATATTTTTCTTAAAATTTATAATAATGTCCAAATAAAAATCAAATCATAGATTTGTTAGTCAACCAGCAGTTTCAGTTTTTAGGCGCAGTCTAATCGTAGCAGTGTTGTTACAGACTTCCAAGGAATTTACTAGAAAAGGAAATTCCGAGGATTAAACTAGCTAGAGCATTCTTCTTAAAAAGCTTGAACGAATCGGAGTTAGAGGTGTAGCACTCGCCTTGTTGCGTAGCTACCTAAGTGACCGTGCGCAATGTGTTAAGATCTCGAACTTTATTAGTGATGAAGAACCTGTTGAATATGGTGTACCGCAGGGCAGTGTTCTTGGTCCCACCTTATTCATGATCTATATAAACGATTTGTGTAAACTGGAATTGTTTAACTGTAAAATTGTGGCGTATGCTGATGATGCAGCGATTGTGGCTCATGTTACATTTGCTCCAAAGCTCAGTTCACAACCTGATCCAACGTTTAATCTAACTGTACATAAGTCTGACTGTGTTAATGGTAATACCTGCTCATGTCTATTGGTTTTTCGTACGATTAACATGCGATATCTTGGTGTCACTGTTGATAGTCGCTTGTCCTGGACCGAACACATTCATATTCTTACAGCAAGAATTAGAAAGCTTACCTTTTTGTTTAGCAAACTAAGAGCCTCGGTCGATTCAGCTACCCTCAGAACAGCGTATTTCGCCCTGACACAGTCAATTTTGTCGTACTGTATAACTGTTTGGGGGGGCTGTGGTAAGACAAAAATGTTGTACCTTGAAAGGGCGCAGAGGGCAGTGTTGAAAGTCATGGCATTTAAGCCCATCAGATATCCAACAGCTCTAATTTATGGTTTTTGGGAAGTGCTATCGGTTCGTAAACTGTATATACTACAAGTTGTTTTGCGCAAACATGTGAGCCTTTCGTATGATCCCATATTGTTAAATACTAAAAGAAGGAAAGATAGGGTTTGTGAGATTCAGAAATCAAGGATTGAATTGGTTAAACACCATTATGACTTTATCTGTAATATATTGTACAACAAAATTAATAAAACAATAAACATTTACCCTCTTTTAAAAAAACAATGTAAAACCTCAGTTAGCAAGTGGCTTTTAGGTCTAGATTATGATACCGTGGAGTCTTTGATTAAATAAAACTCTCTCTCACACACACACACACACACCCATACATACTCACACACAAACACACACACACGCGTGCGTGGGCGCATCCCCACACACACGTACTCACACACACATACACACATCATGTTAAGATTGTTAGTGGCTGTAAACCTTATTTCAAATTTTAATATTGTCTAGTTTTATTTTCATATACATAATATATAAATATATTCATATTAATTGATTGTTAAATGCTAATCATACTGTACCTATGCATTGTATAAGCCGAGGTGGGCGCTAATAACTGTAACACAGTCTTTGACTACTGCAGTTGTTAACGTTAAACTGTTCATGATAAATTGTATGATTTTTTTTTTTTTTTTTTTAATTTGAAATAAATAAAATTCTCATTCCGTGCCAATATTTCTGCCCCAGTGGGAACCAAGATTCAGGATCTACGGCTATTTCGCTTCGTCATGGAATCAATTTTGGAAGGGACGACTGATTTATTCCACTGTTGTTGTATCCCGAATTAATTTCATGCTGGTTTGGGACCAAAATGACGTTGAATGTAGCAACCCCAAGGGTGTCGTAAAAGAGATTGCCCTGTGTAGACTAATAACCACCTTGGGCACCCGAATGGTGTAGGGTAAACCATCAACAACAGCGTACCCAAAAAGGGTTGCTGTCAGGCAGGTGGCAGGCTTTAAGCCGTAATCGAAAACCTTGAGCAGTAACGATGTGGTCATCCCAATCACTCTCTCAATTGATCGGTCTCGACATGGTCCTTACCATCGCTTTTCTGTACATTCATTCATTACTATTAGCTTTCCTGTGCATTGGATAAAGAGAGTAGATAGCTTGGTAGTGTCTGATCGATATGAATGGGAGAATGAAAATAAACTTACTGCGCCGGCCTTAGAAAAACTGGGAACAGAGTAGATTTTGATGTTATATCCCGAATAAAGTGGCTCAACTCCAGATGAGATTTCAAAGGGTCCCATAATAAAATCGTCGAACAAAAATAATATTACAAGTAAAAAATAAAAGTGATTGTTTAAAAAATCTTTTATTATTCTCAAATCTCTGTCGTAAAATAACAATAAAACTCTACTCGACAAAGTTTTGTTTATTTTTACAGAGCACAAAGTGAAGCTTAGAAAAAATGACTTATTGCTGTGTCAAGCAAATAAAAGAGCGAAGCTTCTTTCTGAGAGTGGAAAATTACATTCACAAATTGTCTAGTGTAAAGCTATTGTTATTAGAATCTTTAGAAAAATATATATCAGAGTGTCATTGACGACGAAGTAACTTTTATTGTGCTAAAGAAATTTGCATTAGCCGACCTGCCTACCTAATAGCAGTACAATGTCCTGTAAAGGTCAATGAACAAAGAACTGTCCAATTTTAAAGCCGTGAAGTTGGAAAGCATTAAATTTCTTTAAGTCGCCATGACACGTCACGATAAACGGATGGATATGAATTGAAGAGGGTAGGAAGATAATGATGATGACGCTATTGTTAGTGCTTTATTACGTAACATTTTTAGATATACTTTGCAGCGCCTTTAAATAGTTACAACAATAATTAGATTAATTGAATTTGTTTGATAACAAATTGGCATCTGCAGATAGAGGGAGGGAGGACCTCGATAGCGCAGTGGCTTGGCACGCTCGGCCTGCGATTGCGTTAACTAAGTAATGTTCGCTAAGACCAAAAAATGTATTATATCCGTGCTTCGGAAGGCACGTCAAGCTGTTGGTCCCGGCTGCATCTGTAGTCTTTATACCCACGAATCCGCACTGTACCAGCGTGGTGGGTTATGGACCATTCTATCTACATTCTTTAATCTATAGTTAAGGTCTATGTCCTTAGTAATGGGGACATTAAAAGGCTGGTGATGATGATGATCTGTGGATAATCAACGTCCATAATAAATAAAGTTAAATCTTACGAATTATCAAAAGTCGTAGAACAGACATTGTTGCTTATGATGTTAGCTATCTACTCCTAAGAGGTTTTTTTACGTTTTACAATTATCCCTGTATATTAAGAGAGCGAACAGATAGCGTGCTTAAGTGCTGATACAATCGTGTTGATGTCAAATTGAACTGCAAAACCGAATTGAATGTCGACTCATGTGACTCCTCCGATTTTCCTTTTACAGCAAACACACTACACCACCCCGCTATGGGGGGACATTGGGAGGGGAGCATCGATAAGATTGGGTCGTATTAATCGCTCCAAATTGGATCAACGCCGCCGGTTAAATTTTCCAACATAAATGGAAATGGGTAATTGGGGAAATGTGTCATTAGAACATTACCGAGCTTACGAGTTGCACGTTCTTGGTGTGACGTTCGTTTAGTTCTTCTTGTTTAAATCAATTACTCAGTTGCGAAATCAGTTTAGAATTCGCTCCAAATCCTGTAGGTACTGCATGTTTTAATTATTATTCTGTTACAACAACGAGACGTAATACAGATTTTAATATTACATTTGCAAATTGCCGTGTCGCGACAGCAGAGTAGAATACAATTGTCACCACCCCAAATCTCTCCCGTGGGTGTCGTACAAGGCGACTTAGGATAAAATAGTGACGAGGAATGGGCAGCAGCGTTCCTCTTATACCACCTAGCAATGTACTGCGACTTTTGTGCCAGATTTTTAGTAATAGGCTGGCTCACCTATTACATGGAAATGGAACCTAACAGTATTGGCGAAACGTGGGTGCTAATTCACCTCTCCCTACCCCTTCAGGGATGTAGCCGTGATTTATGTATGTATGTATTTGCAAATTCTCTCAAAAGCAAAAGCGAAATCTATCAACGCTAAATCAATAAAACGGAATCCATTTAAAATGGAAACCGTGCTTTTTTGGCTTTTCCTCAAATGTAAGTAGTGTGAGTTGGAAAAGGCTGTCTTGAATCGAGCCAGTGACATAATATACTACTTTAGTACATTGTAATAAGGCTTTATTTGCAGTGACGTTGATTCTGACCCAAAACGTCACCCGGCCCTTATCTCAGCGAGCGACATAAAATATGGATGTGCAATCCCTTACCGAGAACATTTTTAGGACCCTACTTGTATTGTGGTGGAAATATTTTGGTTCAATCGGATTTTCTATTTCCATTAATGCAGAGTGTGAATACATTATTTCATTTCTTGGATACATTATTCATGTCATATAGGTAGCTAAGAAAATGTTCAGTTTGGACTTGAACCAGAACGAGAGGAATCCCTGTGGAAACCTATTCTATAGAAGGTGATAATAATATATGAGAAATAAAGAAGTGGATACTGATTCTAATAAAGGAGAATGAAAGAGAACCATGTGTGCTTACTCTTAGAAGAAGAAGAGTATTCATTTTAGTTTAGCCACGATTTAGCCTTAGCCATACCGGAACGGGTAGTATTATCCGTAGCTAGACTTTAAATCAGTAACATCATGCTTTCATGTGCTACTGATTAAGTACATCTTGCTCCGCATTTCTCTGAGGCGTTAGAAAATATTGAATTACTGTCGGGAATATTCAGTTACCGTCAAAGTGTCACACTTTCGGTATCGTTAGTGATTCGAAAGACATGTAAGATGTTGAAACAACACCTGAACTTATTAGCACCAATCAATCCGCTTACTGCCAGCTCATTGGAAACAGTTGAATTACTGTCAGGACCAAAGTATGTCACTTTGGAAACGCTGGTGATTCATAAATTGCAAGAGCACCCGGAGTTATTAACACCTATCAATCCGCTTCCTGCAGGCTCATTAGAAACAGTTGAGTTACTGTCAGGACCAAAGTATATCACTTTGAAAACGTTGGTGATTCGAAAGACAAGTAAGAAGTTGCAACAACACCTGGAGTTATTAGCACCAATCAATCCGCTCTTTGGCTCTCTTTTCGTCAGGTGGATTGTTATTGCTCGTTTTTCAATGTGTTTTGCCGAAGTAGTAAAAAGTTTTATATTCTTCATAATAATAGCCATATTGTCACTTCTCTGCGCTGCTCCCATATTTGCTTCTTCTTTATCTTATTCCTGCTCTTGTTGCACTTAGCTGGGGGGTTAATAATTAAATACTTTATTTCCTTCGGTTTGCGAGGAGTGGGTGTCGACCCCGCCTACCACTTTTTATATAAATAGGCGTTAATTGTGTATGTATACATACATACATAAATCACGCCCATATCCCCGAAGGGGTAGGCAGAGGTGAACTAGCACCCACGTTTCGCCAATAATGTTAGGTCCCATGTAATAGGCGAGCCTATTGCCATTTATCGGGCACAAAAGTCGCAGTAGGTACATTGCTATTGCTAGGTAGTATAAGAGGAACGCTGCTGCCCATTCCTCATAATTAATTTATCCTTAGTCGCCTTATACGACACCGACGGGAGAGATTTGTGTATGTATGCTATTGAATATATACTATTTTATAACGACATCCATTTTCATCTGTCTATCCCTATGATAAAACAATGGTAATTTACGACAAAAGAACGAATTTATATAGAAAAGTCCGTATTATTAATGGATCACAAAACTAACTGAGAAGAATAGCGATTTATTAAGTGCTGACGCACTAACTTTACTAGATTTTTCTTACGGTCTTGTGAACTTAGGATTGTCTGCGAGCGATGTGGAAAATAATATTTTTCTAGAGTTCTATATCAATCTAGTTTGATTGATTAGGAGAAATTCTCATTGACTGTTTAAATGCCGTTCTCAGAGACGTCAATTAACTTTAATGAGTACTTAATAAAGTCAAAAAAAATCATTTAAATCAAGACCCGGGCAAGAATAGCGACTAGTTTTGAATTGTCATTGTTTGTATTAGATAAGCACTCATTAACGTTAACTGACGTCTCTGAGTGCGAAAGTAAAACTATTACAACGTACCTGATCATGATTCTCATCTACACATTTGGATCATCTTTCCCTATTTTGACCTTTTCCTAACATACCGGTGGTAAATTTCTTTATCTATTTCGGACAGGCGTAGAGACGGGGGGTATTAAACTCCAACTCGTAAAATGTTTATGATCCTCAATATTACATCGTAATACTTCGTTCTGTGTTCGGTATTCGTATCCGTAACTTCAGTATCTACAACAGAATTAATGTTGTGCACGGACAAACATTTAAAACAATCGTAATATTCCACGCTGTGTGGTGGCGGCTGAGTAGAATATAATTGTCACCACCCCAAATTTCTCCCGTGGGTGTCGTACAAGGCGACTAAGGATAAATCAGTGATGAGGAATGGACAGCAGCGTTCCTCTTATACCATCTAGCAATAGTACTACGACTTTTGTGCCCGATAAATGGCAATAGGCTCCACCTATTCCATGGGACCTGACATAATTAGCGAAACGTGGGTGCTAGTTCACCTCTGCCTACCCCTTCGGGGATATAGGCGTGATTTATGTATGTATGTAATATTCCGTCTATCTACCATCGGTTCTCGTACAGCTCGTATAAAGGGGATAGTTGATTTAGTTATCTCTACATCAGATGTAGAATTAACTAACATAGAATTTATGTTCGAGTAATAGTAACACATTTCCTTATTATTGCTTGGTATATTAAAATAAGGACATATTCTTCATATAACATAATAAGGACTTCCCTATGGATGGAAGACAATTATAGGGAGAATGGGCTATCCTATAACATAACCTACCACCCGGGCCAGTGCGGATTGGTTAACGACTACAGATGCAGCCGGCATCAACGGGTTAGCCTGATTTCTGAAGCACGGAGGATCTCGAGATAATAAATTTTTGGTCACCCATCCAATGACCGGCCTTAGCAGACATTGCTTGGTTTACGCAATGCGCTATCGAGCCTCGCCTACCCGAAAATCATCAAAAAAAAACACGAAAAGATAGCGAATCACATTACCCACTTCTGCGGCAGTTTAAGAACTTTATCCAGGCAAACTTTCGACTTGGAAGGAATAAAAGTCGGTATTTTATTTTAGACGCCCCACATATATTTCTTCTGATTAAATTCGTTGTGGTCCGAGCGAATTTCCCAAGGGCCCGCCAACAGAGGTTCGGTGGGAAAATATTGTTTTACTATGACAATAATATCGTCTACGTACATGTGCGGATCTAATATGGATTTTATCTTGCTTAATTTGAAACAATAGACTGATAAAGCAGTAGAATATAATGTTAAAGATGTAGTTGTCAATGTTATGATTCGTTCGGTTAATACTTTTGTAACTAATATTTATTAATAAATATACTGTTTTGAAATATTCCTTGTCCTAAAATATAGAACATTGATTCGGTTGCGTTGTGATCTACGAACCTTAAACTCTTATCAAACATTTATTGTGTTGTGATAGATGATATCAATCAAAAAGGAGTGGATCGCTTGATGATGCTTAACCGATATGAATGAAAGAGGAAACTTCTTACTGCGACGACCCCAGATAGACTGGGAACAGGGCAGAAGAAAGAGATGTGACGACTGGACTTAGTATAGAACAAACTCATACAAAAGAATGAACTTTATTTAATAATTTAGCTATTTTAAATTCAAGCAATCAAAACAAATTATGTTGATGCCCCGAGTTATCGAACAAATTCAAATAAAGCCTTTAGGTAATTATACTACTACTTCGAAATAGCATAGGTTTCTGTAGATGTACAAAGAACTTAGTTTCCTGTACCTACCTGAGTTTGATGTAAATTGGTTGTTTTCATTTTAAATATTATTATATACTTATATACGGAACGTCCTACGATCATAACTAGACTGAGGGAAAGCACTTTAAATATTGAATCGTCTGATGACATGAAATTAGCTTAAGAGCTAGGTCTTAATTGATCGTTTGAGGACTCTGAAATGTCAGTAGGGTTTCGAAAAAGGGTTGGTGTCAGGCAGACAGCCGGTCACAATCTAGAAATAGATTTCTGAATAATTTGGAAAAATATTGTTGACGATTGTAAAATATTGCTTGTGTTGAATTCTGGCGTAGTTATCTTGGAATTGATTATAATATTATAATGTAATAAATTAAAAATTACAAAGTTAATCATGGAAAAAGGCATCATCAAAGCGGCCGCCTTGGTCGAATGCTCAGATTGCTGGGTATTGGCCAAGAGATCCCGGGTTCGAATCCTGGTAGGGGCAAACTTTGTGATGACCACAAATGTTTGTTTCCGAGTCATGGTTGTGTATATGTTTATGTAGTATATTTTCAACATTTATATACATAATTATATTAAAAATATGTCCGTCATCTAGTATCCATAACACAAGTGCTTAAGCTACTTACTTTGGGCTAGATGGTAGGTGTGAGTGTAAAAATATTAATTATTTTTAATTATTATTATTGTTTTAAAAATAATCTTAATATTTGTGGTTAGAAAAAGTTCGAAAAATTATAGTGTTGCTGCGGGATTTTTCTAAACACAAATTTCTTTGTGATAATTATTTTAATATTATTTATTTGTTTAACTGCCGCACTCAGAGACATCAATTAACTTTAATGAGTATTTAGTGTCCAAAATTTTCATTGAAATCTAGACCATAGCAAGAATAGCGACTGGTTTTGAATTGTCATTTTTTGACGTTAAGTACTCATTAACGTTATTTTACGTCTCTGAGTGTGGCAGTTAGTGTTTTTTTTTCCCAACATTTGTTATAGTGTTCTAAGAAAATAATCTGACCTATTTTTCTTTGTTCACAAGTAATTAAATATTTGCTTCAATGTTGTCAAAGGAAATGAAAATTATTGATGTCGATTTAGTGGGCCGTTTTAGGAACCTCTACCAACCACTCTCGGAGAGCGTGTCAATTACGCTCCACGGACTGACCGTAATACGTATTGGCACCCAACGTGGGACAAAGCGAATTAATTCATAGGAAGTGTCCCGGGAGAAACGTCACACCGATTGCCACTATACAACTTTCGGGCAGTGTCTCCGAGACAAAATCCCAAAGACCGCAACACTAAAGGCGCTCGCTCACGGCGACTTTCTGTAGCGATGCTGTCGCGCGTTCGCATCGATACCGTCGCGATACAGTCGCGACGCGGTCTCTAACTGTGTGCTCTCGGCTACGTAACCATGATTCAGTCGCGATACTGTCGCGCTTCCATCGTGCTCGGTTCTCACTTACACGGTCCCCTCCCCCCGTTTTCACCCCGATGTCGTCTGACACGGTCGCGCGTTTTCATCGATACAGTCGCGATGCTGTAGCGCGTTGCAAATGCGACAAAAGCGCGTTAGTAGCGATGCAATCGCGCGTTAACGGAACGCGCGACAGCATTGCAGCGAGCCGTGTGGTGACGGCAGAGAATACAATTGTCACCATCCGAAATCTCTCCCGTGGGTGTCGTACAAGGCGACTAAGGATAAATCAGTGCTGAGGAATGGGCAGGAGCGTTCCTCTTATACCATCTAGCAATGTACTGCGACATTTTGTGCCCGATAAATGGCAATAGGTTCGCCACCTATGGGACCTAACATAATTGTCGAAACAGTGTGCTAGTTCACCTCTGCCTACCCCTACGGGGATATAGGCGTGATTTATGTATGTATGTTATGTATGCGACAGCATCGCTACAAAAAGTCGCCGTGGGTGAGTGCTCTTAGGAAATGTTTTGTTAGGACCCGAATGTTTACGGAAGAATCCCGCAATGCAAAACGGGCGGTCGTAACGTCAAGTTTATACGAGTTCGGAACTTTTCTCGTTCGTCGAGGAGGAAAAGAGAAAAACACGCGAAGAATAAATAATGAGGGAGACAGAAAGAGAGAGAGAAAGTGTACGTGTTTCGGCTCCTCTTTAACTTTGCGTGATGCTTGCTACCGAGGAAAGCTTCTACGGTGATTTTGGCGGTTGCTTAGAGCAATGTGGAAGCTCATGTATTATAGTATATCTCGCTTATTTTACCGTTCTTGTGCAGTAAGGATCAATTTTCTATGCACTTTAACCGCCTGTCAAAATCATTTTTAAGGACTAGACTTCCTCGTAATTTTGTTACATATTATTTATTTACACATTATACTTGTATGGAAAGAGAAAAACGCATTCTGGAAATCCAATCAAACTACTGATTGTGTTTAGCTAGGTAAAACTGATTTTGAGCGACAAGTTAGTAATCATTATTGTATTGAGTTTTGATAAATCCCGTAAAACGAACGTTATATTAACCGCCTATACCGGTGTTACAAATAACCCTGTATAATGCCTCCATAAATAGATCGACCCAAATAAATACAAAATACAATAATCCTAAGCCTACATTTCGCGCCAAATCTACTCAATAAAGCTTTAATCAACGGAGGGTCACCGAAAGATACTCTCTGCATACTAATTCAGGACTCCCGTGCTAACAGAAATTTGAGCAGGCATAATAATATTATAACATTCCCTTTCGGGGCTGTTCAAACAAATTAAAAGGGGACGTGTTATTGTACCTTTCCGAATAAGACCGTTGGAAATATTGTAAATGTAAGTATTTTTAAATTTATTCCGGGCGCCGGTAATTCCTGTATTTTATGGAAATACCTACCTTATATTTTATGTTTTTTTTTCAAATTTTAATTTGCCGTACTCGTTGAGAAATTACGTACCATACAAATACATCAGAAGGGGTAGACTGAGGTGAATTCTTTTTAACACCCACATTCCGCAAATTGTGTCTGTGGTTGGGTCCCATGTCATAGGGAGTGAGCTTATTGCCATTTAACGGACGCATAAATCGGCTCTGCTCTCGGGGTTGAGTCCAATGTTCAACTCGAGGCTCGAGTACACATTTGCAGGCCTAGCACGCTAAGCGATCAAGCTATTGTAAGTCATCTTCATCATCACTATTCCTTTAATGTCTCCACTGCTGGGTCACGGGCCTTCCCTTTGGATGGAAAAAAAGAGATTGGGCCATAATAACCCACTACGCTGGCCCAGTGCCGGTTGGTGGGTATGAACGACTGCGGATGCAGCCGGGACCAACGGTTTAACGTGCCTTCCGAAGGACGGAGCAACTCAAGATAATAACTTTTTGGACACCAATCCAATGTAAGGCCTTAGAGAACATTGCTTAGTTTACGCAATCGCAAGCCAAGCGCGCTATGCCACTGCGCTAGCGAGCTCCTCTTACTATATTGTAAGTGTTCGACATATAATTCTCAGTTATAAACGAATACATTATAATAATTTAATAAATTGAAACCAGTCTGAAGTCTCAGCCACCTTTCAAATGACTAATTTCTTTTATCGCGGCGGCAATACCTTCGGCTTGCGGTGGTGGCGTGAGTAAGCAGCGTTTCTCAAAATTTATTATGAGCATTTTGTTATGATTTTTATTCGAACATTTTAAAAATGTTTTCTTTGTAATAATTGTCCTTTGTAGCATTTCGTTAGACAGTATCGAGAAGATTTAGCGCGCTTAGCACACAGTTCAGTAAATGCAGTTAACAGCTCGTCAGGCTACCATACAATGCCATAATTTCTCATGCTACTTTGTGCCTTAATACAAACAAATTTAGGTTGACAATCGATTGAAGAAATTATGTGACATATTCTTATTTTAACACTAGAAACGGCATTACGATCTCAATAAATAAATGTTACCGTGCATAGTCTCTCCATGGCCCCTTGAGTGGTTTTGAGCGTCTTTACGAGAAACGGCTTGCAGTAAGGCGCTATGAAAACGTAGACACTTATGACACATACGTAAATATTCTTCCTGCCCTGTTTCTAGCTTACCTGGAAGGGGGAAGGCCCAGTACTGTTTCCTTTTAAATTAATATCGTTCAGATGCCACCAAGCTATCCACTCCCTTTTGATTAATATCTTCCATCACACCGGAAAGGTGTTAGCGATGAATGAATAGAGAAATGAACGGAGAGAGTGATTGGGATGACAACATTCTGCTCAAGGTTTTGGCTTAGGTTTCACAGCCCCCGTAGCACGGCACGTGGACACATCTCTTTCGGGGCAAAGAAAATATTTTCCTCTCACTCTAACACCCACTAAATCCCGAGACAAAACACTGTCAAGTGGTGGAGAGAGACTTGTCCACGTCCCCGTGCTAGGCCCGCAGTAGGCCGCCTGCCTGACTGACACCAACCTTCTTTGGATATGCTGTTGTTGGTGGTTTGCCCTCCAGCGTTCGGGTGCCCCAAGGTGATTATTGGTCTACACTGGGCAATCTCCCTTAGTCGACTTTTACGACACCCTCGGGGTGAGCCGGTAATGGCGCATTCTACTTTATTTTTTCGCTTCCAGGCCAGCATGGATGACTATACCTACATACATAGAATACATTCATGCGTAAATCAGGTCTATTTATTTCCAAAGAGGTAGACAGATGTGAATTAACACGCACCATTAATAGGCATAAATCACTTAATTAGTCGATCGCTGCGCAGAAATGTGTTCGTAACAAAAAGTTTACGTTTACGCAGCCCGTAAAGTACCATATTCGTAACCAACGAGAGGCGAGTTGTTAGTAGAATCTATTCTACTACTGTAATTGCTTGCTAGTGATAAACATACATTACGTCACACCTTGCTCCGACAGGGGTGGGGTGCGATCAATTCTTTGCACTTGATCCTTCCATGCATACTTCTTTCATCATCCATCCGCTTCATCGAATCTTATTACTGCCTTTAAGCATGCATGTCGGTTTCGGGTTCACTTGAGCTGGCCTATTTTTATACTTTCAGTGTGATAGTGCAAAATCTGCCTAGGTCTTCACCTGCCGTTTTCTCATTCTCCTTTCACTTTCCTTTCTACGTGACCGAACAATGCGAGCATATAGACTCTTATCATTACGTCTTCTTTCAAGTGAAATTTTTTCGCTGCCGATGATTGGTTGATGTAACAAAAGACCGCCTTCGGGTATCCAATCACATCGGATCTCAGTCACGAAGTTCTATTCCGAAAGGCGTATAAACCAGCGCTTTGCAAACTTTACATAAGAATTTCGTTCAAAATGTGTTTACCGAACAATCCGTCTGGCGGTGTATCAGTCGAGATTACGATCTCGGATTTGTGCTCTTGAGGTGGATTTGTGGGAAGTCGACGAGACCTGTAGCTATTTTTAGCGTTCACCTTCTGGCATACGGCTTATTCTACTTCCGACACGAGGGATCAATTAATTTATTTGGCTTACCAACAATAGGCATGATAACTAATTTTGAAAAACTACAACATGTTTTTCTTACGTGTTTACTTTACCCAAAATAAATTATATTTTTGTAAAAACTTTCGATTTTGATAGAAAAACCATGTTTTAAATATCTAATGCAATTTAAAATTTCCGCCAAAATAGCGTCTGTGTGACGTCACTATTCTGTAAAAAGGCCAGTTTCTATATTAAACTAGTGAATTTGATTGGCAAATATAATGTCAAAATGGAGATAACTGAATAATGACGTCACGCGGCGTATTAGCAAATATGGCGGATTGCTAAGTTTGTACTTTTATTTTTATAAAATAAATATCAATCACAAGTATAATCTGATAACAAGTGACTTTTAACGAATCTCCTTATGCTAAATTATTATTATAAATCTAATATTAAATAGCTGAAGAGTTTGTTTGTTTGGTTAAACGGAAGAAAAACTACTGGTTCAAATTGAAAAATTTTTATGTGTTGGATAGTCCATTTATTGAGGAAGGCTATAATATAACAACCAACATTAACGCGAGCGAAGCCGCGGGCGACCACTATTATGTATAATAATAGTACACATATACACTGCTACTAGTAAACACCACAAGAAGAGCTCGCTAGCGCAGTGGTATAGCGCGCTCGGCCTGCGATTGCGTAAACTAAGCAATGTTCGCTAAGGCCGGTCATTGCATGGGTGACCAAAAATTTATTATATCGAGTTCTTCCGTGCTTTGGAAGGCACTTAGCAAAATCAAGCCCCAGAAATAATACGTACCTGCCCGGCTAGCATGACCACCTAAACATTATATGATAAAGCCATTTAACGCTTTGAACTGTCAAATCTCCATAGAATTTTGACAATTAATAATAAATATTTTTACACTCACACCTATCATCTAGTCCAAAGTAAGTAGCCTAAGCACTTGTGTTATGGATACTAGATGACGGACATATTTTTAATATAATTATGTATATAAATGTTGAAAATATACTACATAAACATGTACACAACCATGACTCGGGAACAAACATTTGTGGTCATCACAAAGTTTGCCCCTACCAGGATTCGAACCCGGGACCTCTTGGCCAATACCCAGCAATCTGAGCATTCGATCAAGGCAGCCGTCATACAATTGGAAGCGATAAATGGCTTTATCATATCGTGTTCGATGGTCATGCTAGCCGGGATGGTCTATCTACCCAATAGAAACACTGAAATCGAAATCCTGCATCACTATTCACGCTACATGACTCTTCTTACGACAGGAATAAAGCAGAGATGGCGTGAAATGTGTATTCACAATTTGATTGTCTACCTTACACAATATTTACCTTGCACAATGTTGCACATATAGGGGGTGACTGTCCCTAGTAAAATATTCTTAGACTACAAAGGGGGGAGTTACGATAAATACCTACTGGAAGTAGGAAGAGGGATAGAAAGCTTTTTTTTGTTAAATTTATGCCGAGATAAAAATATAATCTGGATGTAGTCCATTCTTCTGATGTTAAACTTAATTTTGAGCACTCAAGTAGATGCTCGAGGAACTTGGCAACGGGTTGCTGCACTCTGCGTACAATTTCGCAAGCTAACCAATCTCAGTTGATGCCGGTCATTGGATGGGTGACCAAGTTCATTATCTCGAGATCCTTCGTGCTTCGAAAGGCACGTTAAGCCGTTGGTCCCGGCTGAAACTGCAGTCGTTAATACCCACAAATCCGCACTGCACCAGCATTCGATCGATCTATTCTCGCCTCAAGATCATAATTTTTCGAAATTTTTTTTCTAACCACCAAAATCTTTGTACTAATATTTCTAACATTTATATAATGTTAAAATTAAAATCGAATACTTTATAAAGCAAACCCAAGCTTAACCGAACGCACGGTATTTGTAAATATATCTGCTTTGGAATGTTTGAAATTTATTTTTACATTGCGAGGGTACCCGTTGGCTTACAACGTGAAGTGTAAAGGTTAGAAGAATTTCGGCAATTTAGTTAGTGTCTTGGGTGGCCAAGCGGTCAGGCACCTGCCCGGATAGCAGCGGACGCGGGTTTGATTCCCGCCTCAAGATAATAATTTTTCGAAATTCTTTTTCTAACCACCAAATTCTTTGTATTCTCCATATATTCTTCATTCAATAGGGAAGGCCTGTGCCCTAGCAGTGGGGACATTAAAGGACCGGTGATGATGCCAACAATATTATATTACAAACATACATACATACATAAATCACGCCTACATCCCCGAAGGGGTAGGCAGAGGTGAACTAGCACCCACGTTTCGCCAATTATGTTAGGTCCCATGTAATAGGTGGCGAGCCTATTGCCATTTATCGGGCACAAAAGTCGCACAGTGCATTGTTATTGCTGGGTGGTATAAGAGGAACGCTGCTGCCCGTTCCTCATCATTGATTTATCCTTAGTCGCCTTGTACGACACCCACGGGAGCGGTTTGGGGTGGAGACAATTGCATTCTACTCTACCGTCACCACACGGCTTATATTACAAAAGGACCATTAAAAGCATACGTTATGGATTTAAAGTTAAAGTAAAAGATGGACGCCACTAAATATCTCATCGGATCGAAGTGCACTCACTCCGTTTGTGAGCTCAGAAAATATTGGCCAGTACTTTTAGTATCATTGAACGGTTATTATGTTTTTCCGGTTGATCGCATCGTATGGGACGCTATAAATTGTTGAGGCATCACCGGCCTCGGAGTGAAGTTTTAATAAAGAATCTATAGAGTATACACTTTATAACAATCCATGTCGGTTTGGTGCCCCCTTTGGACCTCCAAAATTCGACCCAAAAACTAAAAATGCCCATTGGACCTCATTTAGAGTGCCCATTCGACCTCCTTCAAATTAAATGTAATTAAAAGTGCCCATTGAACCTCCTAAAAATATAATAATTAAATCCACAATGCATGCCGTGGCTTATTCTATAATTCGATAAGTTATACTTATCGAACTTTTTTAAACCTATTTTTCTTTGTAACTAATAGTCAACCTCGACGACGATGTTTTTAATCGGAACCCATTAATTTTCCGTTGATAGAGGAGTTGAACGGTGCTCGGAAATAATTGACATTGCAGTAGGAAAAGGGGTAGCTTCATGACATAGTCGCTAAGCGCGGTCGGCATCCGATCGCTTAAACTAAGCAAAGTTTATGAACGCTATGTAATCATTCGATGGGTAACATAAAATATATTATCTCTAGTCCCGGTTGCATCCACAGTCGTTAATATCCACCAATCTGCAGTGTGCCAGCGTGCTAGGTTATGATTATTTAACCTTATTCCTGCAATCATAGGGAAGGCCTGTGCACACACGAAACAGCTAGACAGACAGGCACGAAAACGCTAGTGATAACCATTTTAAGCCGGATCCAGACGAGTGTAGCGTGTAATAAGTACCGTGTTTACCATAAGGACACAGGGGACAGTGCCCAGCGCCCCCATCCTCAAGGGGCCCCGAAAGACCAACAATTTCTCTCACATTTATGCTCAAAACATTTTTGTCCGGGCATACACTTAACACCTTAACACTTTTCACAACAAAAAAAAATATAATTCGCTTTCTTTACATTCCAAAAAGGCCCCAGATTCGTGTGTCCAAGGGCCCCAGCAAAGATTAAGACGGCCCTGCGCGTAATGTAATCTAACGTGTAATGTAACACGGATTCTACGTTAGGACGGCACTACGAGCGTTTTATACTGTAGCCGTATAGAATTCGTGTTACATTACACGTTACACTCGTCTAGATCCGGCTTTACACTATAGAAACAGAAACCGCTCAAGCCATCTCGTACCAACAATAAAAACAATCAGAAGTAAATGCATAATGTAGGTACCTACTACTCTTCTGTCTCCCTACTCCGAGGCGAGACAAACACTTCGTGAATGAGGCTCGACACAGATGAGTTTGTTTTAGCAGCATTCGTCGCAAATGCTCAACGGCCCTGTAGCGCACTACAATGCCTGGAAAACCTACTTAGTCCACTTTTCCGGTTCTTTTGAACCGACAAAATGGCGGGCAAACAATGGCGCTCTCGCTTCGTACTCTAGGAGCTGAGGGCCTAGCTGAGTGGCTTATACGGTGTAGAAATAAACAATAGGCCCTGGAGGAAACATACCTTATATGTTTAAAATAGCTCTATTTACTGAAAGGAAAAATTATTTTATCTTTAAAACGAAACATAACTGCATTCGCAGAACTCTCAAAAAGCTTACCCGAACCGGGATTCGAACCAACTAAAAATATAAATGGGGTGGCGACCACACACCCGCGGGAGAGATGGGAGGACAATATGGAACAATTCTCGATTGAAAATTGAGAAAATGTTGTGTTTGCGATTATGAATGTATTGATGATTTTACAGATTTAGTTGTCAACAGTATGCGACGTGAGAGACTGTAAAATTGTAAATACATAATGGCAAAAGAAAAACTTCGTTAATTTCAATCGAGAATTATTAGCAACAGTGGGATTATATAAGTCTGTTATAATTCTTAGTCACTTTATACGATGACACCCACGAGAAATATATTATGATAATTATATTTTGTTCGTCTCGCGTAAAGTTCGAATGAATGTATGTTTGTTTGTTATTCTTTCACGCAAAAACTACTAAATGAATTTGAATAGAACTTTTCTATAATATATATCTCATACATCAGCATATCATATGGGCTATATTTTAAAAAGCTAGCAACACGGGACAGAAGCTAGTCATTTATAATATTTATAGTTTACAAAAAAATCATTTCGGCTCTAGGCCTATACTAGCTTAATGGGTGGCGGCAGTGTCGCTTTTCATTTGTTCCAGCAGAGGTTTTACTAATTTCTTTTTGCACTACGGGCGTATTTGATTTACTTTCGCGAGCAATAGTATAGAATCACAATCTTGTGATGTTCCCAGCAATCTAAATGAATAAATTACAATAAAGATTAATAATATAATAATGGTACCAATTTAATGATTAAATTTAAAATTGATTTCTATTCAATATTATCATAGAATGTACCAGAATCTACCCAGGGGTTTTGTGCCAGGCGATTTACAGTAAAGATAGTGATAAGTAGTCATTATGGGTAACAGCATTCTTGTTATATTACTTAGCAATACACTGTATATCCCCGCCTGTCCATAACATAATAATTATTATTATACATAGTATACATGACTATATTATACTACATAAATATCCATATGTTTCATTCTATTCGTCATATGGGAACAAAATTAAAATTGTCTGTGTTCATCACAAAATTTGAAAGGGCAAATGGTAAGGAACAGGATTCCAGCTATCTGACCATTCTACCAACCGGCCGTCTATTCCTGACCTCTCATTGTGACCTCTCTAATAAAAGGTACAGAAGGTATTACCATAAAGGCTTTATTGCTCGAATCCGACAATCCTAAACAATAAAACCCCTTGTCACGTAGAAGCTGCAATACGAAAATTTTCAAATTAAAAAATGTATATATCAACATACCAATTAACTTTGATTCATGTCTAGCGCTTTACCTGCTGTAATTCTGGGCACCTGTTTAATTGTTTTATTCTAACGAATGTTTAATAATGGCTCCTACGTGTAAACTTGTTACAAAAAATGGTGCCTAATTTTCATAATTTTTAAAAATTACTTAGCCTTTGTGACGTTTTTGTGGAATCTTTTTGGGTGGGTTATTATTAATAGCACGGTTTGCAATTTCCTTTTTCGTCCCTTTATTTAAATTAGCTGTGCCAAATGTAAAATCTGGAAGTGTCGTCGTCTAATGCTAGCCTCAGCAAGATTCAATCAAGTTTCAAGATAGCAAGATCAATCATTCGATTTTAATCTTTATGACTAACGATTGAAAAGGTTGAAAATAAAAAAAAATACAAAAATATAGAGGCGTTTCACGTCGCATTATCATCACCAGCCTTAATGTCCCTACTGCTGGAGCACAGGCTTTCCCTATGCATGTAAAAACATAGGGTGAATGGACCATAATCCACCAGGCTGGCCCAGTGCAATTGGTTATTAACGACTCGATATGCGGCCGGGACCAACAACTTAACCAGCCTTCTGAAACATGGAAAAACTCGAGATAATATGTTTTTGGTCACTGGTCACCCATCCAATGACAGCCTTGACGAATATTTGCTTAGTTTACGCAATCGCAAGTGCGCTAAGCCACTGCACTATCGAACTCCTCGTTGTTTTGCAGCTTGTTTTACTATAATTCTAATACGTTTACACTTCACGGATGTTTCGGGTCAAAAACTAGATATAGATACTCGAAACCTAACTTAATAGTACACGTGATTAAGAAAACTTCACTTGTAAGATTTGTTGATGGCTGTACCTGCAATGTTGACAAATCAATAAAATCGTTTTCAGGTTTCCCTAATCGAACACGCCATACACATTATGTGCTTAATAAAAACTGGGCGTCATAGTAACTATCTACATACAATACTACTATGTCATCGACGCGATGAATAATTTAATATCTGAAGTGCCTTTGTATTACTGTAATCACAGTTAGGGGCACTCAAGGTATATGTGTACTCTATTTTTCCCAATAATAATCATTTCTGATTGGTAATGTCTCTCGCACAGAGTAATTTGTATTTTATTGCTACTTTATAACTGTTCTTGTATTTCCTAATATCCACATCTCAGGCTCAAGGTACAGGTTTATTAGTAAATAGTATTGAAATTCGTTAAAACATACGTATTTGTATTTCATTAAAGTATATACGTACATGATTAAAGCTTATTTATCCACCAAGGGGTAAGCAGAGGTGTAGTAACACCCTGATTTCTCCAACCATCCTAAGCAATATGTAATGGGGTATTGCCTTCCATCAAACACATAAATCACTTATATTATTTAGTCGCACTACAGACACACGAGACAGATTTTGGATGGTGAAAAATTGTTTGTTATTATATTTTAAAAACTGACATTTAGGATAAATCATTCCAAAACAAGTAATAAGTAACACATCAGTCAACATGAAGTTAATCCTATATTACGCCAAGCCCTTTGCTTTAAAACTTTAACGTTGAAGCAGAACCAGTAGAGAAAGATGTTTTTTTTTTTCAATTACAGAGTTTTTACAATTATTTGTTCTAAATATTTTATTTTTATTTTAAGTATTGTGAATTCGTTAGTACAGACGATTATACAATGGCATCAATACCAATAAAAATTCTACCAAATGAAAATAATTCTCTGAAAAAATTTCCGTGGGTAGTTAAATACAATTGTTTTTTGCTTCAGAGATCTCGGTCTCCGAGTGGGTCAGCCCAGAGGCAGCTAGAAGAAGCTGACCTGTTCATGGACCTCATCAAAGACGTAGCCAACGAGTTGGACATCGATGTGCTTTGTCATAAGGTAAGGTTAATGTTTAATAAAAATTCGGAAAGAAGAAGAAAGAACTTAGAACTCGGTATTAACATGCATTAGTCCGACTTATTCTGGCTTGACTTTGTGTTGGTATGCAGAGACTTATTAACTACAACATTTGCCTAACTATTTTAGGTCCCTTGTAATCCAACAACCGGTTAATCGCAGTATTACTTGGTGAAATACTTTAAGTACGCTGCGGCATATTCCTCAATTAAATTAGAACCAAGCTTAGTCACGTTATACGACACCAGCGGGACAAATAGGTGATCATAATAATACTAGAATTTTGTTCTACCGGAACCACACCAGGCGTGTCTAAGGTCTGTGTCGGAATCTTATAAATATGGCTAGGTATAGAGAGAATTCTGGGTGGCGAAGAAGAGTGTGGTCTAGTTGTGAAGGGGCGCCCCTTAAACCTACACTTGGTTTACAAGTCTCAGGCTCTGCCACTGACTTGCCTTTCTGAAACACTGAACGCGGCACCCGCACTGTAACTCTCTCTGACTCTGTTTGTTATTTGAACATACTAATAAATGTTTGAAAAAATACTAGGAAAATATTTGAACATATATTTGGAGTTGAAGTCAACAAGCAACTAGTGAAATTCATCGCTTCTGCAAAGCATTAAGAACGCCTACAGCTTACTCAAATGTTGACTCTTGTACTTACAAGAGACAAAACCTAAAAAAGCACAAAAGCTAACAACATGATCACAGTGTAAATAAAACACGTAAACATTTCCTTGGCTCCGTCAAAAGTGATTCTAAATTACGACAACGAAATTATCTCAAATCTGAATAGGACAGCGAAACTGAATTAAGTGTCCGCGAAACTCACTTTCGGACCTTAAATAAGTTTTAAAGGCTTTTGTAGGATCAGCCCTGGACAAATATAATTCTGTAATAAGTAAAAAGGAAATTGCTGTGCAGCATTTAAAAGAATGAACATTTGTGAGAATATTTAGACACTACTTTAGCATGAACGGCACAGATAGAGAAGAGCGTGGTGAAGAACCTGGTGGAGAATTTAAAAAGTAACAAAGATGAACTTTCAATACTAAAGATAAATACCATATTGCTTTATCCCTGTGGCAAACTCGACTAATTACGTAAATTAGGATGTTGGATAATTTGAGCATGAAAATAATTTACTTGCACGTGGGGTAAGCCGTACAATCAATAGAATTGTTTCCACAAGTTTAATCATTAAACGCTTTATAATTAGAACAATTAGAACATTAGGTGTGTATGTGGAATAATCTTTTTATCAACAGAGAAGGGTTTTTAAATTCTCTCAGTCTGGATCCATAAGTGTTGCAGAAAATCATATAAAATTGGATCCCGTTACAAAATCCAGGAACGAATCCGTTCTCCTCTTCCATACGCTCCGACGAAATATGATTCAATTTCTCAACAAACTTGAATATTCAGAATTGAACCAGCATTTTCCATCTTATCACTTGGGAGAGCAGTATTGAAAATTTCAAGCCGTAACTAGTTCCCATTAATGTCTTCTACGTGTTTAGTGATGGGCGTGTAATTCGATGACGTTGGCAATCTGAAACTAGGTTATTGGGACGGCTCGATTTTCGTGAGTTCCTTATTTAGAACTTTTCCGTGTACCCGTATTTGGAATATAGAATAAGCACATTAATCATCATCATCGTAGCACAGTACTACTAGATGGATGCGTTGCAGTATTAACTGCCGCACTCAGAGACGTCAATTAACTTAATGTGGACTTAATTAAAAAAAAAACATTTAAATCTAGACCATAGACCCGGCAAAAATAGCAACTATAGTTGAAAATTGACATTAATTATCATTAGTATTACTCATTATCGTTAATTGAAGTCTCTGAGTGCGGCAGTTAAACACTTTTAAACAATGACGCACGCATATTATTTTAAGCAATATTAGAAATTAGTCTTCAGAAAAAACAACACGCTATTGTACTTTCTTGTGTCACTATGACGAAACAGCTAAATCCCTTGACAGAGCTATTTTTTACTTAACCAGGGGTAATGTACTCGTAAATAAAATAAATTGTTACCACTTTATGGACTTAACTCTCAAGGAATGGCAACAGGCTCACCCCAATATACATTATGACTTGACATAAGCAGGGGTGACCTGTGTATATAAGTGTATGAATAGTGTAGTTTAGTGTTATCATTTGTAGAGCTGTAGCGGCATTGTTTTCTAAGCGCAATCAATCTTAAAATTGCTTTTCTTTTAATTGTTGCTTTTATTTAACTCAAATGGAAAACTTCCTTGTTTTAAGAGGGTTCGCCAAGAAATTAATTGAAATATCTCCCTTTCGTTTTGAACGAGCTACGTGAATCACAAACAAAATGGCTATTATAAATCCCTCTCCCCGGAACCAGTACCTTCGCTAATTAATCAATGGAGAACAGGGGCCTTACCACCAACTCTAAACGCGACTCAATTCCTATTGTTAAGGTGAGACAACGCTATAAGCCGAGTAGAGCGGCGTCCCGTTTTGTCACCTGCGTTTCGATCGCACTAATACTTCATGGTACGGCCACAGCACACAACAATGCCACGACTACTAAGACTCAAACTGTTTCCTCTGTGTATGAAGCAATTTCACGGATTGCTTCAGACAATTCAAACTTGTGATTGGCTATTATGTGGAAATCCGCTTGCAGTGTGACAGTTGAAGAAACATCGCAATTAGGTCCATTTTGCCTTAACAGTATTAAACAGTTCATTTGCTCAACATTTCATAGATCATTTTAGTGGTATGAAGAGACCGTGTGTTGACGGCAGTGCAGAACCGTACCTACGATTGTCACCAACCACATCACTCCCGCGGGTTTCGTACTACAAGGCGACTAAGGTTAAATATAAGTTATGGGCTGCCGCGTTATATCACCGACTTTACTTTACCGAAAATTCTAACTACCCCCTCAATTGAACTCCACAATCCACTTCCCATCAGTGGAACCTATCGTGTTTGACGAGAAAACAATATTATTTGATTCCAATTTAAACTTTATTATGTAAGAAAATATTTATGAATTTTTTGGCCTCTTTTTCTTTGTAGCAAAGAATTTTAAATTGATATGTAAATTGCCCTGTAAACGCCACAAAATTCAATTGTGGCCACCGCCTAGGTGTATCCCCCGCGGGTGTCAGTAAATAAAAGATAACGAAAGGATAAAAATAACACGGATTAGAAGCATTGATGGTACACCAACAGGTAATACTGTAATTTATTTCTTACCGGTCAATGTACAGACAGAACGCAGATACAAGCTTTTTTCATAATCCTAACACTTTTTATGTTTCCAAATTAATTCATCTCAAAGGAAATTCTGATTAGAAAAAGTTCGAAAAGTCTTGATGCGGAAATCGAACCCGCGTCCTCTGCAATTGGGCAGATGCCTGTACCACTTGGCTACCAAGACGTTAGTTAACTTGCCGAAATTTCTCTAACTTTTACCCTTCACGTTGTAAGCCAACGGTTTATTTTTAAATACCGTGCATACGGCTTAAGCTTGAGTTTGCTTTTTAATTATTATTTATGAGTCTATCTCTATAAATTTTGAGCACTGCTTATAAAGATAAGTGTCAGAATTTGTATTCAAATACATCAATTTTGACAATACTTATGTTAAGCAGGACTCAAAGTTTGAGTAGCATTTCTGTATTCGAGGGCGTTTCTCGCTTACTCATCCTATATCGCTCTTGTGTTGCTAAAACTTTTCCTAGATACATAGTTGCAAGGTACGCGTTCAAATTTAATATTTACGCGAAGTAATGTTAAAAGTATGAGAGCGCCGCTTCCTTCCAATGAAATTTCCGCGGAGCTACATGTGGAGCGCATAATAAAACCGTGTTTACCGCTCATAAAAAAGACGAATTTAAAATGTGAACGCTCCCCGGCTCACCGGCTCTGGCAACTTTTTCGCATGCAATAAAACTCCATTAATTATTTACGTCAGTCTTCTGAGATGACCAAAGTTCGTCTCGAGTTTTTCTCTAAAATATTGTGAATGCAATGATTCTAAGTCTAAAGGCACATTGAATCGTTGATCTCGACTGCATTGGCAGGTGTATAGGCCATTCCCCGTATGTTTCCATCCAAACAGATGCAGCTTAGTGAAGATATTAAAATTGGATGTTGACGATGTTTTTCACAAAGAAAAATAATAACGCCGACTACATTCGATAATTCACATACTTTTCCGAAGTATGAAAGTATGAAATATTCCGTAAGTATGAAATAATAATGCTTATTTATTTATTAAGATCACCAACAAGTTCACATTAACACAGTTAATGACAAATACATCTAATAGTGCAGGATGCTAAATGCAAACTTAATTATAGGTGACAACTGCATGCAACATATTAATTGGACAGCTCAGCTAACGTCTTATCTTGTAACTGTAAACTAAATTCTGTGACCGTAGCAATTAACGCTCGTTTCGCTTGTTTTATAGAGTATGAATACGATTCCTTGTCCCCTTCCATATTCTTTATAGCTGCTGACGTTGCTGTATGGTTGTATGATTATCGCCAGCGCTGTCTTCTTTGCAAATACTCTCTGAAGCGGGGAGTAATAGATAGTTAGAGAAATCCCGAAGTTGTGTCAAAACGATCTGTTGGCCTAGCACGCGACAGTGGACAAAATCTCTCTCCACCAACTTGACAGTGATTTGTCTCGGGACTTAGTCGGAGTTCAGGTGAGAGGAAATACATTGCATAGGACCTAACATACTTGGCGAAACGTGGGTGTTAATTCACCTCTGCCTTCCCTTTCGGGGATAAATAAATAATTAATCGATAATCTGTCACTCCCTCTTTCGTTAATGTGTTTATCAATAACAAAGTTTGCATACTTAATATTTGGGAAACTTAACAACATTCATTTCTCTTACTCAAACTCTGGCGGATGCTCGTGAACTTCTTACAAGTTTCGAATAGGCATTTGCAATACCTACCAAGTTTGCTTGTCTTCACAAATTACTTCCGCAATTTGCAGAACATTATGCTTCACGTTTTCCTGGAGCATTATCATGAACGTCTTCATAATGTCCCCTCAGAGGATTCTCTCAAACTGGACTAATCTTCGCAATGGGAATCATTTCGGACAGTTCTTGATAGCCTGTCCAATATTTTTTGCGGCCCAATACACTTCGATGACCTACTTAGTGTAACAATTTCTTCTGAGAGGGCTGGCTAAAAGCTCTTTTGAGAATGGGAAAACCTTTCATATATTTCTTTGGGGTTACTAAATTGATGTCAATATGGGGCTTTGACTAGAATATTACAATGGACGGACACTCTAGTAGCTCACAAAAAGTGTCATTAAAATTATTATAGTTATTATTATTTCTTCGTAAAAGGCTCTTATTCGCTCAGGTTTATAATGGTATATCTATCTTTTGTTAAGACTTTTTACCGCTCAGATCGTAACCATGTATCATCACTCCTGTCTAAGGGGTAGGTTAATGTGTATGTGTGAACTAATCCGTACAATATAATATATGGCAATAGGTTTGCCTCCTATTACAAGGGTCCAAACATATTTGATAAAATATAAGCGTTTTCATACATACATAAATCACGCCTATATCCCCGAAGGGGTAGGCAGGGGTGAACTAGCACCCACATTTCGCCAATTATGTTAGGTCCAATGTAATAGGTGGCGAGCCTATTGCCATAAATCGGGCACAAAAGTGTCGCAGTACATTGCTAGGTGGTATAAGAGGAACGCTGCTGCCCATCCCTCATCACTGATTTATCCTTAGTCGCCTTGTACGACACCCACGGGAGAGATTTGGGGTGGTGACAATTGTATTCTACTCTGCCGTCACCACACGGCCAAGCGTTTTCAATTATCATTATTAATCTATCGTATAATTATTAATTTTTTAAACACATTTTATTTACATGATTATTTTTATAGTGCAAATTTATATCTATTTAAATTTTCAAATCAAATATTGCGCTTTAGAACCTTGCGGTTGATTGGTGAAACTAGTTTTTCGTCTGTTGTAGCACTAAGACACACTAGACAAAACCAGCCATCTAATAAAACTGGGCAAATTACATCAACGTACTAAAATAAGGTTGACTGTTTCACTTGAAACTATAAGAGCATCCAAATCCCATCGCAAACACAATTTGCGGCAACATTTCACGTTACAGGAAAGTAAATAGCGCGAGGTCTGTTTATCAAACAATGAATGACGCAGTCGCCGATTCCGGGTAATGTAACAGGCTATGCTGTGTGGGCTTAGGTACTTCGCTTACGATTCATAGACCTAGATCCATTGCAAATGTTTGGGCTCGCATAAAAGTGAGATTTAGGCCATTATTCTTCTTCAAATAATTTCTTGATAGTTGAAAAAGATACATTCCCTAGACCTAGATCAATGGTAAATGTTTGCAATTGATCTAGGTATATTTTAATCTGCACCAGGATTCGCGTCAGTTAGCCAAATTAATGAGGCTTAGGGCCTGTTTCACAATCGACAAGTAAGTTCTAAGTAGCTTACTTCGCAGATCATTTGACAGTTGTAATATGAAATATATGTCAATTGATCTGCAAAGTAAGCTACTTCGAACTTACTTTTCGATTGTGAAACAGGCCCTAACAAGAATATATTATCAAGTTAAATTTAAAAGTAGGTACTATAGTTTTAGGCATTTCACCTAATTTGAATTTGCCCCTTTCTCCTAAGTACCAAAATCACATTACGTAATTTCGACCTCTGTTTATCATCATTTACGATGCCCTTTTATCCCCTTCGAATATTATATGCAATTATAATATTATGACTTATACGATGTCATGGCTTATATTTTCACAGGAACAAATTGCTTTCATACTTTTATTACAATTTAGCCCAAGTAAAAGAAAAAAATACCCATATACCGTGTAGACACATTGGGGTAGATTATCAAATCGCTCGATAAAATTACAATTCCCTCTGCCCGGCTAGCATGACCACCCAAACACGATATGATATAGCCATTGATCGCGTTGAACTTACAAAAGTCATTGGATTTTCGACAGTTTAAAGCGGTAAATGGCTCTATATTTATGATATAGCCTTAGAGATTTATTCAATTATTTAATTCAGGCTTATTCAAGTGTTAAAATCTAATGATTTTTGACTGTTCAACGCGATAAACGGCTATATCATATCGTGTTTCGGTGGTTATGCTAGGCGGGCTGGCCTTTTATAATTGTAGCTAAACACAATTGCCAAAGCGTAAACTAAGCAATGGTCGCTTAGTCTATTATTTAAGGTCTATTGGATCGTAAACTTCCTGTCCGGTTTCCAGATTAACTGGGGTCGGCGCAGTATGTTTCCTCTTCCATTAATATCAGTCAGACGTCATCAAGACATCCACTCCCTTTTGATTCATATCACCTATCACACCTAAAAAGGTGGTAGTAATCAAGGAATGTATAGAAAAGATATCGAATGGACCATGTCGAGAGATTGTTGAACGGAGAGAGTAATTGGAATGACAACAATCCACACTGCTCAAGGTTTTACAACCGGCCGCCTACCTGACACCAACCCTCTTTGAGTATTCTGTTGTTGTTGGTCTGCCCTCCACCAATCGGGTGCCCCAATGTGCTTATTGGTTTACACCGGGCAATCTCCCTTAGTCGACTTTTACGACAGCCATGGGATGAGTCGGGGCTGGCCTATTCTACGTTATTTGTTCGCTCCCAGGCCAGCATAGGAGTAAAAAACAAATAAAAACGAGAAATATTATTTAATCTAATCGAACGTATTTCAGAATAGCACCCCCAAGGGCGTAAACACCCGGGGCCGTGGGTGTCCTTCCGTTCTCCGGTTACCTGCCGACAAACAGCCATAAGTAATGGTAAAAATAGCACAGTTTCGGCACATCGTTATTCATTAACGATCTCGATATTATTAGCGGGTAATGCCTTTTGCGTCAAAACGCCTACGTGAAATTCGAGTGGTCTGGTTTCCAACACCTAACGGGGTGAATTTACTCGTTAATATTTTCGATGGCCTGTCCTTAGTTTCGTGACGCCACATTTCAAAATCGACGGATCCGGCACGGTGAATCCATGAGATGCTAAGTGTTTCGTCTCAATTCCTAAATGTAGAATTGTTAAATATGTCTATATATATCGTCACACTAGGGCGAAGGGTAACATATCACGAAATTAGTGTGACGTTGAAATCTACCACCAGATCGACCAGCCGACCAGCCCTTTAATGTCCCCACTGCGGGGGCACAGGCATTTCCTATGGAATAAAGAACATATGGAGAATGGGCCCTACGTTACCACGCTGGCCCAGTGCGGATTGGGTATTAACGACTGCAGATGCAGCCTGTCCCAACGGCTTAACGAGCACAAAGAAACTCAAGATAGTATATTTTTGTTCATCCATCCAATCACTGGCCTCAGCGATGATTGCTTGGTTTACGCGATCGCAAACCGAGCGCGCTAAACTCCTCTTCCTTTGAATTCGCAACATGTTAATTAAGCTATTGTCTTCTTTGAGGTTCGTTTTCAAAATATATTTCAATTTTATTTCAATTCCATTCCCTTTGTGGAGCGCAATTGCAGCGTAGTGTGGGTACTAAACAAACGTTTATCTTTCGCAGATCCTCGTGAATGTGTGTTTGCTGACGTCAGCCGACAGGGGGAGCCTGTTCCTAGCCAAAGGGATCCCACCGAACCGCTATTTGCAAGCGAAACTCTTTGACGTGACAAGAAATACTGGTATGTAGATCCCTTAAAATAATTCCTATTCGCAATTCTTGATTATTTGAAATAAGTCAACTTCAACGGCTTTAGGTCTTGTTGTGATGAATGAAAGATTGGAAGTAAAGGGGATAGCACGATCGTCGATTACGTCTGAATGAAAGAGGAAACATACTGTGCCGACCCGAGATAACGACTAACTGCCGCACTCGGAGACTTCAAATAACGTTAATGGGTACTTAACGTCAAAAAATGACAATTCAAAACTAGTCGCTATTCTTGCCGGGTCTATGGTCTAGATTTGAATGAAGATTTGTGACATTGAATATTCATTAAAGTTAATTGACGTCTCTAATGCGGCAGTTAGGGCCGGTTTTTTGATCCGTAGTTAACTCAACCAATTGCTAAAAATTCATTCTGATTTCTGATAATCAGTCTGATATTTAACATTCAGTAACAATATCAGACTGATATTTAACTATTAGTAACATTAGTTATTAAAATTGTTAATAATAGTTAAATAGCAGCCTTATATTTGATGATTAGTAACCATTTTTAACAATTGGTTGAGAAAACTACGGATCAAAAAACTGGCCTAAAGGGTTAAAACATTAATGAGGATTGGCATAAGCGTTTTCTAGTGAGAACACCTAACAATACGATTCTCATGCCTTTTTACAATTATTTTAAACATACAATTTTAAACATTATATTTACATACATACATACATACATAAATCACGCTTATATCCCCGAAGGGGTAGGCAGAGGTGAACTAGCACCCACGTTTCGCCAATTATGTTAGATCCCATGTAATAGGTGGCGAGCCTGTTGCCATTTATCGGGCACAAAAGTCGCAGTACTATTGCTAGGTGGTATAAGAGGAACGCTGAGAGGTCGCCTTGTAGGACACCCACGGGAGAGATTTGGGGTGGTGACAATTGTATTCTACTCTGCCGTCACCACGCGGCATTTTAATAGCTTTATGTTTAAATTCAGTAGAAAGCAATTATTAGGGTCCATATATTAGCACTTTGTCGTCGCTACCCCACTTAACCCTTTCACTGCTGAAGGCAGATATTATGACACCGTAAATTGAATTTAATTACTCGGAAATAAGATCGAAAATTAATGTTCAACGAAATTATTGGGTGCCATTAAAGGGCTAAAGATGTCTTCGCCATTTAGCCATCGTAAAGTGAACAGCACGTAAAGCTTGCCATAACACAAGGCTGTCAAATTGTCTCTGTCGATTTTGAGCTTTACGCCAAAGTACTAAGGATGGAATCGTAGTGGTGAAATTTTACTTTTCAAAACTTACAGCTGGACGTATTTTAAGAGTTTGTTACCACAATACTGTGTATTTATTATTATGTATATTTTTAATAACAACGTTAGATCTTTGTTATATTATGACAATTAAATGAATTAAAATTAAACATTTTAATAAGTCTCAAATTTAGTTGTGCCAAACTCCATAATAAAAACTCATTGTGTTACACAAATAAAGTATCGACTAACATCACCTTTCCACCCTGATCGCAGTTTATTTGTTGTAATAGGCAGGCAACAGCCTGAAAAACTAAGTCGTACCCTTGAGCAGTATGGTTTGAATTGTTTCTCGAATTATTTCTCTATAAAATCTTCACTAGCACCTTTCTAGTGTCATGTGATATAGGTAGCGAATGGCTTGGTGACGTCTGAACGAGACTATGGAATATACAACATACATTTAAAGAGACGATATACATTATAAATTGGAAACAGGGCAGGAAGGCATCACCCCGGAAAGGTATAAGTAATGAGTGAAAGGTTCTATGGACCCATAATACTGCTCCCAGTTTTGGCTTAGTTTTTACAGCCGGCCGTCGTACTGACAGCAACCCTATTTGGGTAACTGATATAAACCGAAATTGAATTAGATGTCAGCATAGGGAAGTTGTTAACTATACCCAGCATATTGCTTTAGAAGTGCAAAGCATTTACCAACTAGGAACTCACGTTAGATAGATTCCTCAACTCAATTTATACTGTTATACAGAAGCATTATGCTGTTAGAAAGCTTTTAAAGCAGATACACTCATCAACAATCGACCCGGCAAGAATAGCGACTAGTTTTGAATTGTCATTTTATGACGTTAAGTACTCATTAACGTTATTCGACGTTTCTGAGTGCGCCTGTTAGGTACTTACTGCCTCACTCAGAGACGTCATTAACGATAATGAGTACTGAATGTCATAAAAATTATCTATTTATACATTATAAATATATGTATAAATAACTTTTTCATCTTGGTGCCCTGTTCTCAATATCATTGGATTCTCGACAGTTCAAAGCGATAAATGGCTATATCTTTATGATACAGCCTCATAGGCTAGTTAAATTATTCAATTATATGATAATGAATTGCTGTTCGTATGTCTCGCTAAAACTGGAGAACGGCTGGGCCGATTAAGCCGATTTTGATTTTGAAATTATTGTCTTGGGCCAGGCAAGGCATAAAAGGTGAGAAAATATAGAAAAAATTGAGGAAACTAGTAAATAAAACAATTTCATTTTCCATTATAAACTGCTTTCCTGTCAAACATTTGACGTTCAGTACGGAAAGATTTTGGTAGTTAGAAAAAGAATTTCGAAAAATTATGATCTTGAGGCGGGAAGATCATAATTTTTCGAAATTCTTTTTCTAACTACCAAAATCTTTCTACTAATTTTTCTAACATTTATATAATGTTAAAATTAAAAATCAAATAGTTCAGTACGGACATAGATATATCAATATAAGTTAAATTGATATATCTGTCTGTGGGTACGGTAGAGTCGGGTCCGCTCTAGTGTTTGGGCATGACAGCACCATAACCATGGCTACTGGATAATTTTAAATGGCATACTAACGGATCAGCAAGTAAATAAATAAAGAATTAAGTATACACTGCAAACGGTTCCCATGGGAGCGCAAGTTAGCTCGTCGATCGTGCTTATTAATAAATATATTTGTCACACACTTGACCCGCGGCTCGGAAACTAATGACAATTGAATCACTTATGGCGCGAGTCAATTGTTTTGAACAATATGCTATAATGGCGTAGTTAAGACAATCCTTTTGGGAGTACGTAGTCATTACGCTAAGCGGATTGGGAACGATTTGAAGGTTAAATATTCAATTAAAATACTTACATATATACATACATCACGCTTTTTTATCCCTTATATAATCTAACACTCGGTCTAATTTGAATGTAAGTTAAACAAGATAAAACTATAGTAGATCAATGTTTACTTACTCTGAACAAACAAAATAGAATAGAAACAATAAATTAGGTAAAGCTACGGCAAAACTGTTGAGATGTTTTTTTGTTTGTTTGTGAATATTGTGTGATGTCTATGTATGTGTGTGTATGTAATGCAAATTCAATCTGCTCCGCATCGCCAACGCCGTCCATGAGAGTGATAATCACTGAACTATTTACTGATCCATTACTACTTTACTATAACGCTATTGTGATACTTGTCCTGTGAAAACAGTAATGGATAAGTAAATGGTTCGGTGATCATCACTTTCAACTGTCAAAAAAAGTTAGCGTATAGGCCTACAGCACTATGTCAAAATGTAAGATTGGACAAGGGACTTCAGAACTACGTTACTGAAGGCATTAAGAAAAATATTTTCGGCTTAAGAGAAATATATCGGCATCTATGAACCTGCTCTCATACATCTGAACAATTCGCTTTGGACCGAGAGTCTAGCATAGTTTGTACGAGCCGAACCAATGCACACATCTGGTAGATCAATTCACAAATGATGTATTTCGGTTGCCACTATAACAACAAATACTCATAAATAGAATAAAATAAATATTTAAGGGCGCTCCCATACAGCAGACATGATTTTTTGCCGTTTTTTTATAGTCAACGATACGGAACCCCTCGAGCACAAGTCCGACTCGCACTTTGCCGGTTTATTTTCCTTTTTACACAAGAACACTCCACTCTACAACACCAAAGCAGCCGCCTCATTAGTCCCTCTACTTATGCACCTCTTCAAACCAACACAGCGGAAGTAATTTGTGACAACTCCTTGGAGGGTACTCGAGACTAATTGCTTATAGTCCGACAACTTCGTACGCGACCTTCCGGTGATGCGGGGAGGAGCGAGTTTCCCCTCCTCCCCGCATCACCCGCCCCCGCTCACATCTAGAGCACAACAAATACCGCAGGAGGACGGACTATAAGCGTTGCATTGTTTTTTCTCAATATCAGAAGACTAGTTTCCTTATCACCCAGCCCTTTAATGTCTCCACTGCTGGGGCACGGGCCTTCCCTATAGATCGAAGAACATAGGGAGATTGGGCCATAACCCAAGCCATAGCTAGCGCAGTGGCACAGCGCGCTTGGCCTGCGATTGCGTAAACTAAGCAATTTCGCTAAGGCAAAAAAAAGCAAACCCACCACGCTGGCCCAGTGCGGGTTGGTGGGTATTAACGACTACAGATGCAACCAGAACCAACGGCTTAACGTGGCTTCTGAAGCACGGAGGCACTCGAGATAATAACTTTTTGGTCACCCATCCAATGACCGGCCTTAGCGAATATTGCTTAGTTTACGCAATCGCAGGCCAAGCGCGCTTATGCCACGTACCGTCGGTTTAGGGTACTCTTGGCCTTAACGAGATTGCACTCGAAGAAATTTAATTTCCGAAAGCACAAATTAGTCACACCCCGACACGAGTGTCGTTGTCTGACAAACACCGCTTGGCCCACTATGCTAACAGCCTAAAAATAGGCTCCCACCCCCGCCATAAATCCATTATAGTATGTGCCGATATTTATAGTTGCTCCGCGACGTTTCGCACTTAGGGTTACCATTTAAAAACTTGAAAAGTCCTGACAAAAAGCCTGACATTTCGACAAAAGTCCGGACATTTTTGTCACTAAAGATGCAAACATCACCCACTCACTTGTACCCCATTCACTTGGGCTTGAGACAAAATGTAAACAAACTTTATGTGTCTTTTAATATAAAGCAGCTAACAGTTTTATTTGTCCTTAATTGATGATGATTGTATTTTAGAACACACGTTTCTTGTTTTTAAGAGCATTTCGTAGATAAAGAGACATATCAAAATTGTTTACATTTTGTCTCAAGCCCATTTGAATGGGGTATAGTTACAGTGGTAGCAGACGCTCGCATCGCGAGGGGTGAGATAGCGGCGTGCAGGCAGGTGATCCGCTTCAAAGAATCCGGAACAAAGTCCGAACAAAAGGCTAAAGTCCGGACAAATCCGGACGCATGGTAGCCCTCGCACTACTCCGTGGTACGCAATTAAGTTAACCTAGTTCGTAATTGGGTGGAAAGTTGGCTCCGGAGACACCGGCAGTGTTGTTACCTTGAAGGACTCGGGGGACCTATTATCAGGTCCTCGAAGAACTATTAACAGTAATTTAAGCCTTAAGGAGTTTACTTAAACATGAAACAACATTAGCCTACTTAGGTACAAAGGTAATCAATGAAAATTCCAAAGTTATTGTTTGCAAAAAATCATTGACTTTGTGTACTGCTGGGGCACAGCCCTTTCCTATGAATGAAACTGATGAAATAATATAGGGAGAATGGACCATAGCTCACTGGCCCGCTGCGGATTGGTGGGCATTAACGACTGCAGATGCAGCCGGGACCAATGGCTTAATGAGCCTTCGGAGGAACTCCAGATAATATACTTTTGATCACCCAGCTAGTCCACCGGCCTTAGCGAACATCACTTAGTTGGCGGAATCCAAGCCAAGCCACTCCACTATCGAGCTCCTCAGCTACAAAATAATAAATGTATATTGTGGCGAAGGTGATGGCGCGTATTGACATATTGTGATGGGGCCACAAGTCCCAAGCGCTGCTCCCGACTTCCCTCGCTGCTACACTATGGACCCGGCACTCGCACAGTGAATCCATGGTGGTGGAAGATTATTACGTTCCCCAAGGTCTTGATGTCGGACTCTTACCGACTAAAAACACCATTATGCCAAAACCTAGAAGGGTCTATATAGGCGTCATCGATCGCCCCCTAGGAAGGGAGCAAAGCTAGGAGTTTTCTTCTCATGTTTTATTTATAGACAGTGTTATTATTCAAATCATTGATTTATTTGAGAAGTTCGAAAGTGGGTATGCTGTAGGCCTGGTTGTTTAATGTTAGATTTCCTTGGAATGTGTAGGCGTATCTGCCTTAGCTACGAGATAATAATATAATAAATATAACCATCATCTAAAATTTGTAGTTCTTGGATCGCCTTCTTTTATACAATCCATAATATTCGCTTCTAAAATTAAGTTAGATACTCCTGTTATGCCGTATCAATTTACTTATGGCCATGAATTTCGTGTATATTATGTGTAAACTGCTAAATTAATTGCAAAAAGGTAATAATAGGTACGCTCTAACTAAAATGGGTGAGATTCAAAAATTTTTTTTTTTTTCTTCTACCTGCCCTGTTCCCAGTTTATCTGTGGTCGGCTCAGTATGTTTCCTCTTCCATTCATATCGGTAAGACGCCATCAAACCATCCACTCCCTTTTGATTCATATCATTCATCACACCGGAAAGGTGCTAGTGATGAATGAATGCATAGAAAAGAGACGGAACGGACCATGTCGAGAGACCGATGAACGAAGAGAGTGGTTGGAATGACAAAATTCCAATCTATAATGCTGAAAGTTTTTGCCTAAGTTTTTACTGCCGGCCACCTCCGTGACACGAACCCTCTTTGGATATGCAGTTGTTGGTGGTTGGCCTTCCACTATTTGGGTGTCCCAAGGTGTTTATTGGCCAAGATTCTCTTAACGATAAAATGTCATTCATACATACATACAAAAATCATGCCTATATACTCGAAGGGGTAGGCAGAGGTGAACTAGCTACTAGGTAACTACCCATGTAGATAAAACGTCATGTTGTTCGAATTGCATCGCACACAAATAACGCATCCATTTTTCATTGCTACAACGAGGAAAACGATGTAAAATTCTTTTAACGAGCGGTTGGATACAATCCGGGACACATCTGTGTCTAACGATCCTGTTCTGCAATCATTTGAAGAGTTCGTGCCTTTTCGTTCGCTTCGCATTCTATTCTGTATTTTAAACTGTATATGCGCAGTTTTCTGGTCGTCCATTCAAAATAAAATAAAATAATAAATAGATTTACTCATAATCAGCCGTGTAGTGACGGCAGAACAGAATAATTATTTTTTTATGCTAGATAGGGAAGCTCTTATGTTCTTCACCTCACCTGATGGTAAGTGACAATTAGGGCCGAAGATGGAATCGAGCTTCACCTGGAACCCTGAACCACAAAGGGGCTGGCTATCTTAACTATATATCTGTGGTCGGAACACAATACCTAATGCTGTTAACATTATTACTATGGCGACAGAATTTGATTAGATGATGGTAGCTAGCCAGGCGGACTTGAGAGAAGTCCTACCAGCAACCAAACCGAGTGCAAATTCGTACCCCCCTGGGGATCGAATCTGGGATCTCTGGATCTTAATTCCGGTGGTCAAACCACTAGACCACGGAGGCAGGTCTATATTGATGCTCCAATCCAGAATGGATTGGAGCATCAATATAAACCTTACTTAGCTTTATATAGAGCTTACTTGTTCCTAAATAACTCTTAGCAGATAAATAGGCCTGCGTAATTTATGTATGTATGTTATCTGTAAATTAGTAGAGCAGTGTAACACGCACAAGTTTTCTACTTTGCAAAACCTCTGCAAGAATTCCTGATTGTTTTTGTTTCCAATCTTGTTTAAGTTCTTAATAAGAGTTTTGACAAAGTCGCCTTGTGCAATTTTAAATAACTCCTCTAAAGTTTCCCTACTGTCGCTCGGGAGACGATTGACGAGGCTCAAATGCAGCAACTTTTCGCCAATTAAGAATTGATTTGTTACGCATTCTATTAAAGTTTTCGAAGTCGCTAGAATGAGAATAGGCTAGCCAAGTATCGAGTTCCGATCTCCTGCGGTTTCTCTTGTATTGGCTTTTCAGCAGAAAACAATTATTATTGTCACCACGCCCGATCTTCCACGCGGGTGACGTACAAGGCGACTAAGGCCAGACGCACATTGCCGGCACGGCACGGCAAGGGATCCTTCGGCATCCCTACATGTAAGCGCACACTGGTTGTAACAATGACGTGGTATCCTTAAGCGTGCCGAAGCGTCCTTAGGCGTGCCGAGGCGTTCTTAGATCTTGTCTTGTCGCGGCATCTCTCGGTATCTCGAAGACTGCTAAAGCGTTCCGAGGGATGCCGAGGCGTTCCAAAGGCGGCCGACATGGCATGCCAAAGCATTGTAAAAATTTGGAAATTGATAGCTGTAATTTTTTATTGCAGAGCTCAAGGAAGCCCTCCAAACCGCCCGAAGCCAGGAGATCAAAATACCGTTCGGCGTGGGCGTCGCCGGCCTCGCTGCGCAAACTAAACATCCCATAAACATTAAAAACGCGTACTCGGACCCAAGGTGAGTGAAACCAAGAACATGTCAAATGTCTCGATTTTGATTCTTCTTCTATGCCCCACCTTAGGTAGGGGCCTTACCACCAACTCTAAGCGACTCAATTCCCATTGTTAAAGTGAGATAATGCTATAAGCCGAGTAGAGCGGCGTCCCATTTCAAAGTCAAAGTCAAAATTCATTTATTCATATCTGGTATGATTACAATACACTTATGAATCGTCAAGACGCTAGATACCAAAAACCCGTGTGTCCAAGAAAAAAAATAGGGGAGTGCGCAGCATGCCTCAGTCTGTAATGATGGGTCTCCCAAACCCGCCCACGCCCCGATCCGCAACGAAGCGCCGACCTTGACGCGTTCAATACCAAGATGATACTAAACGCATCAGAGCCCAACGCTCCGCTAGCAGAACGGCACGCAAGTAGGCTGTAGAGAAATCCACCATTGTCAACGAGTTATTACATTGCAGGTACATTGTAAATTATGCACCAAATACAATCCCACAACTCACCAATCACATAAACCGAAACATACCGGGCACTACCAATCAACCCCCCAAACCCCCAACCTACCTATACGGACACACAAGTTTTCAATATCTAGCGAAAAATCTACGCCATCCGTTCGTAAGCTACCGGAAGGCCCTGTTCTGAGAAGAACGGGCAAGAAACTCAGTCGGGTATTAGTTACATAGAATATAATCTAAATTCAATAATAATTTAATGAAAGATGTCAATAGCTTTAACGTCAAGTAATGATAATTAGAGTCACAATTTCTGAAGCTATCAACATCCTTCATTACAGACAGAACAGCATATTAATCATCGATTATATAAATAAAAGTTATTTATTCCATTCCATTTTGTCACCCGCGTTTGGATCGCACTCATACTTCATGGTACGGCCACAGGTCTCAGTCTATCTATGTTAGAAACACGTCAGACTATACTTCTTCTTCTTCCTGCTATCACAGTTACAGTTTATCTTGGGTCGGCGCAGCTTGTTTCCTCTTCCATTAACATCGGTCAGACGTCACCAAAAAAGGTTAAAGAGGTTAAAATAAAAAAAGTAATCGTAATAGTAGATTATACAAGGTGTAACAGAGAGGTGTAGTCATATTTAAAGGGGTTATTCAGGCCATCAAACTGAACAACTTTCGCTGAGGCACCAAAATCTAAATCTCATAAAAAATAAACGCTCCCTCATACAAACTGATGTCAGCTGGTTCTCGGTTTAGTATGGGGAAGTGTTTTTTTCTGAGATTTCGATTTTAGTCCCTTAGCGAAAGTTGTTCGGTTTGATGGCTTTGATAACCCCTTTAAATATGACTACACCTCTCTGCTACACCCAGTATACCAAGGGCGGTAAAACAAATAAAGTCTCAGATCGTACGTACAGCTTGGCAAAAAAGAGTTTGATGCGGTGACATATGGAACTGATTTTTATTTGCATTAGATGTCACTGATTTGCTGTCGTACTGTGGTAGTTAAATTATCAAATTTTTCGGTAACTTTGAGATTTTAATTTATTAGCTTTACGCTTAATATGCGATCTGAAGCTTCTTTTTTATCGCCCGAGGTAAGTTAATAATTGTATGTCACCCCCTGACCAGGAAGTGGGATATTCCGTGCGCGTAACGGGCGGAATTATGCCACTTTATGATCAGGCAGGTGTGACATATATGATTTATTAAATTAAACAAAGCTGACTAACGCTGCTGCGTCAATTGATTATTAGTTTCACCTTTCAAGAAATGGAAGAATATAATTGAAAATAAAAAAGGAAATAAACCAAAGAGCTCTAGGCCATCCCAGCAAAATACAAATGAATCCACACGCCGAGTTTAGAGGCCTTGGTCGGTGCTTTATTAACGGCATTCCATTCCAACAAACAAATTCGATAAATAAACAGCTGATGCAATCAAAATCCGTCACGATTTCGCACGAGGAGAGCTAGGTTTATGGAGTAACGCGGGTGTGTCTGTTGCAAATTAAAAAGTAAACATCGGTTTGATCGCCCGTATATTTTAACATGTCCGGCTTGCGTCGTAGGAACTCTGTTGCTATCCGGAGAACAAATTATTTATTTACCATGCCAATGTGTTTTAATCATTAATTTATTCAATATGTTTTATTCAAGCGGTGTGGTGGCGGCAGAGCAGAATACATTTGTCACTACCCCCATCTCTCTTGTGGGTGTCGTACAAGGCGACTAAGGGTGAAGACAGCGATGAGTAATGGGCAGCAGCATTTCTCTTAAACCACCTAACAATATACTGCGATTCGATTTTAATTTTAACATTATATAAATGTTAGAAAAATTAGTACAAAGAATTTGGGGTTAGAAAAAGAATTTCGAAAAATTATGATCTTGAGGCGGGAATAATATACTGCGATTTTATGTGCCTAATAGACGGCAATAGGCTCGCCATCTATTACATGGGACCTAACTTATTTCTAATAATTCCAGGTTCAACAGTGAAATAGACGCGCGGACAGGGTACAAAACGGATCTGATCCTGTGCATGCCCATATGCAATTACGAGGGTGAGGTGGTTGGAGTCGCGCAAATTATAAATAAAACAGATGGTAAGTAATATTATACACTCATCATCACCTGTAGCAGCCCTTTAATGTCTTTAAAGAAATTTTAAATTATTAAGAACTGCAGATATCAACCGGGACCAACCGCATAACGTCGCTTTCGAAGCACACTAGAACTAAATATAATAGATTTTTGTTCCCTCATCCAAAGACCGGCTCTGGCGAACTTTGTTTAGTTTAATCGCAGGCCGAGCGGACTAAGCCAATGCGCTATCGAGCTCCTCAAGTTAGTCCACCTACCTCTAAAGTCGACTATCCCCGCCCTTCCCTATCCAGTACGACTTACCACTCAGTTAAACCACTTACCCCGGAATACAGAAACGCTACTCAAATTTAGGGGACTGCTTAAAAAGTTCAGTGGACACTACCTGTCAGAATTTGTATGGAAAAACGTCAGTTTTGACAATACTTAAATGTTAAGCGGGACTTAAACTTTGAATAGCGTTTCTGTATTCGGGGGTTAGTTAGTTAATTTAGCTGGGCCTTTTCCGCACTTAGCCCCCTGATTGGGCCATTGTACGTGTCTCCATATATTGTACTACTCCAACCATCCCAGATTATCCCAAAAATTTAGCAGTCTTTTCAGACTGCTGCAGCCTTCCGGGACCGATACTGAAAATTGGAGAAGCCTTGCCCGTTGGTCTCCCACGCTCCTGCATTCTATGAGCACGTGCTGTGTTTCTTCTACCTCCATGCATCCTCTGCATAGAGGATACTGTCACCCCAATGGTAGATAGGTACTTGTTTAGGAGGCCATGCAGAACCACTTATCATACCTTCCACTCTCCAGGCTCCAAGGAGTTCTCCAACCGTGACGTGGAAGTCTTCCGCCGGTACCTCACCTTCTGCGGCATCGGCATCCAGAACGCACAGCTGTTCGAGTCCTCGATCCTCGAATACAAGAGGAACCAAATCCTCTTGGCGTTGGCTAGAAGCATCTTCGAGGAACAGAACAATTTGGAGTGCCTGGTCACCAAGATCATGACGGAGGCGCGGGAACTGCTGAAGTGTGATCGGTGCGCCGTGTTTATTTTGGACACTGATCACTGCGAATCGGTGAGTTTGATCAGTGGCCTAATTGACATCACACTGATCCATTCATCATTCCTTTAGTTTGACTCATGCCGATGTATTAGTAGACACAGATGTAAGATATGAAAAAAAACTAAAAAAGTGACCAAAATCTCGTTTTTTATACCTAATTTAGCTAGGCTGGTGGTCCATTTTCATTTTCTGTTTCTTGGTCAGTAGGCCTGATCTTTAACGCCCATTAAACCTATACTTTTGGACCCAATGTCAGGTGTCGTACCTCTACATGATAATATCATCACACTTAGGGTACAACGCACCGCGGTGAATAAACGCTGAATGCCGTTGCCTGGGAAGGTTGGCGTCAGGTAAGCGGTACGGTACAAAGAATAGGAATTATGACATTTACAAAGAATTACTGAAATATTGATTCATAATAATTCAGTGTAAGGACATTCGATAAAAATTACTTGTTCTCAAATTATACTTGTGATTGATATTTATTTTATAAAAATACAAAATTTAGCAATCCTCCATATTTGGTCAAACGCTGCGTGACGCCACTATTTTTTTTATATTTTATTTGCCAAACAACATCACACTAGGTACTCAAGAAACTGAGATGTTTTACGCTATTGTGAAGTCACACAGACGCCATTGCTGTTTTGGCCGAAATTTGAATTTGCAATATTTAAAACACCATTTTTTCTGTGAAATGAAAATTTTTAGTTTTTACATACCTACCTAATTATAATGTAGATACAGGTAAAAACAACTTGGTGTAGTTTTTCTAAATTAGTCGTCTTGCCTGTTGAGATTGAGCCAATGTACATATTTATTTGCAGAGCCATCTGGAGAGGATAGTCCAGCGGCCTGGTGGTAGACCGTCCACGGTGCCAGCGCTCCCCCCACCGGCGCCCACTCGCTTCCACACGCTGTTCGAGCTGGGGGCACACCAATCCAGGACTACTCTTACACCGAGGCATGACATCCGATCTACATTAGCTTCTATTGCTCTAAAGGTAAGGTGGCAGATGAATATCCATTAACAAATCAAGTAGCATATCTGCCGCAATCAGAGACGTCAATTAACGTTAATGAGTACTTACTGCCGCACTCAGAGACGTCAATTAACTTTAATGAGTATTTAATGTCAAAAAATTTCATTCAAATCTAGACCATAGACCTGGCAAGAATAGCGACTAGTTTGGAACTGTCATTTTTTGACGTTAAGTACTCATTAACGTTATTTGACGTCTCTGAGTGCGGCAGTTAATGTCATAAAATGCGAATTCCAAATTAGTCGCTATTCTTGTCGTGTCTATGGGCTAGATTTAAATGATTTTTTTGACATTAAGTACTTTTTAAAGTTAATTGACATCTCTAAGTACGGCAGTAACACTTTCTCCTTTAACGGGGACACGGTCTATGGGACAACGGATATGCATGAAATAATAAAGTAAGTACCGTGTGGTGACGGCAGAGAAAAATATAATTGTCACGATCCCTGTGTCTCTCCTGGGCTTCGTACAAGGCGACTAGAGTTATAATATAACGAAGAATGGGCGGCGACGTTCCTGGTGCACCATCTACCAAGTTACTGCCAGTAAAGTTTCCGGTGAATGGCAATAAGCTCTCCCCTTACATGATACCTGAAACAAACTGGCGTGTCTCGCGAGTTAAAACACTGCCCGCTCCATATAGAAGGGCGTTATATTAAGGAAGCGATCAGAGTCTTTCTGACAAGCCACATCTCTCGAGTTTTGCATGTGATGATGAAGTAAGAAAGAAAGAAAAATTTTTTGCCAGATATTATTATAATTATTATATTATTATAATTTCCTGGTCTCATATTTGGGCTCATATCCTCAAGCAAAAGGTAAAAAACTCGCGTATATTTATCAAATATTTGCGATCTGAGACATTCTTTGTTTTACTGGTATTTATCTACTATTACGTCATTTCTGTTGATTAAACGTGTATTAAACTTTATAAATCCTTCTTTGCGATCCAGGTTGCCCAGTCGAACAAATCCCTGAACATATCAGACTTAGATAGCTGGAGGAAAGAGAACGGAATGGCGGTGTTGGCCGATGTGACTGACGACGCGGCAGGAGTCAGGACCATGCTCTGTATGCCTATTGTCAATGCCAATAAGGACGTCATTGGCGTGGCACAACTGATCAATAAGGTTTGTTTGTTTTTATTAACTATTTTGAAGTATAAGCCTCAATAAAAGCTAAAGAGAAATAAAAAGTATAGACCGCCTTCCCCTATAAACTGATGTGTGTGTGTTGATCAGTTTCAGAACTTTTTTTCATTATTTTGTCTCAAACTACCCCATTCATTTACACTAGTACGTTTCCGGTGCGATGGATGATATAAATTTAAAAGGTGTAGATGGTTTTACCCCGGATAATGATAATGATGGAAAGGTGTTTGATCATTTCGGTTACCCAACATCAATTGGCAAAACTCATTAATCTTAAAATACGTTCCATAAAATAGGTTTTGCACCAAAAACATTGTTTTTCCGATTGTTACTCGCAAGACATTAACTGAAATAATGATCGACGATATTCTTTTCAGGAAAACGGTTCACAGTTCTCGGAGGGCGATATATCAATATTCGAAGCGTTCGCCATATTCTGTGGACTGGGAATCCATAACACGCAGATGTATGAGAACGCTTGCAAATTGATGGCGAAGCAAAAGGTCAGTTTTGTCTTCTTCTACCTTTTCCCAGTCTAAATGGAGTCGAGACAACATAATAAATAATAAATAAATAAATATTTTTACACTCACACCTATCATCTAGCCCAAAATAAGTAGCCTAAGCACTTGTGTTATGGATACTAGATGACGGACATATTTTTAGTATAATTATGTATAATGTTGAAAACTACATAAACATATACACAACCATGACTCGGGAACAAACATTATTTTGTGGTCATCACAAAGTTTGCCCCTACCAGGATTCGAACCCTCTTGGCTGATACCCTCTTGATCTTGACCTCTTGGCTAATACCCAGCAATCTGAGCATTCGACCAAGGCCGCCGTCAAATTATCTTTCCTCTTCCATACTATAATACCAGACTTGAGCTCAGCATAACTCTCTTCTTCCCCATGTCATCTATCACACAATCCATCCATTGATTTTTCGGTATATAGGTCCATTCTAGCTAGGTCCATTCTCATCCAGACTTAACATAATTTCTAGCTACATTTTAATTTATCTCTCACATGCCCGTATCTCGCTAACCTGTTGTTTTTCGTATTGTTGTTCGGACTTTATTTCCTTTGTAATTTTTTTCTCAATGTTGATATTAAAAATCAAATCATAATTATAAACTGTACTTGAATTTAGGTTTTTAGCAACTGTAAACTGGGCTTACATGTTTTTGTTGACTGCTCTTAAATAAATATTTTATACTAGTGGACGCCCGCGGCTTCGCTCGCGTTAATGGCGTCTATTATATAGCCTATAGCCTTCCTTGATAAATGGACTATCCAACACAATTATAATTTTTCAATTTTAGTCGGCAGTTCCTGAGATTGGCGCGTTTAACCATACAAACAAACATACAAACAAACTTTTCAGCTTTATAATATTAGTATAGATAATATGGTAATATTCCGATTTTAGGTAGCGTTAGAATGTCTCTCCTACCACGCGACAGCGTCTGCCGAGGACACGAACAAACTGTGTCTAGACAACATACCCACAGCGGAAATATACAACCTATACAGTTTTCAGTTCCACGGTGAGTATTTTAATATCTCCAGTCGATTGTCAACCTTAACTTGTTGGGAGTAAAGCTCAAAATGATTGAGAAAATTTCACATTTTGTGGTAGCTTGCAGATTGACTGTACCATTGCTGGTAATATTATACTCGACTCTTTTAACATAATTATGAGTACAGCAATTTTACGATTTGAAAAATAAGGTTAAATTAAGGAGGTAGTTATAACAACCATGTTTAAAAATCCAACTGTAGGAAGTATAGAAGTTTTTGAAAAATAAATATTCTACATTACTGCATTCTTTATTAGGTACACACTTACGTAAACGCCCCGAGACAAGTAGCAAATTTATTCGAATGAATAAAATACAAAATATGTATGTAATTTTTTTACAGCTTCTCTTACATTTGACACGACGGTCACCATGTGTCTGTAGTACGTTCGAACAGATCATGTTTCTGTAATATGCTCGATTAGATTGGACTCTTTTCTAAGGGCGCTGTTAATTTAATTATTATCTTATTTTATTTTAATCAGTTATTATTTAATTGTTTAAATCAGTAATCATATCTTGTTTGCAGATTTCGACCTATCAGACGAAGACACGTGCAGAGCCACATTGCGAATGTTCCTCCAATGCAATCTGGTTGAGAAGTTCCACATACCCTACGATGTACGTTTAAATGGCTGTCTACTATTATCTTTATTTTAAAATCTGTGCGCAAGCTTAGAGCAATCGTAACGATAAGCTTTAAATACTTCTGGTTCAGCCTACAGCGTGTGACAGAAATACCCATTAAAAGGAATGAAATTATTTTATTTGATGTAGGCTACTCTTTGTCTCCCTGCCCTGTTGCCAGTATATCTGGGGTCAGCGCAGTATGTTTCCTCTTCCATTCCTATCGGTCAGACGTCATCAAGCTGAAGTAGCCTACTCTATTTCAGTAAAACTAAAAAGCTAACAACTCTGTTGAAATACTGTTAACAATCTGACCTAATATCCTCAAGAGACATACAACTGAATTTCTAGCTTTAACGAAAAAACGGGATTATAATTATTAAAGTAAGTAGGGACAAAGATAATTATAATCCGGCTCGACGGACCATGAACTATTAAGAGAAGGCTTATATCACATCCAAAAATTCATAAAGCAATAATCAACCTAAAGTGATAAACCGTCGTCGCTTTCCACCTTCAATTATGTGCAAACTATGATTAAGCTAAAACCAGCCTATGCCTTCATCCAGGTTTACTTATCACCAGTATTTTACACCACAGCCCAATAGAAATTAAAATGTCCAAACTCAATTCTTCAGGTCCTCTGTAGGTGGATCCTCAGTGTGAAGAAGAACTACCGGCCGGTGAAATACCACAATTGGAGGCACGCGCACAACGTGGCGCAAACCATGTTCGCTATGCTCAAAACGGGGAAGATGGAGAGGTTTATGTCTGACTTGGAGATTCTGGGACTCTTAGTCGCTTGTCTGTGCCACGATTTAGACCACAGAGGGACGAATAACGCTTTCCAGACGAAGACCGAGAGCCCCTTAGCTATCCTGTACTCGACGTCGACCATGGAGCATCACCATTTCGACCAGTGCGTCATGATCCTGAACAGTGAGAGCAATAACATCTTCCAGGTAAGTTTCATTTAATAACATTTCAATATGTTACAAAGTACAAGATGATGAACTTAAATGACGTTGGTGTTGTCCAAAGCATTCTGGCTCAGCCAATGTCTGCTGAAGCTAGAATGTTTTATATCATGCTTTGTACCCGCCGCGACCCTTCTGTCAGCGTATAGTTTATTCATAATGGACAACTTAGTAAATAATGTTTCGATAGGACTGACATAACCAACGGATAAAAGTCCTTTAAATAAAATAGAAAAAAAAAACCGTCTCCGTGGTCCAGTGGTTTGCCCACCGGAATTAGATCTCGAGGTCCTACGGTTCGATCTCCAGGGGAGTAGAAATTTGTACTTGGTTTGGTCCGTGGTAGGGCTTTTTTCAAGTCGCCTGGTTAGCTACCACAATCTTATCAAAATCTGTTGCTATAGTAATGATGTTAACACTATTATTGTGTTGCGAACATTTGTGATAGAATATATTACCGGCCCTTCTGTGATTGAGGGTTCCTTAAGAAGCTAGATTCCATCTTCGGCCCTTATTGTTGTATGGTGACGACGAAGATAATTTACTTGAAATATGTAGTGCTCGTGCAATATGACAATACATTATTACAATGCTTATTATCATTTCAGGCACTGTCTCCAGATGACTATAGAGATGTGATGCGGGTAGTAGAGACAGCTATATTGTCGACTGATCTTGCAATGTACTTCAAGAAGAAGTCGAAATTCCTGGATTTGGTTGACAACGGAGAATTTGATTGGCAAAGCCAGGAGAAGAAAGAGTGTGAGTGATTTCCTTTGGCTGACGTTTTCAAATCTTCCTTAACTTTCTGCCCTGTCCCCAGTTTATTTGGGGTCTCGATGCAGTATGTCTCCTCTTCCATTCATATTAGTCAGATGTCGTTAAGCTATTTTTACTCCCTTTTAATTCATATCGTCCATGTGATGAATGATTATATAGAAAAGTGGTGAAAAAGATCCATGTCTATATGAACGGAGAGTGATTGGGATGACAACATTCCATCAATCTATAGTGCTCAAGGATTTGGCTTGTGGTTTTATAGCCATTCACCTGCGTATCAGCATTCTTTGGGTATGCTGTTGTTGGTAGTTTTACATGGCTTCCTCTTCCATTATCTTTGATATAAACGAGCTTACTATGAACTCCTGTCTTTCACACAATCCATTCAATCCATCGTCTCATTGATCTGCCTCTTATTCTAAGGCCACTAGGTTCTTTTCACTCCCTGCAGTTGCTATTAGGAGATCCAACACTAGATGTTGACTAGGAGCTTATCTAGTAACCTAGTTCACTATATCCAAGCAAATCATGAAAATGACTGACTCAACGATGTGATCTGACACCGTATTATGTCAGCCGATCTCAGTTCGTGTGAAAGTGACGGGTAGACCAAACCAACTGAAATCGGCTTGCATAACACGAGGTCTGATATCTCCATTAATTATTACAATATATTTCCAGTACTTTGCGGTATGATGATGACAGCCTGCGACGTGTCTGCTATCGCCAAGCCTTGGGAGGTACAGCACAAGGTTGCCAAGCTTGTAGCCGATGAGTTCTTCGATCAGGGAGACCTGGAGAAGCTGCAGCTGAACCAGCAGCCCATTGCTATGATGGACAGGTACTAAGTGGAAAATTTACCATTTAACTGTTCCTGATACGTCAGTTGATTTATTTCATTTTTCCTTTAGTTCCGGAACTTAGTAGAACAATTTGCTTATTTTTACAAACATACGAATACTATTGTGATTTTAATTTGAACATTATTTAAATGTTTGCAAAATTAGTAAGTACAAATAATATTTCGGTTAGAAAAAGTTCGAAATTGTAGTCTTAATGCCGGAAACGAACCCGCGTCCTGCCCCCGTAGCACGGGACGGGGAAACATCTCTTTCGGGGGAAAGAAAATCTTTTCCTCTCGCTCTAACTTCCACTAAATCCCGAGACAAAACACTGTCAAGTGGTGGAGAGAGACTCGTCCACGTCCCCGTGCTAGGCCCGCTGTGCGATCCGGGCAGATGTCTATATCACTTGGCCAGCCATGGATGTCTTGGTTGGCCGAGTGGTGTAGGGCATCTGCCTATAATTTTTCAAACTTTTTCAACACGCACTATTCTTTGCACATACGAATGTCAATTTCCTCAAAATCAAGGTATTTGAGGAAATTAACAGTTTATGAGATGTTAATAATTTCCTAAATAAAAAAAAATCCAAATTTATTGTTCAAACGCCCTAGTTGAAAGAGTTTTCTGACCTCTATTTCTTTGTAAAAATATTTCTAACTTTGTTCTAATAAATATTTATTAATAGTTTAATTTTCTATTTAATAACGACAGAGAGAAAAAAGACGAGCTCCCCCAAATGCAAGTGGGTTTCATCGACATGATTTGCCTGCCTCTCTACAAAGTTCTCTCCGATACATTCCCATGGATACAGCCGTTGTATACTGGAACCATGGAGAATAGGCAGCGCTGGCAGGACCTGGCTGAGAAGGTGGAGATGGGTCTCACTTGGATTGACCATGACACTATCGATAAGCCCATCGAGGAGTTTACCGGTAAAAGTCCTTGTATTTTAAAACGATATACATACATAAATCGCCTATGGTAGGCAGAGGTGAATTAGCACCCACGTTTCGCCTATTATGTTAGGTCCCATGTAATAGGTGGCGGGTGAGCCTTTACCTTTAACGGGCACAGAAATCGCAGTACATTGCTAAGAGGTATAAGAGGAACGCTGCTACGCATTCCTCATGACTGTTTAGCCTTAGTCGTCTGGTACGACACCTACGTGAGAGATTTGGGGTGGTGACAATTGTATTCTACTCTGCCGTCACCACACCGCTGGATTGGTGATGATATTAAAAACCTCTAGCGACGTCACTCGTCCTAGTAGTTTTGACCGCCTCCGTGGTCTAGGGGTTCGCCCACCGGAATGAAGATCCAGAGATCCGGATTCGATCCCCCGGGGGGTACAGCTTCGTGCTCGGTTTGGTTGGTGGTAGGACTACTTTGAAGTCCGCCGGGCTAGCTACCACCATCTTATCAAAAATCTGTCGCCATAATAATAATGTTAAACAGCATTATTTTGTCCCGACAATGTGTGATAAGATAGCCAGCCCAGCCCCTCTGTGGTTGAGGGTTTCAGGGGAAGCTCGATTCCTTCTTCAGTCCTTATAGACACTTACCATCAAGTGAGATGAAGGGCAAGAGCTTCACTGTCTAACATAAAAAAGTAACAATACTAAATAGCTATATTGGCTTATTTGAAATAAAAAAACTTTTACGGATAAGACTCGCGTATAATTTGGTGTTTGGCATATTAATTATTTAACCCGACGTTTCGATCACTTTACAGTGGCCGTGGTCACGGGGGGACCCCGTGACCACGTGCCAAACACCAAATTATACGCGAGTCTTATCCGTAAAAGTTGTTTTATTTCAAATGTGTAGTACTCGTGCAAATATAAGAAAACATTATATATTGGCTTAGATCAGAAGGTTCTATATTCGAAATTCGTGGAACGACATTCGAATGGGAAAACCCACAGAACAGTAGGGAATCCCATCGCTATCGTCCTCCTTGAATCTATTGTTTTTGTAACGACACGCTTCCTGAATTATCTTATCTGATGACTCTTATTACAATTCCCAGCATCCAACGAGCCTATCAAAGACGTAGAGTTGACGGTGACAACCCTGAACTGCTCGAAGACCGTTCCTGAGAGCAGTAGTATGGCTCTCGTGAAGCCAATCAAGACTTCATTCCATTCCTTGAGGAGGGGAAAGAGTGGGACCTTCACCGGTAGACAGGCACGGAGCAAGCTTACCAGGTAACTATCATGTCTTGTCATCATTTTTCTGTCCTGTGTGACTAGGATAGTCAGGATCGGAAATGAGCACGTTAAAGGAAGTCTGAAAGTAGCGCCGATGGTCCAAAAAGTTGAGGAGTAACAGATTAGAGTGGCACGGGCATGTAATGAGGTGGGGTGAATGTTACGTAACTAGAGGTATGTTAAGTATGGATGTGCATGGATCTAGAATGAGAGGAAGGCCGAAGAAGCGATGGATGGATTATAGGAGGAGGAGAGAGGATTATATGAGAAAGAAGGGAGTTCATGCTGAGCTTACGTCTAATAGAGGAGAGTGGAAGAAGAAGGCATGTTGTGCCTACTCTACTTAGTGTAGGATAAGGGCAGGGAGAAGAAGATTTTCCTGCTTTGTTCCAAGCTTTTCTGGGATTGCTGCAGTATGTTTCCTCTTCTATTAATAACGGACAGACGTTATCAAACCATCCACTCCATTATGATTCATATTATCCATTACACCGGAAAGGTGGCAGTGATGAATAAATGTATAGAAAAGTAGTCGCACGACCGTGTCAAGAGATCAGTGAACGGAGATAGTGATTGATTGCGTAGACACACTTCCCAATCTAGAACTTACGAACGTTCTAGAAAAGCCAAGATCCTTTAGCAATATATTTAGCTGGTGTACCCAAAGCTTCCATGTGTACAGCATACAAAGGAACAGTGTAGCTATATTTTGTTAGTTAGTTTCTTAAATCAAAGTACTTATTGGTTTTTACAGCTTGGCTTTTGGGGATGTTCATTTCCCACGGTACCAATTAGTTTCACTGGAACACACCAATGATTTTGAATTTAAACTAAACTATTTTAAATTTGCATGCTAACCTTAAGCCTAAAAATGTGTATTTTCCAAGAGCACTGATACAACCCTAACCTTCCATGTCTTTAATTACTAAGTACACTGCAATCTACTATGTCCTTAGCAGTTGTAAAATCAAAGTGAAACGAAAGCCTGCTTCAGATCCCTCTACGCGGTACCAAGCAGTCAACGCGACGGCGAGAAAGAGGCGATAGCGAGGAGGAGCATAGGGATGGACAACCACACGGCAGCCGAGACGGAGGCCATCAAGGCGAGGCATAAGGGCCGCCTCTGCCACATGTTGTGACGACTAAGTTTCAACTGGTAAGTCAGGGGACGCCCACAATAATGCCCACAATAACGCATCGGTCGATCCTTGGGAGAGCCCTATGCCCACGCCACGATGGGCATATGCCTCTTCCAAGGATCGGATCTCCAAATTGACTGGTTATACGCTGCCAGCGGCTACTAAAGACCTTTACCAGATAGTAGGTCTACCTTAAAAGGATAAATCAATGATGAGGAATGGGCAGCAGCATTCCTCTTGTACCACCTAGCAATAGCAATGTACTGCGACTTTTGTGCCCGATATATGGCAATAGGCTCGCCACCTATTACATGGGACCTAACATAACTGGCGAAACGTGGTTGCTAGTTCACCTCTGCCTACCTCTTCGGGGATATAGGCGTGATTTATGTATGTATGTAGGTCTACCTTGTGGGGTCGTACCAACGCTGCGTCTCCCGGTGTCAGTCATTTAGCCTAGAGACGCCCACTGTTAGAGGTTCCAAGATTGTGCTAACAGCACATTACTTGACAGCATAGTGAGGCTAGATCGGCAGGTTTCTTTCTGGCTCAAGTAGAATCTTCCCAGCAGTGGAGCCATCAAAAGGTTTTTCAAGGGAATTTTCAATTTGTTTCAGGGGTAGCCAGAGCAGCACAGAAAAGGTCGGAAAGCTGGACCGAGTGAAGCCGTCCAAATCGATCGACTAATCCGTGAAGCGTCGGACATTGGACAAAGTCCTCTAGATGTTACTTGTACATTTCTACTATTAGAGACTTTTTGTATTAGCTAAACTAATGTGATTGTCTTGTCTGAGCAAGAGTACTGCGTCGGCGCAACCTCGCGTTGACTGGTCAATTCGAATGTATTATGCGTGATGTAGCAACGAACTTTTTTCATTAAAACTGACACGGTGCTATTACAAAAAAGTTTGCGTTCAAATCAGATGCTGTCACTGTCACGCCCTGTCGACGAAAAAGGGACAAAATCAGATACAAACGCTTCTTAAAAAAAGCACGTTTGAAACACTTCTTTGTAATAACACCAGTAATGTCCAGTGCAGTCGTACGAAATTTTTAGATGAAATTGTAATTGTAGCGTTTCAATCTCTCGCTCACTGAGACGTGAGTTTCCTGTAAATTTGTTTAGGTGTGGAAACTTTACTCTATAATTAATGTATTATTTACATAGACTGTGATCTAGTGTTACTTCGCGAGATTCTATTTTAAAACTACTTACTAGGCCAACCATAGACGCTGTTCTAGAATTTGTATTGTGAATATTCTTAAAAATGTAGTGTTATTTAATTGGATAACAGATGGGGTTAGGGCGGAGATGGCAGTGACAAAGATAGGCGGATGGAGAGAGTGATTGGGATGACAACGTTCCAACCCTTACTGTTTACGGATTTGGGTTAGGTTTTACAACCAGCCGCCTGCCTGAAACCAACCCTCTTTAGGTAAGCTGGTGGTTTTCCCTCTACTATTCGGATGCCCCAAGGTTGATATTGGTGTACCTACGACACCTCTGGAATTCGACTCACCCTAAGCCAACACGAAAGACCTATTAACTTATAGATTAATACTGGTTTGAGAAAATAACATTGTGTGACACTCAAGCTACATTTAAGGACAGGATAAATAATAATTTAGAATATAAATTGATCACTAACTTGTAGAATCCTGATACTTTAGTGAACAACCAATTTTCTTAAGTTAAGTTGTGTTTAATTATTATGTAGTTAGACTTGAAGAGTTCTGAATATCACATTGTCTATGGGTAAGAAAACAGTTATGGTCTATACTTTTAAAATAGAATATTCGTATCTTGGCCTGTGAAACGAAATGAAGTATGAAGGGAATATAACCGTAAGTAATAAGCAATTTGAAATTAAGGGTTTTCTAATAAGTTTACAATTATTACGAACGCGTTCCATTGGAACTGTTTATTTCATTAATTATGTTATTAAATAGACGATAAAGTATTATGATGCTAGTCTCTGGGTTTCAAATGTTTGACACAATAATGTTTATAATATTTTTTTTATTTTACTGACGCGTGTTCGAATGAAGACGTCCATTTCGCTTATGAAGCTACAACGTGCAATACTATTTTGAAAGAGTTTTAATTGTTATATTAATTTATTTACATACTAACTAATTAAACTATATTTGTGATGCGGAGCTGGTGAGAACTATGTTGTGAAATGACGAATTGAGATTTTAAGCTGGTACTTGTATACTATTTCAGGTGAAACTTAAAAAGTGGTCCCTTTCAAGGAATAGTTTTGGTGCCATTGAATGTATTGTTATGATCATAAACTTAACAGCTGCTTTACATTAAGTTGAATCTGGATGTTTTGTGTAACTCGAAAGCATATCTTTTCTTTTTTTTATTTTCCTGACCTGGGCCCGTAGCAAAGTGGCAATCGTTTCATAACGATAACGTAACGAAGTTCGTCACGATCGGCCATATTATATTGGTATCTACAGCGTCTTAGATTGCGCTACTAACATAACTAGGAACTTCCGAAGACGATTTTGGTCACGTGATTTCACGACGACTTACGTCAAATCCCATACATTTTGCTTTATCGAACTTCGTTATCTTTGTCGGTATGTTACTTTGTCTAGGCCCCCTGGTCCCGATTGGAATGCCCAATTATTGGACTCCGAACGATGTGTCTTACGTAATACTGGTTTAGGATTTAACTAGCCTGGCTGCCTGACACCAAAATTTCGTGACGTTGAAAAGTTAGAGAAATTTTATAAACCCCCTCTAAAATATTTTCAAAGAAATTTATGTCAGAAAAGCCTGTTATCCTTTGTAATAATATTGAATATTTTTCGAATATGGTTTTGGAATTTTAAGTTCTTTTGTTTTATATACTCTTCACTAATAAAAAAAAATTAAATGCCGAAGTTATGATCGTTTCAATACAATTTCGATTTTATTCCGTATAATTAATTGAAAATTCGGTCCGCCTTAAGCATCGGTATTTAGGCTCTATTTTGATGCATTTTAAATAGGTAACTAATTCCTATAAAGATACATGTGCATTGTTGCTGTTGTTAAAATACAATTACGATCTAAGTGTTAGAAAGTAATCGAGAAATTTTTCAATGCCATAATTTACTCACTAGTCAAATATTCAACCCTCTCTTATCATAATTATTCAAGTGAGGAAAAGATATGCGGCGAGTCCTCTAGGGCCTTCAGTATTTCCTAGAATTACAGTAGAATAAGGAACGGGTCTGGAAATGTAGCCTTTATACATAAGCTACTGAAGCTTAGTTTCGAAAATAACGTAACAAGTTCATTGATAAGTACCGAAATCACTCTATTTAATCTTTCATATGAATTTTGATGACGTCTGATGTGGCAAAATAGTTACCACCGTAATTTGGACATTAGTTATTTGTAATAAGGTTTAAAACCATATGAAAAACATAAGCCAATGCTTTTAAAGGGTAAAGAAGAAGCATACCTACTCTCCATAAGAAATGTTCCAATTTTAAAATTGTAACCAGTATCTTGAGGAACGTCATTCCAGAAAGCACAGTCGCATCATCATATTTCCATATGGTGTTATTGTTTATATCAGATGTTGTATCAGACTGTCACACACTATCGACAAAAAAGGGGCAAAATCTTATATGTCTCTTTTATGTCGATAGTGTGTGACAGTCTACACTGCTTAAACAAAACACGTCTCAAACACTTTTTTTGTTAAAGACCGATATTGTTTAACCGATAGGTATAAGTTTTGTAAGGCGAATCTTCATAAAATTTGAATTTGGAAGCTAAAGACGTCACAATGAAAATTTGGCTTTAACAGACGTTTTTGGCGCCAAATTGTACCTACTCATTAAAAACAAATTTAAAATTGGAACATTAGGGAATGGGAGTAGAAAATGGTAGTTTCCTCTTATAAACTTTTGTTTTAATAATTATGGTTCAGAAGCACAGAAACTAATAAGGATAAGTAGCACGATCAGACTAAATAAAGGCTACATTTCGCTTACCACTAGTGACAACAAGCGTCATCTCTTTTCTTATTTATCTGACTGTCAATCCTAACTACATATTGATGTTGTGAAATAGAAACTATAAATAGCATAATAAATCAACTAATGAATAAATCAATCAATTTGTTAACCACCAGGACAACATAACGTTATCGTTACAATAGATTGTCATCTAAGCATAAGATTCTTTATGTATTTATCTGCAAAATCATGAATTAGAGATGTTTCTTTTATTTGAAATGTTATTTATTTTATGCTCGCGGATACAAAGTCTGTGTCAAATAAGGCGACTTATGACAGCAAACGTCAAACTCTGGCGAAAATGGTCTAAAGCGCCATCTAAGTATAGGAAAAAAAGCATAAATCTATTTCGCGTCAATGTTATAACCAAATAATTCTGTAAGACAAATATGACTGTTTTTTAAGGATGGCATATTTTGTTTCCATGAGACACCTACCCAAGTCCAAAACTGTTGAGCAATAGTTATAGATGCAATCCAAAGATAGTTTCTTAGCTGTAGATTTAGAATACGATCAAATTGTATGAAAAAATTATCTTTTAGTTACTTTTAAGTTTAGTGAAATTTCGAAAACGTATTTATTATGTTTGTTTCTTTTTGTGATATAAACTATGTTTGCTGATTTATCAAACAATTGGATGTCGTCAAGCAAAAGTACAACCTCCCTAAAAGAATGGCTGACTTGTACAGTAAAACTTTAATTTCAATGACGAAAATATAACAAAGTAGATAGGTATATAAAGCGTCAGTATTCATTTTGCCTACAGCCAACCTTTTCCTTACAAAGCCTTATAATTAGACGGATATTATTAAAGACATGTTGGTTGGCGTTGGTTTCTTTTTGCAAAACTACGTCCAATTATTGATTGTTCATCATATCGTTTATTGTTACGGTTTTGGCTAATTTATGGTATTTAATATAAAATATATCAGTGCTTTTTAAGTTGACTGACTGTCTAACTGTCTGACATTTGAAATGCCTCGGTCTATTCCGTCTTTTCGTAAACTTTACAGTAGCTTAAATCCTGTAAAGTTGAAAATTTGCTTAATTCGCTCCTTGGTTAGCCAAAGCCGTCTATAAAATATTCTTCTAAAGATTTTTCGACGAATTAAATAAATATTGTGACATAAAATGCTTTATTGTTTTTATTTCTGCATTTATCGCCTACCCTAGCGGTAGGCCTCCAAAGGATAAAATAATATAGGAAGGGTGGGGGTCATAACTGACAACTTATTGATATATGACATAATTAGATAAAGTTCCCGGCACGTAAGTTGAACCAAAATGACGGGCGGTCGTCTGCGCATGACTATTGAAAGAAAAAGTGACTACACTAAATTTTAAACATGCAGGAGCGGGTATCCCTTCGTTGCAATGGTTACAGACACACGTCGCACTAAAACCTCAATTATTACCTGAAAAGTTCCCACTGAAAACGTTTTTCTGCGATGCGCATAGCTCAAACTATGTGCCGGGTATTAAATCTTATTATCTTGCACGGTCGAGAAAATAAAACTACGTGAAGCATTGGAAACCCAAGTCACTTTCCGAGATATAAGGAGCCATTCACACTGCTTACGTAACAGGAAAGTACCCTGGACGGGACTGCAGAAATAACGTTTCATAGAAAATGTACCATGAAGGACATATGTCACGGAGTTACGGACGGGACATGCACGGGGCGTTTTGAACGAGAGAGGCCCCGACCCAGTCCCGTCCACGTCCCGTCCGGGGTATTTCCCCGTTACGTATGTTGAGACCTTAAGCCCATTCGTACACTAGACTACGAATGAGGTGCAATTTAAAGAAGAACCAAAGAGAACCAGTAACAAACAGATTTCAATGAACATTCCATCATCCGTATGATGTATGAAAGATGTCATTAGGTCAACTGCCTCATATAATATAACTGGATAACTGGATTATTAAAGTAACTTTCATAGATGCATAATACAACATACTTTTTTCACGCATATTTTCCCCGAAAGGATCGGCAGAAGTGAATTGACAACCACGTTTCCCCAATTTTGTTAGGTCCCATGCAATAGTAGGTACCCATAACTTTGTTCTGCCACGAGACTAAACAACTTACATTTCCCATTGTTCGCGGAGAACGTAGAAAAGCCCTAATAATAAATTATTGTATTTGCGGACCTTGAGCTGAAACCAATAATTTTAAAAGGTTCTTTAAAAAGGGTTTCCTTAATAATTTAAATTATAATTATACAAAATTACTTTACGTGTATCATTTACTTTAATGAAAGTAATTTTATATAAACAACTAAGAATTAATTGCTGCTTACGACCGAAGCAATTAATTTCTTTCTTTCTAGACATTAAGCGGCGTTTGTAATTAGGAATGCATTATTAATTAATATTTGCTATTCTTCCGTAAGCGGTTATTTAATACTGTGTTATTTAATTATTGAGTTCGAAGTAAAACACTGAACCTGCAATAAAAATGACAAAACTCGCAACTAGTCATTAGCTAATGATAACATAGGAAAATAGCTCTTAGGGACACCACAAACGAAACACTGATGTTTACTATTGTAATTAGCAGGGTTGCTTCTCGGCTATGTAAAAGTGTTATGCTTATGCAGATAACTACAACTACGTGCTAGTTCACCCCTGCCTACCCCTTCGGGGATATAGGCGTGATTTATGTTTGTATGTATATACAAAAGTGTATGTGTCTTCTATGCGGGCTTGGGAGCGAACAAATAACATAGAATAGGCCAGCCCCGACTCATTCCATGGATGTCGTAAAAGCCGACTAAGGGAAATTGCCCGGTGTAGACAGACCAATAAGCACCTTGGGGCACTCGTATAGTGGAGGGCGAACCACCAAAAACAGCATACCCAAAGAGGGTTAGTATCAGGCAGGCGGCCGGCTGTAAAACCTAAGCCAAGACTTTAAGCACTATGGATTGGAATGTTGTCATTCCAATCACTCTTTCCGTTCATCTATCTCTCGACATGGTCCGTTCCGTTTCTTTTGTATACATTCCTTCATCACTAGCACATTTACGGTGGGATGGATGATATGAATCAAAAGGGAGTGGATGGCTTGATGACGTCTGACCGGTATGAATGGAAGAGGAAACATACTGCGCCGACCCTAGATAGACTGGGAACAGGGCAGGGAGAAGAAGATGAATGTACAAATACGTGTCGTGTGGTGACGGCAGAGAATAATGGAATTATAACGCCATAACTTCAGTAAGTCTTTATCTACGTATTGCAATCATCTTTTATTCTAATATTTTGTAGAAGGTTCGGTCCCGGATTCGATCTCTAAGGGAGTACAAATAAGCACATCCTCGGTTTGGTTGGTGGTATGACTTTTTTCAAGTCCACCTCCGCCAGTGTAGCTATCATATAATACATACATAAATCACGCCTATAACCCCGAAGGGGCAGGCAGAGGTGAACTAGCACCCTCGCTTCGCCAATTATGTTAGGTCCCATGTAATAGGTGGCGAGCCTATTGCCATTTATCGGGCACAATAGTCGCAGTACACTGCTATTGCTAGGTGGTATAACTATAAGAGGAACGCTGCTGCACATTCCTCATAATTGATTTATCCTTAGTCGCCTTGTACGACACCCGCGGGAGAGATTTGGGGTGGTGAAAATTGGTGGTGAGGTATTCTACTCTGCCGTCACCACACGGCTAGTAGCTATCACCAGCTTATTAAATTTTGTCGCCATATATTGCTTCGACAATTTGTTATAAGATAGCAAGACCCTTTGTGGTTGGGGCTTCCAGATGAAGCTCGATTCCATCTTCGGCCCTTATCCCCACTTACCATCAGATGAGATGAAGGCCAAGAGCTTCCCTGTCTAGCATAAAAACAATTGTTCAATTATAATACAAAACCAAATCGAACACCAATAGAATAACCCTATTTTCTTTCTACGGCTATAATTGACGGCCTACTTATAAGAACGTAAATCGGAAATCTGATTTAGTATATTTAACATTACGTAGGCAACAAGATCAACATAAATAATAATTATTATTACGAAGGCAATTATGAATCTGAATATTGAATATATGAAGAAACTTTTTTCTCTGAATAGTGGAATATCCGATAAAAAAGTATGTACCTACTAATTTAATGTAACATAGAAATCATGAAGCGACAATAGAAAAACATTTTAATAGAAAAGTCCGTCGGTGCAAATATTGAAGATATTTTAGTTTGAAAAAATACAGTACCTACCTATTCGACCCCTGAAGTCCTTCTCAATCTGCAATAAAACTAACTATAAAAAAATTAAAAAAACAGTCGTCTTTCGTATACAGCTGCGAAGAAACAAATGAATAAAGAAAAATAATGATCTCTCATAAGATACATATAAATAAGGGCACTATTTAAATGTTAGAAACAAATATTAGGAAGAAAATGAGGCAAGCAATGAGGCCACGAGAGAAGCAGGCTGATTGCGCAGCCATGTTGCTAACAATTATTATTATTCTCGATAGAAATTAATGAATTCGTTATCCTTTCACATCACTCACCTCATATCACACTCTAGTAGCAACTGAAACTGCAAAAAGAGATGAACCTCACTGTGTTATACTATAATAACGTCATATTATAATCACGAACCAATAAAAAAAATTCAAGTCAACCCAGAATTCTTTTGCTTTGTATAATAAATAAATAATGTTCTTTCTAAATCTTCATGAATGCCCAAAATCTGCTTACTTTCGGGCTGGCAGCTAGCATCTCTGGCACACACATTCATTAACTTATCAGCTAATGATTGTTTAATCACGAAATTTAAATCTATCTCTGATAGAATTTTTAATTCTGTCATAGAATTTGCATCAAATCTCTTGATTCAGATAGGCAAGATCATCAATCGATTATATTGATAGCGCTTAAAAAAATCTTGCTAATATTATAAGAGATTGTTATCGTAGAAGTTTACAGGTGTAACTTACGCGAGTATTTTTGCAGACATTCAGCGTCAAAGACTACAATGATACTTATGAGTATCCTAAGAAGGTAATGAGAGTTTCGGGCCTGAGGCTGATGGCAAAAGACTCGCCGCTCGTCAGGTTAGTTCGACCTTTGCTTTATACTCAACTCATCTATCAGATGGTAAAGAAACGGTAAACGACATTCTTTATTGCTACAAACTGTAGAAAACTGTAGCAAAATTGAGACGACATACAATACATACATAAATTAAGTACGAATGTTTATCCCCGAAGGAGTAGGCAGAGGTGAATAAAACACCTATGCTTCGCCAATTTTGTTAGGTGCCACATTTTAAGTTTTGTTATCATTGCACCTCAAACTCTTCATTTCAGACGAATCTGGGATGCCTACTACTGGGTTCAGTTCGTGAATCTACTTCTCAGCCTGATCCTGAATGTGGGCAAGCTGGGCGAGATTTTCGCCGAATGGTCCTTCGATGACATCACCAAGATATTCAGGATGCTGCCGTGTATGGGTTACCTTATCCTAGGTAATTGCTTAAGCTGACGCCTGATCGTTGAACTAAATACTGAAATAGCATAGCCTGCGATTGCGTAAGCTCAGCTATAATTATTTCAAATAGTAAAAATAGTTACATTATAATTTGTACAAATGTGGGATTAGTTGACTAAGGGCCGGTTTTTGATGCATAGTTAACTGTTAACCAATTATTAAAGATTGTTTTATCTTTAAATATCAATGATATTTAACAATTAGTAACAATATCAGACGGATATTTATCCATTTGTAACTAAAATTGGAACTAATGGCTACATAACAGAATGATATTTAGCAATTAGTAACAGTTTTTAACAATTGGTTGAGTTAACTATGGATCAAAATCAAAATCAAGATGAAGCTGGGACCATCGGTTTAACGTGCCTTCCAAAGCACGGAGGAACTCGAGATAATAAATTTTTGGTCACCCATCTAATGACCGGTCTTGGCGAACATCACTTGGTTTATGCAATCGCTGGCTGAGCGCGCTAAGGCACTGCGCTATCGAGATCCTCCAATTTATGGTTCATTCTCCCTACATTCTTCCATCCCATAAGGAAGACCTTTGCCCCAGCAGAGAGCGCATTAAAGGGCTGGGGCCTGGGCCCGTAGCCAAGTGGCAATCGTTTAATAACGATAACGTGTCGAAGTTCTACACGATCGGCCATATTACTTTGGTATCTACAGCGTCTTAGCTTACGCTACCAACATAACTAGGAACTTACGAAGCCGATTATGGTCACGTGATTTCACGACGACTTACGTCAAATCCCATACAATTTTGCTTTATCGAACTTCGTTATCTTTGTCGGTATGTTACTTTGTCTAGGCTCCCTGGAAATGACGATGTTGATTGTTATTTTCCTTCTGATCCCCACAGCCATATTGAAATCCCACAAGATGGTACTCCAACGTCCAGTCTATGAGAACCTGATAAGTGAACTGCGGGACATGTGGCCAGAAGGGAGAGTGCCAGATGAAGATCAGATCATTCTGAACAAAGCGCTCAAAGAACTCAACATTATCGTTAAAGGTGTTCGTTTTTAAAGATAAATAAGGACGTCATAATTGTTAGACAGATATTTTCTTTGGACATAGTAAAGCAGAAAGGATCCAAGCCAAAGAAAATATATAAACCTCGTTTCGAAAAAATAGACGAAATTAAGAATAAAAATCTGTCTAACAACTATTTTGATTTTAAATATTATAAATGTTATAGCCAAGTGGTAGAGGCATCTGACCGGATTGCAGATGACGCGCTCTCTTACCTAGCGCATCAAGCATCTTAATTATTCCTAATTTTGATGACTTTTTTAATTGCCGTGTGGTGACGACAGAGAGGAATACAATTGTCACCACCCCAAATCTCTCCCGTGGGTGTCGTACAAGGCGACCAAGGATAATACAGTGGTAAGGAATGGGCAGCAGCGTTCCTCTTATACCACCTAGCAATGTACTGCGCCAATGTGCTCGCCACCTACATAGGACCTAACATTATAATGGCAAAACGTGGGTGCTAATTCACCTCTGGCTACCCCTTCGGGGATATAGGCGTGATTTATGTATGTACGTATTTTCTTTATGATGAATAATGTCCAATTTACAGGCTACTACTACTGTAACTATCTTCTGGGAATCAGCTTCTTAGCGCCTTCGTACCTGGAGATCATACAGAGAGCGGCCGGTGAGGACATTCCGAGGATCCTGCCCTACAATTACTGGATGCCTTACGACGAGAACAAGCCGGGACTCTTCGAGTTCACGCTGACCTTACAAGCCTGGCACAGTCAGTGATGTTAATTTATCTCTTTCTGCCCCACTCAGAGACACCAATTAACCTTAAAGCCTCACTCAAACAGCAGGCGGTCAGCCGTAGCGGTAGCGTTGCCGAGCAGTTCGTTAATTTTCTGTGTGTTTCATTCTGTTGCTAGGTCAAACTGATAGTTTTTATGTAAAATAAAATAATGAACAACAGGCCTTACGGCCTTATTTAATTATCACGGTTTAAGTATAGATTATTAGTTACTCAGTGTTTTGTCTCTTTTCCTTGCATTCAAAATCAAGTTTGTGAGACGGAAACAAAACGCGGAATAGCTACACCACAGCTACACCATGTTTACTGCCAGTTTATTAATAAGACGGTTACAAATCTAGCCATGATCACCCTCTGGTTCATGCTGTGCGGGGATCTCCTGTTCTGCATATTCCTGAGTCACATAACCACGCAATTTGAGCTGCTGTCAACGAGAATAGTGAGGTTGTTGGCTGTGCCTGTCGACCACCAACTCATACCAGAGTATCCCTTAGGTAAGTAAGCAGTCATCACCATCCCTTCTTAATGTCCCCACTGCTAGGGCACGGGCCTTTCCTATGGATCGAAGAATATAGGCAGATTGGGCCATAACCCACCACGCTGGCCCAGTACGGACTGGTGGATATTAAAAACTTTAATGCAGCTGGTACCCAACGGCTTAACGTGCCTTCCGAAGCACGGAGGAACTCGAGATATTACATTTTTTGTCACCCATCCAATGACCGGCCTTAGCGAAGATTACTTGGTTTACGCAATCGCAGGCCAAGCGCGCTATGCCACTGCGCAAGCGAACTCCTCAAGTAAGCAGTATCAGTATCTATTGAACGAGGAGCCCAAGTCACCTTCGATTGCGTAAATCAAGCAATGTTCGCTAAGGCCGGTCATTTGGGTGACAGGCCTTCCGGATGGAATAACAAATGAAGTATGGGCCATAACCCACCCAGATGGCCCAGTGCGGCGATTAGTAGGTATTACCAATTGAAGATGCAACACGATTTTTGGTCACCCATCCAATGACCAGCCTTAGCGAACAATGCTTACATTACGCAATCGCAGACCGAGCGCGCTATACCACTGAGCTAGATCCTCTTGGCAAATGTGATGGTTAAGTTATAAACCATTTTATGAAAAAACTTTTGTGTTTAGAGCCTTTTGTTAGTTTTATTTAAAGTTGACGGTATTTTTTCAAAAGCTAGGTTTTCTTTTCAGCTGCTAATCACAAGGCCTTAATGTCGACACATAGAGCCAGTGAAAGGACGGATGATCTCAATGCGAAGGAATTACAATATGATGAGGAGATGCGGAAAATTGTTATCAGACACAAAGCTCTGATCAGGTCTCTGTATGAAATGTGCTATTAACAATTATTTTATCCTAAGTGTGTACTATAATTGAATTTGAAATTGAATTTAATTTTTCCAGATTATCGCGTGACGTCGAAAATTTGTTCAGTTTTTCGCTGCTCTTCAACTTCTTTTACAGCTCTATCATAATTTGTTTCTGCGCTTTCTGTTGTGTGGTTAGTAGGTTATCTACACAAATATCTAAAAATATATTACAGTGTACACTTTGAAAATATGGGGGACTAGCTGTGCCCAACCCTGCGTTCGCGTGAATGTCCGCTTCTTCCAAAATTATTTTTCCGTTTTTGCAACATTATTTATTGCTATTCAGCTTCTATTGGTCGTAGCACGAATGAATGCACTGTCCAACACAAAAATATTTTTTTTCTATTTAAATAAGACGTAGTTCTAGAGATAAGCGCGTTCAGCCAAACAAACAAACTCTTCATACATACATACATAGTTCACGCCTATATCCCCGAAGGGGTAGGCAGAGGTGAACTAGCACCCACGCTTCGCCAATCATGCAAGGTCCCATGTAATAGGTGGCGAGCCTATTGCCATTTATCGGGCACAAAAGTCGCAGTACTTTGCTAGGTGGTAGGTATAAGAGGAACGCTGCTGCCCATTCCTCATCACTGATTTATCCTTAGTCGCCTTGTACGACACCCACAGGAGCGATTTCGGGTGGTGACAATTGTATTCTACTCTGCCGTCACCACACAGCCACAAACCCTTTAGCCTTATAATATTAGTAGTACCTATAGATAGGCTGACTGAAAGCGGCTGTACCTATATGTAAGTTCCTGATTACCTACTGCCTTATAAATATGAGAAGCTTGATAGCTCAGTGGCTGGGCGCACTAGGCCTGGGATTGCGTAAGCTAAGCAATATTCGACAGGACCGGTCATTGGATGGGTTACCAACAATTTTTCTCAAGTTCCTCTGTGCTTCAGAAGGCACGTTAAGTTGTTGGTCCCGACTGCATCTGCTCGTCGTCAATACCCACTAATCTGCTCTGGGCCAGCTTTGTGGACCATTGTGGTAATATTCTTCCATCCACAGGGAAGGCCTGTGCCCCAGCTGTACGCATATTGATGCATATCATCACCAGCCTCTTAATGTTCCCAAATTATAGGACTGGTGATGATGATAAATATCCATCAAAATGGGAACCTCACTCCGCCTTAAAAAATATTATTGACTTTACCTGTTGTAATTGTTTCAGCGAGTCGAGAAATGGAACGAATTTATGTACAAATTATTCTTAACAACGGCCTTGTCTCAAATGTGGCTTCTGTGCTGGCATGGACAGAAGCTAATTGATTCCGTAAGTACTGACTTAGATAAAATACATACCTACATACATGGCAGGCGGAGGTGAATAACACCCACATTTCGCCAATGAGTTCAAGAGAGTCCCATGTAATAGGTGGCGACTGGCGACCCTATTGCCATATATCGTACACGGGAATCGCAATACACTGCTAGCTAGGTGGTGTAAGAGGAACGCTGCTGCCCATTGTTGTTCAAATCCTTAGTCACCTTGTACGATACGATACCCACGGGAGATATAGGGGGTGGTGACAATTCTAGTGTGCTCTGCCGACACCACACGGCTTAGATAAAACAACCTTTAACCGCCTGTGGTCTAGTGGTTCACCCACCGCAATTAAGATCCAGAGGTCCCGGGTTCGATTCCCAGGGGAGTACAAACTTGTACTCGGTTCGGTTTGTGCTAGGACTGTACAAGTCCGCCTGGCTAGCTACCACCATCTTATCAAAATCTGTCGACATAATAATAATGTATTAACTTATCACCATTATATTGTGTTATGATAACCAACCCCTCTGTGGTTGTGGGTTCCAGTTGTAGCTCGATTCCAACTTCGGCACTTATCATTACTTAATATCAGGTGAGATGAAGGCTAAAAGTTTCCCTGACTTTTTTTTTATACCTACTCGTAACTTACTTTTTTACAATGACTCGTGCATGATTCATAAATTACACCTCCATTAAAACAAGATCCGATAACAGTCGTAAAAGCTAGCTATTGCGTTGTCGAATAAACACTAACTCATTCGCAAGCTCAGATAGTTAAAACTGTTTATTTCTCAAATCACGCAATAAGTTATTTGTTTCAAAAAATTTTTGGCTTAAATTAAGTTTCAAAGGCATCGCTTTGGTCAGAATAGCAAATCGGGGATTTGGTGGACTTTTCCGTGTGGTGACGACAAAACAGAATACAATCGTCACCTATTTCGGCCGTTTGACGGCCGCCTTGGTCGAATGCTCAGATTGCTGGGTATTGGCCAAGAGGTCCCGGGTTCGAATCCTGGTAGGGGCAAACTGTAATGACCACAAATGTTTGTTTCCGAGTCATGGTTGTGTTTATGTTTATGTAGTGTATTTTCAACATTTATATGCATAATTATATTAAAAATATGTCTGTCATCTAGTATCCATAACACAAGTGTTTAGGCTACTTACTTTGGGCTAGATGATAGGTGTGAGTGTTAAAAATATTTATTTATTTCTCTGTTCTGTGGTCACCACTCTCATCTATCCCGCGGGTGTCGTACAAGGCGACTAAGGGTAAAGCGGCATCGTTATGCCACCTATAAGCAATCTGCTGCTATTTACGTGCCAATAGATCACTATTTATTACACGGGACCTATTTATTACAGTGGACCTAACTTGATAGGACATACATACATACATACATAAATCACGCCCGTATCCCCGAAGGGGTAGGTAGAGGTAAACTAGCACCCGCGTAATCTGAGCATTCGACCAAGGCGGCCGTTAAATTGTATTCTACTCTGCCGTCACCACACGGCTTAATAGGAGAAACGTGTTAATTCCACTGACCTCTGATTATACAAGTGTATATTAGAGGTCAGTAGTTAGTTCACCTCTGCCAACCAACACGTTAGCTAACTTTCGTTTTCGTTGGCCAATTATTCTTTGTAATTTTAATTATTGCAATTATTTTCCAGAGTTATGGAATATCAAGAGCGTTGTATAACGGTGGATGGTACAGCGCATCGAAGAAAATAAAAATATCAACGCTGGTCATGATGCGCAGGTAACATACATACATACATACATACATAAATCACGCCTATATCCTCGAAGGGGTAGGCACAGGTGAACTAGCACCCACGATTCGCCAGTTATGTTAGGTCCCATGTAATAGGTGGCGAGCCTATTGCTATTTATCGGGCACAAAAGTCGCAGTAGGTACATAGCTAGATGGTATAAGAGCAACGCTGCTGCCCATTCCTCATCACTGATTTATCCTTAGTCGTCTTGTACGATACCCACGGGAGAGATTTGGGGTGGTGACAATTATATTCTACTCTGCCGTCACCACACGGCGCAGGTAACAATATTACAAAAAGCAAGGTATATGGTGGATTTGAATTAAAAATGCACGTTTTTTTTTTCAGACCAAGGTATCTATAGTATAAGAACATTATTATTATATATTTTTTAAATAATTTTTCCCAACCCTGGGGGTCTCAAGTTATCTCGAGCCAATTCCAACCATGTCTTGCAGTATACCTCCGGATCGTCTCTCCACTTCTTTCTAGGTCTACCTCGATGCCTTTGACGCCTATGTTATTAACATTAAATCTACAATTATTTTTTTCTACAATAACAACATGAAACAGCTTTCGTTGCTTTGGGACACACAGGGCATTGTCGTCGGAAACAGAAGAATCACTTTGCTCCAACTGCCACCAAGCTGCAACAAATGCCCGAAGACCTGAGCCGCGCAAGCCTCGAGGTTGGACTTAAGATGAACAGGACCAAGACACAGTTGATGACTAACAGCACGAAGCGTAAGGTCGAGGTCGATGGGGAGGATATACAATATGTTGATGAGTATCTATACTTAGGCCAGATAGTCTCCTTCGATAACAGGCAAGCCAAGGAAATCGATCGCCGTATCGAGAACGCCTGGTCCATGAAGCAGTTCATGGAGGGGTTCCCCCCCCCCCTCTCAAACGCAAACTCATCGATATGTGTATCCTGCCCGTCCTAACCTACGGTGCTCAAACATGGCCATTAACTGAGAATAAAAAGACCAAACTCAAGGTTTGCCAAAGAGAAATGGAGCGCAGCATATTTGACGTTAAGAGGACGGACCGCGTCAGAAACTGCTGCGCTCAAAAACACGCATTACAGATGTAAGAGCTAAAACCGCGAAGCTCAAATGGGACTGGGCAGGACATGTATGCCGTATGCATCCAGATCACTGGGCAAAGGTCACCACAGAGGACCTCGACCTAGAAAGAGGTGGAAAGACGATCTGGAGACATACTGCAAGAGACATGGACGGAATTGGCTCGGGATCGCTCGAGATGGAGGGCTGCGGGGGAGGCCTTTGCCCAGCAGTTGGATCTTATAGGTTAATAAAAAAAACAACAAGAAAGATGTAATTAAACGTAATCAATATTATTATTCTTACAGATCTCAGAAAGACGTCCATGTGACAACGTACGGGTTCTCAATCATAAGTCTGTCAAGCTTTACCACTGTGAGTTATCTACCTTATAACCTTACGTTCAACTAATTACATACATACAGAAATGACGACTGTTTACCCGTATTTACGGCCGTGTAATGACGGCAGAGTAGAATACAATTGCCACCACCCCAAATCTGCCTACCCCTTCGGGGATATAGGCGTGATTTATGTATGTATGTATTTACCCCGATGAGCCTACCACTACCACCAAGGCAGAGATGAATCAACACCCACGTTTCGCCAATAATGTAAATCCTATGTAAAAGGTTGGCGAGCCTATTGCTATTTGGCAAGCTCATCGCTGTCTAAAGCAGAGGTGAATGAACACCCACATTCCTTGTGTTAGGTAGAAACAGACCAAAACTATCAAATTTATTCATATCAATTGTCAACTTTAAATAGTTGCTAGTAAAGCACCAATTTTAACATCTTATGGTAGCCAGCCTCATGTGCTGTTGATGTTGCCTGTACTTTATAACGTTTTAATCTTTTAACCCCAATTCAACTTTTCTCGTTCACAGATAATAAAATCCGCCTGGTCGTATTTCACGCTGCTGTTGAACACTTTTCAGCCAAGTCAATAATAGTAGATTATATACCAAGGGCGTGAAGGGCGATAAAACAAAAAATGTCTCAGATCACAAGTATTTGACGCCCGAACATGCGATCTGAGGCTTCTTTTTTATCGCCATGTTTGAATTGATATTTGGAATCCTTCGCTAGCTCAGTTATTAAAATTGAGCACACGGTTAAAAAGCAACTTTGCACTCACGTATAACAAATAACTATTATTTTTTTACAACTATAAGTAATATTAGTTCCATGATCCTTTTGAAGCTAAATTTAAACTTAACCAACTAATATTCGCTTAACTTATCTATTTTAACTCCTTTTAAGTAAGTGATTTATTTAATAAATAATAATAAGATGAAACATCTTCTAAATTTAATCACAATATTTAAACTAAACGACATCTAACTTAGACAACGCAAAATGTCGATTATATGAACGGAATAGAGACTATAATTTCTAGTAGATAGATGGGTATACAAGTTTTCCTCAAAATGAGCTGTGACTATTTGATCTTAATTTAATCCCCTTTAAAATGAGGCTATTCTTAATTTCTAACAAGCTATAAATTCACCAACACACGCGAGTAAAAACCGTGAAAGTAGTTTTATTTCAAACAAATTTTTAAGAAAATTGAATGCCATAATTCTTTTTAACCTCTCAAATCCAGCTTTCAGCAATGGTTACATTTAAAAGTATTGTGGCATGGCATGTGTTTCAGCAATGATTTTTTTTAATTTTACAAGAAATAGAGCTAGGAAAAATTTGAATACCAAATCTTTGTGTTCGTCAACAATATTTCGACATATTTCTGATTTATTTTTCCATCTTTTTCTTTGTAATGATTGTGGTTATTTAAATAAAAAATAGCATTACTTTTGTTACCTTTTTATTAAAACACCAAACGCTGTTTACTATTTAATGAGCTAATTATGTTTGCCAGAAAATTATTATTTTACTAGGTAGGTACAGTCAAGCACATGTCAAATTGACGGTTGCAAAATAGCACTTAATGACAGCACACTTAAGGTGACAATATCAAGTAGAGCGAGCTCCGGCTTTGTACTGCATCACAACCATTCTAATCCTAGTTACTTTGTGTACGCTGTTATGAATAGTGATTAACTTAAATACGAATTACAATTAATTATTGGTTAACATTTATTTTCTTGTTACAAATAAGGCTGTAAAAACCATTGTACAATTACCTTGTCTACTTAACTTAGCTACAAAAACTGGGGAGATTTATCTGCTTTGTATACTTCAGTGAACTTATAGAAATAAATTATTTAAACGAAACCTTTGATAACCTAAAAAAAGATCCTAACGAACAGATCTATGTAAACGACTGGTCAATAAAATGAACAAAATCTTTTTTTATTTTATTGGCAATATGGCGTGCTACATATTTTCAGTAGGTAGGTACTATTTATTAATATTTCTTCAACACTATTTGCCCATCTATTGCTATAAAACCGTAACTAGCTTACACAGTATGTTTCAACAGAGGTATTGCGTCATCGCAATTAATTTTAATAAAGGCAAATTGTTTACCACTGCATTTTACCTATTGTGTTCGATTCCGAGTAAGAGCGTGACGATTCACTAATATGAATTTGTGCTCAACTAAAAGGCTTACTAAAAATATATCCGGTTGCGGATAAAGAATTCTTGAATATTTCTGCAGCTTACAAATACAATGCAACAAATGCAAAATTACATTAATCACAAAAGTTCCTCGGTACAAAAAGTGCCATACAAACAAAAAGCATCTAACTTGGAATTAATTGAATTATTGTGCAATCGCGCCTAAAAGTCTATGATTAAAAATCACTTTTTATTCGCAAAGGGATGTAACTCATACAGGCATGTCTTTAGTTTTATTTTACTTGAATTATACGTTAAATTGTTGGAGTGTTTGGCGCAAATTGAATGGTGACAGACTTATAGATGGCGAACGATGAGATCGTGAAAATCAAGTATAAAATTCTCAACGTCAAACACACCATGACACTTTTTTTTCAATGATTCCGAATGATAAATTGAATGTCAACACAAATCTTGTGTATCATAATAACACCACTTTTACTGCACATGTCGACTCTAAAACAATTTTTGAACTATTGAAACCTAATTAAGACTGACGCCATTGAAATGGCGCCAAACACTCTTCACTTTTTTTCCCTCAATCTAATTTTACTTCCTGCCTCCGCTCCGTAGCGCGGGACGTGGAGAAAATCTCCTCGGGGGAAAGAAAATATTTTCCTCTAGATCTAACTCCTGCTAAATCCAGAGACAAAACACTGTCTGTCAAGTGGTGGAGAGAGATTTTGTCCACGTCCCGTGCGAGAGCGACAAGTGCTTATTCCTAAAGCCAGCCCTAGCTTTAGGAATAAGCGCTTCTCGCTCTTTTCTCTATGCTGACGAAATACCCCGACGCAGGCTTCAACATCACGTCCAGTTTGAGGACAAGTTTCGTGTGATCTCCATGGAAGCGATAGTTGCGTATCAGATGCGTCAAGCTGGTCTTCATAGACATGTAGGCGTAGGTTTTACCTGAAATAGTAACATTAAAATTTATACAATTTATTTCATAGAGGGCGCTAAAACAAAGAATGGCTCAGATCGCAAGTTTCTCAAGGCTTTCTTTTTTACGGCCCGAGGTAAGAACTTTTATTTCGCCCCTTGACCAGGAAGTGGGATTTTCCGTACACAGGTATGACATAAATATGTATATATTTTGCTATAAACTTTGTAAGTATAATAAAAGGAGGAGCTCGCTAGCGTGCTTGGCTTGCGATTGCGTAAACTAGGTAATGTCGCTAAGGCCGGTCTTTGGATGGGTAAAAAATTTACTATCTCGAGTTCCTCCCTGCTTCGGAAGGCACGTTAAGCCGTTGGTCCCGGCTTGAACTGCATCGTTAATACCCACCAACTTGGACTATGCCAGCGTGGTATAATATGGCCCAATTTCCCTTCTATCCATAGGGAAGGCCTGTGCCTCAGCTGTGGGGACATTAAAAGGGCTGGTGATGATGATGATGTTATAAATTGCAAAAAAATCTCGAAAAGAAAATCTAATTAGCAAAGAAGGAGCTGGATAGCGAGGCGCCTGCGACTGCGTAAACTAAGCAAAGTTCGCTAAGGCTGGTCATTGGATTATTTATATGTATACAAATATTTGAGTATGAATTCTTACCTATACACATTCGCCTACCCAAACTAAAGCCAACGAAAGCGTTTGGGTTGTCCGGTATGGTGTCCGGGCTAAGCCACCGGTCCGGATTGAACTGGGCGGCGTCGGGGCCCCACATCGGGTGCTTGTGGATGCCGAACAGGAAGACGAAGCAGGTACGGTTAGATGCCAGTGTGTAGTTTTCTGGAAATGAAAGGATAGGTAAATGATTCCGTGATCATCGTCAAGCTAGGAATAATGGAGCGACAGATTGCCTGAGGTTTATATGATCTGACGGCCGCCTTGATCGAATGCTCAGATTGCTGGGTATTGGCCAAGAGGTGCCGGGTTCGAATCCTGGTAGGCGCAAACTTTGTGATGACCACAAATGTTTGTTTCTGAGTCATGTTGTGTATATGTTTATGTAGTATATTTTCAACATTTATATGAATTTGAAATCGGTCGACAAAATTTTACAGGACATTTTAACCGCTATAATGATCGTAATAGTAACAATTAAATTTGTAATGAAACATTAAGTAATAAAATACAAGAATGCAATTATTTGATTTATTAGTTGCAGTCGACGCACTTTGCGCGTGATTGTGCCTCTAGTGTTCTACTATAGCTACGCGCACCCGTCCGCTTAGGAACCCGCGAATTATGAACTATTGATTTAATTTTATTTAATATTAAGAATTTAATTTAATATTTTTCTTAAATAAATTTTATATTTAATTTTTTTTTGTTTTATGTTTTTAATCTGTATATTTACCAGTTTCAAGTAAAAGAAAAGGAAAATGTTGATAATTCTTTTGTCGACTTAGATTTGTTTTTAAACCTCACTAATGTAATGTTTAATAGCCCTAGAACCCCCCATAATAATTAGTCGATTCATTTCGATTTCACCCTGTAGTATCCATAACACAAGTGATTGCTACTTACTTTGGGCTAGATGATAGGTGTGAGTGTAAAAATATTTATTTATTTAATATTATTTATCTAAACAGACGTAAGCGCCAAATGACGTCACTGTACTGGACGAATGGAGAAATCACCCCTTGACGCGAAAAATAAAAAGATCACTTGTCAAAATTGAGGAACTGGCGTTTCCTATGTCGAAAAATATAAAATGTAATAGTTGCACGTAGGCAGGAGTAGGGTAAGGGGCCACGGGGGCCGAAACGGGCATGCTTCCTAAAACCAATACTCTGGTGTATACAGAGTTAGTCTCGTGTAGGTATACACACTGTAACACACTAGATTGTAAGCATCGTTAGCAACACCGTTTGTTTTACGAGCCTTACACCCGTATCACAAACAATACTTGTATAAGTAAAGAAGCAACACTGTGCGAAGTAAGACATTTGTCAATGTCAATGCGTTTTATCACTCAAATATTGTCTATAAATAGGTTTTTGAGACCCTGTGCGTTAACGCACCTCATAGTAATGTTTGTGAATACGGGTGTTAGGTAACATTGAGTTATGTCAAAACTACAATACATTGAACAAAAAAGATTTTTCAAGAGTGTATTGTTATCTATGTTTCATTCATAAACGAAAGGACGACGCTCTGCACTGATTTGCGGTGATGCGCGTAAATCGAGTTATTAAGGAGGCTGCTGGTATGTAGGTACTTAAAAATTAATTCTGTATAAATTTAGTTGTTGCACGTAGGGAGGAGCAGGTAGAATTTATATAAAGTTTGTGTTTAAATTAATGATATGAGTTTTTCGCTCGCCTTTGGCCAAAGTAATATGCCTCCTTATAATTTGCAAATTAATAAGTACGCTGTAATAAATTACGCTGTTGGTGTACTTAATGAAATTAAATTGAATAAGCCTACCTATTAATAACTGTACAATAACAATTAGACAAATCCAAACCCTTATCCCAACAGAAAAAAGTCAAAGTCCCAATGAATCTTACTCAATTGCACGTTCCTATCGAGACGCCGGGCCACCACCGGCACTATGGTGTACATCCTCATGCTCTCCTTCAGAACTGCCTCCAGATACACCAGCTTGGAGAGGTCCTGTTTCTCCACATCTCTGTCAGACTCCCCAAACACATCTAATATCCTAAGAAGAAGGAAGAGTATAATTATAATTAAATTAGGGCCTGTACTGTGGCCGTACCATGAAGTATTAGTGCGATCCAGACGCGGGTGACAAAACAGGACGCCGTTCTACTCAACTTATATCGTTGTCTCACTTTAACAATGGGAATTGAGTCACGTTTAAAGTTGGTGGTAAGGCTCTTGTTTCACAATCGACGGGTAAGTTCTGAATAGCTCACTTGGCAGACCATTTGACAGTTGTAATATAAAATTTAAGTCAATTTAACTGCCAAGTAAGCTAATCAGAACTTACCCGTCGATTGTGAAACAGGCCGTTAAAGTCTGCTTTTACATAACTCGCAACTGACTGTAAGAGAAATATACTAAAGGGGGACATTACTACACGGACATGCCCGCCAGACATGCCCTGGGGGACCTCGTTTGTATAGGTTGACTGTGACGGTCCTTCCTTCATCAGGCAAACATCGCACTGAGCACAGACTTAATAGAAGGGAGGCCCGGCGGGCATGTCCGTTTAGTAAATTTCCAGATTACCGCTACACTGAAAAATCCATTAGAGGCCGCGAGGAGACAAACGTATGTCTGGCTCTCCTTTTGAAAAACTTTTCTAGTCATTACTAATTTTTCTAGCATTTATACAATGTTCAAATTCAAATCAAAATAGTGACCTTAAATTGACAAATTCAGGTGACGCATAGTGTTGATGAAAGGTAGACACCGCAATACTTACTCTTGGTACGCCTTCTCCTGCACCTCAGGGTGTGACCCCAGCAGCAGCAGCGCGTACATCAGCACGTTGGCGGACGTGTCATGGCCCCCCACAATCATCGTGTCCACATGCTCTCTGATCTCTCTGTCGTTGAACGCGTGCTTCTCTATCGCCAGCTCCAGAAGGAGATCCAGGAACGGCTTGAACTTTGTGCCTAGAATGTGATTGAGCTCCTTAAGCTCATCATCATCGTCATCCCCATCACCAGCCCTTTAATCTCCCCACAGCTAAATAAAGGAAGAATGGGCTGTAAATCCGGAATGGTGGGTTTTGTCATCACCAACCTTTTAATTTCCCCACCGCTGGGGCACAGGCCTTCCCTATGGATGGAAGAATTAAGGGGAATGGGCTTTCATTCACCACGCTAGTCCAGTTTACGCCATGTCCAGTTCACGCTAGACCAAATTGGTGGGTGTTAACGACTGAAAACCAACGGATTAACGTGCTTTCTGTAACATGGAGGAATAATAAATTTTTGATAACCCATCCGAATTGAATTGCAATATTCGCCAAAGCCGGTCATTGGATGATCCAATGACCGGCTTTGGCGAACACGGCTTAGTTGAGAAGCTCGATAGCGCAGGTGATTGGGTAACTATTAGATTTTAATTTTAACATTATATAAATGTTAGAAAAATTAGTACAAAGATTTTGGTGGTTAGAAAAAGAATTTCGAAAAATTATGATCTTGAGGCGGGAATCGAACCCGCGTCCGCTGCTATCCGGGCAGGTGCCTGACCGCTCGGCCACCCAAGACACTAATTAACTTGCCAAAATTCTTCTAACCTTTACACTTCACGTTGTAAGCCAACGGGTACCCTCGCAATGTAGATAGCAGCGGACGCGGGTTCGATTCCCGCCTCAAGATCATAATTTATCGAAATTCTTTTTCTAACCACCAAAATCTTTGATTATATATAATGTTACCATTAAATTTTGTAAATTGTTTTAATAAAAAACAAATAGTAGTCGAAACTTCTAGTTTTCATATGAAAGCGTGTGATTCATAATTAAATCGCTCTAAGGACGAGCTAAATGGGTTTAACAACATAGAATTACCGGCTAATTGATTAGGCGAAGGACAACATACCAGCGTCCTCGCCTAACCCGAACTTCCACAAAAAACTGATGAAACAAGGGAAATTACTAATCGACTTACCAGATGTTTTTCCGGTGTTTCGTTCCGAATTGATGTTAGCGTTCATTTCTGACTTCCTCCTCTGGAGTACCTTTAATTAGCAAATGCTTGGGTTACAATAACTTGCGCGATTCAAGAATTTCGGGGTTAACTGTGTATAATCGCTTCTCGTCGGTTTATTCCGTACATGTTATGAGTTACATAGGTACGTCACGCCTTTCTGCCTTGGCGTCATGTATGTAATTCATAATATGCAGAGAGGAGCTCGCTAGCGCAGTGGCGTAGCGCGCTTGGCCTGCGATTGCGTAAACTAAACAATGTTCGCTAAGGCCGGTCATTGGATGGATGACCAAAAATTTATTATGTTGAGTTCCTCAGTGCTTCTGTATCTTTGGTCACGCATCCAATGACCAGCTTAACGAACATTGCTTAGTTTACGTAATCGCACGCCGAGCGCATAAATTGTTGCAATAAATATTAACGCATTAAAATTTGCATACATACAATCATACATACATAAATCACGCCTATATCCCCGAAGGGGTAGGCATAGGTGAACTTACCGACGTTTCGCCAATTATGTTAGGTCCCATGAGGTGGCGAGCCTATTGCCATTTATGGGGCACAAAAATCGCAGTACATTGCTATTGCTAGTTGGTATAAGAGGAACGCTGCTGCCCATTCCTTATAATTGATTTATCCTTAGTCGCCTTGTACAACACCCATGGAAGAGATTTGGGATGGTGACATTGTATTCTACTCTGCCGTCACCACCTACTGAGATTGTCATAATCACCACCAGCCCTTCCGGGACTGCTTGGGCAAAGAATGAATAAATAGATGGAAGAATATAGGCAGATGGCTCAGTGGGAATTGAGATTGACTAGGCGTAAACTGAGATTGTAGTTTCGTTAAATATAACTATTCTACTTTCATTGCGTATTTACACGGATCGCTGCACAGCTAACTGGGTGCCACTTGGCGACTTACCATCTAGAAATTAGCCATCTCGTAGAAATTCTAAAGGCTCATGACCAAATTATACGATTCTGTAATGCTATACCCATCTTCTGGCACTTTGCCGTTATAATGTGAAATTATGGCGCGAAAGGAATAAGTACTGAGTTTTAATCTAAATTCTCCTTAGAATATGATCTAGATGGCCAGTGTCTGTATTGATTCCCACATTAATGAGATTTTGCTAATAAGTATTTGCGATTTTTTTTAAGTAAAAATGTCAGAAATAAAACGCTGACGGTAGTATTATACTAATTTACTGTCATAGGGTTATGATTTTAGGTTAATGCAAAATATTCTACAGTCAATACCCGCTCAAGGCTGACAGTTAGTTAATTGTCTTACTGCCGCACTCAAAGACGTCAATTAACTTTAATGAGTATTCAATTTCAAAAATTTTCATTCCAATCTGGACCATAGACCCGGCAAGAATAGCGACTAGTTTTGAATTGTCATTTTTTGACGTTAAGTACTCATTAACGTTTAATTTGACGTCTCTGAGTGCGGCAGCTACTACCGCGTCGCGTAAGTCAAATAACGATAATGAGTACTTAACGTCAAAAAATGACAATTCAAAACTAGTCGCTATTCTTGCCGGGTCTATGGTCTAGATTTGAATGAAAATTTTTGACATTAAATACTCATTAAAGTTAATTGATGTCTCTGAGTGCTGCAGTTAGTTTGAATGTGATTAGTTCGTTGTTAGTTTGATTGACAATAAAACTGCCCCATGATTGTAATAATTACCGTATCCGACATATTGTGCAAGATCTTCAGGCACCTATCCTGTGTCCTCTTGACGCCGCTCCATTTGAAGGTGTAAGGGCTGTGCCACCAGAACTTTTGGAAACGGTCCACCAAGGTGTAAAAGATCTCCTCTGTGGCTTGGACGTACTGGCTGTTCAGAAGTGTGTGGTCCCCGAAATCCACGCCCAACGCCGTCACTGCAATAGGGCAGACAATATAGCAAATATCTACTAAAACAGGCAATAAAAGTCACCTTTGTGGTATCGGAGCCCCCATAAATATTTATACTATTTTGTTTATTCGATTTTAATTTTAACATTATATAAATGTTAGAAAATTAAGTACAAAGATTTTGGCGGTTAGAAAAAGAATTTCGAAAAATTATGATCTTGAGGCGGGAATCGAACCCGCGTCCGCTGCTATCCGGGCAGTTGCCTGACCGCTCGGCCACCCAAGACACCAATTAACTTACCGAAATTCGTCTAACTATAACATTATTTTGTTTATTAGTATTTGAAGTTACAACGGCAACAGATAATTTCAACTGTCTAACTGTCAGTCAATATTAGAAGCCAACTATTTGCTTATATCTCTTGAAAACACTGTCGAATGACCAATAACTTAGGGCAAATAATGAGGAACTCAAAAATAAAACCCCTGGGTTACCTATTTGTGAAGCAGTAATAGCTTATACAGGGTTACTGATCTATGAAATCAGAAGCCAAATTTTCGTAAAACTCTGTGTCATGACTTGTTTTAATGCAATCATTAAGAGAATAATTCAGAATGTATATTTCTTTAGGAAAATAACGATGAATTGCTTACAACAAATGGTCTCCAACGCGTTGTGCCTGGTGTAAGTCCAGTGATCAAACATCCCTTTGCCCGTTTCCTTCTCCAAATCCATCACCAACTTCCGCGATTGGCTGTTGAATACGCCGATGAAGCCGTCCAGCACGGTTTGACTGAACGCCGGATTCAGGAGTTTCCTGTGATTTTTCCATATGGACACTGGAAGAAAGGTGTCGTTTTGCATACACATACGTACATAAATCACGCCTATATCCCCGAAGGAGTAGGCAGTGGAGAATTTGTACCCACGTTTCTTCGCTAATCAAGTTAAGTCCCATGTAATAGGTGGCGAGCCTATATTGCTAAGTGTTAGAAGAGGTAGGTTGATTGGTAGTGCGCGGCATGTTTCGGTTTATTTCATTGGCGAGTTGTGGGATTGTATTTGGTGTATAATTTACAATGTACCTGCAATGTCATAACTCGTTGACAATGGTGGGTTTCTCTACAGCCTACTTGCATGCCGTTCTGCTAGCGGAGCGTTGGGCCCTGATACGTTTAGTACCATCTTGGTATTGAACGCGGCAGGGTCGGCGCTTCGTTGCGGATCGGGGCGTGGGCGGGTTTGGGAGACCTATCATTACAGACTGAGGCATGCTGCGCACTCCACTGTTTTTTTCCCACTATTTTTTTTTCTCTTGGACACACGGGTTTTCGGTATCTAGCGTCTTGACGATTCATAAGTGTATTGTAATCATACCAGATATGAATAAATGAATTTTGACTTTGACTTTGACTTTGTACGCTGCTGCCCATTACTCTTCGCTGTGCTTACCGTTAGTCGTTTGTATTCTGCTCTGCCGTCACCACACAGCTTTGTGTTGTTTTAGAAGAATTATTTTCCTTTAATGGGAAAGAATTCTACCAAATGGGTTTTATACGAACACTCCTAGTAATAAAATTATTTATTATGATTATTATTGCTTTATCATCACCATCGTCGTCCTCTTGCCCTTATCTCATTTCATTTAGGATCAGCGCAGTGTTTTTTTTCTTCCATTCACTCCTGTTGGCTGTCATCTAAATTATCTATTCCATTCACATTCATGCCATTTCTCACGCAACCCATCCATCCGATGTGGTTGGGGCCTTATTCGTTCAGCCCGACTAGCATAACCACCAAAACACAATATGCAGTTATCGCCTAGAACTGTCTAAAATGCATTGTTTTTTGACAGTTCAAAGCGATAATTGGCTCTAATCTCTAACATATCGTGTTTAGGTGATCATGCTAGCTAGGCAGGAGTGTGTTAGTTCTGTTACATGGTGTAAATGAAGGTTACTTGGTTAAATGAAGGCTCTTACCATGTCCCGTGACCAGTCCTTCGCCGAGCCAGGGTTTCGCGAAGTCATAGAAATCATCCTTCTGCATGCACGTGTTGGCGACAGTCAGAAACTCGTCTGGGTCCGTTATCACTGTAATATTTAGAGAAGACGGTTATTAAATTGCCTCGGAAGTTCTAAAGCTTTAACTTACTGTCTGATGCAAGTTTTACACGAGGGTAGAACAGTGAGGGAGAATAGTGAGTAGCACAGCTATTGTTTGAACGCACAAGACAGTACAGGGGGTCTACCGCCCAACTCGATTGCTGATGATAGCTATATTGTAATGCACTTCTTACAGCTATATCAGCCATCCTGAATTTTTAGGCGGCACGGTTTTTGTGCCAAATTCATACAAAATCATTCGGTGATCATTCGTTCAAAGCTATCGCTAATAGTTTGATAGGTACAAGGTACATTTGGTGCGAATTGACAGCATGACGTCATAAACTATAGCTTTTGCTTAAGCAATCGAGTTAGGCGGTAGGCCCCCAGAACAGGAGGTCTACTCTAAAACTCCGAACGATTAACTCACATCTGTCCGTCTTTCTCACGCCACTGCGTGTTCAAATAAGAGCGACAACGACGCAAAGATTCGATCGAACGAAATAAACTTCCAAAGTAACGCCTCAGTACTTTATTTGTACTGTGCTGGCTACTGTTCACTGTTTTACCCTCGTGTGAAACAGGCATTATTACGAACAGGAGACATTGTGCTGTAGGCCTAGCGAGAGACGTGGACAAAATCTCCACGGGGAAAAGAAAAAATTTCCTCCCGCTCTAACTCACACTAAATCCCGACAAAAAAACACTGTCTTGTGGTGGAGAGAGATTTTGTCCACGTCCTGTGCCAGGCCTGCTGAGCTCTGCCCGGCTAGCAACTGAACCACCGAAACACGATATGTTATAGCGATTTCTCTCTTTGAAGTGTCAAAAATCATTGTGGCCATATTTTTATGTTAAAGCTATATAGGCTTTAGAGTTTGGAGATCCTTGGGGGAGGCCTATGCCAAACAGTGGGCGTCTCTCGGCTGAATGATGATGATGATGGCAATGGAAGGCTTTATGGCGTCCATTTGTCGCTCTGATCTGTAAAAAATCCAATGATTTTTGACAGTTAAACGCGATAAATGGCTTTATCATATTTCGGTGGTCATGCTACCCGGGCTGCATTCAACTCGCGCGCTATTTGCTCTATGTACTCTGGGCATGCTAGCTAAGTAAATTTTTTCACACTCAGGCCGTTATGTAAGAGTAGAGTAGATACAGAAAAATTAATGGATTGCACATACCGTAAATTGTTCGTGGTCCGATCGACGCAGCAACTACACCTCCCATATCGTAGCTCTTCTCCGCCATGTTGGTTACGGCTTTCCATAGCTCTTTGAACAAAAAAAATCGGATAAGAAATAGTTTCACCCCGATAAGGAGTTTCTGTAGTGATGTAGGTAGGTAAAGGAAAATAATAAGGCATTATAATTTAGTGTAAAGGCATGAATAATTGGCAGCAGCATTACTTTTGTACCACCTAGCAGGATACTGCGATTTACGTACCCGATAGATGGCAATAGCCACCTATTACATAGGACCGAACATAATTGGCGAAACGTGGGTGTTAATTCACCTCTGCTTACCCCTTCGTGGATATACAGGGTTATTTTTAAATCACCAAAAGCCGTGTGGCGACGGCAGAGTAGAATACAATTGTCACCACCCCAAATCTCTCCCGTGGGTTTCGTACAAGGCGACTAAGGATAAATCAGTGATGAGGAATGGGCAGCAGTGTTCCTGTTATACTACCTAGCAAAGTACTGCGACTTTTGTGCCCGATAAATGGCAATAGGCTCGCCACCTATTACATGGGACCTAGCATAATTGGCGAAGCGTGGGTGCTAGTTCACCTCTGCCTACCCCTTCGGGAATATAGGCGTGAATTATATGTATGTATGAAGATTTTGTTTGTTTGTATGTATGTACCAAAAACCTCCCATGACTTGATAGCATCATAAACAACAACGTTAGTTTTATGAGTTTTAAACGCAATACATTGCGCAAAATTATTTTTAAGTTTTTATTATACTGTCGTGACATTCGTACGTCTATGTTTTCATTCATAAACGAAAGGACGACGCTGCATGCCGATGCAAGTAGGTATACGTAGAGTTATTGGCTTTTAGAGCGGTAAATTAAAATAGTATTTTTTTGTATGAAAATAAAATCTTACGAATCATCAAGTCGCAGAACAAACATTGATGCTTATGATGATAGCTATCTACTCCTGCGAGGTTTTTGGTCTTTTAAAAATAACCCTGTATAGGCGTAATTTATGCATGCATGCACTTACAGCCATACCCTGGCAAGAATAGCCAACTAGTCACTATACTTGCCAGGTCTACAGCCTCCATTTAAGTGAACATTTTTGTATTAAGTTCTCATTTGATGACCGCCTTGGTCGAATGCTCAGATTGCTGGGTATTGGCCAAGAGGTCCCGGGTTCGAATCCTGGTAGGGACAAACTTTGTGATGACCACAAATGTTTGTTTCCGAGTCATGGTTGTGTATATGTTTATGCAGTATATTTTCAACATTTATATACATAATTATTATGATATTAAAAATATGTCCGTCATCTAGTATCCATAACACAAGTGCTTAGGCTACTTACTTTGGGCTAGATGATAGGTGTGAGTGTAAAAATATTTATTTATTATTATTTATTATTAACGTTAATTGACGCCTTTGAGTACGAATGTCTAATATAGATTCGCCCCTACATGTAGCTACTAAAAAAACATACGGGTATGAATTGAGTAACCTCCTTAGTTTTTTCGTCGGTTAAAAATGGTAAAATACCTGAATTTCTGATCTTGAATAAAATTATATGCAGAAGTAGGATCGGATAGGGGATTTTTGACATTTCATTGAAATGGTTTTTTTTTGTTAGCCTTTCCCGCTGCTAGGCAAAGGCCTCCCCCGCAGCCCTCCATCTCGGGCGATCCCTAAACAATTCCGTCCATATCTTGCTAACGGTTTATTTAACGTAAATGTTTACTAAGTTATTAATTGTTTAAGGACCTGTTTCACAATCGACAAGTAAGTTCGAAGAAGCTCACTTTGCAGTTCAATTGACATACATTTCATATTACAACTGCCAAATGATCTGCGAAGTAAGCTACTTGGAACTTACTTGTCGGTTGTGAAACAGGCCCTAAGTCTATTTTGAGTGGACTACCATTCACTCTTGTTTACTTTTATTAAGCCCGCGCGGACAGTAGCGCTATTGACAGAGAAGATAAGAGTATGGGTTTCGTAGGAGGTGGCTGTGTTATAAAAAAGGCATACCCGCGGGCATGTCCGTGTAGTGAATTCCCTGCTTTAGCGTGCATATACCAGGAGACTTATTGGTCACTGCAAAAATCTGTCTGAATGAATTCCAAAAAAATGTGCCCAAAAAGTCTCCTGGGGTCCTACCGCCTAACTCGATTGCTAAAGCAAAAGCTATAGTTTATGACGTCATGCTGTCATTTCGCACCAAATGTACCTAAACTATGAGCGATAGCTTTGAACGATGATGATCACCGAATGATTTTGGTATGAATTTGGCATAAAATCCGTGCCGCCTAAAAATTCAGGATGGCTGCTATAGCCGTAAGCAGTGCATTGCAATATAGCTATCATCAGCAATCGAGTTAGGCGGTAGGCCCCCTGGAATACATACATACATAAATCACGCCTATATCCTGAAAGGGTAGGCAGAGGTGAATTAACACTCACGTTTCGCCAATTACGTTCGTTCCCCTGCAATGGGTGGCGAGCCTATTGCCATCTATCGGGCACGTAAATCGCAGTATATTGCTTGGTGGTACAGAAGTAATGGTGCTGCCCATTACTCATCGCTGTCTTTTCCCTTACTCGCCTTGTACGACACCTACGGGAGAGATGGGGGTGGTGACAATTGTGTTCTGCTCTGCCATCACTACACACGTGGATTCCTCAAAATGGAGGAATTCGATAAAAAGTAATGGTCACCCATCCAACTACCGGCCTTACTCAATATTGTTTACTTAAAGCGATTGCAGGCATCGCGCGCTAACCACCGCGCCATCAAGTCCTCTATTTAGATTTCTACAATAATTAGTAGGGACTAAGTCATACACGTTCGAAATGAAATCGGATACTGTGCCATGTTTCAATTTTGTAGTCCGAAAAAATGTCTGACTGCGTTATTTTATGTCCTAAATAATCAATTACTCTACGCGGGCATTCGAATATAATTGGAATCTAATTTCGAATTATTCTAAGTTAATTATTTAATTATAGTTAATTATAAAGCTAATTATTTTTTATTTAATACAGTATTACAATTGGTTTTCCCTATTGAGTACAGCGACTAGGGTAGTGTACAAATTAATATTTCTGGTTTTCTATGTAGTATTAAAAAAAATATTTTTTAAGCATTTGGTATAAAACAAATTAAATATATTTTTTTTACAAACTGATTACGAATTTACGACCAGGCAGCGCGTCAAGGTTTGGTGAAAAATATAATATATTTTCAATTTGAAAAGCAACTGGGTTCGCCACCTCTGCTAAAATGCACTTACTGCTGCTATCAAACCAGCATAAAAACTAAAACTAAAGTAGGTAGGTACTTACTGCAGCTGTCACCGGCAAGCAAATGCGCGTGCCCCAATAGCGGTAGAGCCCCGGGGAATTTCGGCGGCTCATTCTCGGAATCCGGGCAACTTTTCTTCCACAGATAATACGCGTACAGGAAACACGCCACACTAAACAGAATCGGCACTAACACAGTCATTTTGTCGTCTCCTGAATGGTCGCTTAGGTTTTAAGATAAGCCCTCAGTGAAAATCTGAAGCCAAAAAACGGAATTAATTCTTTGGAATTAGATATGTTTTCCTTTGCGTTTCCGCGTGAACACTATTAAAAACATACTGGGGACAACTTTTCTAAAGATTTTTAAGCCAAGGAACTTTTTTAAAATTTTAAATTTTTACATCTAATATTTTTAAATGTTAAATATACATAAATCACTGTTAGTTTAATTTAAATAGATTAAATTATGATTATTATTAAATAGATTATTTTATAATTATTTGATAGTAAATATTAGTTAAACAATAATTTATAGCCTTACTTAATTTTCAACTTATTTAAACTACTTTTATTTTCATCACCATTTAAATAAACTAATTATTTATTATATAATTGTTTTTTATTTTTATTTACGGCTAATTAGTTTTGAATAAAGTTATATTTTTGCCGGACATACGTCCACTAGGTACGTAAATACGCTACAATTATGATAGCTAATAGAATAAGTGGGAATTACAATTGAATCATGTATAACGGAATGTAGAACGTAACGAACTGCGCAGGACATTGCAAAAGTATGTTTTATATTAGCCCTAAAATAATGGTTGCTTCGATACGTAGTCCAAGAGCCGACATTATCGCTTTGCACTTAGCGAATAGTGGCCGCGTTTGTGGTGATTCCATACCTAACACTGCTTCACCCAAAAGGGTTAATATTAAGAAAAGTTGGTGAAAAGCGGTGAGCGCGTCTAGCCCGTAAATTTGGAAGATAAATAATGGATGTAATAGCTTGTATTCAGATAGGTGACATTTAATTAAATAACATGATGTGCAAGGTACTTTGTGGTCACTCGTCAAATCCCTGTGTTGACTATACGGTACTTCATTTCTTAACCTCAAATAATTTGCCATAAAATCATCATCCATTACACGTTTAATATAAACTCAGTAGGTACCTAATCATAATGTACCAATATTTTCAATTTTTATACCGATATAATGGTCAATACCCAAAAAATAAATAGGTTATGAAATATTTTGATGATGTAGGGCTACAACATAGCCATTAAAACATTTTATGAGACCCAACAGGTTACAATATTATTTAATCATAAAAACCAAAACCAAGACACTTCGCCGTCTATCCCCGCGTCTATGAACAGTTTTACGCCACAAATTAATTATTTATTCATTGGTCCTTCAAGTTTTTTTTCAGTTTCCGTTCGTAAATGAGTCGGTTATTACATTTCCTTCGGTTTAGTAAGTAACCGAACACGTTTGCACGTCGCATGTCTGAAATTAGTGCGCGCATGTCCGATGAGAACTAGCTCCTCTAAATTAAAAACAATGTATTTTTTTTTTTCTTTAAGACTTTTACTTCGTTATTATTTTTTTGTTTGTTTTTTTTATTCGAAAAATATCACTTTTTGTCAGATTTTATTGAAATTTATTTTACAAAAACACAAAACTTAGCTATTTAGAAGATTTGTCCAGACAGCCTGAGCGTGACGCATCGGTTTCGTAGAAATAGTTTTGACATTTTGCTTACGATCGTTAGCTACATGTCATGTGGTTACGAATTCATCACGTCACACAGACGCCATCCATTGAAAATTTTAATTTGCATTATTAAAAAAACATGTTTTTTTTTTAATCCAAACCTGAAGTTTTTACAAAAAATTCATTTATTTTGGGTAAATTAAGTACGTAAAAACGACGTGGTGTAGTTTTTTCAAACTGGTGAAAATTCGCCATTATTCGAACGTTCGTACGCATCGTGCGCGTGCGATCATTCATGCGCATCTCCGCAGAGTAATGCGTGTTGATCCACATTCACGTGTTAATATCACTGTGAAACCGTGTTTTCAGTGAAAAATCGAAAATGAGCACGGCGGCATTAATATGCAAAGAAACCAACTATGGGTAGTAGAAATTAATACTTTTATCTCACACCTGACCATAAAGTGTACAATATCCTCTTTCCTACCGCCTAACTCGTTTGCTGATGGTAGCTATATTGCAATGCACTCCTTACGGCTATAGCAGCCATCCTGAATTTTTAGGCGGCACGGATTTTGTGCCAAATTCATACAAAATGATTCGGTGATCATTCGTTCAAAGCTATCGCTGATAGTTTAGGTACATTTGGTGCGAAATAACAGCATGACGTCATAAACTATAGCTTTTGCTTTAGCAATCGAGTTAGGCGGTAGGCCCCCTGGCCAGGGGGTGACATAAAACTATGATCTTACCACGGGCAATAAAAAGGAAAGCCTTAGTTTCGGACATGTTTGGTTTTATCGCCCTTGGAATTCTAATATTTCTTAGTTTTTTACAGTTCAGAAGAATAAAATTCTTGGACAGTCCCTGGACTCTAACCTGTACTTTAATTCATGTATAAGAAAAACTTTATGAAAACCAATTACCTAACCTTGACTAAGTACTGCTTTAAGCATGTGGTACCTAATTGAAGTTACCATCTGCCCCCTTGGATGCATGGAAACAAATTGAAACACAAAAATGTCCGTTTTAGGCAGTTGGCTTTGGCAGTTGGCTTTTTTCCCCTAAATAAAGCATGAAAGAGAAACAAAATGTTCATTAATTTTTCAATACATTTATTACGAAAACAATAAAAAACAATGGTATACAAAGAAAATATATAAATAAATTAAAAAAGTCATTTAACAAAAGTTTGAAAAAACAAATCGATGCAGCAAAAAATCACTGTGTAAATACCACAGCCTTTTCAAGGTTAACCGTCAGTTCTGACATTATTACCTGTGAACAAAGAATTCTTAATTATCATCACTTCAAAACAGACAACAGCATTCCATACAAGACATACGTGCATAAATCACGCCCATATATCCCCAGAGGGGTAGGCATAGGTGAATAAACACCTACGTTTCGCCAATTAGGTTAGGTCCATGTGGCGAGACTATTGCCATTTATCGGTCACGGAAATCGCAGTATATTGCTAGAAGGCATAAGACGAACGCTGCTGCCCATTACTCATCGCTGTCTTTTACCCTTAGTCGCCTCGTAGGGTCGGGAGAGGTGGGGGTTGTGAGTCACCACTGGTGACAAATGTATTCTGCTCTGCCGTCACCACACGGCCAAAAAAAAATGCATATTCATCTAAAAATATGGGAAATAATAAAGAGACCCACGAAGTAAAAGTTTGCATCTTCTGACGATTTCTATTCTATGCAATTTATTCGATGATAAGTCGGAGGACCTTAACTAAGTAAGTCATTGAAAAACTGCAAAGAATATGTCGGTATTATAAGAAACTAGTGGTCGCCCGCGGCTTCGCTCGCGTTAATGTCGGTTGTTATATAGCCTATAGCCTTTCTCAATAAATGTACTATCCAACACAAAAATAATTTTTCAATTTGAACCAGTAGTTTCTGAAATTAGCGCGGTCAACCAACCAAATAAACAAATTCTTCAGCTTTTTAATATTAGTATAGATGGAGGCTGATGGAACATCTTCTTCCTGCCCTTATCCCGCTCTAGGCGGGGTCGGCACAACATGTTTTCTTCTTCCATTCCTCTCTATCCTTCACCAATTTCTCATCCACCCCTCTCGCTATCATATCCTCCTTTACACAATCCATCCATCTTTTCTTTGGTCTTCCTCTCCTTCTACGTCCTTCCACGTTCATACTTAACATTATTCTGCCAACATAGCTTTCATCTCTTCGCATGACATGACCAAACCATCCAAGTCTATCACTCCGCAGCCTCTCAGTCACTGGCGATACTTTCAAACTTCCCCTTATATACTCATTCCTTATCTTGTCTCTCCGTGTCACTCCACACATCCACCTTAACATACGCATCTCTGTTACATGCACTCTTCTTTCATCAGTCTTTTTCATAGCCCAACACTCTGATCCATACATGACAACAGGTCTAATGACCGCCTTATAGATTTTCCCCTTAAGCCTAAGGGGCATCCGTGGGTCACATATTGTTGCTGAGACCTGTCGCCACTTCATCCATCCTACGTTCGCTCTATTCCTTACATCCCGGTCAATATCACCGTCGCTTTGGAAGAGCGATCCAAGGTACCGGAAATCCGAGCAAACTGGTAGGAATACACCACCTAAGGCAATTCGGGAGAAACTGGAGGGGCCACCAAAGTCACAGAACATGTGTTCGGTTTTTGTCCGACTGATCTTAAGCCCAACGCTTTCCAATCTCTCCTGCCATTTTCCCAGCCTGCTTTGTACCTCGGATGCATCTTCTCCGACAAGTACAATGTCGTCGGCGAACAGCATACACCAGGGTGCCTCCTCCTGTATGTCCGATGTCAGAGCATCCATAATCAGGAGGAACAAATACGGGCTTAGAGCCGATCCCTGGTGCAAGCCTACGGCCACATCGAACTTGTCGGTAACGCCAGCCTCTGACCGAACATTCGTACTAGCTCTTCTATACATTTCAGACACAAGCCTCACATACTTCTCAGGCACTCTCTTTTCTTTCATAGCCCACCACAGAACTGTACGCGGAACTCGGTCGTATGCTTTCTCCAGGTCTATAAAGACCATGTGCAAGTTCTTATGTGCACTACGGTATTTTTCGCACAGTTGCCTTAGAGCGAATATTGCGTCGGTTGTTCCTCGTCCCGGCATAAAACCGAATTGGTTCTGGGTGACATTACACTCCTCTCTCATTCGTCTCGCTATCACTTTCTCCCATATCTTCATACTATGTGACATGAGCTTTATTCCTCTATAGTTGTTACAGTCCTGCACATCACCCTTATTTTTGTAAATGGGCACCAGCGTACTGTTACACCATTCATCTGGGATCGTCTCTTCTTGTAACAACTTATTGAAGAACAAAGTCAGCCACTTCCATCCCTCCGCGTTCAGAAACTTCCAAACTTCAACAGGTATACAATCAGGGCCTGTCGTCTTTCCATTCTTCATATTTCTCACAGCCATTCTTACTTCCTCTAAACAAACATCATCTACCATGGAACATGAAGTATAAGAAATGTCGGTATTATAAGCTGACAGAACATGAAGTAAACTATTCGATTTTAATTTCAACATTACATAAATGTTAGAAAAATTAGTACAAAGATTTTGGAGTGCCTTGGTTGGCCGAGCGGTCAGGCACCTGCCCGGATAGCAGCGGACGCGGGTTCGATTCCCGCATCAAGACCATAATTTTTCGACATTCTTTTTCTAACCACCAAAATCTTTGTACTAATTATATCTTAACCTAGTATAAATAATTAATACATCGTCTACTGCTACGTCTGAAAAATAAATATAAATTAAAAAGTATCAAGACATTTAGTCCAATTTCTCCAGTATTTCCCTCTACAATTTTTATGTATGTGTATGTAAAACAACACTTTTCTTTCTAAACATTCCCGCATCAAGACCATAATTTTTCGAAATTCTTTTTCTAACCACCAGAACATGAAGTAGGTGTACTTAAAACCTTAGACATTGTTGAGCAGTGTACATCGACTTACACAGTTAAATATACTGCAGGCCCAGTGCCACCGCGTGTGCCAGCACCGCCTCGGCGGCCTGCCTCGCCTCGAGGTGGGACCGGGCCGCCTCGTGCCACGTCGAGGCAGCGGCCCGAGACGCGCCTTTAAGCGATGCCACGTAGCGGACTGCGGACGCTATGTTGCCTCGCTCTATGTAATACCTGTGTAGTAAAATACATACATAAACGAACAGGCCGTGTGGTGACGGCAGAGATAAATCAATTACGAGGAATGGGCAGCAGCGTTCCTCTTATACCGCTTAGCAATAGCAATATACTGCGACTTTTGTGCCCGATAAATGGCAACAGGCTCGCCACCTATTACATGGGACCTAACATAATTGGCGAAACGTGGGTGCTAGTTCACCTCTGCCTGCCCCTTCGGGGATATAGGCGTGATTTATGGTTGTATGTAAATGACACATGAGGAGCTCAATAGCGCAGTGCTGCCTTTCTAAGGCCACTGCCACACCGGCCAAAAAAATAAAGTAAAAAAAAATGCAAAAATAATATTTGTCCTGGTGCGGGAATCGAACCCGCGTCCTCTGTAATCCGGACAGATGGTTGGCCCGAGTTGGTCGAGTGGCATAGATAGGCATTTCACTGAAAAATTTCTGACTTTATTAGTGAGTAATATTGTTACTAATTAATAAAAAAACCATAGAATACCTATTGCAATTACCTACGTAATCAACAAAACAACAGGAACAATTTTTGAACAAAACAACAAAAAAAACAACAATCGGGCATCGTGAGCAAGAAATATAGCAACTTTGCTTTCACGAGCTTCGTCACTGTTTTTTGTTTGTGGAGAATTTGTGTGTAGTGACGTCATAATTCATAGGAGGCAGACAAGAAAGTCTTTGAAAAATGTTAATATTATTTTTCCTTTATCCGTGAAATAAATGACATGATAACAAGATACAAACGAGTCGCTCAGCTGTAGGACTTGACAGTGTTTTGTATCAGGATTCAGCTGTGAGCTAGAGCGAGAGCAAAATGTTTTCTTTTCCCCCCCGAGGAGATTTTGTCGCTCTCACCTAGCTCTCCGCAGCAGGTCAAACGTATCCAAGTCTTCGGCAGGCTCTCGGGGCGTATTGTCAATCTCAGCTTGCGGTATGCACGAAAGCTGAAATCAATTAGACTACATTATGTGATTTGCACATGAACATACACTCGTGTATATAGGACATAGGGAGAAAAGATAATATGTACGAGGCGGGTCAATAAGTCCGTGACTTTTTGAATTATTTGAACCTCGACAAATCATATTTTTTGGAAGGGATAAAAAAATTGGAGAAGCGTTCGACAAAGTGTATAGAGCTCAAGGGAGACTACGTTGAAAAATGAAATGATTTATTTATCAAAAAATCTGTGTTTTATTCCAAAAGTCACGGACTTATTGACCCGCCCTCGTAGAATTTGGATTAAGGGCCGGTTTTTCGATGCATAACTCAACCAATTGTTAAAAATTGTTACTAGGTAATATTTAAATATTATACTGATAACATTTAGTAACAATTTTAGTTACTAATGGTTAAATATTGGTCTGATATTGTTACTAATGGTTAAATACCAGTCTGATATTGTTACTATTGGTTAAATACCAGTCTGATATTTAAAGATAAGTAACAATTTTTAACAATTGGTTGAGTTACTAATGGTTAAAATATCAGTCTGATATACATACAACCATTACTTAGCAACAATTTTTTACAATTGATTGAGTTGACTATGCATAAAAAACACCGGCCAACTGAGCATGCCGTACCAATACCAACCTTCATGGAAAGCACCAAAGACTGTAGCCAGGACAAAAAGAAGATTGGCAATGGTCCCCCGTCGGCTTCGACAAGCGCCAATGCCAAAGCCGCCTTCTCCATCTGTAATCAGAGGGGCATTCGAACGCATAGAACACGAAAGTATGAAACTACATACATAAATCACGCCTGTATCCCTGAAGATAGGCAGAGGTGAATTGACACCCACGTTTCGCCAATTATGTTAGGTCCCATGTAAGAGGTGGCGAGCCTATTGCCATTTATCGGGCTATAGTATAAAAACTGACGCATTATTTCCTCTATAATAGGTCAGTTTCATACATGTTGTATTCTATGCATTCGATAGATTGGCTACTTGGCTAGGGGGGCTGATGGATGGAACTCTTTATTGGGTGGTAAAATTATTGCTACCATAATTTGAACCTGATTTTGCGGTGTGGTGACGGCAGAGCAGAATAGAATTGTCACCACCCCCATGTTTCCCGTGGGTCTCGTACAAGGCGACTAAAGGTAAACTAAAGGTACAACAGCGATGGGTAATGGGCAGCCGCATTCCTCTCATACCACCTAGCAATATACTGCGATTTATGTGCCCAATAATTCCCTATTACATGGGACCTAACCATATTGACAAATGTAAAAAAACCCCTTCGGAGATATAGGCGTGATTTATGTACGTATGTCATTGGCCTCCAACAAGCCTTAGCCGCTTTCCACTCGCCTTGCTAAGTGGAAACAATGAACAAGAAAAAAAGTGCTCACTCTGTGATATCTCTCCCGAAGAACGCTCTCAGGCACTAGACCGTCACTCCTCACCGACTCCGGTATGGATTTGAGGACGGTCTTAACTAATTTGTCATCCTCCGCTGAAACAAGATTGTGATCAAAAATGGAGATTAAATTTCAATCGAATTTCCCTCCCGTGGGTGTCGTACAAGGCGACTAAAGATAAAACAGTGATGGATGAGAAATGGGCAGCAGCGTTCCTCTTGTACCACCTAGCAATGTACTGCGACCTTTGTGCACGATATATGGCAATAGGCTCGCCACCTATTACATGGGTCCTAACATTATTGGCGACACGTGGGTGCTAGTTCACCTCTGCCTACCCCTTCGGGGATATAGGCGTGATTTATGTATGTATGTATGTATGTACGAATTTCTCTGGACAATATTCAAATCAAATCACACAATCCCAATCGTTTGTTAATAGACAATTCTCTATAGGGTTCCGGCAAGCGTTACTCTTACATAACTTGTTTTCTTTCCATAAAAGTAATGTTTATTTTGATTTTTAATTGAACATTATAATATTATTATGTTAGAAAAATTATTAGAATGAAAAATAGCTCACAAAAAGACAAGAAATATGCAGATTCTATAAATTCTATAAACTTGGGAGTTTTAGTTTAGTTTCGATCAATTTCCGATATAGGATTTTTTGTGATTCTAACCAAAGTGTTTTTTAAGAGGAATTTTGATTGTAGTGAAGTGAACCATTGACAGTGAAGATGATAAGAGTTATGTTAGCATAAGAAACAAAATGCAAGAAGTAAAAAGAGTAATCAACATGAAATACTGTTTTTATTCTTCGTTGTGAACAATGATATTGTTTTTAATTCCGTTCTTTGATTGTACCGCGCTTATGACAACAACTATCGACCGCTACACTTATCTTTATAGCACCATCACTTATTACGCGTGACTGTTTACGATCGGGTTGCGCCATCATTCGAATGTTCACCAACTGTATCGGTACGCTATCGCGAATGGAGCTCAGGGAAAATTAATGGTACTAAATTCTCAGATTGCAGAGTTTTGTGTCAAATGTTTTACCCGTTCCGCCGTTTCGAAATCGCCCCGTGTCCGGCTGTTAAAATGCATCGAGGGACAACGCTATAAAATCTTAATTAATTACCGTTATAACATTACTGTTATTTGGCAATAATACTTGATAATCTATACTAATATTATAAAGCTGACGAGTTTGTTTATTTGGTTGGTTGGTTGAACGCGCTAATCTTAGGAACTACTGACTCAAATTGAATATTTTTTTACATACATAATTCACGCCAATATCCCCGAAGCGGTAGGCAGAGGTGAACTAGCACCCACGCTTCGCCAATTAGGCTAGGTCCCATGTAATAGGTGGCGAGCCTATTGCCATTTATCGGGCACAAAAGTCGCAGTACTTTGCTAGGTGGTAGGTATAAGAGGAATGCTGCTGCCCATTCCTCATCACTGATTTATCCTTAGTCGCCTTGTACGACGCCCACGGGAGAGATTTGGGGTGGTGACAATTGTATTCTACTCTGCCGTCACCACACGGCCATATTTTTTTTTGTGTTAGATAGTCCATTTATCGAGGAAGGCTATAGGCTATATAACAACCGACATTAACGCCAGCAAAGCCGCGAGCGGCCACTAGTATTATAATAAAACACCTCGCAAGACTTGTGGTGGCGTATGTATTAGTTGGATTTTCCACCGTTTTGTCTGGTTGTTAAAGTACTGTTAAAACCGTAATGAAATATGTTAATTACTGCTGTTATTTCGGGACAATACTTAAAAGTAAGTAAATCATTATGCACAGTTTATGGTGGTACCTAACAGTAACAACGTCAATATGCGTCAAGAATTATAACTAACGACGGGTCCCAATATTCTATCTACAGTGAAAAGTAAGCTTACTGAAGATTAGTTGCCTGGCATTTTTTGTTATATCACCTACGATAAATAACCGAAGTTGCTAAGCAACTGAGCTGTAGTACGTCTTCAACTATAGATAGAATATTGGGACCCGCCGTAAGGCTGCGTTTCCATAGAAGCGGAGCTGAGCTGAGACTAACAAAAATTGACCAATGGTATTGCTCAAATCGCACATCTCATATCCGCTCCGCAATATCATTAGTAAATTTTTGTAAGTCTCAACTCAGCTCCGTTTCTACGGAAACACAGCTTAAGTGGAGAGTAAACCCCCAACAACAGCATACACACAAAGGGCATATTGGTGTCAGGCAGTAGAGTATACACACATACTTGACGCCCTCTCGATGGCACGAATCTCCTTATCCACTTTCACTATGGGTTCTCCCTTCTTGGTGGCTGCTAGAAGAGCTTCTCCCGCAGCCCACAACTCCTGGGAACGTCGGGCCTCCCTCTCAGCTTTCAATCGTTCTGAAAAGCGGTCGATCCTTACAAATACCACCCCAATCATTGAACTCCTATTGTTTACCTTATAACTGAATGCCCGCAATCTGAAAGTGGAGCTCGCTAGCGCAGTGGCATAGCGCGCTTGGCCTGCGATTGCGTAAACTAAGCAATGTCGCTAAGGCCGGTCATGGCCGGATGGGTGACCAAAAGTTTACTATCTCGAGTTCCCGCGTGCTTCGGACGCCACGTTAAGCCGTTGGTCCCGGATGCATCTGCAGTCGTCAATACCCACCAACCCGCACTGGGCCAGCGTAGTGGGTTATGGCCCTATCTCCCTATATTCTTCCATCCATAGGCAAGGCCCGTGCCCCAGCAGTGGGGACACTAAAAGGGCTGGTGATAATGATGATGAGATGATAGTCACAATATAAATTATCCATTACAGAATTTCATTTAGTTCAATTGAGAATCGGCCTGCTGATCATCAAATTAAATATTTCATGCTCCTGCCTAGTCATACTGTGAACTAAACTGCTAAGCGCTGATATACTCGTACGTATGCACATTGTTATTTCGTGTGGAAAATTTAAATGTCATTTGTGGTTATTGGCGAAGAATCCTAAAATCAATTACAAAATTCAAAGAGTACCTATAACTAATACTAAAACAATCAGTAACTACATACAAAATACTTACTTACCTTTTTTTGAATTTCAATATTTATTTTGTCGTCTATAGGATTAAATTGCCAAGCCAGACTACGATTGGTCTTCTGAATCCGCTGGATTGTTAAAGAACATAAGTTCGTATTATCAGACTTATAGTGTGCATAATTGTGTAAAGCATTCAAAAGCTAGTGGTTACCGTTCAATTTGTCTTCAACCACCTTAAGCTTCGCTGCCATCTCGGCCAGAAGATTAGCGAAATTTCTTTTCTCGCATGCCACTTTCTCTTGGACCATTTTGTTAAGTTTTACCGTCATCTAAAATAGAGCAATTGTTTGACTCAATCTCTTAAAGCGCTTGCGCACTACATCCGATCCGAATCCGAGCTTTTGACGGTCCGTTGTAGCCGAAGAACTATTTCTATGGTAGCTTACGCACTGCATCCGATCTCTGTCCGAGGTTTCTAGACCAACAATTGTTTGACGGATTCGGATCGGATGTAGTGCGTAAGCGCTCTTATACTCCGCCCAATCATTTATTGTCTATTTAACAGTTCTTATAGTGTTGTGACCAAAAAGTGATTATATACGATATCGATAGTACAATTTCCGTTTTCACGGCAAACAAAATTCAATATCTATTAATAAATGCATGTGCCGAAGTAACTGCCGAAAACAGGGATAATATTGTTGGCGGATTGGAAAAATCATGTGGCCTTAGATAATTTAGAAGAACAAGAACCTATACTAATATTTATATAAAAGTGAAGAGTTTGTTTGTTTGTGGTTAAACGCGGTTAATCTCAGGAACTACTGACTCGAATTGAAAAATTATTTCTATGTTGGATATTTCATTTATTATTTACATGTGAGGTTTATTAAAAAAAATTAAAAGATTTTTTATTTCTGCACTATGCAATAAATTTACACCTAGCGAGGCCAAAAAAAATTGAGTAAACTCTCTAAAAATTAATATACGATTTACGAATTGAACATACGACTTAAGAGTGATAAATATATATTATGTTAAGTATTATTACATCATGAGCTTTTTTTAATTTAATTTTTATATTGATTCTCTGAAACCACAATTTGATTTTAGAATGTATGTATATATTTTTAGGAGCTTTTAGTCATGTCGCCACGTCCGTCCGAGCCGACATGACTACAAGCTCTGCCGCTCTCGCGAGATTCTCTGGGTATCAGATGAAAATGGAGGGGTGAGCTGCAACCTGGGGGCCAATTCTCGCCATATGCGTGAATTCGAAAACTAAATCTCGAAATTCGAAATTAAAGTTCGACAGCTGCCGACCACTCGAAGTAATTCGAACGGTTTTCCGTCGAAATAAATTGTTCTCGATTTGTCCAGAATAGCTAGAAAAATGAAAAAAAAATCAAAAATCTCGAATTCCAAATTATTTCGATTGTGCGAGAATTGGCTCATAAAAAAATGACATATTAGTATCCTTCTCTCACATAAAACGTAAATGAAAACGTCAGAGGTAAAATAAATGTGAACGCACTGTAGTCGCGAGGCCCGCGCCGGCGGGAGATGCCCCAGGAACCCTCTCATGACAACGCAAGACGCACAGGACGGACATGTAATTTTATTTTATTTTATATTTTTGTACTGTTTTTAAACTACCTATACTCCTTTAAACTGTGTTAAAACGGGATTTATACCACGTACCTGGATTTTGTTACAATTCCGATATTTCGGCAGTTACATGCGCCATGGTCATCGGTCATGGTCATCATCAGAGTCATCCGTGATCAATTGTAACAAAATCCAGGTACGTGGTATAAATCCCGTTTTAACACGGTTATTCTCAGGTTGGTAGAGAGAGTTGGAACCGTTGAACCCCGGGGTGGTTTAGTTGGTAGGTCACGAGTCACCTTCACGCGGAGTCCAACATAACCTGTTACTCCCCCCCTGCCGGTGTATCCATGAGGATTCCCCCAGAAACCAAAAAAAATGGTAGAGAGAGAGTTATGGATCTCAAGCATCACGAGATACGACTCTGACTTCTGTTTCCTCTTCTTTCTTGATAATTCCCAAAACTTACCTCCTTCTCCTTCTGCTCCAATTTCTGCTTCAGCAGATCTTCGTGTTGCTCCAGTTGCTTCTTTAGCGCTTCCTTCGCTGTCTTGTCGTTGTTAAGTTTTTGATCTTGGAGCTAAATAAAAAACGTATGTACTGCACACTTCTCTATTTATCTTTATTGTGATATGACAAGAAATAATGTGACTAAAAAAGTTACGGATATAAAATTTTGATGGATGCTATCATAACCATCATCACCAGCCCTTTAATGTCCCCATTGCTGGACCACAGGTCTTCACTATGGATGGAAGAATATAGAGAGAAAAAGCCATAGCCCACCACGCTGGCCCAGTGCGGATTGGTGAGTATTAACGACTGCAGATGGAGCCGGGACCAACGGCTTAACGTGCCGTTCGAAGCACGGAACGCAAACTCTAGATAATAAATTTTGACCCATCCAATGACCAGCCCTGGCAAACATTACTTAGTTTACGCAATTGCAGGCTGAGCGCGCTATGCAACTGCACTGGCGAACTCCTCGTGCTGCTATGGATGATTGGATGCTAAATAGAGAAATAAATGTAAAGAAAATATATTTCTTTAATAATATTTGTAGAGGTCTATTACTGTCGGTAAAATAGTACCGTATGTATTTTATTCTCTTATGTCATTGTCGGTAAAACAGTAGTATCGATATGTCATAAATGTCAAATATTAGATGGAATTAAAATTGTGAAAAATAGTTAAAAAAAGATATTTAGTTAGAAATAAACTTATAATGTCGTTTCTTTATTTACAGGTGAGAATTTATTATTTCGTTTACTAATTAATATGTACTCTTAGTTATAAGTAAGTTTTTAATAAAACCTCTCTTTATTTACAGAGCAACACATGTTAGTTTATTTTACATCTGGCATAGCAATCTCTTATATAAATACCACTGAAAAGATGGATGGATGTTGTGTGAAAAGTTGTGTGAAGTGTGTGGGGGAATGATGAGATGACGAGTGACTGAAGAGAGATGAGAGATAGGCCATACTGCGCCGACCCCAATTAGGATGGGATAAGGCATTGTTTGTGGATCAGTTTTGGGGATCAGACCGAAATACTTTTAGTAACTTGGGCAGGGTGATGATACATACATACATAAATCACGCCTATATCCCCGAAGGGGTAGGCAGAGGTGAACTAGCACCCACGTTTCGCCAATTATGTTAGATCCCATGTAGGTGGCGAGCGTATTGCCATTTATAGGGCACAAAAGTCGCAGTACCATTGCTAGGTGATATAAGAGGAACGCCGCTGCCCATTCCTCATCACTGATTTATCCTTAGTCGCCTTGTACGACACCTACAGGAGAGATTTGGGGTGGTGACAATTGTATTCTACACTGCCGTCACCACACGGCGTCATTGAATGAATGTGAAATGGTGGTGATGATGATTTATATAATTAATCGAAGTCAAATCAAAACACATTAAGAATATAATCTAAGCGTTGAATTCTTAATCTTTATTAAGCACTGGGCGGACGCCATCAACTCCTAATACCATTTATTCCCTCTTATTATAAAACATGGACTAAAGTAAGTCATGGTTTAAAATTGTTGCCAACTCTGTCTTTCATTCAGCTGATAAAAGTGACAGCATCAGTTCTATTTTTTTTATTTCATTTGCGCAGAACGGTATAGTTCTATCCAGGAGCTCAAAATAGGGCCTTCGCGCATTTTATAAAATTCTTTCTCTTCAATTTTGGGTTTAATTAAAAAGTTAAGCAAAATTTACAATAACCGAGGCCGCTACGAAATATGCCAATATCTTTTTTACACTATTCACCAAGTCGAAATTGTCAATGTATTTTTGTTTCTGAGATGAAGAACGTTAAAATTGGCCATTTTACGCACAAATCACAGTCAAAATGCAATAGGGCTCTCAAAACTGTTTTTCTTCTTACCCTCTTTTTATATTCATTGTTCAATTCTGCTCTTCTCTTTTTCACTTCGCTTTCTAATAAAGCTGCCCTTTGTTTTGTATCTTTTTGGTTTTGTGGTAGTGCTAAAAACGTTAATGTCATTTATTACTTTCGTTAATGGGTTTGCAACACTGACCTCTTTTATACAAGTACGCTGGACTGAAGGTTGCCATCCAAAAAATGAAGCCAATTTGATTATCGCCATTTTGGCGCTGAAGGCACTGGTGGACGAAGGTGAACGTCCACGGAACTAATATTGGAGATGCATTTGTAATGTCAAATACAAGCAACAAACGTCAAATTTGCCGCTCGAGGGGGCGCTTGAAATCGGCAGAAGAAAACATTTTAGTAGACGTATTCAGTTCAGCGTACTTGTTTAATAGAGGTCAGTGGTTTGCAAAACATTTCTCTTGCCGTGAAGCGAGGCCAAAGCAGAATACAATAAATTGTCACCATCCCTTATCTCTAGCAGTGTCATACAATGCGATCGAAAATCATAAATGTGATAAGGAATGAGCAACAGCGTTCCTGAGGCCTGATTCTGCTAATGATAATGTACTGACTGCTGGTTTGATCGAATCGCTGGCTATTAGCCAAGAGTTCCCATGTTCGAATCCGGGTAGGGGCATGATGACTTCTTATCTGACAATATCTCAGGCACGGTTTCTTAATGACAACAACACACTTATCTTTACGAATTTCTAATTCTAATCTATTAGGGTGTTTTGCTTACTTTCCAAGGCTCGGTTGACACGCTCCGTCATATTGGCAGAGGCTTCAGAAAGTTCTTCTTTAAGATTGGCTGCCTGTTGACAAATAAATGCTTGGTGTAAAATTTTCTAAACGGGAATAATATTCCAAATGATACAACCCCGTAGTTATGTTGTACTAACGATTTGTTGACACGTTAGCTAAACTTTTTGCACTTGTTTAAGATGATCGATAGATATTGCGGGTAATGGCTAATCCGAAACTATGAGGAATATCATTACTCACTTAATCGACAAAGACACATGCATTTGATGACTTGACATGATTTTTGGATAATATTCTGAACGGAAACAATAACATTGTAATGCTGAATACAGTAGTATACTTAGAATGTCGAATCTCTTCTTCTTCTCCCTGCCTTGTTCACAGTCTATCTGGGGTCGGCGCAGTATGTTTCCTCTTCCATTCATATCGGTCAAACGTCATCAAGCCATCCATTCCCTTTTGATTCATATCACCGATCACACCGTAAAGGTGCTAGTGATGAATGAATGTAAGAGACGGAACGGACCATGTCGAGAGACCGATGAACGGAGAGAGTGATTGGAAAGACAACATTCCAATGCATACTGCTCAAGGTTTTGGCTTAAGTTTTACAACCGGCCGCCTGCCTGACACCAACCCCCCTTGGATAGGCTGTTGACACCCATGGGATGAGACGGGGCTGGCCTATTCTACATTATTTTTTCGCTCCCAGGTCAGCATAGAAGACTTGAGATGTCGAATCCAATCGAATTAAAAACTATATGGCTATAATTATTGATCAATTAATCAGTTAAAGTTTAATGTAACTTAAGAAACATAAAACTTTCCAGAATATTATTAGGGACACTATCTATCTATACTAATAATATAAAGCTGAAGAGTTTGGTTGTTTGGTTGGTTGGTTAAGACGCTAATCTCAGAAACTATTGGTTCAAATAGAAAAAATATTTTTGTGTTGGATAGTCCATTTATTGAGGAAGGCGATAGGCTTATATAATAACCGACATTAATGCGAGCGAAGCCACAGGCGTCCACTAGTCAATTATAATATTGTAATGCTGAATACAATACTATATTTGAGACCTCGAATCCAATAGAAATTTTCTGGTACAGCGTAAAAGTAGTCAAACCGGGCACACGCACATATCTCATGGTGTGGTACAGGAGCAGGTCCGCATCGCCCTGGAGGACTGGCCTCTTCACGTCGTACTTCAGCCCCGGGAACAGCGTCCTATTCTCTTCCGTGTACTTGGTCACCAGTTCTTCCACCTGGCAAATGCATACATCATCATCATCACCAGCCCTTTATTGTCCCCACTGCTGGGGCACGTGCCTTCCGTATGGATGGAAGAGAATATGGAATGCTTTGAATAATGGAAACCTTTCCAATCGCAGACACACGTTTCCAATGTTCAACGCATTTATTTGACGACCCATGAGTGTAATGATGCGTTAAATGAATAAACCATTTTTTTATTTTCATTTTCAATGGGCTATGGCCCATTGAAAATGAAAATAAAAAAGTGGGTTATGACCCACTACGCTGGCCCAGTACGGGTTGGTGGGTAATTAACGACTGCGGATGCAGCCGGGACCAACGGCTTGCAGTGCCTTCCCAAACGCGGAGGAATTCGAGACAAAAAAATTTTGGTCACCCATCCAATGATTGGCCTTAGCGAACATTCCTTAGCTTACACAATCGCAGGCCAAGCGCGCTATGCCACTGCGCTAGCGAGCTCCTCTACCTTAGTCCAACCAGTTCGTGCGCGACCTTCCGGTGGGGTGAGAGACGGTGGCAGGAACGCGGCACCCTAGCTGTTAGCGGGGGCGGGTGATGCGGGGAGGAGGGAAAACTCGTGCAATACAGCATACAAGTACCTCAGACCCCCCCCCCCGCGTCTCTCACCCCGTAGGAAGGTTGCGCGCGAAGTTGTCGGACTATATAAACCCCTCCAAAGTCGCCGCCATGTTGTCATGTTGTGAATATCGCGCTTACGTCATCCGGCGCCCCCTACCCCCCACCCACCCCTAGCAAAAACAGCGCGTCAATTTTGAATGAAAATTTTGTATGAAAGCTATTTTATAATTGTTGTGTTTCTGAAATCGTTATGAAACAAGCTATCTAGTTTATGTACACATTAATACAATTTTACTGGAAGTATGTTATTAATTGAATGTTGAAATGAATTTTTGAAATTTTTGCATGTTTTATGAAAACACAAAGGTAGCTCGAGTAGGTACAACTAGTGACTCATTCAATTCAGTGAAAATGGCGCCGTTTGGTTGTCATGTGTCATTTTATGCCGTCCTTGTTCTTTTCTTTACGCGTTGCCTAAGTTAGAGCAGTAATAGATAAAATAAATCTTGTGATGTTGTGCTTTAATACAATGTAGGAGCCATCGACCTCCAGGAGGCGGCTTGACAGATAGGCGCTTTTTGACATCGACCTCCATGAGGTGGCGTGACAGACAAGCGGTAAAGGGGCCTTTTAGACCCCCAGTATCATGTTTTCAATCTACCCACCTTTGCAACCTGCTTTTCTAGCTCAACCGTCTTGTCGCTCTCCCACTGAAACATCATTTTGGTCGCCAATATTTTGTCCTGGCAATCGTTTACTGTCTTTTTGAGAGCTTCGATCGTCTCCTTGGGAGCTTGCACGCCGCAATCCAAATACCGGGACAGCTCAGCTAAAAATTTAATACATTATCAATAAGGCTGGTAGGTCCCAAAACGATATGATATAGCGATGTATGGCTATATGTATCAATTGTCATTCTAGCCGGTCTGTCCCAAGTCAGCTTGGAAGACTTGATGAAGATAGGATGAGTGAGAGTGTCAGTTAGGCATCGTCCTAATAGAATGCGATCTCGCGCAAGTAAGCAATGCGACTGTCGCGTGTACGCGTACAAGCATTTGAGTCAGTTAGGACACCTATTCGAGTTCAATATCTTTGATCGCGCGTTCGTACGAGTAAAATTCGTGCGAACCTACGATGATCGCGCTTTCGCGTTCTATTATGAATGAATTTAAAAAAAAATATTTGGGAAAAAAAGTAGTGCCGTGTGGTGACGGCAGAGTAGAATACAATTGTCACCACCCCAAATCTCTCCCGTGGGTGGAATGGGCAGCAGCGTTCCTCTAATACCACCTAGCAATAGCAATGTACTGCGACTTTTGTGCCCGATGTATGACAATGGGCTCGCCACCTATTACATGGGACCTAACATAATTGGCGTAACGTGGGTGCTAGTTCACCTCTGCCTACCCCTTCGGGGATATAGGCGTGATTTATGTATGTATGTATGTATGCAAATAGGTCCCCCGCTCGGCTTATGCCGAGGCACATAGTGCTTCGACGCCGGTATTCTGCGGATACCATAATTACTTATTTTACTATATAGCTTCCTTATTACAAAATAACGTTAAGCATGCCTAAGTAATACTCACCCAGTCGCTGGCTGAATTCCGTTACATTGCACGTTGACGTTTGAACCAGGTCAAGGCGCTCAGCCTTCGCTTCATTCAATTCCTTAAGCGAGTCCATGTCAAAGTTCACCATTCTCTCCTCGACCAGCTGTGAAAAATAAAATTTTACATACATACATAAATCACGCCTATATTCCCGAAGGGGTATGCAGAGGTGAATCAACACCTAGTCTATTCACCTCTATTATACAAGTACGCTGGACTGAATACGTCTACTAAAATGTCAATACATTTGACGTTTGTTGCTTGTATTTGACATTATCTCTATTAATCTATTAATTGCTCCCTGGACGTTCACCTCGACACTATACCGAAGATATCCCGGACTTCAGCCTGTACGAGATTAGTGTGGCCCTCAAACAGCTTAAGAACAACAAGGCGCCGGGTGATGACGGTGTTACAGCGGAGCTTCTGAAAGCAAGTGGACAAACCGTCCTGAGAGCTCTTCAGAGGCTATTCAACACCGTTATACTCGAGGGAAAAACGCCAAAGGCATGGCACGGAGGCGTGGTGAGACTGTTCTGCAAAAAGGGCGATAGAACCCAATTGAAGAACTATAGACCCATCACCCTCCTTAGTCACGTTTATAAGTTGTTCTCGAGGGTTATTACGAACCGTCTCGGGCGCAGGTTTGACGACTTTCAGCCCCCCGAACAAGCCGGATTCCGAAAGGGCTTTAGTACCATAGACCACATACATACGTTGCGGCAGGTTATACAGAAGACCGAAGAGTATAATCTGCCATTATGCTTAACGTTTGTGGACTATGAGAAAGCCTTCGATTCTGTCGAGAACTGGGCCGTGCTCCAATCAGTCCAGAGGTGCCGAATAGACTATCGGTACATCCAAGTGTTGAAGTCACTGTACGAAAACGCCACTATGTCAGTCCGCCTTCAGGATCAGAACTCTAAACCCATACAGCTCCAGCGGGGTGTGAGGCAGGGCGACGTTATATCGCCGAAACTGTTCACCGCCGGAGAGGATTAGGCATCAATATAAACGGCGATTAAATGACTCACCTTCGGTTTGCTGATGATATCGTAGTCATGACTGAGACCCTGGAAGACTTGAGCACAATGCTCGATGATCTCAGTAGAGTCTCCCAACAAGTGGGACTTAAAATGAACATGGGTAGACAAAAATCATGTCAAACTCCCATGTCGTACCCACTACTGTACAGGTTGAGAACTCTACACTGGAAGTTGTTGACGATTATATTTACCTGGGACAAAAATTCCAACTTCCAAAAAGAGGTCAATCCACGGATCCAACTCGGCTTGCAGTGTTCGGGAAGCTACGCGGCATATTCTCGGCCCATCTACCGCAGTGTTTAAAGACAAAGGTCTTCAATGCGTGTGTGTTGCCAGTAATGACTTACGGCACCGAAACGTGGCCGCTTACAATGGGCCTTATAAGACGACTCAAAGTCACCCAAAGGGCAATGGAGAGGGCTATGCTCGGTGTTTCCCTGCGTGATCATATCAGAAATGATGAGATCCGCAGGAGAACTAAGGTCACCGACATAGCCCGAAGAATTGCGGACCTTGAGTGGCAGTGGGCAGGGCACATTACGAGGAGGACGGCCGTTGGGGCGGAGAGGTGCTCGAATGGCGTTGAAAGTCGCGGGAAGCCGTTGGATGCGGGCAGCGCAGGTCCGACCGGTTTGGAGATCCTTGGGGGAGGCCTATGCCCAACAGTGGGCGTCTCTCGGCTGAATGATGATGATAATGATGATGGACGTTCACCTTCGTACCCCAGTGCTATTAGCGCCAACATGGCGATAATCAAATTGGCTTCATTTTTTGGATGACAACCTTCAGTCCAGCGTACCTACTTGTATAGTCTCTAACAAGTACGCCGGAATGAAGGTGTCTACCTTATTATAATACAGGCAGGCTTCCTTCGCAGTGTAGTAATTGTTGACTATGTCTTCGCTTAGCTCCCTCACGCATTCCTCGAACTTGCAAACGTCTTTTGTTATAGCCGGAGGGAGTTGAACTTCGCACTTTGGCTGCTCTACTTTTTCTGTAAGCATAGTATACCCGTTACAGAATGACCCCAAAAAAAAGAAAACAATCTTGAAATATACAACATGTAACAGAACACATGAGTATATAAACGGAACAGAGAATAACCTTTATACAACCGCGCGAATCGGTTGCACTACTACAAGCACGCGGGGCATATGTGCGTTACCACTGGCCGCTGCCACGCGGCGAGACTGGAAAAAACCGGTTTATGACGCACAGCCAGTTGCATAATCTCAGGGTGAGTGCGACGGCGTTCTCAGGAAGCTTTTACTCTGTTCGCTTTATCTACTCATGTGACAGAATAAAGACACACCCTGAACACCACCTATGCTAACTTAGTCAAATAATAAATTTAAAATTGTAAAGTTAATTTTCGAATTTTCCATATATTTCGCTTATCTGACCAAAAAAATTTGTATGGGGTAAGAAGAAAATTACAATTTCGTTTTAACATCACAGTATATATAAGACTATGTTGGCATGGGGTAGTATTCAGGGCGTGAGTTATTTCTGTTGCGTGTTGTATAGATTACCCAATAACCTAACCCCATTTTAACAAAACCAAAGCCCTAATAACACTGTTGAATTGAAAGTCTGTCTACACTCTTTCCTAATGTCTCCAGAGACTCTCTAGAGACATCAGCCCCCGTTGCACGGGACGTGGACACATCTTCGGGGGAAAGAAAATCTTTTCCTCTCGCTTTAACTTTCACTAAATCCTGAGACTAACACTGTCAAGTGGTGGAGAGAGACTTGTCCACGTCCCCGTGCTAGGCCCGCAGAGAAAAATATAGATAGAGTCTATCCTCATTATTTCCTGCTCTCTGGCAGAAAGACAAATAAAAGTATCATAAAGAGTGGTAGAGACCAACAAAAGTATCATAGAGACAAACAAAAGTATCATAGAGACCAACAAAAGTATCATAGAGACAAACAAAAGTATCATAGAGACAAAAGTATTAAAGTATTAGATACCTATAGAGTGCATTCTTACCATCACACTTCGACACTTCTACTGGTGTTCCAACATGTTTTGAATCAGAATCTGAAAAATTATAAGCCAACATAGAACGTAGGCCTCAAACTAGGACAGTGTTTATTCTTTATGTGATTACTAAGATACACATACATGCATACATAAATCACACCTATATCCCCGAAGGGGTAGGCAGAGGTGAACTAGCACCTACGTTTCGCCAATTATGCTAGGTCCCATGTAATAGGTGGCGAACCTATTGCCATTTATCGGGCACAAAAGTCGCAGTACATTGCAATGTGGCATAAGAGGAACGCTGCTGCCCATTCCTCATCACTGATTTATCCTTAGTCGCCTTGTACGACACCCACGGAAGAGATTTGGGGTGGTGACAATTTATTTATTTATTTATTTATAGGTACACACACAGATTGCTATCAATACAATTCCCAAAAAAAAATAAAAAATCTCCAATGCAAGGAGGACAAGACAACAATCCAACATCAGTGTACACAACATGGTTATATATAACTAATAATAATTCGTATTACTAATATATTAAACACATAGGTAAACTAAACAAATACAAACATACATACTAATAATCCTTGTACTACATTTTCTGACAATTTTACAATGTTCAGATTAAAATCAGAAAAGTAATCATACAAATAGTGAAATCACGCCCGAAGGATAGAGGAATGCTGGTCTTTAATAAAGTTCGTTATAAATTTTTTGTACCGGATGAAATTAGCATTAAAGATATCAATGTCTTCGCTACTACGCGCCACTAGGTTATAAGAACGGCACATTCTGACCAGAGGACTATAATAAGAAGTGTTGTTTCTGTATATTTGCATTGCAAAAATGTTCGGAAAGCGAGACCTGTGTCTAGTGTTGAGGTTCAATGATGCAAGCAGGTCAGGTGCTTCGATGGTTGCGTGTATTAACTTATGGAGGTAAAGAAGATCGTACCTTTTACGCCGGGCTTCCAAAGACATAACCCCAAACCTGTCCAACCTCTGATTATAGTCTCTGAGAGATCGACCAAGGTTACATTTATAGGAAAGGTGTTTTAAACACCGCCTCTGAACCCTTTCAAGATTGTCAACGTGCACCTTATAGTAAGGGGACCAGACAGGGCAACAGTACTCCATAGTGCTTCTCACCAGACTGAAAAAAAGACACAGGGTGCTTCCCGGTTTCTTAAATTCTTTTGTTGTTCTCATAATGAAGCCTAAAAGTCGTTGCCCTTTCTTTGTGATATGATCATAATGAAGACGGAAAGATAGTTGCTCGTCAAATATTACACCAAGATCCCTAACAGATTGAACTCTCTTTAAAATAATATTAGTTATGAAATAGGGCCGGGTGCGTATATTTTTCTTTCTGGTAAAAGTTATGACACAGCATTTATCCACATTAAGATTCATATCATTAGATTGACACCATTGTGTAACTACCTCAAGATCATTTTGAAGGGCTGTACTCTGTCTTGCGTCTTCCACATTCGTAAATATCTTGAGGTCGTCCGCATAGAGCAGAGCGGGGCATGATAAGCGGCTAGTTAAATCATTAATGAAAACAACAAACAATAGTGGTCCAAGATGGGACCCTTGAGGAACCCCTGAAGAGACAGTTATGGGTGAGGAGGAATAACCCTTGAGTGTAACAAGTTGTGATCGGTTGTTCAGATACGATTTTATCCATCTCAACAAACACCCGTGTATACCATAGTGTGCCAGTTTTAAACAAAGCAAAGAGTGGTTAACTTTGTCGAACGCCTTACTAAAATCCAAGTATACGGCATCCACTTGGCCTCGGGTTGCAAAAACCCTGCAGAGATAGTTTTTATACTCCAGTAAATTACTGAGAGTAGACTTCTTCTTCACAAAACCATGTTGGTTTTTCGATATAAATTTTATGCAATGATTATAAATGTATGGATACACAAGTGATTTGAAAAGCTTTGCTAAACACGAGAGTATACTAATTGGGCGATAATTTGAACAAAGACCTCTGTCACCAGCTTTAAATATGGGTACAATGTAAGCATTCTTCCAATGAGTAGGAAAAGTCCCGGAAATTATAGATTTGTTATATATTATGGCTAAGGGCCTAGCCAGTTCTTCTGCACACAGTTTTACAAATCTAGGTGGTATATCATCTGGACCAGCGCCCTTAGATACATTTAGCTGTTTGATTTTAAGGCATATGTCATGTTGACTTATATAAAAGTGCTGCAAAGGAAAGTTATGATTATTGAGTAGCTGAGGCGGTTCATTTATCTCCCCAGGTAAGCTATATACTGAACTAAAATACTGGGAAAATAATTCGCAGATATCCTGACCGTTATTGCAAGTTTTGTTGTTAAAAATTATTGTGTCAGGTACAGAGGTTCTACCCTTCTTTTCGCCAACATATCTCCAGAATGACTTAGGATTATCAAGTAAAGAGTCCTCGATTGATGATAGATAGGTGTTGTAACAGTCTACTATAAGTGCTTTGCATCTGCTACGGAGAAGTGAAAATGTGTCGTAATCACGTGGATTAACATACATTTTGTAGCGTTTGTGTGCCCTTGTTTTTTCTTTAATACAACGAATCAAGGCAGGGCTATACCAAGAGGGATATCTGTTAGAATTGGTTCTAGTAAGTTGTGTATGACGAGATATGATTTGATTCATTTCATCATAGAATTTATCAACACAGGTATTTACATCTGCCGATGACAGTAGTTCCTCCCAGCAAATACCGCCCAAGTCAGATCTTACCCTAGCGTAATCGCATTTATTGTAATTATATCGTTTTCGGGGTTTCGTTTTTATAGGCCTATGTGGTGTTAAGCTAATGATGTTTATTTCGTATGATAAATGGTGGCTATCCACACGGCAGAGAGGTTCCGCCACTCTTACCGTAACAGAGGAAGCGGGTAATGTACTAAATACCAAGTCAAGAAACCTATCATTTTTATTGGGAAATGGGTTAAGTTGTACTAAACTACATGTATGCATTGTTTCCATGAGCAGAGTAGCTTTACCATCTCGAGGATTTGAAGGAATAAGATGGGCCAAAGATTCGCTCTGCTCCCATGTTATATTAGCGGAGTTAAAATCCCCCAAGATAAGAAAATCGTCCCCACAATTCGCTCCCATTACCACCCTCTGGCAATTCAAATGAAACGCTTCAATATCTTCAATTGGTAAATCAGGCGGTAAGTAGCAAAGACAAATGTGCAGAGAATATTCACCGGGCTTAGAGGGAAGAACAGTGATCCAGGCATCCTCCACCCTACTTTCCCAGGAGGTCTGACGGACAACATTGATACAGTTTTTAATGGCTATTAAGACGCCTCCCCCCGCCTGTTTCACAGAACAGCCATTCTCACGGTCACGTCTAAAGACAGTATACCTACAATTGTCCATCGATTCACCGTCATAAATACTACCGTCAAAATTAGTTTCGGTCAGACAGATAACATCGTAGTTATTATTGAGAATATTTAAAAAAATATCTTTTATTTTTGATTTTGCTCTTCCTACATTTTGATAGAAAACACTATACATTATTATTTTGCTTTGAACATGCCAAATAGTTTTAGTTAAATTATTAAATTAAATTAAAAGTTATGCTAAAATCTCACTGCCGATCGCAACTTAGCCAGAGAGTCAATATTATGTATGAGAATAGCACCATCCGACTCATTCTTTCGTACGTAGATTTGACCGTATTTCACCCAAACATACTTGTAGCCCTGTTCTTTAGCCGCTTGTCTTGTCGCTGCGTGCAGACTCTTCTGTTCTGGGGACAGATGCTCGGTGATGAAGACACTGCATGACTCTCCCGGGATATCTATGTCACAAGATCTCAAATTCCCGCCCGACTGAGTTTTCCTATATCTGTGTGCCGCAGAAAGTACCAGGTCTCTCATGCGTGGCGTGGAAAAAGTCACCACTATATTCCTTGGTCTATTAGATGCAGCATTATATTTGGCCACTCTGCGGCATGCGCTGATATGCCCATCTTCAATAGAAATCTTAATGACTCCGCAGAGTTTTTTCATCATAGTTAATAGGTTCTCACTTTTACGTTCTGGGACTGCCTGTAACTCAATATTGCAACTGCGTGAGATCTTCTCTATTCCCGCCAGGCGGCCACTGAGCCTAACCACTTCTGCCTGGAGCTTGGATTTCTCGTCCTCAAGCTGTTTTATAGTATCAGCATTCTTTTTTATATCGAACTGAATCGACTTCTGTTCCTCACATATGAAATCTGTGGTAGCACTGAAGTCGTCCTTGACGTTTTTCAGAGCAGACTCAATTTCGATGTGGACCATCTCTCTGACATCGTCCCTCAATGCCCTGCGGAAGTTTTCCATAAATACTGTTAACGAAACATTCAGTTTTTCGTCCAGCAGAGAACTGATCTTATCCATTGTAACAGTTGAGGCAATAACTCCAATAGCCTCCGTCGCGGGTGCAGAAGGTAAGGTCGCGGTCATGTCTGGTTCAGCAATGGCATCACAGGACTTATTTAAGGTGCCTTCAGGGCGCAACATGTGGCTTTCACGCACAGGTGTGTTGTCATTGGATCGCACGCGCCGTGTGACATTGCTACACGCTGGACATACCCAGTTAGCAGCTTGTTCTTTAGTGAGTGCAATAAATTGTTGCTTATCAATGTTGAGGCACTGATGGTGGAATTTCGCCATACACAAGCGACATTTTAATGATTCCCTGGCATTCAAAGCTTTTTTACAAGCGTTACAAATCATTATTTTTCTATATTTCTCATTCACCAACAACTCTCCCCGAACGGGGTAAAATATTTGCTTCTGGCAACACTATCTAAAATGTCACTTTCAAATTTGACGTTGTCAATTGAGTTTGACGTTGTCGATTTGATTTTGAAGTTGTCAAATTGAGTTTGACAATACTGCAGAAATTTAAATGAGGGTAATCTTTACTTTGATAGTTCTGTGATACTTCTCAAATTAGTGGGTATAAAAAAAAAAAAAAATCGCACTTAACTTTTTTATATTCCTTTTTTGTAGCTGAAGGAAGTTTGGACAATAGTTCTATAGAATATTCTGGTATTAGACTATAGATAGAAGATATTGCGACCGATATAACACTACTATGCGTATTAATTTATCACTTCATGCACATTTTATCAATCCTTTAATAAATCCGCATCCCCTTGATATTCACACGAGATAACAATATCACTTCACATTCACGTCCATCAATGACTATTGCTTCACAAATTTTGACTATATTCCTAATTTTAACTATTTTATAAGAAAATAACACAGGAGGTCAATATATACGGTGCCAATGTAATACAGATTTTTTTGTATTGTATTCTACTCTGCCGTCACCACACGGATTACTAAGATGTCTTTGTTTATTCAAATTCAAATCCTATACCCCATTCACTTGGACTAGGGACAAAATGTAAACAATCTTGATGTGTCTTTTCAAAAATCAAAATGTATACCACCAATATTTCAAAGCAGCTAACAGTTTGTTTTGTCTATAATTATTTTAGAATACACGTTTCTTGATTATATAGCATTTCGTAGATGAAGACACATAATTAAATCAAGATTGTTTACATTTTGTCTCAAGCCCAAGTGAATGTGGTATAGGTACCACCATCCCGATAGTTAACGTCCAATAGTTAGCAGCATTTTGCGTTCAATGTCGAAAGCCATTTTGACTGTGATGCGCGCGTCCAAAATTCACCTTTATAGTTCGACAACTTCGTTCGCGACCATCTTGCGGTATGAGCCGGTGGCGGGAGCGGGTGATGCGGGGAGGAGCGAGTTTTACCTCCTCCCCGCACCACCCGCCCCCGCTAACATCTAGAGTGCCCCGTCCCCGCCACCGTCTCTCATACCACAGGACTATAGTTTAGAAACAAACCTTCGACAGGATTCCCATCCAACGAACATTGTTTGGGCCTAGTATCGTTCGTGTAACGGTCGACATACTTCTTCGCATCTTCAAGGCATTGCTCTGCGAGCTCCCCGTACGTCATGTTCTCCTGGTACATGATAGCTACGATATCATCAAACCACGACGCGTAGAGCGACAGCCAGTCGCGGACTTCGGGGTTATATCTACAAATAGAGAAGAATATCAAACATTACAGGTGGTAAGATAAGAATATAAGCCAAAACCTTGAGCAGTGTGGATTGGAAACAAATACAGAAGAATATCAAACGTTCGTGTCTTTCTGATCTTACTACTGATGCTATTCAACGAAGAAGGTTGGTGTTAGGGCAGGCATCCGGCGCACATTGGCGGCACGGCATGGCAGGGTATTTTTAAGGGACGAATAAAAATAAAACTAAAGAGTATGCAAATAAAGTTCAATGCTCAATGTTCGTAAACAATCCCGTGGGGTGGTTAGGCATGCCGTGTCGGCAGCCTTCGTAACGCCTCGGCATCCCTTTGCATTCCATTAAACGCTTTGGCAGTCTTCGGGATACCGAGAGATACCGCGACAAAAAGATAGGCGCGCGCGGGTACGGTGCCTATTTATGAACGCGTCGGCATCACGGCATGCCTAAAGACACCTATCGGCATTGTTACAGCCAGTGTGCGCTTACATGTAGGGATGCCGAAGGATCCCTTGCCATGCCGTGCCGCCAATGTACGTGTGCCGGGCCTAAAACCTAACCCAAAACCTTGAGCAACATGACAGCAAGAATTGTTTTTTATTATTAGCCTGATAGATCCTGATAGATGCTAAGGGCCTGTTTCACAATCAACAAGTTCGAAGTAGTTTACTTTGCAGTTCAATTGATATAGGTATATTTCATATTACAACTGTCAAATGATCTGCGAAGTAAGCTACTTCGAACTTACTTAACGATTGTGAAACAGGCCCTATAAGACTGTTGGGCAAAGGCCTCGGCCGCAAATCCCACAGCATCTCGAGCGATCCCGAGCCAACTCCTCCCATGTTTTGCAGTAAGCCTCCAGATCGTCTCTCCACCTCTTTTGAGATTGACCTCGACGCCTTTGGCCATCCTAAGGTGTCCACGTCCACTCTGTGGTGACCTTTGCCCAGCGATCTGGGAGCATACGGCACCCGCCCAGTCCCATGTCCCGCCCAGTCCTATTTGAGCTCTGCGATTTTAGCTCAGTATACATATGTGTTTTTGAGCGCAGCGTGGTATTATTCCTAACGCGATCCGTCCTTCTGGCAAACAAATGAACTTGAACTTGAATTTGAACTTTTCACTCAGATAACGACCATGTTTGAGCACCGTAGGTTAAGACGAGCAGGATACACATGTCGATGAGTTTGCGTTTGAGAGAGAGGGGGATTTAAGAAATAAAAAAATAGAATTCTTATGGCCTGCTTCAAAATCGACGGGTAAGTTTTGAGTAGCTTACTTGGCAGTTCAATTAGCAAATCTTTCATATTAAAAATAGAATTCTTATGGCCTGCTTCACAATCGACGGGTAAGTTCTGAGTAGCTTACTTGGCAGTTTAATTAGCAAATCTTTCTCTTTCTTTTAGCTTACTTTGCTGATCATTTGAGTTGTAATATGAAATACATATAAATTGAACTGCAAAGTAAGCTACTTCGAACTTACTTGTCGACTGTGAAACAGGCCCTTTAAACTGTCAAATAATCTGCCAAGTAAGCTATTCAGAACTTACCCGTCGATTGTGAAACAGGCCCTTAGTAACGCTCCCCATTGCCTAGTCTTACTTGGCGTAATAAGCGAAGCCGCCAGCCATCACCAGCATCGACAAGGCCCCCCAAAGCAGCTTGTCATCTTTGGGCTTCGGAGGCGGCAGCGGGAGAGGGGTAGGGCACGCCTCTCGTTCTCTGGGCTGCTGGTACTTCAGGCTAGGAACAGTCCTGGTTACGGTCTTGGTCTGGATGTCGGGTGATGAGCGGTAGTGCTGGCATCGAGAATAGAACAGAATATTTTTATTGCGATTCTTCTTCCTTTTCTGCCCTGTTCCCAGTTTATCTGGGGTCGGCGCAGTAGTTTCTATTCATATCGGTCAGACGTCATCAAGCCATCCACTCCCTTTTTATTATATCATCCATCCTTAGAATATAGAATAATAAGCATACATCACACCGTAAAGTTGCTAAGAGATTAATGAATGTATAGAAAAGAGACAGAAAGGACCATGTCGAGAGACCGATGAGAGGAAAGTGATTGGGATGACAACATGCCAATCCATACTGCTCAAGGTTTTGGCTTAGGTTTTACCGCCGGCCGCCTGCCTGACACCAACCCTCGCTCACTGTGTACAATAATGCATAAAACATATACATAGTAACAACTGCATATCCAAAGCGGATAGACAGGTATGCAGTTTATAAGTACCTATGTGTCATCAACGAGGAACCAAGAGGAAAAAATAATTAATAAGTATTTTAAATGGTGTATCGTGTCGTGCGTTGACGGCAGAGAAAAATACAATTATGTCACCACCCCCAATTTCTCCGCCATACAAGGCGACTAAGGAAAAGACAGCGTTGAGTAATGGGCAGGTAAGTAGTTCATCGGTCTCTCAACATCAACTTTTCTATGCATTCATTAATCACTAGCACTTTTCCGTGATATACTTAATCAAGAGTGGATCGATATTAATGGAAGAGGCAACATACTGCACCGACCCCAGATAAACTGTGAACAGGGCACGAAGATCCGTCTTCTTCCGCCTTCCCAGTTGTGTTGGGTATATAGCAGGAAGATTATGACAGACTAATTTAGGTACCTACCTACCTCCTTGATCATGTTACCAAAATCCCCCACTTACCATTATACTTCTGTTGAGTATTATGTGAGAAGTAACGCGGTACATACTTTCGTAATTAATTTGTCTGTTATCTAATAATATTCCTATTGTAAAGTTACATTCTCATGAAAATTCGGTTATGTTTGCTGCGCATTGTTCTGGCAGAGGCTGTCAAAACTGACAGTCTGTTTTCACCAATAAGGTATATATGTTACCGGCAATGTGTATAATCCGGTATTGTATACAATACCTAGGCAATGTATAGAATACCTAAAACGGGCAGGTAAAGTATGAAATAAAAATTTATTTTACACTTTACCTAGGTATTCTATACAATGCCAAACTTGCAGCAGGTAATGTAACACTCGAACGCAATTGTGGTTATTACAAACAAATAAGTACGGTAAGCTTCATAGAACCCTGACACCCTTCCTAGAGGCGCCATTTCAAGCATTAATGGAAGTGAATCGTTTTAGCATGACCGTGTGTCACTCGCGAGTGTACGCCGCACGCGGGTATCCATTGCAAATAAAATTAAATCCTTTGACAAGAGACGGCACGGCGCAAAGGCGGCGCGATCAAAGTAAGTTCGCTTAGATAATGTCGGTACACCCGAACGCAATTGTGTTTAATAAAACAAAATACGAATAAAAATTAACCTTAACTTGTAAACTTTTCTGTAAAAGCACAAGTTACTGCCTGTTCGTTGGTTCATGTACAAACCTAACCTAACCAACTTATTAACAAACTCATTTCGACGGACAGGATAGGGCTTTGTGAAATGTAGCTGCAAAAAAAACTGTGACTCTAAAATAAAACTCTAAAAAGGGTTCCTGTGTCAAAAGTAAGGCTCTGTGCTCTTCAAAGTGCCATAATAGTTTGTCGTGTAAGAATAAATAAAACCTACTTTTACTTAAAATTGTGAATGCCTATTAGACCTACTTTTTGTTATAAAGAGAATTGTTTTGTTTGTGAAGTTCAATTACAAAATTACTTATATTATGTTAAAAGATACTTGTAATGTTATGTTACAAACAAGAAGAATTTTAAGTTTCCTGTTATTTTTTTGAGATTTTAAAGTTGATAATAAAGTTTATTTCAAGTTAATACAACATGTTTTATTTGTCCGCTATTTGATAAGTAAGTCTGTTAAGGTTTATTGATATTAACCGGCTTACCTAACATTAGTTTAGTCTTAAGATTTATTTATTTTACACATTACCGGTGAACCAGCAGGCATTCTATACAATACCTGAATTATACACATTGCCGGTAACATATACACAAAACGTAGATGAGACTGCAATACCGCGTATTTACAAAAGTAGAAAAATTTTTATTTTATGTAAAAACTGTAAAACCCCGAACCACGATAAATCCTAAGATATTCCGGTAAAACCTAAGATTTACCAACTCTTAATGGTAAATGGTCAAAAAATGGTTAATTTCGAACTTTTACCACCATTCATTCAGCAAATCTAACTGCCGCACTCAGAGACGTCCAATAATGTTGATGAGTACTTAATGTCAAAAAATGACAATTCAAAACTAGTCGCTATTTTTGCCGGGTCTATGGTCTAGATTTAAATGAGGTTTTTTGACATTAAGTACTCATTAAAGCTATTTGACGTCTCTGAGTGCGGCAGTTAGCATTTACCTTTAGGCACGGTGTCAGCGACTGGCTGGCAATCTAACCTTTGTCATTGTATTTTGTATTTTTATAATTCCTTGTATTTGTCACTTTGTTATTGTTCGTTGCCATTATTATTGCGCTGTCACTCTGTCTGTTTTACCGAAATTACATCAATTCATTGCATTTACTAGTGTTTCCTTCATCAGCCTTCATCGTTATACAGTCCACTGCACGGTTCGCTATTACACGGTATATGTTGAGAAAAATGTTTGATTCTATTATAGCACAAATCATCACTGGCACTCGCCGTCCACTGCCGCGGCATTGCAAATTGCTCTTACACAGTTTTTCGGCCTCTTCGACGGTAAAATACTAAAAAACAGGGATGGGTTCGGACTGCATTGGGACACGTAGTCCCGTAACCCGTATGGTAGATGAAAATCCATCTTACCAATCAAAATATTGCAAAATCTTGCTTTTGGTGTCACCAGCAAACCCTTTCTTGCAACAGTTTCATAGTCTAGTGGAAATTTCAACGCAAAATAAAAGTACACAGAGTGCGAAATAAAAATCATCTTTTAATTTAAATTACATTACAACATTATATTTACATAAGTAACTAGAAATTAAACCTTCGCAGTGTTTCGCTTCCATCCGCAACAACAAAGTCACACTCGACGTCAATTCTCTCAACCAATCGCAAAACAGGAAATTACAAGGTTCATCTTTTACCTGCTTCCTGATTGGCCGAGAGCTCAAACGTGATCAATCTCACTCTCTTACTGTGGATAGACTATAACCGTTGACTGGTGATATTAAATGCGGACACATTTGTGCAAAGGGAACAAAACAGTAAGATAGATAACAGTTTATTATAACAGTATTTCAACTACGTACATTTCGATCGTGGCTTTTTTATGAAGCGCTTCGCTTTTAAACAATGCTTAACGCCAGTATAAAGGCGCTTTCTCGTAACTATTTTTCCGTGCAATATTAAAGGAATTTTACTAAAGCAAACTTCCAAAAAGTGCCTTTCTGTGCTCACTGACCCATAATTCTTTATATATTTTTAAAGTCAATTTACATTTTTTTTTATTGTCAACAATGTCAACTTCAATCCAGTTGATTTTTCTCTTTTTTTCATGTTTTTGAAGTTTACATTGTTTTACAATGATTTTGAAGAAAAATTTTACAGTGTGACACTTGTATGAAAGTGCCTTTACAATTTTATTTTGTAAACCCAATTTTATATCTCAGGATAAATCCATCTAACATCTTTTTTTCAGATACTTCAAACTCTCTTTTACAAATCGGTGATAAGTATACATTATGGAACAACATAATAAGGTTTATCCAAAAGTATCGAACTGTCTCAACCAATTTCGCACTTTATGTCAAATATGTTAAGGTTCAAAACAAACCTTTACTGTTTTTTATTACCTGTTACATACAATGATAAATGTAAACTATTTGGGGTAGTTATAATTTTTCTCTTATTCTGGCCATATTTTGCATAAAGCACAAATTGTTAAAGACATATCTAACAACACTAAGTTAAATGCAAGATTGACACGAGCACCTTATGACCCCGTGATACGTACTATTTTCCAACTACAGTGTCAATCTCAACTTCAACTTTAACATTGAATGGGGGTACAAAGTAGTACAAACACTCAACATGATATCGTATTATAAAAGACGACAGTTTAAATCGATGGCACAGTACTGTCGTCACCACAACTCGATTAACACTTCTCTTGTAAACCTGTGTCCAATGACACTTTGAATAAATATAAAGCAACAGCCGCTATAATTGTGAACAAATTTCTTTGTGGCATATCAATATCGGTAATAGACAATAACCATTAACTATATATTTATTGACAGTAAACAATAGGTGCTTTACTGTACATTTACATCTGATCTCACTCTACATTGACTGCTATTATTTCTATCTTACATTGTTAACAAACTAAGATAGGTAACAACATTCTAAGAGTATCGCCAGCAAAGAAATTTGCCCACTGTTTTTTAATTACATTTAGGGCCTGTTTCACAATCGACAAGTAAGTTAGAAGTACCTTACTATGCAGTTCAATTGACATATATTTCATATTACAACTGTCGAAAGATCTGCAAAGTAAGCTACTTAGAACTTACTTTTTGATTGTGAAACAGGCCCTTAACCTTTCATCGACCCAATATTAATTTAATATCGTTTGAGGTCAAATTTTACCCCATAATTTTAGTAGTAGTAGTAGTAATAGTATTCGTGGGTTTCATATTTCATAGTTTCGTTTTCCGCTACTAACTTTTTGGCGACAATTAATGGGTTGTAATTGATTGATCAATAGATTAACCTAATTCAGTGCTTTTAAATCTTTTTGAATACGCGCCCATTTAAATACAGGTTGGAAAATTATAACGACCCTCTTAGGCAATAGACAGACATAAAAGTTAGTTAAGTTAGTCGTCTCTATTCCATTTCAAATAAATTTTTCCAACTTTGACGTTCTTCGTACTATTTTTTCTAACATTTTGTAATAATGTTCTAATTAATTTCATAATAATGTTGACTTCTATCAAATGGAAAATAGCGTCAATACATGCAAAATTGTTTTATTTTTTAATATTTTTGGGATTTTTATTATGGTAAATAAAATGACCTCAACCAAGTTATTTCAGGGTTGAATCCTTTTTATACTATAATGTTCAAATTAAAATCAAAAATAATTTTGGCTTCTATTAAATGGAAAATAGCGTCAATCGATGCAAAAATGTTTTTTTTTGTGGGCCACTTGATTATGGGATATAAAATGACCCCCCTCCCCAACCAAATTATACAGGGTCGAATCCGTCTACAAGTACAATAGGCCGCAAGCGGACGCATGCGCCATGACGGCCTCAGCAGCTTGCCTTATCTCGAGGTGTCGTCGGGCCGCGTCGGCCCAGCTCTTGGCGGCGGCCCGCGGAGCACCCTGTAGAAGGTTCACGTAACGTAGGGCTGCGCCTAGGTTGCCGTGGTTCATGTGGTACCTGCGAATGGTGACAATGGTCAATTGAGGATTGATTGCAACTGTATAATGATCTTCTTCTCCCTGCCCTGTTCCCAGTCTATCTGGGGTCGGCGCTGTATGTTTCCTCTTCCATTCATATCGGTCAGACGTCATCAAGCCATCCACTCCCTTTTGATTCATATCATCCACACACCGTAAAGGTGCTAATGATGAATGAAAGTATAGAAAAGAGACGGAACGGACCATGTCGAGAGACCGATGAACGGAGAGAGCGATTGGAATGACAAGATTCCAATCCATACTGCTCAAAGTTTTGACTTAGGTTTTACAAACGGCTGTTGTTGGTGTTTTGCCATCCACCATTTGGGTGCCCTAAGGTGCTTATTGATCTACACCGGGAAATCTCCCTTAGTCGACTTTTACTACACCCATGAGATGAGTCGGGGCTGGCCTATTCTACGTTATTTGTTCGCTCCCAGGCCAGCATAGAAGAGCAACGAAGTAATGGTAGAAACACATTTTAGAACACCACGCGACCCGATGTAACGCGTCGCGTGTTGAGTCCAATCAAATGTATCGATTTTCTACGACCAGGATTACGATTAACTCACATCTATCCGTCTTTCTCACGCCACTGCGCGTTAAAATTAGAGCGACAAAGACGCAAAGACTCAATCGAACGAAATAAACTTCCAGAGTAACGCCTCAAAAACACACAATGAACATCCGACACGTCGACGGATTGTTGTTCGGTGTCTACACGTGGAGTCGCGTCGCTTTTCAATAATGTGTGGGGGTCATTAAGGTGATTTTCCACCGGAGTGGCGAGGCGAGACGAGCCGAGAAGAGAATTGAAATCGCACTGACCCATTTCCACTGAAAATAGCTATCACGAGCTCGCGCGCGACCGCCGTAGGCTCCATTTAAAACAAAACAGCCGTCCATCATCTACATCTACATCTATCAACCATCTACCAGTGGCGTGGCGTGAAAGAACAAGTTAGGCAAGCCACGACTATATGAAGCCTCTTATGGTTTAAGCATTAACTTTTAACACCGCCTGCTAGGACACGGCTACAACTGTTCAACGCCATCTAGTGACGAAGCGGAGAACTACGTTGCCACTTTTGCGTGCTTGATCTTTGTTTTATACAGCCAGAAAGACGATTCAACCCGGTCCGGAGCGGCTTGCAGGAGCGGCGCACGACCGCGATATTGAGTGCAGTTCACAAAAGAAATTCCGCTTTTATGGCTATTGCAATAAGATCTAAAATATTTACTTTTGACGGAACTTGTTTTCGTGGGAGTTTATTACTAATGTGTGCGTGTGTCGTAGTGTATCGATGCATAAGCGCGTAGGCTGCCGAAATGCCGGCTTGATGCCGGCTTGTAGGCAAACTTTAGGTACTATTTCGCGTTGCGTGCGCCTGACAAGACTACGCTTGTCTGTGTGCGTGCAGGCGCTGTATAGCAGGCGTCCATAAGAAGGAATCTAGAGAGCGGGAGCGAATTGTATGTACCTGTGTTGCATATTGTTTCGCGCGCGTTTAATACTGTTATGATAAGATTATATTGATGGATTTTTTTTATTTGCTTATAAAATGGTATTGTACTTGAATTATGGTAATTATTTTTTATGCTCGCTCGTTTGGTACGGCTGTTGGGAATCGGGTTATATGGACGCTCCGCCACTGCCATCTACGTCACGCTCAAATAATATACCTACTTATGCAGGTATGAATGGTATGATAAGTTGCATGTGTGTACTTCGTGTTAACAGCGACCTCTAGTAGAAATAGCTTGTAATATTATCAGGACGGTATTCTCAGATAATAACACAACTTGTTTCTGTTGCAGGGTTAATTTATACTCTATAGGTATCAGAAGCAATGTGGTTCATTTTTACACAAACAAATATTAATCAATTCACGCCTCGCATATTCTCGTCACACTGTTTTCACCAAAGATGCGCTAGGAGAAGATTGAAAATGTGCCATACAATTTCAATTCTCTTCTCGCCTCGTCTCGCCACTGGTGGAAAATCACCTTAACGCGCTGTGGCACGGACCAGACGCGTCGTTCCTCTTATATCACCTAGTAATATAGAGTGATTTCGTGCCTGTTAGATGGCAATAGGCTCGCCTGTCTAAACGACCGCTCACCTGGCTCTTTGGATGATGTCGAAAGTGTCCAGCTGCGTGAAGTCTATGGGTTTGTTCTTCAGCTCGTTTTCAGGGATGTCTGCTATCTGGAAAATAAGAGAACACAATATTTAAACTACGCAAAGGATTTCATCAAAAACTATGACGAACAGTGAAAGTGGAGTGAAAAAAAAAAATCTTTCAAAATTTTTGTAAAAAAAAATAGTTTGGATGATTTTCGTGGATAAACTATTAGCACTCTGCGATTATTATTGTAGTTGATAGCTGGAGAAAATTTTTTAAGCATTTCATTTTTTCTTCGTTATTTAAAAAAAAATTGAGATCGGCTAGGCAAAAAAATAAATCTATATATTTTTGTGCCTACCCTTAGGTACCCGCTTATTGTTGAATTTTGAGTCATGTTGTATACACAAGTAGTTTTCTTTTAATATTAAGAATAAATGAAATCTGTGAATAAATGAATTTGACTTTGACCTACCTTGTGGAACAATAGTTTGGACTGCAACCACGACAGGAAATACATCGGCAAAGTGGCGCCCTCGCGACCAATCAGAGCCACTTTCACTGCAGTTTTTTCCATCTGAAATTAACAAGAATTTTTCTATGATATTACATATTTGAAAATATAGACATTAAAAATGCAACAGAGAAAATAAAACTAGAAAAAATGATTTGCCTTGATGCGGAGTATATGTATCAGTAGCGCAATGAAATAACGCGCTTCGCCTGCGATCGCGTAAACAAAATATTCGCTAAGGCCGGTCATTGGATACATACATACATACATAAACCGCGCCTATATCCCCGAAGGGGTAGGCAGAGGTGAACTAGCACCCACGTTTCGCCAATTGGATGAATGACCAAAATTAATTGTCTCGAGTTCCTACGTGCGAAGACACGTTAAGCCGCTGGTCCCGCATGCATCTGCAGTCGTTAATACCCACCAACCCTAACCGGACCAGCGTGGTGGTTATGATCCAATCTCCCATTATTCTTCCATCCATAGGAAGGCCCGTGCCCCGGCAGTGGGGACATTAAAGGGCTGGTGATGATAATGATGAGGGTAGCCGTTGGCTTACAACGTCAAGTTGAATGATTGGAGAAACTTCGGCAAGTTAACTAATGTCCTGGTTGGACGACTGGTGTTTGGCCGTCTGTTCATATTGCGAAGGACCCGGGTTCGATTCCGGACACTAATTTTTATCTACGGTTGTAAAGGGGTAGGCAGAGGTGAATTAGCACCCACATTTCGCCAATTATTTTAGGTCCCATGTAATAGGTGGCGAGCCTTTTGCCATATATCGCAGTATATTGCTAGGTGGTATAAGAGGAACGCTGCTGCCCAGTCCTCACAATAGATTTATCCTTAGTCGCCTTGGAACGCAGTTGCCCATTACTCATTGCTGTCTTAACCTTTAGTCGCCTTGTATGACACCCGCGGGAGAGATTTGGGGTGGTGACAATTGTATTCTGCTCTGCCGTCAACACACGGCAAGTTAAAATTATCTGACTACTTATATAATTATTATTTTTATTATTCTTTGTAATATTCTTTCTAACATTTATATAGTGATGTTAAAATAAAAATCACATTATAAAAAATATGCCATCACCCCGGACATGACCACCCAAACACGATATGATTATAGCCGTTTATCGCGTTGAACTTACAAAAATCATTGGATTTTCGACAGTTCAAAGCGATAAATGGCCATATCTTTATGATATAGCCTTAGAGGCTCATCAATAATTATTCAATTCAGGCTTTTTTTTTTGTTAGACAGGGAAGCTCTTGCCCTTCATTTCACCTGATGGTAAGTGACGATAAGGGATAAAGATGGAATCAAGCTTCACCTGGATGGAACTCTCAACCACAGAGGGACTGGCTATCTTAGCACACATTGTCGGAACACAATAATGCTGGTAACATTATTATTATGGCGACAGATTTTGATACGATGGTGGTAGCTGGCCAGGCGGACTTCAAAGAAGTCCTACCACCAACCAAACCGAGCACAAAGTTGTACCCCCCTGGGGATCGAACCCGGGACCTCTGGATCTTCATTCCGGTGGGCGCTATCACCGGAATGAAGATCCAGACCACGGAGGCGGTTAAAGGAGGCTTATTCAAGGGTTGTATTCCTTTGATTTTTGATTGTTCAAACGCGATAAATGGCTATATCGTATCGTGTTTCCGTGGTCTGCTAGGCAGGCTGAACAGGATGTCCGGTACAAAACAACGTTTACCGCGTCAAACCTCTCACGGAGCGACTTCTCGGTGGCGATCCCCTGGTCCCGGATCTCGGCCGGTATGCCGCTCAGTACGGTCTGCACGAGTTTGTCGTCTTTGCCTGTAACGAAGAAACACGTACATACATACTTTATGTCACGCCTTTCTCCCACAGGGGTAGGCAGAGATCACTTCTTTCCACTTGCTACGATCCTTACATACTTCTTTCGCTTCATCCAATCTCATCAATTTCTTCATGCATGCCCGTCGGTTTCGGGTACTCTTGACCTGGCCCTTGTTTAATAGACTTTCAATTTGATTATAAAAGATCCGGCTAGGCCTTCCCCTTCCCATTTCTCTATTCACTTTCGCCATGTAAATACTTTTTGTTATAATATTTAGGGCCAGTTTCACAATCGACAAGTAAGTTCTAAGTCCTTCGGTGATATAGGCGTGATTTATGTATGTATGTGTATGAATAATATAATGGAACATGCATGATCTTTTCAAATTTTGGTCAAGCGCGCCATTTTTGTGCGCTTTGTATGACGTCAGATTTTCTCCATAAAAATGCATGATTTTTAATCTTAAGAAAATTCCACTTTGCCTTTACCATACTAAAACTTTGATATATAGGTGCTCTAGTACTCTAACCTCAGTTGGTCTCAAAAGAGTGTTTTAATCCTAAATGGGAATGGGGTCGATTAGCATGGCGATTTTCTCGCTGACTGTACATTTTATCAAAAATCTGTGAATGTCGATTTTTAACACTCAAAAAGTTGTGAAAGGTCTACTGATTCGCGTGGCAGCAAAAGATCTGGTACCTGCTCTCAATGTCCCATCTCAACTTTCCACCCTGTATAGAGGTTTATTTAATTTAAAAAAAATTAACATCGTGTGAAGGAAACACATTAACATTGCTTAGTTTACGCAATCGCACCCGTGGTCTAGTGGTTCGCCCACCGGAATAAAGATGCATAGGTCCTGGGTTCAATCCCTAGGGGGGTACAAATTTGTGCTCAGTTTGGTTAGGTTAGGTTAGGTTCGCCGTTGTTGGGAGCGACCTGTCGCTGCCGAACATTGTCCGATCAATGATCGCCAGCGACAGGGCGTGGGAGGCAGTCTCCGCCTTTTGCGAGGCTGTCCTCTCAGAGAAAGAGGCCGAAGAGAGGCGGCGGGAGGACGACCCGTCGGCACACCCTCAGCGGCGCAGAAGGACGGGGCGACGTCGTCGGGCTTACGCAAACACGGTGGTGCCCTGATTGGAGGTGGTTGTTTTCCTACTCGGCCGTCGGGCGGGACCCTTTTTCCCGACGACCTGGTAGGACTTGGTAGTGATGCGGCGACATACACGTTTTCCGGTATGTCGCCGAGGCGAAGAGTCCGGTAGCGGACGCATACAGTACGGGGGGCCGTAGGGAGAAAGGCCTGGCTGCAGCCCTTACCCCCGTAGCTGTAGAAGACGGGAAACCTGGGGGACATTTTAGTGGCGTAGTCCTGGCGCTCTTTACACGCCGGGGAGTCCCACACACCCCCGCGGCCCAAGTCCCGGGGCCACGGGATAGTGCGCAAATAGCATTTTTACCCCCAGCAAAAAAATTTTTTTAGGTTAGGTTAGGTTAGCTCTGTGGTCGAGGGTTCCAGGTGAAGCTCGATTGCATCTTCAGCCCTTATCGTCACTTACCACCAGGTGCGATGAAGGGCAAGAGCTTTCCAGTCTAGCACAAAAAAAGCTTAAATAAAGGGTTTGTTTTTATTATTTATTATTAATTCTTACCAGCCTTTTCCAGCGCTTTAATTTCATTGTCTACCCTCGTCTCGGCGTCTCCCTTCCTAGTAGCAGCCAGTAGGGCTTCGGCAGCAGCCCAAAGGGACTGAGAGCGACGGGCTTCAGCCTCGGCTTTGGCGCGTTCTGTAACAATATTTACCTATATAAAGAAATAAATAAATAACAAGTGCCTTTGTGATGACGGCATAGCAGAAAACAATTGTCACCACCCCCATCTCTCCCGCGGGTGTCATACAAGGCGACTAAAGGTTAAGACAGCAATGAGTAATGGGCAACAGCGTTCCTCTTATGCCACCTAGTAATGTACTGCGATCCGTGCCCGATAAATGGCAATAGGCTTGCCACCTATTATATGGTGCCTAACTTAATTGACGAAACGTGGGTGCTAGTTCACCCCTGCCTACCCCTTCGGATATAGGCGTGATTTATGTATGTATGTATGTAATAACAAATATGGTATTGTCAAACAACTCACGTTTCAGAGTCTGTTCGATAGCCTTCAATTTGCCCGCCATTGCTGCCAGCTCTTTCTTGAACACCACTCTCTCTTTCTCCACTTGTTCCGAAACGGAGCGGCTGAATTTGCCCATTATCTAAGCACAAACCACAAAAAGAAATTATACATTTAGAAAAAACTAAGAATTTATAAAACGTTATGTCATTATAATGGTTCAAATTAAAGCTCTATAAGTTTATTATTGAGAAATCTTAATAATCTACCTATACACAGTATACATGTCGTGGCCAAATCGTAGAATTGATCACTTCATGATGCCAGCTAAAATTCACCATATCGTTGAAACGTCAACGTTTGATGATATGGCCATCCACGTTTTTGGCCATATCATTAATGTAGTTAATATTTGGTATTTTTACGTTACACTCGTAACTTAAACGAAAAATTCTAGTAATTTGATGTCGTAACGAAGTTTTACTTCACTTTTATCTTCCATTATAGCATTACTAATAGTTTGTTTACTATGATAATTATAACCGCCGCCATGATGCATCACAAAAATAAATCTAAATAAGCGCCTCTTACTGTGGTTAATGTAACTATTTTACGATATGATCAATAATGTTTGGCCATATCATGAAATAGCCATGCGTTTAGCTGTTTATATCGTTAAACGTTGTTTATTCATTGTTCTGGCCAGACCATTATCATGATATAGTCAGTTTTAGTTGACCATTTCATGAAATGGTGGGCCACATCATGAAGTGATCAATTCTACGATCTGGCCACGACATACACACGTAGATTGAATTTCATCATCAGATTGTTAAAAATCTATATAAATTAATACATACATACCTCCTGCTCTTTCTTATTCAGTCTGTCCTGTAATACTTCTTGTTGGATCTCAAATTGTTTCTTCAGTTGATCCTTCAGTCTTCTATTGGCTTCCGCTTGAATTTCTAAACTCTGCAAGAATACAAATATGTACTTCGCTTTACCAGTTAACTTCTTTGATATCACCCTGTGACTACAATCCGGCTCAAAGACTATTTGGTCCTTCGAGCAAAGTCTGGTTTATCAACTTACTGGTGGTCGCCCGCGGCTTCGCTCGCGTTAATGTCGGTTGTTATATAGCCTATAGCCTTCCTCAATAAATGGACTATCCAACACAAAAATATTTTTTCGATTTGAGTCAGTAGTTGATGAGATTAGCGCGTTTAACCAAACAAACAAACTCTTCAGCTTTATAATATTAGTATAGATTTGTTTTCTCATTAACATTTTGGTGTTGCCATTGTTAAAAATAACACGTCAAAAAGAACGAACCTTCATTTGGAATTCCTTCTCTCTCTCCATTTGTTCCTTCTTGATCACCTCTTCGAGTTTAGCTTCTATTATTGCTTTTTCATCGTGACCTGCGCACAATGAGTGATATTGTCATTAATTTATTTGCAAGTGTGCCATACAGCATTCAAACCTTAGGCGAATTAATGAATAGTGGTGTGATATTTTTCGATAGAAAGAATGAATAAAGAAAGAAAGTAGAAAAAAAGAAGACAACAAGAAGAAGGGAAAACGAAATATGAAAGAAAGAAACAATCATTGAGACAAAACAACAAACAAACAAAAATATCAAACTTAACTGTCTCGTACTTAATACATTACTAAGATAACGAGTGCTTAGAGTTTGTGTATGTTTTTTCACAGCTGGTTCTTGTTTTTTTTAGAATTTTTGGCACAAGAAAAGTAAGAAAAAGCAAGACTATATTCAATTACATGAGAAATACAGAGTTTGTTTGCAAATCATACCATTGCGTATAAACAACGCCTGCCCAATGGAAATATTAGGCTACAAAATTGCCAAGCTAATAATGTCGCTTCGCTATTTCGTCAATTGAAATGCTTTGAGATTTATAAATCACGCCTATATCCCTGAAGGGGTAGGCAGAGGTGAAACAACACCGACGTCTCGTCAAATATAAGGTTCCACGTATTGCTTGAAATGCTTTCGATTGTACAAATATTTTCCATAATACTTACACTCAATAGCCCTATTGATCTTCAAGTCTCTCACAGTCTGCAGTTGTGCTAGCTCGTTCTGGTAGTATTGGATCTGAAATTTATTTAAAGTATTTCCCTTTGTTAGAAGCTTTTCAAGCGCACCCAGCATTTCGCTTCAAAAAATTATTTAATTACGGGCCTGTTTCACAATCAAGAAGTAAGTCCTGAGTAGCTTACTTGGCAGATCGTTTGACAGTTGTAATGTGAAATATATGACATTTGAACTGCCAAGTAAGCTATTCATAACTTACTTGTAGATTGTGAAACAGGCCCTAATTATTTAATTTTAATTTTGACTTCCTTTCTTTGCTTGTTGGATATAATTCCAGACGTTAAATTGATTATGTACTCCGACAATTTATCAAACTCCATAGCTGCTTTCTTATTGCTGATTTGGGAGTCCAATTGAAATGTTTTCAGTGCTTATTATGCTAAAATGGTTACCTGTTTCAAGGTATAGAGCAGCAGTAGATCCGTATCTCCCTTTATGTCCAGCTTGCGAGCACTCAAATCGATGCCCGGGAACAACGCTTGCAACTCACTCTTGTAGGCGTTTCTGGCCATTTCAACCTACAAAAACAAATATATACATATTTATCCCCAAATATATCTATAGTAAATAATTAGTACCATGTAATATATCTATAGTATATAATTAGTACCATGTGATAGTCTATTGCCATATAATGGCCACAAATATCGCAATATAGTATTGCCAGATGGTATAAGAGGAACGCCGCTTTCCTTTATTCATTGCATACCAAATAGCATATTGCACCTTGGTCTTCTATGCGGACCTGGGAGCGAAAAAATAACGTAGAACGAGCCAGCCCCGACTCACCCAGGGCTGTCGTAAAAGTCAACTAAGGCATAATGCCTGGTGTAGACCATTAAGCATGGTGGATGGCAAACCACCAACAACAGCATAAAGAGGGTTGGTGTCAGGCAGGCGACCGGCTGTAAAACCTAAGCCAAAACCTTGAGCAGTATGGATTGGAATGTTGTCATTCCGATCACTCACTCCGTTCATCGGTCTCTCGACATGGTTGTTCCGTCTCTTTTCTATACATTCATTCATCACAAGCGCCTTTACGATGTGATGGATTATATGAATCAAAAGGGAGTGGATGGCTTGATGACGTCTGACCCATATGAATGGAAGAGGAAACATACTGCGACGACCCCAGATAGACTGGGAACAGGGCAGGGAGAAGAACCTACAGTCAAGCGCACTTGTATAATTAGTACATACATACATACATACATAAATCACGCCTATATCCCCGAAGGGGCAGGCAGAGGCGAACCAGCACCCACGTTTCGCCAGCTATGTTAGGTCCCATGTAATAGGTGGCGGGCCTATTGCCATTTATCGGGCACAAAAGTCGCAGTAGGTACATAGTCGCAGTAGATGGTATAAGAGGAACGCTGCTGCCCATTCCTCATCACTGATTTATCCTTAGTCGCCTTGTACGACACCCACGGGAGAGATTTGGGGTGGTGACAATTGTATTCTACTCTGCCGTCACCACACGGCTGTATAATTAGCTTGTATAATTAGGGTTATTTATTTATATAAAGGGAAGTCTAATAGCTATTAATACACACTAGTAGCATACAATAGGTAACATACAGCTAATAAGAAGTCTCCACAAATAACTTCAAAGTTAAAAAAAAAAAACTATGAGCGAATAAACATAAATATTTGTAAAACACCAAAAACCTCTCAGGAGTTGATATCTAACATCATAAGCAACAATGTTTGTTCTACGACTTTTGATAATTCGTAAGATTTTACTTTCATACAAATGTTAGTAAAATAAAATGGCGAGTGAATTTTTTTTTTTTTTACTTGTTTCGATTCCCGGTTCGGGTAAGCTTTTTAAGATTTTGATTTTGAAATGATTGTCTTGGGCCAGGCAAGGCAGGAAAGATGGGAAAATATGGAAAAATTGCGAAGAAAATAGTAAAAAACAACAATTTAATTTTCCCATATAAACTGCTTTCCTGTCAAACATTTGACGTAACAATGGTAACCAAATCGTTACCATGGCTACGGGATAATTTATATAGCATAACAACGTATGCCGGGTCAACTAGTTGGTGATATAAATTGTAACTGTGCATAATTTGTGTCCCTCCTTATGTAGGTATTACGCTCTACTGTCACCATACGGCTAATAAAAACTTCCCAAATAGCACAAAGATTTTGGTGGTATGATCTTGAGACGGGCCCGCCTCCCGGGCTTGAGGCTTCCGCCTCAAGATCATAATTTTTCGAAATTCTTTTTCTAACCACCAAAATCTTTGTACTAATTTTTCTAACATTTATATAATGTTAAAATTAAAATAGAATAGTTCCCAAATAGCATTATATTGTATACCTTGTTCCAGTACTTGTCGCTGAGCACGGACCTCTCCAACTCGTCCCTGTACCCATTCTCAGCCACCGCGAGGTCGGCGCGGAACTGTTTGATGTACCGTTGGGTGGCGGCCACGCTCTCCGGTGGGGCTTGCACGCCGGCCTTGATCATGCGGTCTAGGGTGTCTGCGGATATAGTATCGATCGCTTTTTGAATACGGAAGAGGGACAAAGCAAAAACACTTTCCTTTCTAAAAATAATCTAAATGCATGCAAAAAATATTTTTCAATATACCATTAATTGCCACGTCGTGACGGCAGAGCAGAATACAATTGTCACCACCCCAAATCTCTCCCGTGGGTGTCGTACATGGCGACTAAGAATAAATCAGTGATGAGGAATGGGCAGCAGCGTTCCTCTTACACCACATAGCAATGTACTGCGACTTTTGTGCCCGATAAATGGCAATAGGCTCGCCACCTGTTACATGGGACCTAACATAATTGGCGAAACGTGGGTGCTAGTTCTCTGCCTACCCCTTCGGGGATATAGGCGTGATTTATGATTGATGATGTATGTATTTGTATTAATTGTTTCAAAGTGTTAGGGCGTATTTACTGCTACCGTTGATCATCATCCATTACCCGCTCCACCGTGTGCTATATTGATACGCTATCATCATCATGACGGTCGATTCATCAGCGTAGCATAGTAAATGCGAACTTAAACTTCCCTCATAGGTTACGTTGATTGGTTTATTAGTTGGATAAAAATAAAATACATTTTGTTTAAACAGTCAAAGTAAGTGCCTCCTTTGAGCAGCTAACGCAACTTAAACACAGCTTTTTTTACACAAAAACTTAACAACAACATCATACAATAATTAAGCAATTACGATTTTTTTAATAATGCGGTCACAACACGCATGTCCCAAGGCATTTATTTGTCTACACCTTCTCAATCTCCCTTATAACTTCTACGACACACGAGGCTGGCATATTCTATATTATTTTTTAAATTTGGGCAGGCAGCATGGAGAGTGTATTACACATTATACATACCTATAGCCAACTTAGCTTTGGCCAAAGCGTCTTTGGCTTTAGATGCTTCCTTGTCACGAGACTCTTTCGACCCTTGAACGCTTAAGTAGTGCTTCTTGTCCAAATCGTCTAAGGACAGCTCGACAACCTAAAGAAAAATATGATGTTTTCTTATTTTTACCGGCCGGGATAAGTAAATAACCGTAAAGATAAGTAAATTATAAGTAAATAAACCTGACCAGCCCGGCTAGCATGAACACCAAAACCCGATATGATATAGCCATTTATCGCGTTGAACAATCAAAAATCATTGGATATTAACACTTGAAATAAGCCTTTTTTAGAGAGGATATAACCATTTATCGATGTGAACTGTCAAAAAATCCAATGATTTTTATAAGTTCAACGCGATAAATGGCTATATCATATCGTGTTTGGATGGTCATGCTAGCCGGGCAGGAAGTGGGATTTTCCGCACGCGTAGCGGGCAAAAAATGCCACTTTATGGTCAAGTGTGACATAAAATAAAAAAGACGTGTGGCACTCGGGGACTGCCGCGGTAAAGCTATTGCATAGCATTTTGTATCAACTTATGCGATTATAATTTTATTTATTTATTTTATTCATGCAGTATTTCTTTTTCTTTGATATTAATTCAAGTTACACTTTTTGAGCGTGGTGACCGATAAGAAAACAAATTTTTCTATTATTAAATAAATAATATGTAGTAGTAATTTTTTTGGTGACTTTCTTCATTAATAATAAATGCACTTTGTTCATTCATATTCAAAACACTTTATACACAAATTTTACAAGTACAGCTATTCACTGTTGTACATAAATACCTATACACCTATACACTTTCTCATAAACAGCTGCTTATGTATTCGTCCGATTTCGGAGCAGCTCGTCTCGATTCGTGCGAGTTTCGTAGAGTCGTACAATACGTCTAATCGCACGCACACAACGCCGTGTCGAAGACTGCCGAACTGAAACGACGTTAGACGATGCACGGCCTTCAAGCCACACCTCCTTGCGCATCGGAGTGGGGAGCGTGAGGTTTTTTCGTTACGGAATTTCTGGATTCGGTCCCCGCGCTCAAGGCCCGCGATAGAAGCCATGCAATAGCTTAATAAATAACATTTTTTTTTCTCTTGGGATTAATTATTATTTAAATAGTCTATTTCAAATTAATCCCAAGAGATAAAAGGTGCCCTTTTGTATATAAACTTAGCGTGGGAAATAATCGTCTGTTCGATGATAAAAACCAAAAAAAGAAAAATTGCTGCTGCGCTCCAGCAGCGGGGACATTAAAGGGCTGGTGATGATGATACACATGCAAAACAGACCAAGTATCATTCGAGGCGTGGGTACCTTGAACAGCGCCTTGTTGTATTCGCTGCAGAATGCCGTCGCCTTCTTGAAGCTGTCCATTGCCACTTTGGTGTTTTCGTGCATATCGTGCTCGAGCTCGACCATGTCTTTCGTGATCTTTATTGTGGCAGGCGGCATTGGGTCGCATTTCTCCGTTTGGATCACTGTGGCTGAAAATATAAATTTCATTCGTTACCAGCGTTTTTTTTTTTTTTTTCACTCACACCTATCATCTAGCCCAAAGTAAGTAGCCTAAGCACTTGTGTTATGGATACTAGATGACGGACATATTTTTAATATAATTATGTATATAAATGTTGAAAATATACTACGTAAACATATATACAACAATGACTCGGAAACAAACATTTGTGGTCATCACAAAGTTTTCCCCTACCAGGATTCGAACCCGGGACCTCTTGGCCAATACCCAGCAATCTGAGCATTCGACCAAGGCGGCCGTCAAACACATATGATATTAACAATGGAAAAATACGATTAAGTCAAAGACAATAGCAATGCAGCACTAACCTGGAGTTTCAACTTGAGGTGTTTCAATTTTCTTCTCCTCTACATAAAGCGGTTCAAATGATGGCGGAGGCACTGTTAGAATGAATACCACACAGTTAATAGCCTATTTTAAATGCTCAGTCATGATAAATAATGTGGCTAAATTATTGAATGAATGTTAGAACTGTTTGGAATTAACTAAGTATGTATGTAAGGCACAGAGCAGGTATACTTCTTAAAACTGACATTCTCATGTATAAAATCACTTTGAAAATGGATATTTTCCAGCCTCGTCGCCTACTCCCTTAAGGAGACTGGAAAGAACCTAACTTCCCAACTCTCTGATTACGTATTGGCAAATTGTTTTACATACAAGAATATTTGCTTTAGGCAGTATACTCGCATTGAGCCACCTTCCCCTAACCTAAAATAGTAATGTAAATAGTCAATCATGACTGTAGTCATGATAAATGATAATCACTATAAGCAATTGATTTACAAAACTGCATACGCAGTGTGCAATCAAACAGCAATTAATTCATTATTGGTATGAAAAATATTAATGTCAATCTTACGCGAACTGTAGCCACAGAAATTCACACAACAAAAGCAAATAATTGGAAAACTTCATTAAGAATTAAAACACTGCAAGAAACATTAATTAGTCTGATGGATGATATGAATCAAAAGGGAGTTGATGGCTTGATGTCATCTGACCAATATTAATAGAAGAGGGAAACTGCTCTAACCCCAGATAAACTGGGAACAAGACAGGAAGTAGAAGAAGACATTGCAAGAAACAAATTTAAAACTAGTACAAAGATTTTGGTGGTTAGAAAAAGAATTTCGAAAAATTATTATCTTGAGGCGGGAATCGAACCCGCGTCCGCTGCTATCCGGACAGGTGCCTGACCGCTCGGCCACCCAAGACACTAATTAACTTGCCGAAATTCTTCTAACCTTTACACTTCACGTTGTAAGCAAACGGGTACCCTCGCAATGTAGAAATAAATTTCAAACATTCCAAAGCAGACATTTTTACAAATACAGTGCGTTCGGTTAAGCTTGGGTTCGCTTTATAAACTAATCGATTTTAATTTTAACATTATATAAACGTTAGAAAAATTAGTACAAAGATTTTGATGGTTAGAAAAAGAATTTCGAAAATATATGATCTTGAGGCGAGAATCGAACCCGCGTCCGCTGCTATCCGGGCAGGTGCCTGACCGCTCGGCCACCCAAGACACTCTTGCCGAAATTCTTCTAACCTCTACACTTCACGTTGTAAGCCAACGGGTACCCTCGCAATGTAGAAATAAATTTCAAACATTCCAAAGCAGATATTTTTACAAATACAGTGCGTTCGGTATTGCTAAAAGTATCCGTTTCTAACATTTATATAATGTTAAAATTAAAATCGAAAATTTAAAACTAATTAATTATCACAGCCCGTCTCATTGTTTTGAAAGTTGTGGCTTGCTGATTAAATTGAAAATTACAATCATATCACCATCACCAGCAGGGTTATTATGCAAGCCTCTTTCAATCGCTTTCGTCTACCTGTCACTTTCACTCATTGAGAATAATCGAAGAGTGTGAGAGTGACAGGTAGACGAAAGCGATTGAAAGAGGCCTACATAATCGAGGTTCAGCCCTTTTATGTCCCCATTGTTGGGGCACAGGCCTACCCTGTAGATAGAAGAATATAGAGAGTAAACTACAATCATTTAATATCTCCTAATCTGCTCTTAATCAATTACATTAAGCGAGAGCCAAGGTACAGGCCATGGTATCCTATAGCAGTTATCACTCATGCTTGTGTTCTCATATTCTAAAACCAACTCACACTGGTAATCTTTCTTAGCAAATGCCTTGACAGCGTCCTGTTCCAAGTTTTGTTCTGGTTTCTGTTTGAAGTCCAAGGGCGATACTCCTTCCTGAATACAAAAATGAAGTAATGGTTTTGAAATTTTGATGAAATATACATTGCACAAACTATAATAACAATATTTTCACTGCATACAGTGGCGCCCTAATGTACATAACTTGTACATTAGAAAATATTAATTGGTGTGATTGTTGGCTGTCTTAACTAAATAAGGAGTATGGGAGGGTATTCTACCCAAAACTAAAATCATTTTGAATATGGATATATTCTCACCAGCCTTATTGTCTCCTAAAGGAGGCATAATGGAACTAAAGTGCCCACCTCTCACCTTGTGTTAGAAAACAGTAAAGCATATATAAATGCTTTAGGCAGTATCTTTGAGATACATTCCCCTAAGTATGGTTACATTTCTAGTTAAACCCCAAATACAGAAACGCGACTAAAATTTTAAGCACTGCTTATAAAGTTAAGTGGACAATACCTGTCAAGATTTGTATGGAGAAACATAATTTTTTATAATAAGTGCTTAAATGTTAAGCAGGACTCAAACTTCGAGTAGCGTTTCTGTATTTCGGGGTATAACAGCAGGATATAGGCACCTATGAGTTGGTTACAACTGTCTGCATGACAATTTATAATAATAGTAATAATATGCCTAGTTAAGTGTAATAGATCATACCTTCCCGAACATGAAATTGCTGAGAGATTTCGATATTTTGTTGAACTGGTTTACTGAGAACCTCCAGTAGGTAGTATTTTCTTGATAGACGAGTGCAACAAAATCGTTAGCCCAAGGGACATTTGACTCAAGCCAGTTCCTTGCATCAGGACTGCTCCTATAAGTAAAAAATTTTGCCAATTATAATTAACATTATAACACAAGTAACACACATAAGTCTTTCTCCTCCCTGCCCTTAAACTACTCTAAGTAGAGTCAGCACAACATGTCTTCATCTTCTATGTAGGGCACATAAGTTTACACAAATAGTCATTCTTTTGTCAGTTAAAAATAAAACTGTCACTGCACTGCTCCAACAGGAGTATGGTTGAAAAACTCAAATTTAGAGGATTTTATGACTATTTGAGGACCCTAAAAATTTGGTTTTTTAGATTTTCAATTTCATCTTTAATGTATGTGGAATTCAATGAAAATTTATATTCAGTTCATGAGACTCAGACATACTATCATAGGTACAGTCAACAGTACACCAAGTCACCACAATATGTCAAAATTTGTTAAATGACTTTGCTCCTTACATCAAGCAAGTTGAGGTGGAGAGTTTTTGGAGATATATAGCAGTCTCGTAGAGGCTGACGTGCTGTTGACTGTTGGTTTCTATAATGATTTCTTGACAACTGATGCTTTCTTGCTGACTCTTGTGTGCTAGGATATGTGAAATGCGCTGATATTATATCTCATATAATTACAAAAATCTTTCTGTTTTTCACCAAATAACCAACAGATTGCACATCCCAAAATAAACTACTTTATTTGTAGTTATTGTAGTAAGCAATAAATGAATAAAACTGACTTAGCGTAAACAACTGCAGCCCCTGTTAACACAGTAGCACCAATCGTACTCCACAGAAGCTTTCGTGATTTAGGTGGTGTTGGTGGCGGAGGCGGGTTTTTGTTATCAAAATGTTGGTGGCGGCGTGGTGCCCGCATAACTATTAACGCTGCACATGATCCGTCACACAATTGCTTTCGGACCTAAAATATAAAAATATTACAAGGTGAAAATAGTATGCATTTATGTCAGGATTACTATTATCGATTATAAAAAACGGATGGAGGGATGGTTGAGGGGGACGCCTTTGCCCAGTAGTGGGATCTGTCAGACTAATAAAAAAACTTTAAATATACAAAATGAATCAATAAAATGTATTATTCTATTAAATTTCAAGGTATTTGACTACGTGCAGGTATAAAATTTTAAAATCAAGAACAGCGACAAGTGCATAATCTAAGTAGTCTTTTAGGTTATTTATGAAAATGACATTCAACCAATGTTATGTAAGGTACAACAAATCAATTAATGCAAGCTCAATAACTAATTATTGCGACAAAGACGAGCTTACTTTTATGTACAATAAGTAAAAACAATAATAATTAAGGACAAGTAGTCCACAGTCTTGACTAAGACTGTCTTCATAGTCATCAAAACATACGGGACACTGATAGCAAGCGTTCTACTGCTTATTGACTTGGAAATAGTCAGCAACCAGTTTTAAAAGCTAATAAAACGAAGCCATGAAAAAGACAACAAAAACGTACCAATACTAAATGAGCATTTGTTAATTGATTTGAAAATTTGTACATTTTCGGCACTGACTGAATCTCTTTTCCACTTGGGCTGTCAAAAAAAACCAGAGACTAAGGAAAGGACTAGACTAAAGTAAAGAGTAAACGTAGTGTATTATATACTCTTTGGTAAAGAGTAAGGAGTAATAAACGTCTGTAGAGCAGCTGCAGAAGATTTGCATAAATATTATGTTTGTTAATTGAACTATTCAATAAAAAAACCACAAGTTAAAAATAATGTTTCTAAAAAAAGATAAATAACGTAAAAAGCGTAAGGTAAGAAAGGACGTTCATATTATTTTTTTTTTATTATGAAGTGATCTTCTCTTCATCACATCATCTGTCACCATCATGAAATCTGATAAATAGTTAGGCGCCAGATAAGTCCGCGCGTGTAATAGCGTGTAACAGTAACAGCGCGTGGTCAAAATTGGAACTAAAACTTCGCCTGCTATTTTGTTTGTCTAGGAGTTTCAATGTGAGCGAGCAGCGCCACCCATCGCGCGCAGAATTACGTGGCGCGCACTCTACCTAGAAATTTGTACCAAGCACTCCCCTAAAATAAACCTATTTTAAAATGTACACACATACATACATATATAAATCACGCCTATATCCCCGAAGGGGTAGGCAGAGGTAAACTAGCACCCGCGTTTCGCCAATTATGTTAGGTCGCATGTAATAGGTGGCGAGCCTATTGCCATTTATCGGGCACAAAAGTTGCAGTAAATACATTGCTAGGTGATATAAGAGGAACGCTGATTCCTCATCGTTATCCTTAGTCGCCTTGTATACTTGACACACACGGGAGAGATTTGGGGTGGTGACAATAGTATATTATATTATAACACCCACATTTACATGAAAATTCTAGAAAAAGTATTTTTACCGACGTGGCTGTATCGACTAGATCCCTTTGCCTTCCCTAAGAAGAAAACAACAATAAAAAGAGTGTTTGGCGCGTTTCGTGGAGTCAGTCAGATTTATTTTCACTAATTCAAAAATTGTTACAGAGTGGATTTTGTGCAGTGAAAGTGGTGTTATTTTGATGCACAAGCATCCGTGTTGATGTGCAATTATGCAGAATCATCGAAAATAAGTCTCATGATGTGTTTGATGTTGTGGTGAAGATTACTATAAATAGTGGTTTTAACCATTTCATCAAGCACCATCATGAACTCTGTTACCATTAAATTCGCTCCAAGCACTCCCCAGATGCGTTAAAATGTGTGACACTCATATTTTAACGTAAAATTCATTTCATTCATACATTTCACCCACTCATTATTTCATAAGCCTACAGATAAAATATACACTAAAGACTTGGCTGTATGGGCTAGACCCTTTGCCTTCCCTAAAATATAGGGAGAATTTAAAACTAACAAACAACAAAAAAAAGAAACGTAAATAATAAATAATTTTTAACCTCTCTCTTGTTCGAAAATGTTTCGAGCTGGATTTTCTGGTAAATAAAACAATCAATACCTGAAAGTAATATTAAACTGCTATAATTAAGATTATATTTTTAGTTGTACCATAGCAAAAAATGATTACAAAGTTTAATTTGAGGTTACTTTGTTATTTTTCAGTATTACGTGTTCTACAGCCTCTTCCAATATCGTACTACAGAGCTGCCAGAATTGTTACGCATGATATCAAAAACTACGCTACATTGAATAAGTTTGAACATCTGCCCAAACGCTGTGCAACTTTCTCCAATGGATTATTGACAAACAATAAACAAATACTTGCAATTTCAAATAATATCACAGCAGTTCCTGCGAGAACAGTCACCAAATTCAGCCTTACAAAGGGTAAGCGGAAGACATGCAAGGCGGTGATAAAAAGGTTCTTCAGATTGCACTGGGGGGCCTGGATTAGACCAAAGGTTGGTTCTAAAAAGAGAATGTGGAAAAAGTCACCACAGCAGCGTAGGCGGCTCAAACAACATGTCTTCTGCAACGCAACTCAATCCACATTGTTAGATAAAATGGTAACCAAATACTGGAAACGACCTAGGTATTATGTGGATGATCCGTACGCACCTTATCATACCAGGGAAGAATTCTTTATTACTAAAAGGAAGCCTGTTTAATGTAACTCTTGTATAGGTGGTATATTTATTAGAAATTAAAAAATAGTCTTCATAGTGCTTTTTATCTTAATTATAAATTCTGTTCATTTGCAAAAATCATTCAGTTCTATATGAGATTAAAAGGTAAAATTGGACTGGCATTAAACTAGTGTTAGGTAAGTATTAAAGAGTAAATTCTCATAAATATCAAACCTAGTTTTATTTTTACTACTTTGTTTCTTAGTGTATTATATTATAACATATTTGGTATATTAGCCTCTCGTCTGTGGCAGTTACATTTTGTGACCCCCCCTATCTGTGGCGCCGGGACCCGGGATTTCAACAGACAGGCTGTTAATGTCGGGTCCCGACATTTCAACAGACTGGCTGTGGATTAGAACAATTAGAACATTTGTTTATAGTTAAATTACTAATATAGATAAAGTATTTTACAATTTTTCATTCATCACATTCAACTGAATAATACTCACTTAAAAATAGTGAGGAAAGTTTCAAGGACGAGCGTACTTCTGCTTTGTTTTGGCAAATTTCGTAAATCTTACGTTAGATGTGTAATTAAAGTTAATTAGTACTTACTGCACCATTTTTCCTTTCGATATTCACTAATTATAGCAATTAAAATCCGTAAATAACAAGCTTTTTCAACTGTAGAAGTTGGTCCCAAACCATACCTACTTTTTTTACGTCATCTATTGACTTTTACGTGACGTTTATCTTTTTAATTTTGTTTTGGGAGTCTATGAATGATGAGAGAGAACGTTTTTTTTATTTTATCGGCAACCAAACTACACAGAGTCTATACAAACATGCACCATAGATTTTTCGTACGGCAACGAAATTCGACACCGTCCACCTTGTGACTCATCGATGACTCATGAATCCCGGTACCCGGGAATCCCACAGATGCGCACTTCTCGATTTTCCCGGCTACCGGGACAGCCACAGACGAGAGGTTAAGGTGACAATTTTTTTATTAAAATCGGCAGAATAAAAGCTTTAAAATGTATTTTTAAGGAAATTATAGCACTTTAATGTTATGGACATTCTAAGAAAGGGATGTATTCCAAAATAATCATGAAGAATTATTTATAATTGAGTGATTTGTATTACAGTAACCTGTAGACAGTCATGTTCTGTAAGAATGTTCTCATTCTATAGGGTAGTACAGAAAGACTTGAAAAAAGTCCTATCACCAACCAAACCGAACCACGGAGCGGAGGCGGATGATTGTTTTAAATGAATGTAATAATTATATAGTAATGGCTATTTATTATTTATCTAAGATAGAACGTTTAAATAAATATAAGAGATTTTATTATAAGAATTAAATGTTGTGCGACTTTAAACATGGTTGATTGGTTATGTACTCCTTTGCTTTGCTGTACCATGCGGTGAATTATAACAGCAAAAAGAATAGCGCGGTCCGCGAAAATTTAAAAACTTAGAACTTAAAATATAATTTTTATTTTTACAATTCCTGACTTCCTGACTGAAGTCTGAATCTGAAACTACAGTTTCGTTAAAACATTTAGCTTCAGTTGAGATTCCAGCATTTGTGGTGATTCTAGATCTTATATAATAGGCGTTTCTTTACGTAATATCAACGAGTGACGTGAAGTAACCTTGAAAATGACATTTAGTCGTGCACTATTGTGTATGAAAACGAGAGTTTTAGCCAGAGAGCTATTTATTACGAGAATAGTTAGAAATTTTTCGGTTTCACACACTAAAAACATGAAACTTGTGCAATTTACTTACAACGATGCACCGGGTGAAATTAGGGTTGGATATATTGACGGGGATGGTGTTGTTGATGTTTCTAAAGTAAACAGTTCTCTCCCAAATAGTTTGCTTGGTATATTGAAGAAAGGTGCTATGGATCAAGTCCGAGAGTAAGTACATAAGCTTGTAAAAATTTAAGTCCAAATTATTGATATTATTATCGAAGTTAAAACTGCGAAAGCAACCGTATTCCTATACCACGTTTCTTTGATAAACAAAACACAAACCGGTCATAGTAGAGATCTCGTGTTTCCTTTTGGGCGACCTTATAATGAATGCACTGTAATAAGCTATAGTGAGATATATATATAGTATAAAATTAATATAATAGAGAAATTTAAGATTTTAGCAGTCATAATACTTATTATAAGCCTTACTATACTGTTTGGGCAAAGACCTTTTCTAATGTAAATAATGAATACCTATTTATTTTCTTTATATTTAGTAATTTTTAATTGTTATTGTTCATAATAATTGAGTTCTATGAAAAATAATAATTGTGATAAATTCTGTATAGATGATGATAGTGTCGCTAACATGCAAGAAAGAAAATCAAATATACATACATACATACATAATTCACGCCTATATCCCCGAAGGGGTAGGCAGAGGTGAACCAGCACCCACGCTTCGCCAATTATGCCAGGTCCCATGTAATAGGTGGCGAGCCTACCGCCACTCATCGGGCACAAAAGTCGCAGTACTTTGCTAGGTAGTAGGTATAAGAGGAACGCTGCTGCCCATTCCCCATCACTGATTTATCCTTAGTCGCCTTGTACGACACCCACGGGAGAGATTCGGGGTGGTGACAATTGTATTCTACTCTGCCGTCACCACACGGCCAAAAATCAAATATAACATCATATTTTACGACCAGGCTCAAAGTACCTGTACTTAAATAAAAAGTTTGAAGGGCATGGACACAATGAATTGGAAGGTCGAGGCTGACTACCCAAGCGATGGATAGATTATGTTTTCAACAAGAACTACAAAATTTACTTATTTGTTTGTTTGCCTTTGGCTTAAAATATAATAATTTTTAACACTGTTCCATTAACAGAATCAAATTTCAAAATCCAACACCAGAACCGATGAGTTCAGTGACGCTTAAAGCACCAATCACTGGTCAGGACAAAGTTTTGTGCATCGGACTTAATTATAAGGACCACTGTGAGGAACAGAATAAGAAGCCTCCAGAGGTCCCCATGATGTTCAGCAAGTTTTCAAGTACAGTAATTGGACCATGTGATTCTGTGAAGTTGAGGACTGACGTAACAAAAGTAAGTTATAACTTCCTCTTCCTGCCCTGTTCCCAGTCTATCTGGGGTTGGCGCAGTATGTTTCCTCTTCCATTCTTATAGGTCAGACGTCATCAAGCCATCCAGTACCAGCATGATTCATATCATCCATCACATCGTAAAGATGCTAGTGATAAACAATTAAAATACCTATTATGTTTTCAGTATAGATTTTTATGACTTTTCAATAGCTATACACAGATATTACATGTTTCTAGATTATATTCATTCAAAATCGGTTTTCAAGAGTTTTTTCATTAATTACTTAGAATGCTTAAACTAAATATCGATTGATCAGGATATAAAACATGTAAGTAGTGATCTAAAATTCCTTGTCATGAAACTTAAGATTATTTATCTGTAAGTTTTCACAACTCTACAATACAATCCAGCAGTCCCATTATTAAGCATCTAATGATGATAAATAATAATTGAATTTCAATAGTATTGTTACAATCATATATATATCAGTTTACCACCAAATATAACATGTGCATATTACTTTAATTGTGACTATAATTGCTTTTTATTAAAACAATCTTATACTCTTATGACACACCTGTAATGTATCAGGCCTGGCTCACTGTACGTTATTTTATCGCTCCTTGGCCAGCATGGAAGGCTACTTAATATTATCACGAAGCGCCATTAAAATACATACATACATTAATCAGGCACTCTTACGTTTCTTCAATTTACTTAGGTTTCCATGTAACAGGTGGCAAGCCTATTGCCATTTCTCAGGCACGTGAGTCGCAGTACATTACTAGGTGGTATAAGAGGAACACTGCTGCCCATTACTCATCGCTGTCTCAAACCTTTAGTCGCCTTATACAACGCCCGCGGGAGAGATTGGGGGTGGTGACAATGAATTGTATTCTACTCTACCGTCACCACACGGCATTAGAATCCTTCTTACCATCATCATCATCATCACCAGCCCTTTAATGTCCCCACTGCTGGGACACGGGCCTTCCCTATGGATGGAAGAATATAGGGAAATTGAGCCATAACCCACCACGCTGGCTAAATGCAGGTTGGTGGGTATTAACGTCTGCAGATGCATCTGGGACCAACGGCTTAACGTGCCTTCCGAAGCACGGAGTAGCTCGAGATGATACATTTTCGGTCACCCATCCAGTGACCAGCCTTAGCGGCATTGCTTAGTTTACCCAATCACAGGCCAAGCGCGCTATGCCACTGCGCTAGCGAGCTCCTCATTATCAATAGGCTAATAAGAATCCTATAACCATGCAAATGATTTTCAGTCCTCAATCGCAGCGGGCCTAGCACGGGGACGTGGACAAGTTTCTCTCCACCACTTGACAGTTTTTTGTCTTGGGATTTAGTGGGAGTCAGAGTGAGAGGAAAAGATTTTCTTTCCCCCGAAGGAGATGTGTCCACGTCCCGTGCTACAGGGCGAACTGCCCCTGTCCTACGAGCCGGATAGAATTTTTTTTACACAGACCGTCGTATTACGTAATGCTCGAAATGTAAATTGCCATATTAAACAGTCACAGGAGCTCGTTAGCGCAGTGGCACAGCGCGCTTGGCCTGCGATTGCGTAAACTAAGCAATTTCGCTAAGGCCGGTCATTGGATCGGTGACCAAAAATTTATCATCACGAGCTCCTCCGTGCTTCTGAAGGCACGTTAAGCCGTTGGTCCCGGCTGTATCTACAGTCGTTAATAACCCACCAACCCGCACTGGGCCAGCGTGGTGGGTTATGGCCGTCTCCCTATATTCTTCCAACCATAGGGAAGGCCCGTGCCCCAGCAGTGGGGACATTAAAGGGCTGGTGATGATGATGATGAAACAGTCGCAGCGTTACGCTAATTAGAATCCTATAATCATGCAAATGATTTTCAGTGCTAAATTGCAGTTCGGTTCTACGAGCCGGATAGAAATATTTTTACACGGACCGCCGTATTACGTAATGCTCGAAATGTAAATTGCCACATTAAACAGTCGCAGCGTTCTCGCGTTAAGTGACAGGTGGTTGCAGAACGCGCATTAGATGAGGTCAAAAATCCCTCTGACCTCGGCGTGTAACAAATTGGGGTCAATTATTGAAGCAATTTGAGATCGTAACTCATATTGGGTGTAGGTGGGAATGAAGTGGAATAAGTAGTTTAGGTACGTCATATGTCTAGTAAGGAAAATGAAAAATGTCCTTTTGCTCGATTATGACATTTGAGAAGCAAGAAACATCTATTTTCATTTACCACTTAAATTTTTTTCTCTCAAATCTAAAGTGTGGCGACGGCTGAGAACAATACTCGTGGGTGTAGTACATACATACACACATAAATCACGCCCATATCCCCGAAGGGGTAGGCAGAGGTGAATTCTCACCTGCGTTTCGCCAATTATGTTAAGTCCCATGTAATGGGTGGCGAGCCTATTGCCATTTATCGGGCACAAAGGTCGCAGTACATTGTCAATACGGTAGTATGAGAGGAACGCTGCTGCCCATTCCTCATCACTGATTTATCCTTAGTCGCCTTGTACGACACCCACGGGAGAGATTTGGGATGATGACAATTGTATTCTACTCTGCCGTCACCACACGGTGTAGTACAAGGCGACTAATCCCCGAATACAGGATCGCTACTCAAAGTTTGAGTCCTGCTTAACATGGAAAAACGACAATTTTGACTATATTAAAATAAGCATAGTCAAAATTGACGTTTTTCCATTCAAATTCTGACAGGTACCCATTCTCCAATTAACTTTCTTAGCAGTGCTTAAAATTTGTTTGTTGCGTTTTATGTATTTGGGGCAAAGAGTTAGGATACAACGAGGAATGGGCAGCAGCATTTCTGGTGCGCCATTCAGTAAATTACTGCGATAAAAGATTCCGGTGAATGGCAATAGGCTCGCCTCCGATTACATGGGACCTGAAATAAGCATGCGAGACGCGGGTGTTAAAACAACTCTGCCTATATACCCCTTAGAGGAGAAAAGCGTGATTTGTGCATACATGTATGTATGTATTTCTTGAATCTTTAGTTGCCAGATACATCGGCAAAATAAATAATAGTAATAGAGTCATCATCATTACTAGCCCTTTAAGTTTCCCACTGCTCGGGAACGGGCCTTCCTTATAGGCGGAAGAATATAGGAAGAATGTGCCAGAACCTACCACGCTGGCCCAGTGCGGGTTGGTGGGTACTAACGACTGCAGATGCAGCCGGGACCAACGGCTTAACGTTCCTTCCGATGCACGGAGGAACTCGAGATTATAAATCTTTGGTCACCCTTCCAGTCCAATGACCAGCCTTAGCGAACATTGCTTAGTTTACGCAATCGCAGGCCAAGCGCGCTATGCCACAGCGCTAGCGAGCACCTCTGAATGAATGATGAATTGGAGTGTATTAAATTAAATTGCTAAATGCTACCTTATAATTAATCTGCAAATAGGTGGTTCACAGATGTGCCTATCTATTTGATGTTGTACTAGGAATCCGCGTGCGCGATTAGAATCTAGAAAATAATACATAATTAAACATAAACACCTAAGTACCGCACTCAGGGACGTCAAATAACTTTAATGAGTACCTAATGTCAAAAAATTTCAATTAAATCTAGACCATAGATCCGGCGAGAATAGCGACTAGTTTTGAATTGTCATTTTTTGACATTAAGTACTCATCATCGTTATTTGACGCCTCTGAGTGCGGCAGTAAGTACCGATAACAAATTAAGTCCAATCACTTTATAGAACAGGGGGCCCACCGCCTAACTCGATTGCTGATGATAGCTATATGGCAATGCACTGCTTACGGCTATAGCAGCCATCCTGAATTTTTAGGCGGTACGGATTTTGTGCCAAATTCATACAAAATCATTCATTCGTTCAAAGCTATCGCTTATAGTTTAGGTACATTCGGTGCAAAATCACAGCATGACGTCATAAACTATAGCTTTAGCTTTAGCAATCGATTTAGTCGGTAGGCCCCTAGGTTGTACATACATACATACCTACATAAATCACGCCTATATCCCCGAAGGGGTGGGTAGGCAGAGGTGAACTAGCACCCACGTTTCGCCAACTATGTCTAGTCCCAAGTAATAGGCGGCGAGCCTATTGCCATTTATCGGGCACAAAAGTCGCAGCACATTGCTAGGTGGTATAAGAGGAACCACCTGCTGCCCATTTCTTATCACTGATATATCCTTAGGTGCCTTGTACGACACCCACAGGAGAGATTTGGGGTGGTGACAATTGTATTCTACTCTGCCGTCACCACACGGCTAGGTTGTACATACATACATAAATCACGCCCATCCATGTGATAGAGTAGGCAGAGGTGCAATAATACCCACCCACGTTTCGACAATTATGTTAGGTCCCAATAAGTGGCGAGCCTATTGCCATTTATCGGCCACACACAAATCGTACATAAATCGCTGTCGTAACCCTAGTCGCCTAGTACGAAACCCGCGGCAGAACAGGGGGCCTACTCTGAAACTCCGAACGAACGAACTCACATCTATCCGTCTTTCTCACGCCACTGCGTGTTAAAATAAGAGCGACAAAGACGCAAAGACTCGATCGAACGAAATACGCCTCAGGTTGTAAGGTCTTGACAATGCAGATACTTTTTATTTTTCACATCCAATTTTTTTAAACTAGAGATAGGTGCACGTTTATTACGATAAAGATGAAGCACAAATGGAATTGTCAGGTCACCTTCGACATAATCTATCTAGAATACTTTTTAAACATCTTTTGTCGTCACGTATCTTTGCTACGGTCAGCTCAAAACTGCATGTTCAATCATAAAAATTGAAATAAAACAATTTTTATGTCACTCCCTTACCTTAAAGTGGAATTACCGCGGGCGATAAAATAAAGGCCTTAGATCGCATATTTATAGATAGGTTATGAGGCACCTTCCCCTATTATAATTTACGTTGATTACTCGGCTTATCAATCGCCTGATTCATATAAGTATGTAACATAATTGAATCAAACCGGTTCCCGAGCCTGACACACCTTCATTCAATTACTACTCTATTAAATCTTCTTTCTCGCTCGTCTTGGCTGGCTAGTGAGTCAAAATCAATGACCAAATCATATTAGGGTTTTTGAAAGATTTAATACTTAAACCAATTCATTATGAGCTCACATCTAATAGAGACCAGTGGAAGAAGAAGATATGTTGTACCGTCCCTACTAAGAGTAGGTCAAAGGTAGCGAGAAGAGTAAGTGGAAACATCTCTGCAGGAGAAAGGCGGGGGGAACTTACGTAGCGTTGTATTTATCCTTGTAGCCGTGTGGTGACGGCAGTGCAGAATACATTATTGTCTTGTCACCACCCCCATCTCTCCCGTGGGTGTCGTACAAGGCGACTAAGTGGACTACACAGCGATGAGTAATGGGCAGCAGCATTCCTCCTATACCTACCACCTAGCAATATACTGCGATTTATGTCCCCGGTCATTGGATGGGTGACCAAAAATTTATTATATCGAGTTCCTCCGTGCTTCGTAAGGCACGTTAAGTCGTCCCGGCTGCATCTTTATACAGTCGTAAATACACACCAACCCGCACTGGGCCATCGTGGAGGGGGTGGGTTATGGTCCAATCTCCCTGTATTCTTCCATCCAAATGGAAAGCCCGTGCCCGAGCAGTGGGGACATTAAAAAATTGGGGCTGTTGATGAAGATCTGATGATGATGGCAAAAGGCTCGCCACCTGGGACTTTGGAACTTAGTTGGCGAAAAGTGGGTGTTTAGTTCACCTCTGCTTACCCCTTCGGTGATGTAATCGTGATTTATGTGTGTGTGTATTTATCCTTGAATTTCTTCCAGAAAGTGGATTGGGAAGTGGAGCTGGTTGTGGTGATCGGTAGAAAGGTACCTTGCGTGAAGCCGGAGGTAGCGTTGAACTATGTACTCGGGTACACGGTGGCACAAGACATCAGCGCCCGCGACTGGCAGAAGGAGAGGAATGGAGGGCAGTTCCTGCTCGGAAAGGTAAGGGACAGAGAAAGCATAACTGATCGGCAAATTGATTACTATTTTTGAATTTAAATCGAACATTATATAAATGTTAGAAAAGTTAGTAGGTAGGTATATTGTTTTAAGAAAAAGTCCTGGAATGACACAATTCCAATCCTTACTGCTCAAGGTTTTGTCTTAAGTTTTACAGCCGGTCGCCTGCTTGACACCAACCCTCTTTGGGTATGCTGTTGTTGGTGGTTTGCCCTCCACTATTCGGGTGCCCCAAGGTGCTTATTGGTCTACACCGGGCAATCTCCCTTAGTCGACTTTTACGACACCTATGAGATGAGTCGGGGCTGGCCCATTCTTCGATATTTGTTCGCTCCCAGCCCGGCTAGCATGACCACCGAAACACGATATGATTTAGCCACTTATCACTTTGAACTGTCATAAAACTATGTAGTTTTGATAGTTCAATGCGATAAATGGCTTTATCATATCGTGTTTCGGTGGTCATGCTAGCCGGACATGGGCCTAACCAAATGGCTTTTCTATACGAACGCATAGAATATAAAATATGAAACTGACTTTTGTTATCTCTGTAATAGATCAGTTTCATACATTTGTCTTCTATGCGTTCGAATAGATCGGCCACTTGGCTAGGGCCACTCAGCATGGGATGGCTAGGCTAGATAATAAATAATAAATAAATAAATAAATATATTTACACTCACACCTATCATCTAGCCCAAAGTAAGTAGCCTAAGCACTTGTGTCATGGATACTAGATGACGGACATATTTTATATATAATTATGTATATAATTGTTGAAAATATACTACATAAACATATACACAACCATGACTCGGCAACAAACATTTGTGGTCATCACAAAGTTTGCCCCTACCAGGATTCGAACCCGGGACCTCTTGGCCAATACGCCAGCGATCTGAGCATTCGACCAAGGCGGCCGTCGTAGATGACAGTTGTGAGTATAGGAAAACATTTACCAACTTTTCCCTTCCAGGCCATGGACACGTTCTGTCCGATCGGACCCTGGATAGTGACCAGCGACGAGATCGGGGACGCACAGGGCCTCGGCATCAAGTGCAGCGTCAACGGCGCCTTGAAGCAGAGCAGCAACACGTGTCAGCTGGTGCACAAGATACCTGACGTCATCGCTCGCCTGTCCTCGTGAGTGCATACAATCGAAATCAAGTCATAAATAGATCACGCCTATATCCCTGAAGAGGTACTCAAAGGGGGTTGGTGTCAGGCAGGAAAGTGTTTTTGGTTTGTTTAATGCAGAAAATCTCGCTAGCGCAGTGGCATAGTGCGCTCGGCCTGCGACTACGTAAACTAAGCAATTTTCGCTGAGGCCGGTCATTGGACGGGTGACCAAAAATTTACCATCTCGAGTTCCTCAGTGCCTAGGAAGCCGCGTTAAGCCGTTGGTCACGGATGTAGCTGCAGTCGTCAATACCCACCGACCCACACTGGGCCAGCGTGGTGGGTTGTGGTTGTGGCTCATTCTCCCTATATTCTTCCACCCATAGGGAAGGCCAGTGCCCGAGCAGTGGGGACATAATATTTGGGGAATCAATAGACCTGTTTTATATATGTGTATATTAAAAATGCCTCGTGCCTCCACAGGGCTGATATCCTGGTAGCGGCACGATGGATCTCCTTAAAACAACCCTTCTTTTTCAGGGTCATGACCCTTCTTCCGGGAGATATCATCTTAACGGGCACCCCCGGAGGAGTGGGCATGTATCGCGACCCCCCGGAGTATCTCAAGCCCGGTGACGTCATCACGAGTGAGATCGAGAACATTGGCACTCTTGAAACTAAGGTGGAAGATTACGGCGCAAAGTAGGTTTGTTACGTACAGTAGGTCAAGAAAGTGGTGTACAGTCAGCCAGCATCATAAGTAGATAACCACTTTAGCCCTCTGTCATACCAAAGACAGCGCATGCGCAGTAATAATCGCCACAAACTTGTACGAACAACTATTGGGACAAGGTGCTTAGTTGTAAATATACTTATGATGCTGACTGTACCGCCCTAAGACTAACACCCATATACAGAGTCTTTTCCACGAGATTTCTTTCACTCGACTCAACCTCAAAGAAAAAGTTGTCATGCCAAAACTGACAAAACTATCTTCGACTTATGGAAATTCCTCAGTCGGATCTAGTAATTAACTGTCAAACTCAAGGTACGTTGCGATCTACTTTGAGGTCTCCTCATAGATTGTTAACAGCGTTTTCCATGTTATTTCTGAGGTTATTTCAAGGTTTGTTGACTATATTTATTGTAAAATCATGGAAAATAGTCAGTATGCTATTAAAACTTGAAAGTACCTTAGAAATAAATGAAGATTTGTACCAACATCGTCCTATAAAACTGTACGGAATGCTGCCTAATCCGCTGGAATAATTTGATGATGTGGAATTCCGAAGAAAATTTCGATATACGGGAGGAAAATATACTGATTTCAAGGGTGATTTAAAGATTACCTTGAGGTGACCTCGACTAAGGTCGAGTGGAGGAAATCTCGAGGAACCGAATATGCATATGGGTGTAAATGTCGCTTGCAGTTTATAGAACAATAATGATTTGTTATACTTGCACCTTGACCTGACAACATTGCTATCTTATGATTATATTGACGTTTGTCACAGTTGTCAGCTAGTACGAACCTTGTTGTAATTTTCGATGACTAGCAAAGTAAATCAAAAGTGGTACACCACTTCTTTGGCCGCCCGTACACCCAAATATGTACTGCCAAAGTTAGTTTTAGTTTTTCGTGGGCTACTTAATAATTGACACTCGGGTAACTTTTAATTATTATTTTATTAATATTTTATAATCTATGAGCGTTACGAAAATGGGAATCATTGAGGGTAGGTGTAGGTGCAATTTATAAAGAAATTTGAAAAACATGTGGTGCTTAAGATTTTCTAATATTGAAAACTTCAGTTACTCATTTAAAGTCAATCTAAAATTAAAACTTCAATTACAAAATGATTAGGCGGATGCATAATTGACTTTTTCTTATCACCGCCACAATTAATTTGCATGTATGAGTTTTCAGATTTTAAAGTGATCCTATTACAATTTCACTTGAACGCACGTAGAATATTGGTTATTATTTGTAACCTTAATGATAACTTTGTAAAATTATGATTAAGGTTAATTATATGTCGGCGTTACTATAATGTAGCCATAATAATAATATAAAGATTTTATTATGACTACATTATATTAGCCATAATAAATATTATTTTATTTTAACATTAATAGTTCAAAGATTGTCATAATTGTTAATTGTAAAGAGATAGAAGATTTTTAATAATGAATTCTTACGTATAAGAATACATATAGCAGTTTAATGCCAAAGCAACTTCAAAGCGACATTTAGTACACTATGAATTAGACCAAATTTATCTGGTTTTTAACTTTGATCCTTCGTGCCGGATTTCACTTCTATCTATTAAATATGTATATTGACATGCCAAAAATTAAACCGTGAGTCTTAGAAATTGTATTATACACTACTTTTTATTATTTTTAAAACATTGACGTTATTTTATATCATAAAGTTTTATTTTATGTTTATTTTTCAAATGTGCAATAATTGCCGACAAATCTTGCTAAGCAAGCCTTTTTAATATGTTCCAATAAAAGTATACTTATAAAATAAAAATTGTGTATGTTAGAAAATATACTTGAGCCAACATTTTTGTTTTGGTTATTAATTTTGTAATTAACAGTCAATAACATTTACAACTGACTTGTAATTTAGGACTTATTATATTGATCATGTGCGAAAATTTATCATTTTCTTTATTATCTCTATCACGTTTTGAAAACCCCACTTGGGCGAAAGCTTGAAATTTATAAAACGCATCAATAGATGGCGCTTATTTACGTCTAAATAATAGGATAAGACAATCATAATTCGAAAAGTACTTATGGCCGTTTGATAAATAAATAATATTTCAAGGAGACTGATGTATGTGGTGCCGGCCTGACCAATTTTATATTGAATTTAAGCTGTCGAGTATTGAATAAGGTTATTGTATTACCTCATCAATCAGTGATCAAATTTTAATTTGCCATATATAAATATATAAAAAATAGACTAGTACAAATTTTTGATTGCAGTGCCATTTAGGATTTTATGGAAATTAATATGGTTTTTTTTTGTTTTCTTTACAAAATTAGATGCTTAAATATTGACTTTACTCTTATTTCATAAGTACCTATTTTCATCACCAAAATACAACAACTAGTCAATATTGCTTACAAGAAAAACGGTTTAATGTAATGAAATAAAAATGGAATTAATATTGATATTTTCATCCAGTTTTTCATCAGTGAATTGGAGCTAGAACTCAACAGATTTTTCTGCTGCCTCTCCTATTGAATGTTATATTATTGTAATAGAATTAACGCATATTTTCCATGTATTTCTATTCAATTGTGAATATGGTTATTATTTTTATGCATTTATTGTTGTTTTGATTTCGTTAATACAATTATACCTACTTAAGCAATTTGTCTAATTTTTATAGCATATTTCCTATGTTGAAATGTGAATCGCTGGCAATTATTTTCTATGAAATAGCACGGAACGCAATAGGCTGTAGAGTTACATGGAACTTAAAATATGCTGGCGGAACGCGGGTGTTAAAACACCTCTGCCTACCCCTTCGGGGACAAAGGCGTGATTTACCGAAACATATCCCGCACAAGATACATCACAAGTGTATAGTCTATGGCAGGATTGTCAGATTTTACAGACCATTCATACAGAAAGATGGATCCCTTTCTCAATTGTTATCACTACGTCTCCTTTCAAACATTTGATTGAATAATACACATACAACACCAAACGGACCCAACTATAAAACTTTAATCCATATGCAATTTCTGTGAATAGGATCCACTTCACGTTGACGATCATCAAACGTCATACGAGATTTAACAGCCTCAATTGTGCCGACCGTGCCCGCCGCTGATTGGCCAATGGGCTGAGCAATTGAGCCAATCGGCGTCTTCCTGTGCCTACAGGAAGGAACGTTCGCGTTCCTTTCAGAGTCTATTAAATTTAATGCCATCCAAGGGGAGAGTTATTGAGTTAACTAGTATACGGGTGTGTTTATCCTGACCTCGGGCTATAAGGCGTTAAAACCACGAATCGGTTCAAAATAAGCTGGTCTCTGTGCCCGCAGACTGTCTTGTCTAGCGGATATTCGTAATTTGAGGCATTATTTCGAGCAATTTTATAGTTGAAACCCCCTTGTTGATATCTCTTTTATGTTATGTGATTGCATTTATTTGCAGCGATGGTAGGTACTGACTGGTGTCGTATGGGTGGGAAAGATGGCACAACCTGACCTAATAGATAGGACTACTTCAATTTGTCTTAGATAGATTAACAGATAAGCCCTTGGGTTAGGGGTCATTCTCATTTGTATATCGCACACCTAGATGGCAGCACAACGCTAAATACTTGTTATTTCAGAACAAGCAAAACATTTCTATGTATTAATATACATAAAAATGTTTTGCTTGTTCACGCCACGTTCCCATTAAGTATTGGAGCGAAATAAGAGCAGCATAGGAGCGAAAAAATTAAGTAGAATGTACCAGCCCCGACTCATCCCATGGGTGTCGTAACAGTCGACTTAGTGGGATTGTCCCGTGCAGACCAATAAGCACCTTGGGGCACCCATGGTGGAGGGCAAACCACCAACAACAGCATACCCAAAGAGTTCGGTGTCAGGCATGTGGCCGGCTTTAAAACCAAAGTCAAAAGTATGGATTGTAATGTTGTCATTCCAATCACTCTCCGTTCATCGGTCTCTCGACATTGTCCGTTCTATACATTCATTCATCACTAGCGCCTTTACGGTGTGATGGATGATATGAATCAAAAGGGAGGGAGGGGGTTCATATGAATCAAGATGGCTTGATGACGTCTGACCTGTAATGAATGGAAGAGGAAACATACTGCGCCGACGCCAGATAGACCGAACAGGGCAGGGAGAAGAAGATGTAATATTTTCGAAATTATAGTACTACCTAATATTTTGTGCCCTTGTGCCCGGGGCCTTAGATTAGAACAAAAAAGGGAAGATATGCATCGGCATCTTCCATGACCTTAACGCATTTATATAAAAAAAACTTAGGCCTGCTAGGCCTCGTCAACCACATAGAGAACTAGAAGCGAGTGCCAGATATGTCTGCGCGCGATGTGTGGCGCTGCTCGCTCGTATTGAAACTCCTAGACAAACAAAATAGCAGGCGGAGTTTTAGTTCCAATTTTGACCACGCGCTGATTTATCTGGTGCGCACGATATCACTCGCACTGTCAATGAAGGTTTCGTACAGCATCGATAATAAGGTACCGAATAGTACCGTAAGCGAAATCGAGTGATCACTTTCTACATGAGCGGCAGTGAGTCTCGGGACGTCACTACAAAGTAGCAAAACGTAGTACCTATATACCTCCCTAGGTCCATTGGATGGACACAGTTTTGTAGGAACATGCGCGTTACTCAGGTAACGTATCTTCCCTTTTTTGCTTTAATCTACGGTAGCACAACACTAACGGCGGATCCCAATATTCTATCAACAGCTTAGCAAGTTCTGTTATTTATCGTAAGTAATATAACAAAAAATGCCATGCAACTAAACTTTAGTAAGCTTACTTTTAACTATAGATAGAATATTGGGACCCGCCGTAAATAGGTAGAGGTACCTACCTACTTACTTGTTGTTTTATAACAAGCAAAAGATTTTAATTGGATTTAATTTGACCAATTCAAAATGCATATCGCACTCTTAACAAAACAACGACCAAATCCAAAATCGCAAACTTGGAAATCGACGACAAACTATTTTTGACTGAGTTAGGTAGGTACCTCGCGCGCACAGGGAGAAGAATATAGACTCAAATCATTGTTTAACCTTATTCCGTAAGGAAAAGGCATGTTTTTTCTTACCAAAGTTGTAGAGCTTCATCTTTTATGTCGGTATTTTACTGCTCTTGGCAAAATTTCGGATTAGGTCATTGTTTTATTAAGAGTGGGATATATTCATATATCACGCTTACTATTTATCCTCGAAGGCGTAGGTTGAGGTGTATTAATACCCATATTACGCCAAGTCTACCAACCAAACGTAACGTAATAGCCTATTTATTTATTTTTAACTTTATCTGACTGACCTGACCTTTAGTTGACCTGTCGTAACTGGTGATGCGATTCTGTTGTTGGTGGGTCACGTCACACACAACGCACATGTTCTGAAACACTGAAAAACTTTTACCTTTAAATCTGTATTTTATGGATAGAGATTTTTTTCTTTGTAGATAGTAGTAAGCGGCGCAAATTCCATTAATCGAAACAACACAATTTTGGATGATTACGAGAAATGGTACCCTATATGATATACATGTAATATACTTCACGTGGTGACGCCCTGCGGTAATGATAGAACAGAACAACCCACCCCCAATCTATCCCTTGGACGTCGTGTCGTACAAGGCGACTAAGGGGTAAGCAGCGATGAGTAATGAGGCTTTTTTGGGGAAGGCGTAAACCATAGATAGTCCTCGAGCCCTCCATTCGAGCACTTTGCATTGAAAGGGCTTGGCGGGATATTTACTACACGGACATGTCCGTCAGACATGCCCGCGCGAACCTCGTTGTGGGCCAGTCGTGGGCCAGACTGACTGTGACGGTCCTGCACTAGGCAAACATCGCACAGACCTAAAGAAGAGAGGTCTGGCGGTAATATCTGCAGGCATGGCCGTATAGTCAATTCCCGCTTTTCTCTAAGTCAAAGTCAAAATTCGTTTATTGATGTATGATTACAATACTTACACAGCTTACACGTCTTATGAATCGTCAAGATGCTCGATACCGAAAACTCGTGTGATCAAGAAAAGATAAGGAAAGTACGCAACATGCCTCGTTCTATAATGATAGGTCTCCAAAACCCACCCACGCCCCGATCCGCAGCGAAGCGCCGACCCCGATGCGTTCAATACCAAGTTGATACTAAACGCACCAGAGCAGAGTCCAACGCTCCGCTAGCAGAACGGCACGCAAGCAGGCTGTAAAGAAACCCACTATAGTCAACGAGTTATGACTTATGACATTGCAGGTACATTGTAAATTTTGTACCAGATACAATCCCACAACTCGCCAATCACATAAACCGAAACATACCGCGCACGATCAATCAACCCTCCAACCTACCCTATACCTACGGCCACACAAGTTTTCAATATCTAGCGAAAATTCTACGCCATCCGTTCGTAAGCTACCGGGAGACCCTGTTCTGAGAAGAACGAGCAAGAATAACTCAGGTATATATTTTCCTCCCTTTACTTATAGAATTAAAATTATCTAAATTCAATGAAAATTTAATGAAAGATGTCAATAACTTTAACGTCAAGTAATAAATATAGTCACAACTCTGTGACAGGCATCTCTCGAGGGAATCTCGCTACGGTAGAGCCTTGCAGGGCGCTACGAATCGTAGCGGCGTTAATCCCAACATATTGCTAGGTGGTAAAAGGACTGCTATGTTGAAGCGAACAGGAACTCAATGGCGCTTAGCGCGCTTGACCTTCGATTGGGTAAAATGAGCACTATTCCTTAGGCAATTGGATGAAATATTTATTATCTCTTCGAACATATATGAATAGTAAGCACGGAGGTAGTGTTTCAGAAGGCAAGTTAAAAAAATAAATTTCTCTTTGACGCACAATGTCTTTCCCTTATCATGTAAACGAGCCCATATAATTCCGTTGCCCTCCTCCTTGTCTGATAACCGTCCCATTTCTATACTCCCTTTCCTATCAAAGGTCCTTGAGTCTATCAGGCATAAGCAGTTGCACTTATCCCCTTATCAATCCGGTTTTCGCCCATCCCATAGCACTGTTAGTGCGCTGCTAAATTAGATGACGTCAATTCAAGTTGGTCATTCCTTGCAGCTGGTGTACCTCAAGGTAGTGTGCTATCTCCACTACTCTTTTCGATATTTATTAATAGCATTTCTGCCGCTAACACCTCACATTTTCATCTTTACGCAGATGCTTAAAGTTTTACTCTGGTTTTACCTGCCGCCTGCTGGCCGTTAAAACACCCAAAGAGGCCTGATAACAACCCTCTTAAGAATAGCATAATATAAAGATAGCAGCGCTGTTTAAATGCGGGCCCGCGGATGTTGTAATATAAGAAAGTCTTTGAACTGCGTTACACCTAATTTTAACGCAGGCCTGCGCTTAAAATGCTCCGCGCCGCGTCGCACTGAATCTGCCGGAATACAACCTAGGCGGCGCGGGAGGAGGCGTTACTCTGGAGTTTGTTCGATCGAGTCTTGCGTCTTTGTCGCGCTTATTTTAACACGCAGTGGCGCACAGTGGTCCGGATTTAACAAAATGCGGCCCTAGAGATAAAAGTCATCAAATTGGCTTGAAAAAATTCCATATAATAGGAAATCAGATTAATAATAGAATTTAATATGACCATTTTTCATTATAAGCAATGGAACTTGGTAAAAAAAAATCGGATCGAAAAAAATGTATGGAGTAAAACTATTTTTTTTTAAATTCTCGATGTGTACACAAGTGTTCATAATATTAGTACTTTTATATCAATGGGTGATGCTTATTCTTATATTCGATAAAGAAATTTCAAACAGGAACTTGCAGTCTTGGCGGTAATACCGATCTGAAGTTACAATATTATAATTATGATTATATTTGACATTAAAGGTTTTTGTTGCTTATTTTCTCAACCAGTATTACAGTTTATCAATAGGGATAGTGACAGAATTCACAAAAAAGTCCTTAAGAGGACAGAAACTATATAGGAAACCACAACTTAGTATTCTGTTTCTCGTACCATAGTAAGCATTACTGATGCATTAACATATCACTCTGTTTAAGACATTCAATTCTTGATTTGTTCCATCTCTTTCATCTATACATCTGTTTCACATCTGATTCTATCTCTTTCACTCTTTACTCAATACTCTGTCTTTTTCATTCAATACTTGATCCTGATTGGCCGAATAAGATGGTTGAAACTCATGCTAAGTGAAAACCTATGAATCACATAAAACAAACGGGATATCGTAGTAGCGCATCATTCGATATCCAACTTTTGAAGAAACAACTACTGAAACGCTCCTGAATAACCTACCAATTCAAATCATGGCTCGATTTTGCACTTACCTGGACTTCTACGTATTACTACGGGAAGGGGACCTCAAGGACCACAAACGACTACATCAAGCAATTTTGGACTGCATTTCACTCGAAATTACACACGAAGATTCTGAGATGTTATCGAAATTTGCAAGAACTTTCACAGTCAACTTAAACCGCAGATGGATTGCGGCACATAGAGTCCAGAAATCATTCATGAACAAACATAAGGAGTGGTTAGAAACAAGAATCCAGTGGCCGAAATGTAAATCCGTCAACCTCAACGAAGCCTTTGAAGAATATGAAAATTATGAAGAAGTTAACGAAGAAGATCAACGTTCAGCCGAACCATCAGGCCGCAATGAGCTCGTAATTGCATCAACTTCCACCTCACGTGAAACGGGAACTTCTACTGAAATTCAAACAAGAAAACCATTTACAGACTTGGGGAATAAGCAGAAGAAAAGGCGGTCGGGTTCGTTAATTGACTATCCAGAAGAGGAGTTGTGTTTTGCTTTGCTTGCAAAACTTAAATCTAGCGGGAAGGACGTACTTGCCCGAATCATCGATCATCTCATAAAAAATCCCGAAGAAGTTGAAGACGTTCATTCATATTTAAACAAGAAAGAAAAGAAGGATACAATGCAAGAAGATCAAGCTTTGGCTCTAACGACATCATTGGACCTATCAAAGTGGAAGTACCTAGCTTTAAGGTCTGCGATCTCACATTGCAAGAGTTCTCTGCAGTTTCCATCATACCACAAACTATTAGAAGCTAAACAAAGATGCTATCCAGATTCCAGAGACATTGAAATATCAGAAGCCGGAGTTAAAGTTAACCTACAAGCACTTCTTAATTTGACTAGTCAAAGGATCCTGCAAGTTGTTGGTGATACCTCCAATATTTCCAGTGGAAGTTTGAAGCTAACTAGCAAGTGGGGATTCGATGGCTCTTCAGCACAGAGCAATTATAAGCAGCGAAGTGGATTTGATGACTCATCGGTGTTCATGACAAGTCTTGTTCCTTTGAAGCTCGAGTCGGACGATGTGATTTTATGGGAAAATCCGACGCCTTCTTCAACGTTTTACTGCAGACCCGTCAAGTTTCAGTTTGCCAAGGAAACAACTGACTTTGTTAAGCAAGAAGAAGCTGAACTCAAGGAAGAAATAAGAAATTTATCTGTTTCAAGATGCGGTAACTTTGAAATAAGCCACGAGCTGCACATGACTATGATTGATGGCAAAGTGAGTACTATAATTACCGATACTTCATCTGCGGCTACTTGCAATATATGTCTTGCAAAGCCTAGTGAGATGAATGACCTATCGCAAATGTATTCGAGACCTGTTCGAGATGACGTGTATCAGTATGGACTCTCAACACTTCATATGTGGATCCGAAGCATGGAGTGTATCTTACACATATCATATAATTTAGATTTTGAAATGTGGTGTGCACGAGGCGAGAATAAGAATCTCAGGCAGCTTAGAAAGAGCATGGTGCAATCTGAGTTTAAAGAACAAATGGGACTTTTAATTGATTTCGTCAAACAGGGGTTCGGAACTACCAATGATGGAAACACGGCAAGAAGATTTTTTCAGAACTACGAGAAGACAGCTCAAATCACAAAAATAGATGTAGATGTGATTAAGCGCTTTGCAATTATATTGCAAGTGATATCTTCTGGGAATGCTATCAACATCGAAAGATTCAGAGAATACTGTAAAGGGACAGCTGAGCTTTTTTTACATCATTACCCCTGGTACAATATGCCATCTAGCATACATAAGTTGCTCGTTCATGGTGCTGATATATGTAAACATTTCTCTTGCCTCCCAATTGGAATTTTATCAGAAGAAGCAGCTGAATCGAGAAACAAAGATTTTCGCAATACTAGGGAGCGTCATACAAGAAAAATAGGAAGATTACAAAACAATGAAGACATTCTACATAATTTTTTGATTACATCGGATCCTTATATATCTCATATAAGACCTAAATATGCAAAACTCAAGACATCAAGCTTGTTTCCCGAAGCTATGCAGTTATTGATCTGTGATGAATTGATAGAAGTTGAGGATCTGGCAAATACTACAGAAAATGTGCCCGATCCTTTGGAATTTTCCTGATCCTTTGGAATGAAATTTTCATGATTTTCCAAATCTTTTAAAAAATAAAATTTTCTTGTCTTTTCTTCATTCTCAAAACTATCCAAAAGCCTCTTTATGGGTTATTAAACAGCCCTTTTTAGGGCTTTTTAAAAGCTCTTTTCAGAGCTAGCAAATGTTTTCAATGTTTCAAAAAAGAACAAATTTCTGTAACATACACGTTATACGGGGGAAGGAAACGCATTTATAATTAAATTAATTTTAATATTTTAAACTACATCAACATCTGTCTGATGTGTAAAACAGACTGCATACCTGCAAATATAATTAAGAAACAGACGTAGGTATTTAAAATTATAAAACTGAGTTTAGATGATTTATGCTCGCCAAGACTGCAAGGTTCTGCTTGAAATTTATTTATGAAATACAAGAATAGGCATCACTCATTAATATAAAAATAGTACATTTGTGAACACTTTTGTAAACATCGAGAAAAAAAAAAATTCAGTTTTACTCCATACATTTTTTCCGATCCGATTTTTTTTACCAAGTTCCATTGCTTATAATGAAAAATGGTCATAGTAAATTCTATTATTAATCTGATTTCCTATTATATGGAATTTTTTCAAGCCAATTTGATGACTTTTATCTCTAGGGCCGCATTTTGTTAAATCCGGACCACTGTGTGGCGTGAGAAAGACGGATAGATGTAAGTTAATCGTTCGGAGTTTCAGAGTAGACCTCAGGGCAGAAGGAGCTCGAGCGCGGGTCCGCGCTGTTGTATCACTATGGCGGCCATGTTAGCATGGCTCACAGAGCAGTGCAGCGACAAAAAAACAACGACTGTTGTATATTTTTACAACTGCGTGATGGATATCAATGAAAAGATAATTGAATTAGTGCGTAAACATAAATGATAGTATGATTTTTGAGAAAAAAATATTCTTCTCTCCTTGTATTGAGCCGAAAGCCGTACGAATTCTTCTACATAGTCCGTATCGTTAGACATTTTCCGGCCTACTGCCTGCCTAACCCGTCATACTAAACGCGGTCCAGCGTTGCAACTGCTTAGAAACTGCCACTGTGTTCAGTGTGCGACTCCCGCGCTGCTACTGACCAGTAGGCCTATTCGCTAACTTTTTTTGACACTTGAGAGTGATAATCACTGAACTATTTACTGATCAATTACTAGTTTACTATAACGCTATTGTGACAATTGTTCTGTGAAAACAGTAACGGATAAGTAAATAGTTCGGTGATTATCACTTTCAACTGTCAAAAAAGTTAGCAAATAGGCCTACTGCTCTACTCCTGACCTGCGTTTGGTGTGCAGGAGCCTTTAGGCAAGGGATCCTTCGGCATCCCTACATGTAAGCGCTCACTGGCGGTAACAATGCCGTGGTATCCTTAAGCGTGCCCAGGCGTTCATAGGCCTGCCGACACGGCATGCTTGAGCATTCCACGACATTGTTTTTGTACCGACGACCATAAACATTGAACCTTGAACTTTATATTTAATTCATACTCTTTAGTTACTTTATAGTTAGATAGATTTTATTATCAATTATGTTGTATATTTTTTTAATATGGACCAGAATAAATGCATTTTATTTTTATTTTACATTTTTATTCGTCATGCCATGCCGTGCCGCTAATCTGCACCGGCCCTTAGAGCGCTTACGCAATACATCCGGTCCGGATCCGTAATTTTCCTTGGTCCATTGTAGCCGTAGAACTATTTCTATGGTAACTTACGCACTACATCCTCTGTCCGAGTTTTCTAGACCAATACTTTTTTGACGGATTCGGATCGGATGTAGTACTTACCCTTAACCATTCGGGTGCCTCAAGGTGCTGGTCTACACCTTGGGGAGGTTTCCGGTGACTGGGACCGCAGTTGCCGGATCAATTACCTAAGCATTCATATGAGTAAAAAATCTATTGTTCAAACCAAAACCTGTAGAGTCAAAGGAAAAATGTTTAAAGTAATAAGTAGGTAATCGAAAACTCTTTAAAAATAGTTATTTGTTGTACGTGAGTGCAAAGTTGTTTTTTAACCGCGTGCTCAATTTTGATGACCGAGCTAGCGAAGGATTCTAAAATTGAATCACGAGCGTAGCGAGTGATTCAAAAATTAGAATCCTGAGCGATAGCGAGGGAATCAAAAGAGCACAAGGTGAAAAATCTTTGCACTCGAGTGCAACACGTAACTTTTCATCCCCCCCCAACGAGGAAAATGCAAAATACAAAAAAAAGTACAACCACAACAGTTTCTGTTTTCACCCAGAAACTTCCACAACACCCTCCCATTAACCCAAACACACTCTCAACACCCACCCAGAAACACCCACAACATTCACACCCATCCACTCAGACACACCCAAAAAACACCCATTCATCCAGAAACACCCACAAAACACCCATTCACCCAGAAAAACCCACAAAACACCCATTCACCCAGAAACACCCATTTTCCCAGAAACACCCAAAAAACACCCATTCACCCAGAAACACACACAAAACACTCATTCACCCAGAAACACCCACAAAACACCCATTCACCCAGAAACACCCACAAAACACCCAATGACCCAAAAACACCCACAATACTCACCTATCCATTCAGACACACCCACAAAAACCCATTCACCAAGACACACCAACAAAACACCCATTCACCTAGACCCACCCTCAAAACACCCATTCACCCAGACACACCTCCAACAGCCACCCATCCACCCAGCCACACCCGCAACATTCATCCAGACACACCTGTAAGTCCCTAATAAAAATTACCGTCCCTAATGGAGTTCCGAGACGGTCAATCAGCTTGAGTCAAGCACGTTGATTTTCTGTATGTTTTTTCCGTTGCTAGCGTAAACAAATCAAACAGACCTAAAAAGCTTTTTAAATGCTTGACTCAAGCATCCAGCAAGCGTAGTAGACGACCAAAATGTTTAAAGCAAGATTGACGCCAAGCTGATTGACCGTCACGGAACTCCTAGGTTTTAACAAATTTATGACGTGAAAAGAAAATGGCGCGCGCAAAGCAAATTACACAAAAAGTACACCAAGAAGGTTCCGAGTCTGAGTTTTTAACAAATTAAAATAGGTTGCATGACAATTTCGGCACCATGGAGGTAGAAATAAATATGTATAATGATGTTTTGAATTCACAAACTCATTGCACACGATGTTCTAAATTCAAATTTACTTTAACTTCTAGAGGATAAAAACGGCTTTTGCACTCAGATATCGAAGAGCAAAAACGCTTTTTCCGAGATGGTGGGATGAAAATGTAATTTTTCACACCTGACCATACAATGGACTTTGCCGCCCGCTACCCGAACGGAAAATCAAACTTCCTGGGCCCGTAGCCAAGTAGCAATCGTTTCATAACGATAACGTGTCAAAGTTCGTCACGATCGGCCATTTACTTTGTACTGGTCTGCCTGTGAGCATTGGTGGACAGAGCGTACCAAAAAACATTGCCAATTTATTTCAGCGGCATTTTAAAGTAGATGCACCCTTGCCTAAAGTGCAGCGGGTGCACGATGTTGGGGTTGGTGACGGGGAGATTTCTATTATCTTTACAGCTAAAGAAGTCGCTTCTGTCATTAAAAACGTGAAAAGAGGTAAGTCTCCGGGGCACGATAGCCTGAGCATCGAACACCTTAAACAGGCAGGATCACATTTACCACGGGTTCATACATACATACATAAATCACGCCTATATCCCCGAATGGGAAGGCAGAGGTGAACTAGCACCCACTTTTCGCCAATTATGTTAGGTCCCATGTAATAGGTGGCGAGCCTATTGCCATTTATCGGGCACAAAAGTCGCAGTACATTGCTATTGCTAGGTGGTATAAGAGGAACTGTGCTGCCCATTCCTCTTGATTTATCCTTAGTCGCCTTGTACGACACCCACGGGAGAGATTTGGGGTGGTGACAATTGTATTCTACTCTACCGTCACCACACGTTTTTTAACCTATATATGTCTTGGTCACGGATATCTACCGCAAGCACTGATACAGACTGTTGTCACACCTATTGTAAAAAACAAAACTGGGGATGCCTCTGACCTAACCAATTATAGGCCTATATCGTTGGCTACTATTGTAGCTAAGGTGCTGGACAGTTTGCTCGACAAGCAGTTGGCTAAACACCTTCAACTTAATGACGCTCAGTTCGGCTTTAGAGCCGGATTGTCGACGGAGAGTGCCGTACTGTGTCTCAAGCAGACTGTACAGCACTATACTGCAAGAAGGACACCGGTATTTGCCTGTTTTTTGGACCTGTCAAAGGCATTCGATCTTGTGTCTTACGATCTTTGGTAGAAGCTTCGTGAGGAGGTTTAAAGCATACTGTCAGTCGTTTTACACGTGCAGCCTATGGACGGATTATACGCGGCGGGCATACAGCGATCTGCGGGTCCAATATAATAACGCCTTTAGGGTTCTGATGGGGCTGCCGTGGCGATGTAGCGCCTCAGGCATGTTTGCGCACACGGATGATTTCTATGCTATTATGAGAAAAATATTCGCCTCCAGGCTGTCTCGTCTGCGAGGCATCACCAACAGAATGCTAAATGTTTTTATAGACCGGTGGGACTCCCCAACAATGTGTCGTTGAGTGAAGCTTCATACCAATTTTTAATTAATAAATATGCTAAATTCAATAATTAATGTACAATTACTAACACTAGATCATAAGATTAATTGTTACTAACGCTATGGACTAAAGTCCGAAATAATAGTTATTTGTTGTACGTGAGTGCAAAGTTGTTTTTTAACCGCGTGCTCAATTTTGATGACCGAGCTAGCGAAGGATTCTGGAGCGATAGCGAGGGAATCAAAAGAGCACAAGGTGAAAAATCTTTGCACTCGAGTGCAACACGTAACTTTTCATCCCCCCCAACGAGGAAATTGCAAAATACAAAAAAAAATTCCAATAACAGTTTCTGTTTTCACCCAGAAACTTCCACAACACCCTCCCATTAACCCAAACACACTCTCAACACCCACCCAGAAACACCCACAACATTCACACCCATCCACTCAGACACACCCAAAAAAACCCATTCACCCAAAAACACTCACAAAACACCCATTCACCCAGAAAAACCCACAAAACACCCATTCACCCAGAAACACCCAATAAACACCCATTCACACAGAAACACACACAAAACACTCATTCACCCAGAAACACCCACAAAACACCCATTCATACAGAAACACCCACAAAACACCCATTCACCCAGAAACACACACAAAACACTCATTCACCCAGAAACACCCACAAAACACCCATTCATACAGAAACACCCACAAAACACCCATTCACCCAGAAACGCCCACAAAACACCCATTCACCCAGAAACACCCACAAAACACCGATTAACCCAGAAACACCCACAAAATACCCATTCACCCAGAAACCCCTACAAAACACCCAATCACACCCAAAAAACACTCAATCACCCAGAAACACCCACAACACACCTAATTACACCCAAAAAAACACCCAATCACCCAGAAACACCCAATCACCCAGAAACACCCAATCACCCAGAAACACCCACAATACTCACCCATCCATTCAGACACACACACAAAAACCTATTCACCCAGACACACCCTCAAAACACCCGTTCACCCAGACACACCTCCAACAGCCACCCATCCACCCAGCCACACTCGCAACATTCATCCAGACCTGTAAGTCCTTAATAAAAATTACCGTCCCTAATGGAGTTCCGAGACGGTCAATCAGCTTGAGTCAAGCACGTTGATTTTCTGTATGTTTTTGTTCCGTTGCTAGTGTAAACAAATCAAACAGACCTAAAAAGCTTTTAAATGCTTGACTCAAGCATCCAGCAAGCGTTGTAGACGATCAAAATGTTTAAAGCAAGATTGACGCCAAGCTGATTGACCGTCACGGAACTCCTAGGTTTTAATAAATGTATAACGTGAAAAGAAAATGGCGCGCGCAAAGCAAATTACAAAAAAAGTACAACAAGAAGGTTCCGAGTCTGAGTTTTGAACAAATTAAAATAGGTTGCATGACAATTTCGGCACCATGGAGGTAGAAATAAATATGTATAATGATGTTTTGAATTCACAAACTCATAGCACACGATGTTCTAAATTCAAATTTACTTTAACCTCTAGAGGATAAAAACGGCTTTTGCACTCAGATATCGAAGAGCAAAAACGCTTTTTCCGAGATGGTGGGATGAAAAAGTTATTATTATTATTTGTCTAGGCCTGCAGGTCAGTATTTACTAGTGGATCAGACTATCAGACTAGCATTAAAAAATAATAATAATTGATTGTGGATCCGTTTTGGGGATCAGACTGGAATAACTCAGGGGGTGACATAAAACTATGATCTTACCTCGGGTGATAAAAAAGAAGGCCTCAGGTCGCATATTTATCGTCCTCGTATTTTAATAGTCCATTTATTGAGGAAGGTTAATAAAGGCTGTATAACATCACGCTGCGAGCAATAGGAGCTGAGCATCAATGAAAAACAAATCGGGGGTAAAAGTTTCATTTTTGAGGGCTTCCTTTCTGCAATATCAAAATTGGAGCAGGTAGGTAGGCACCTTATATTCTTTGACATTTAGGGCCTGTGTCACAATCGACAAGTAAGTTCTGAGTATCTTACTTGGCAGATCATTTGACAGTTGTAATATGAAATATATACACAGTTGTGATATGAAATATATGTCAAATGATCTGCAAAGTAAGCTACTTAGAACTTACTTGTCGATTGTGAAACAGGCCCTTATAAACTTATTATAGTTTTGTTTGTACTTCAGACAAGACTTTATCTACCTATACGTAACTTAATTTAAGCCGGTTATAACTTTGGATTATTTTACAATGTATCGTTATTTAGGTTTCATATGCAGGTTTTGGTCTGTCAAAGAAAAAATTAAGGGCCCTATTACAAATCTCACTGCTCTTATACTCAGACGGCTGGTGCATTACATTTCGTGGTAATTTTGCAGTTATGTAAATATGTAAATTATATGTAAATTATAAAATCTTTATTCCTCATAAAGTAACAATTATTCTAGTATAAATTCTGCTCAAAAATATTATTGTAGAAAGGAGATATTCACAGTTAAATTAGACTAATTTTCAAAGATTTTTTTTGTTTAGAATAAGATTTTTTTCTATATTAAATCAATGATGTTTCAAAATTCCGAGGCCGCTACGAACTATGCGACTAAGTATATTATTATTACAGATAAAACTCTATTTTGTTTATTTCATTTGCGTAGATCAGTAGTTCACTCCAGGGAGCTCAAAAAAGGGCCTTCGCGCATTTTATAAAATTCTTTCTGTACTCTCTTTCTTCCTCTAGAGGATAAAGTAAATTTGAATTGAGAACATCGTGTGCAATGAGTTTGTGAATCCAAACATCATTATACCTATATATTTTTACCTCCGTGCCGAAATTATCATGCAACCTATTATATTTTAATTTGTTAAAAACTCAGACTCAGAACCTTCATGGTGTACTTTTTTTGTAATTTACTTTGTGCGCGTCATTTTCTTTTCACGTCATTTTGTGACGGTCAATCAGCTTGGCGTCAGTTTTGTTTTAAACATTTTGATCGTCTACAACGCTTGCTTGATGCTTGAGTCAAGCATTTAAAAGCTTTTTGTCTGGATGAATGTTGCGGGTGTGGCTGGGTGGATGGGTGGGTGTTGGGGGTGTGTCTGGGTGAATGGGTGTTTTTTGGGTGTGTCTGAGTGAATGGGTCTTTTGAGGGTGTGACTGGGTGAATAGGTATTTTGTGGGTGTTTCTGGATGATTGGGTGTTTTGTGGGTGTTTCTGGGTGATTGGGTGTTTTGAGGGTGTTTATGGGTAAATGGGTGTTTTGTGGGTGTTTCTGGGTGAATGGGTGTTTTGTGGGTGTTTCTGGGTGATTGGGTGTTTTTTGGATGTGAATGTTGTGGGTATTTCTGGGTGGATGGGTGGGTGTTGTGGGTGTGTCTGGGTGGATGGATGTGTGCTGTGGATGTGTCTGAGTGGATGTTCTGGGTGTTTCTGGGTGGGTGTTGAGAGTGTGTTTGGGTTGATGGGAGGGTGTTGTGGAAAATTCTGGGTGAAAACAGAAACTGTTGTGATTGATTTTTTTTTTGTATTTTGCAATTTCCTCGTTGGGGGGGATGAAAAGTTACGTGTTGCACTCGAGTGCAAAGATTTTTCACCTTGTGCTCTTTTGATTCCCTCGCTATCGCTCAGGATTCTAATTTTTGAAGAATTTTAGAATCCTTCGCTAGCTCGGTCATCAAAATTGAGCACGCGGTGAAAAAACAACTTTGCACTCACGCACAACAAATAACTATTAACGTGTTATTCATTTATTTTTATTTCTAAGTTTCAAACTTGCTAACTTTTTGTGTGATTTTATTTTGTTTAATCTAGGTCTTCAATCTAGGTTTCTTTTTGATTAATTCTGTAAAGTTAAATTAAAAAATATATAATGCTCGAGGAAGTTTTTATGTCAAAAATAAAGATATTTCGATGCTGCTATGATGCTAACTTAAATCGTAAGCATTATTTCACAAAAATAAAAACGTACATACAAACCTATATTTATAACATATTTGGGATATTTTCGAAAGCAGGTTGAATTATCAAAATCTATTTTATTTATTCTTACACCAAACATAGTCTTTCGTCGTCGTCTTTTATAATCACTCTACAGATTATCATCTTAATATACCTAACATTAATAACAATGCAAAAGTATCTAATTTGCTTAATTAAAAATAAAATATAATAACAACTTAGGTTAAGTTAAGTTTTGTAAGACAGCTTTATTCCACTAAATTATAACATATCCGCAGGACCGACCGGTTTGGAGATCCTTGGGGGAGGCCTATGCCCATCAGTGGGCGTCTCTCGGCTGAATGATGATGACGATGATAACATATCCAAAAATTATTAAAATTTGACTATGTTTTCCGGGAGAAAAATGTTATGAGTTATACCGGTCCGATCCCCAAGAACCGAACCCCTGGTGGATCAGATATATTTAAATTTATTTTTTATGCCATTCGGATCCCCAAGGACAAATTTGTAGGGGATCAGATATTTAATAAAAAATGTATGCCGTTCTGATCCCCAGACACTCTTTTTGCGACAGTCGGCACTAAAATATGTGTACGGGTTTTTTAAAATTAATCCGTTCGGTAGTATTTTAACATATACTGTTAAGAACTCTTCGGTGTTTATAATAGACAATATGCTTTGATTTGAGTTGTCAGTGTTTTTAATTGTTTTCTTGTTCTGTCTGATGAATGCTACAAAATGAATGAAAGTCTTTTAAAAACTATTCGATTTTAATTTTAACATTATATAAATGTTAGAAAAATTAGTACAAAGATTTTGGGGTTAGAAAAAGAATTTCGAAAAATTATGATCTTGAGGCGGGAATCGAACCCGCGTCCGCTGCTATCCGGGCAGGTGCCTGACCGCTCGGCCACCCAAGACACTCCGTCTTGGGTGGCCAGTGTCTTGGGTGGCCGAGCGGTCAGGCACCTGCCCGGATAGCAGTCTTTTCTTATTATCAAGCTCGAATATTTTATTTAAATAGTAAAGTCTATGCAATATTATCCATATATTTCTCCATCTATTCTCAACATATACATTATTATTATATTTTAAGTAACTCAACTTTTTAAATATTAAGTTAATTTATCGATGATCATTTATTTACAAATTGTTTTATTTATGAGTGCGTTTAATCTTATAGTTCAATCTTATAGTTACCTTATTCCTATGCCGTGGTAGTATTGCAAGAAAATGATACCATGTCAACTTTATTGTACTACCTTTAATTCAGGGAGTTTTGTATTCAATCAGGTAGATAAACAATTATGCAACTATTTTATTTTGTCACTTATCACTACTAGAGGTACTAAGTAGTAGTTACATATTACTTTATTTTATTAAATTCATAAGCCAAAGCTCGTGAAAATTTGGGAGAACAGTTAGTTCATGATATTATTAGTATCAGAGAAATGAGATAGATAAATATAAATTGTATTGACGTAAGAAGGATAGACTCAAAAAGTTAAATTAGAATATTATATAAATTTATTAAGTAGAAAAAAGTTAAATTATAATAAAATATTATATTTATTATGATTTACAATAATTGTGTTCCTCTAACATGTCTACATTTGAAATTTCCTCACCCTTGTCAGTCGTTAAATCGGTATTAGTACTATTTATTTACAATTAAAAAACTAAAATAAATATATTTAATTTCTTTATATAACACTTAATAAACTGATACTGGTAACACAATTTAATGGCGGCAATCCGAACTTGGACACACTAATATGGATTAAGCGGGAACTCCTTACGTTTTTCACGCTCACAAAAGATTTAGCTTTTAAAACAATTAATCTTTCATCACTTTTTAATGTTTTGGACATGATTTTCTCAAAGATTTTCTATAAAACATAAAAAAACCTGGAAATATGACTTACGCGTTGATGCTATTGACACACAGGGCAGCCACCATCACGGCATAGGAATTATAACATGAAACGCACTCTATTTAGGTGTGTCAAAATCAGCGATAAAACTTTAATCATTGTACCATATTGTGATTACTTACTGCGATAATTATATGGCCATGTGGTGACGGCAGAGTAGAATACAATTGTCACCACCCCAAATCTCTCCCGTGGGTGTCGTACAAGGCGACTAAGGATAAATCATTGATGAGGAATGGGCAGCAGCGTTCCTCTTATAACTACCACCTACCAAAGTACTGCGACTTTTGTGCCCGATAAATAGCAATAGGCTCGCCACCTATTACATGGGACCTAGCATAATTGGCGAAGCGTGGGTGCTAGTACACCTCTGCCTACCCCTTCGGGGATATAGGCGTGAATTCTGTATGTATGTATAATCATATATTATTATGGCGATTTAGGTTTTATTTAGTAACATAATTTATCTATGCTCAATTATTTGCAACTTGTTTTTTATTATTTAGGTTTGTCCAAAACATACAGAAAACATTAATCATTGTGCATTCTGTGGTAATTATATGTACCGATTTAAGTTTTATTTAGTTACTTAATTTATCTATGGTAAATTATTTAACTAAATAAATATTTGTTCGTCTGTTCACATCAAAGACAAAACATTAGTGTTATAATTCTTGAACGTAACGAAATTTCAAATGTTATAAATCCAACGAAATGTCAAATTCAATTCCGCCTTTTTCGGATTTTGACGTGACCTGCAGTCATAAATTTTCCATTACTGCAATGTGCTTGTATTTGCTATTTTACAATAAATGTTTAAATTCCACGTGTTGGAGTAATTAATTAAGAATGTAAACCTCTACAGGGAAATTACCCGGTGTAGACCAATGGCGTGGTTTGCCCCACACCCGAATAGTGGAGTGCAAACCACCAACAACAGCATACCCAAAGAGGGTTGACGGGTTGACTGACACTAACCCTCTTTAGGTCTTTGGGTAACCTAAGCCAAAACTTTAGAGCAGTATGGATTGGAATGTTGTCATTCCAATCACTCTCTCCATACATCGGTCCCTCGACATGGTCAGTTGCGTCTCTTTTCTATACATTCATTCATCATACATACATACATAAATCACGCCTATATCCCCAAAGGGGTAGGCAGAGGTGAGCTAGCACCCACGTTTCGCCAAATATGTCAGGTCCCGTGTAATAGGTGGCGAGCCTATTGCTATTTATCGGGCACAAAAGTCGCAGTACTTTGGTAGGTGGTAGTTATAAGAGGAACGCTGCTGCCCATTCCTCATCAATGATTTATCCTTTGTCGCCTTGTACGACACCCACGGGAGAGATTTGGGTTGGTGACAATTGTATTCTACTCTGCCGTCACCACACGGCATTCATTCATCATTAGCACCTTAATGGTGTGATGGATGATATGAATCAAAAGGAAGTGGATGGCTTGATGACGTGTGAATGATGACAGACTGGGAACAGGGCAGGGAGAAGAAGAAGAAGGTTTTTCGAAATCCAAGGACAAACATTGTCCTATTATGATTATATTATAAAAATAAAAAATATTTTTACACTAATAACTGTTTCAATTGACTGTACTTAACCATTAAAAAGAAGGGGATCGGAACGGAATGGTAATAGTTATTTGTTGTACGTGAGTGCAAAGTTGTTTTTTAACCGCGTGCTCAATTTTGATGACTGAGCTAGCGAAGGATTCTAAAATTTTAGAATCCTGAGCGATAGCGAGGGAATCAAAAGAGCACAAGGTGAAAAATCTTTGCACTCGAGTGCAACACGTAACTTTTCATCCCCCCCAACGAGGAAATTGCAAAATACAAAAAAAAAAATACAATCACAACAGTTTCTGTTTTCACCCAGAAACTTCCACAACACCCTCCCATTAACCCAAACACACCCTCAACACCCACCCAGAAACACCTACAACATTCACACCCGCAATACACACCCATCCACTCAGACACACCCAAAAAACACCCATTCACCCAGAAAAACCCACAAAACACCCATTCACCCAGAAACACCCACAAAACACCCATTTACCCAGAAACACCCAAAAAACACCCATTCACCCAGAAACACACACAAAACACTCATTCACCCAGAAACACCCAAAAAACACCCATTTACCCAGAAACATCCACAAAACACCCATTCACCCAGAAACACCCGCAAAACACCCATTCACCCAGAAAAACCCACAAAACACCCATTCACCCAGAAACACCCACAAAACACCGATTAACCCAGAAACACCCACAAAACACCCATTCACCCAGAAACACCTACAAAACACCCAATCACACCCAAAAAATACTCAATCACCCAGAAACATCCACAAAACACCTAATCACACCCAAAAAAACACCCAATCAACCACAATACTCACCCATCCATTCAGACACACCCACAAAAACCCATTCACCCAGACACACCCACATAACACCTATTCACCTAGACACACCCTCAAAACACCCATTCACCCAGACACACCTCCAACAGCCACCCATCCACCCAGCCACACCCGCAACATTCATCCAGACACACCTGTAAGTACCTAATAAAAATTACTCCGAGACGGTCAATCAGCTTGAGTCAAGCACGTTGATTTTCTGTATGTTTTTGTTCCGTTGCTAGCGTAAACAAATCAAACAGACCTAAAAAGCTTTTAAATGCTTGACTCAAGCATCCAGCAAGCGTTGTAGACGACAAAATGTTTAAGGCAAGATTGACGCCAAGCTGATTGACCGTCACGGAACTCCTAGGTTTTAAGAAATTTATGACGTGAAAAGAAAATGGCGCACGCAAAACAAATTACAAAAAAAGTACACCAAGAAGATTCAAAGTCGGAGTTTTTAACAAATTAAAATAGGTTGCATGACAATTTCGGCACCATGGAGGTAGAAATAAATATGTATAATGATGTTTTGAATTCACAAACTCATTGCACACGATGTTCTAAATTCAAATTTACTTTAACCTCTAGAGGATAAAAACGGCTTTTGCACTCAGATATCGAAGAGCAAAAACGCTTTTTCCGAGATGGTGGGATGAAAAATATTTATTTCGGGATCCGTCCGGAATTAAAATTAATAATATTTGTCTGGCGATCCGATTGTGGGGATCAGACCGGAATAACTAAATGTTATCGCCTTAAAGCCTGCTGTACACGCGTAGAGTAAACGGTAAAGTAGCGCGGTATAGTACTAACTATCCCACTAATTATACTAATGTAGCCAGTGTTGGTAGAGTAGAGTACTAATTGGTGAGTAGAGCAGCTAGCACCCCTGGCAAACTGCTCTACCACTTTCCTTCCCTCACCCCGCGTCCTTTCTACTCTTCCATACACTTTATCGACTAGTCGACCCATATAAACGGCTAGTAGAGTAACTGCCGCACTCAGAGACGTCAATTAACTTTAATGAGTATTTAATGTCAAAAATTTTCATTCAAATCTAGACCATAGACCCGGCAAGAGTAGCGACTAGTTTTGAATTGTCATTTTTTGACGTTAAGTACTCATTAACGTTATTTGACGTCTCTGAGTGCGGCAGTAAATATCTATTAACTTTAATGAGTATTTAAAGTCAAAAATTTTGAAAAGCATAGGAATCAACCGATTCTAGACAAATTGAAACACATTAGGTACAAATTGAACATCGCATCTGTAGAACAATTGAAAAAAAAAACTAAATATTATTATATATAATATTATTATTATTATTTTGATTTTAAATTCAACATTATAGTATAAATACAAAGATTTTGGGGTTAGAAAAAGAATTTCGAAAAATTATGATCTTGAGGCGGGAATCGAACCCGCGTCCGCTGCTATCCGGGGCAGGTGCCTGACCGCTCGGCCACCCAAGACACTAATTAACTTGCCGAAATTCTTCTAACCTTTACACTTCACGTTGTAAGCCAACGGGTACCCTCGCAATGTAGAAATAAATTTCAAACATTCCAAAGCAGATATTTTTACAAATACCGTGCGTTCGGTTAAGCTTGGGTTTGCTTTATAAACTGTTCGATTTTAATTTTAACATTATATAAATGTTAGAAAAATTAGTACAAAGATTTTGGGGTTAGAAAAAGAATTTCGAAAAATTATGATCTTGAGGCGGGAATCGAACCCGCGTCCGCTGCTATCCGGGCAGGTGCCTGACCGCTCGGCCACCCAAGACACTAATTAACTTGCCGAAATTCTTCTAACCTTTACACTTCACGTTGTAAGCCAACGGGTACCCTCGCAATGTAGAAATAAATTTCAAACATTCCAAAGCAGATATTTTTACAAATACCGTGCGTTTTCTAACCCCAAAATCTTTGTACTAATTTTTCTAACATTTATATAATGTTAAAATTAAAATCGAACAGATTATAGTAAGAAAAATTATCACAATTTGTGGTCAGAAAAAGGTTGAAAAATTACTGTCTTGTTCTTCCCGCATCAAGACAAATTTTTCGAACTTTTTTATCCACTTTCTGTAGATTTGTGTATTGTCTTTGTTCTACCGAAGAAGCAAACGAAAATATTGAAAAGAAAAATAGCTTCTTCGATTCACATTCTTCTTTCTTCTGCGGTTGAAGCGTCCTAAATACTCATTGATAAGCACTTAAGCTGCAGGAGAAAATAGCAACACTCCTGCGGCACTAGTACTTAGGAACAAGATTTAGTTTTTTATTATTTTCCTTCTTCGTTCTTCTTCTTCCTTCTTCAGTCAGCTTTCTCCCTGTATTTTCTGGCTTCTCACTTCTTCGTCGCCAAAGTTGAAAGAGCGAAAAACGTAGACGTACAAAAAAATATTTAACTTAACTACTCTGAAATTATCACAATTTCAATTTTATCTAAAACAGAAGAGTGTTGTACAGTCAACCGGCACGTCAGGTTCCCAAGATATTATATTTTGCTTTGCGTTTTATACCAAACAAGTTGAGGTCGACCAAACAATCGAATGGAGATATTATGTGACTGTTGATTGTACCTCGTTATACTTGAAACACCTTAAGCCTCATTCAAACTGCAGCGGTCAGCGGTGGCGATAGCGGTGGCGAGCAGTTATAACTTAGGTAGCTTAAGGACATGAGGTTCATTGTGTGCACGCGCGGGCAATTCGCCACCGTCCCGCGACCGCTGCTGCTTGAGTGAAGCTTTAAGAGAAACAGTTCTTGATGACCATTCAACATCATTAAATTCATAGGTAATGTGTGACAGAGATAACGCTCCATGAAGCCGAAATTAGCCGATTGTCAACACTTAGAGTGCGCTGCAGATAAGTCTGCGCGCGACGGGTGGCGCTGCTCGCTAACACTCATACTGCCGCACTCAGAGACGTCAATTAACTTTAATGAGTACTTAATGTCAAAAAATTTCATTTAAATCTGGACCATAGACCCGGCAAGAATAGCGACTAGTTTTAAATTGTCATTTTTTGACGTTAAGTTCTCATTAAGGTTATTTGACGTCTCTGAGTGCAGCAGATAGACAATCAAAATAGCAGATAAAGTTTTTGTTCCAATTTTGACCACCCGCGGACTTATCTGGCGCGCACTCTAGAACAAATAGTTCTACATGTTTAACACAACACAAATAAAATAAAAAAACAACTCTGTGACCAAATCAAATAAATAAATCAATACCTGCAAGGAACAACAGTGTCACTCACTTTTTGCCAGTTTTTAGTTACAATCATATTCTTGCTATACAAAAAATTTTTTTTTTTTTGCACTCACTACTGCGCCTTAAGCTCTTTACGTATAGATTTTAAAAACTGTAAAAACATTGTCATTCACGTGTCAACTACTTCTACAACTACAACTACATTTCACATTTATCATTATTCAAGGTTAATATTTAATATTAAATATTACATTGTATCTCAAGATACAATTTTATTTTCGGTAAAAACTTTCTCATTGAAATATTCACTAGCATACATTTTACGATTGTATGTCTGAGTTACAACATAATCGTATAAATTCTTATTTTACATATAGTGATATGCCATTGTAACTCCCAAAAAGTCAATTATATACAATATATATATATATAACAGTATAACCTTATGAATGAATATTCCCATGTTGACTCAATTTTTCAAGATTGTTTGGCAATAAGACTTAAGCGAAATCCGCGAGATTTTTTTAAAACTTTGAGGCGCTCTGCTGTAAAGTTACTAAAAATGAAACACATATTACAATTATTATAACAAAATTACAATTACGATGTTATTCCTTGCAGGTGTCGAAATATAAAATTTTTAAAGCAAAACAAAGGACCCAAATTTTTACGGATCCAAACAGAAAGCACAATTTATTAATATAATAATCTGGACTGCACTGTAATAATTTCACCAAATGATAAGATAAAGCTTACATTAGTTAGACACTTGAAAACAGTAATTAAATCTGTCACAGTGACGCAGTGGAAAGGTCTTTGACCTTGTACAAATAACGTACCCCAGCATTTCTTGATCTTCGAGAGTTTGTCCACTCAACGGTTCTGCATCGGCACCGGGGCTTCGTTTTTCCACTGCGCCGGCGCCGGCCGGTGTCGCTGCCGGTTCACGCTTGTTTTTGGGTACACACACACACGCACACGTCTACAATGGTAACCTATCATATTTTCGAAAATTCATTGTTCGAATATCAAAATTCCGAAAACGGTTGACCGAAGTTTTGAATCGCAGATATATTTCTTGGCATAATATTGTATGTAATAAATTTATTTTCCAACTGTTTCATTTTCCAGAAAAACTAATTGCCGATTTTCAAAACTTCTTTTTTTCCTTTTATAGATGTTTTGTTTGCAATAATTTTGTATTCTAGATGTTTCAAATATCAAAGTAACGTATTCTATATTGTTTGTGCCGCGGCAGCGGCCGGCGAGTGCCAGTAACTTGTGCTTTTACAGAAAAGTTTACAAGTTAAAGTTAAACAATATTCTATGTAATACATACTTTTATTTGTGTTTTGGTATTATAGAAATCAATTTTTTGGAAAATAAGTCATTTAAAATATGAAATAGTTATCAAAGGTTGAGTGAGATTCCGAAACATATAGAATTTGAAAAAATGCTTTTTTGAAAATCGGATTGTCAGCTATATGTCAAACGTTTTTTCGGTATAATGAAAATATGGTAAACAAAAAAGTGGCGAAACGTTTTCGGAAAAATGAAATTCGAACTAGAAAAATTGGGTAATAAGATAGGTAACCGTCTACAATACATACACAATACACATGCAGTTTTACCGGCCGGCAGTGAATACCGGCACCGGTGAGAGTCAACGCCGTGCCGTTGCCGGCGCCGTTGAGTGGAAAACCATGGCCATATATTTCATACATTTTTGCATCCCGGGAGCCGGGCCGGTGCCGGACCGGTGACGGTGAGTGGAAAAACGCCCATAGAGTGCGCGCACACTGGTCGCCAAAAGCTGCGCGCGCGCAGTCATCTGCTACGATAATTGTGAATCCAGACGCCGTTAATTGAGCTGTGACATACAGATGCTGTATATTTCTTCTTCTGTGGACATAGTATGAGATTGAATAAAACAAAAGCCAATAGAAATTCACATTCGAATCCACAATGACTTCAGCATTTTTCGTTTCATAACTTTCCATAATTGACAACATTTTTAAAAACAAGTCATGATAATTACGAAACCATTTGGAGCTTCTGTCATCTAGAACACTATATTTTTTTCAGAATTTATTACTTGCTAAGTTATGAGATATTTCAAAAATAAAACTAAATGGTCCAAAAAAGTAATTATAGGATTACTTCCAGCAAATGCCTTTGCCATCCATCTTTTTTTTAAATACCTCTAAGATTTGACATATAGCCAAAGATTTGACAGTTGTTATGTCAATTTTATTTTTTTATTTTGTAGAACCTATGACTTTAATCTACAAAAATCCTTGAGTTGCACTTACGTGGTTTTAGAATGAGTATGTTTTGAAATTTAAAATTAAAATACATTTTAGAAGCGAATCAAATCTTCTCCTTCCTGCCGTGTTCCCAGTCTACCTGAGGTCGGCGCAGTATGTTTCCTCTTCCATTATCCATTATCCGTATACAGTAGTTCAATCCCTCAAAAAAGGGCCTTCACGTATTTTATAAAATTGTTTCTGTACAATTTTGGGTTTATTCAAAACTGTTAAGCAAAATTTACAAAAACCGAGGCCGCTACGAAATATGCCAATATCTATTCTACACTATTCACTAAGTCAAAATTCTCATAATTGGTCATTTTAAGCAAAAATTACAGTCAAAATGTTCTCTCCGATATGGCTTGAACGTCTCCGATATGGCTGGACCGATTTTAAGAATTTTTTTGTCTATTACCAAATGGTAGACCTGAGAATATAGGTCATAGGCTACTTTTTTACCCCTACATGATAGGCAGAACATTGTTTGAGCTAGTATCAAAGAGTACAATGTAGGCTAGTATCGCTCTAAGAAATAAAAAACTGACATTTGCAATAAAACAGATTCGCTGTTAGTAGGTAATGAAGTAGGTCTCAATACATTTAAAGAACTCGTAATCATGAAATACACTTTTTATCACAACTGTTATTGTTGGTGTGAATGACTAAATGGAATAAGTGTATTGATATGCATGTATAGTTGGAATGTGATACATTCGATGTATCATGTTGCAAATATCGTTATATTTTTATCAATTTGCGTAAATTACACATAAAAGACGACTGCGTTCAGCGGAGATGAGAATGTTAAGGTCAAGAATGGATAAGATAAGCTATGTGCTTAATAAAAAGGAAGCATGAAAATAGCACTTATGACCGAGAGACTGAAAGTAAGGCGGCTTTCCCGGTATCTTTAATAAGAAAGGACGTCAAGCATAGTGACCAAAAGAGTATTGTAATAGTTATTTGTTATACAAGAGTGCAAAATTGCTTTTTTACCGCGTGCTCAATTTTGATGACCGAGCAAGCGAAGAATTCTAAAATTAGAATCCTGAGCGTTACTTACAGATTTTGTTTCCTCTGGTGTATTATAATGTGCTGATAACAATTAACAAAAAAGTGAAAATTGGTCAAAAAGTCATTAAATTGGAGGGTTTTCTGCGGTAGGCATCTCCCAGGGGAGTCCCGCTACCGTGATGATCCTCTATGGCGCTACAATTCGGAGCCAAATATTAATTATATTCTAATATTACTATTACAAATGTTATGGTTGTCTGTATGTGTCATGGAGTTAGTCAATCGAGATATTAGTACCTACGCTTGTATGTTACGTTGATATTAGGTACCAATATTCGAGGATATTGCTAATAATAACGCAATAAATTAATAATATAAGAGTACCTATGTCGTCTCTGTCGCATTCTGCCATTTTATTTAATCAAAATTAGTAACTCGCAGTATATAGGTGGAATAAAAGAAAACGATATATGGCAATGGGCTCGTCGTCACCTATTACATGGGATCATTTTATAAATATTATCATATTTATTTGGGCCATTTTATGTAACACTTTACGAGCTTCCAATATTAGGTTACGTGCAGCTATGTTGCAGATGGCCTCATCATGCACCTTATATGTTTTACAAGTAGGTATTACAAATTGCGCCTTTTGCTTGCTACGAAAAGAAAATCTAAATAAATATAAACTAATGGCTGATGAATAATGTAAATGTATTAAGTTGTTATGTAATTAACTAAATTTCAAGTGACTTAATACATGTTAACAATGAATTATTAAATATGTTCCAAGTTTTTAAAATTTTAGGCACTTAAAATTAAGTTAAAATTTAGTTAACAACTTGGCTACTTAATACGTGTAAATCAGTCTTAAGGGACTGACAATAAGTAATTAATTATCTTTTCTCTACAAACAGATGTAGATGGGCTATTATGGTACAAACAAATCGACACGAATCGGGATGGTGACAATTGTATTCTTCTCAACCGTCACCACACGGTGCATACATATTTTTATTTCAAAGAAAATTATGACTAGAAAAGTTCGAAAAGTTCGTCTTGGTTGTCCGAGTGGTATATGATAGGCATCTGCCCGGATTGCAGAGGACGTGGGTTTGATTCCCGCAACAAGACATATCATTTTTCGAACTTTTTCTAGCCACAATTTTAAATAAATAAAAATATTATTTTGAATTTTACATTTGATTTTTTACTGTTACCTAGTGTTGAGAAGAGATACAAAATTCTGTCGCAAGGATTAGGCAATTTGATAGCACACATGTACACATCTGCGAATATGAATGAAAACACTACATTATACGATGATATAGACTCATGCGCAACTTCGCTTTAATTGCTCAATTGGTGGCATCCGCGGCCCATAGCATTAGGAAGCGGAATAAACTGACATATCATTATTTTTCAACCAATAAATGCAAATACAGTAATTATTCCAATAAATGTAATTAATGCAACCAATCTTTCATTGCCCGGCTCGTACACAGTTTAAAAAATGTATTGTAGTTTAAAGAAAAAGAAGAGAAAGATACATTATTAATGAGTTGCGTAGGCTGGTTTTTATTCATTAGAGGTCCCTACGACAATTATGTATAATGATGTAACACAAGGTATCAAAAATGTGCCTATACTTAAAAGTAATTATTTAAGGTGCGCCGCGATTTTGTTATTTCTTAGAAAATCTAATTACGATGGACACACACACACAGTCAACAATGTATAAGTGTAAAAAATTAAAGCGAAACAAAGTTCCAGTGAGTAAATATCGGAATTCAGGTCATTACTATGTAATGATAATGATTATGAGTTTGACAGTTATTTAAAGACATCAACGCGAGCAGAGCCACGGCTAAAAGCTAGTGCATATATAAATCACGCTGATGTATCCCCGAAAGTTTCTTGATTTCTCACATTACCGGCAGACACTCACAGCTCGCACGCGCATTCAAAAAATTTTTATCGTATAACAATGGGGGTGTGGTAGCAGAGGAACATTTAAGTGAACATTTTAACTTCATTTTCAATTATTAATCAGAATAAACAATTAATCAGAATAAATTTTAAATGAAAGCTCTTCCTTTTAGTGAATTTAGCTAAAGAGGCACAAAGGACCTCAATGGCGCAGAGGCTTAGCGCGCTCAGCTTGCCATTGCTTAAACGTGGTGACCAAAAATCTGTTATAACATAAGTTTCGGATTGTGTCTGCTACAGGATCTACCTAATACCCATCCCCGCTGGGCGACCGTCGCGTCGGTCGTGTCAAATGTAAGAGTAGTTCAAAGAATATTGTGGTAAGAAAAAAACGAAAAATAATAGTCTTGATGCAGGAACCGAACTTTTTCGGATCTTTTTCTAACCACAATATTTTTTGTGTACTCATTTTTCTAACATTTATACACTGTTCAAATTAAAATCAAAATAGTAATTGTAAGAGTAGTTGTCAAAAATTAACAATTTTGCTCGATAGAAGCGTTGTATCGTTTGCATCTACAGGGTGAATTTAAATTGGTCGACAAAATTTTATAGGACATTTGAACCGCTATAATGATCGTTATAGTAACAATTAAAATTGTAATGAAACATTTAGTAATAAAATACAAGAACGCAAATTTATTAGTTGCAGTCAACGCACTTTGCGCGTGATTGTACTTACAGCGTTCTACTACCTAGTCGCACGCACCCGTCCGCTTAGCAGCCCGCGAATTACGATCAATTTTTTTAATTTTTATTTAATATTAAGTTTTTAATTTGTTATTTTTCTTAAAAATAATTTTATATTATTTTTTTTGTTTTATGTTTTAATCTGTATATTTACCAGTTTCGAGTAAAATAAAAGGAAAATATTAACACTTTTTTTGTCGACTTAGATTTGTTTATAAACCTCACTAATATAATGTTTAATAGCACTAGAACCCCCCATAAAAATTTGTCGATTCATTTCGATTTCACCCTGTATATAACAAAAAATGCCAAGCAACTCTATAGTAAGGTTACTTTTAACTGTACATAGAATATTGGAACCCGCTGTAAGACGTTGACGTCCACATGACTGAATGAAGTGACGGAATAACAAATAATTATCAGTATGCAAATAAAACACGTGTCTATTCTATGCGCGGGAGTGTTCTAAGCTCTGAGCGCTCCGTGCGCGTCCATGTGCCTTCGGGATGAATGACCAGCGAGCGTTTTCGGTTGACGGTCCGCCTGTGTGTGCGTAATTTGAAAACATTATTTTTAATTACCTCCCCTTGTGGAGTGAGCGTTGTAGATACGACTCGCGAATTAGTACACTCAATTTAAGAATCGTCTGCCTAAAAGCGAGGCGATTTCTAAGATCGTTCCTCAATGCTTTCTTTAAACGCAGTATTAATGTCAAATTATAAGCTATTCGATTTTAATTTTAATATTATATTAATGTTAGTAAAATTAGTACATATACTCTTTATTGCAATTAAAAAAACATCAATAGCACACACAATAAATACATAATTTGCAAGGGCGGACTTATCTCTAAAAGAGATCTCTCCCAGTCAACCCACGAAAGCTAGTATAAATTTAAGCTGTAGTGGAGGTGACTAAAAAATGCGAACATAGCACAATTATAATTAGTTTTTGTCTCAAGATTGGATAAAACAAAAGTATTATTAATAATTTTATGGTAACAGAGTTCATGATGGCGACTGATAACGTGGTGAAAACCTCTATACAATTCTTAACATCAAACACATCACAAGATTTTTTATCATTAATTATTCTGCATAATTGCACGAATGCTTGTGCATCAAAATAACACAACTTTCACTCCACAAAATCCACTCTGAAACAATTTTTGAATTATCGAAAAAAAATCTGACCGACACCATTGAAAAGCGCCAAACACTTTCGTTCAAAAAATTCTTAATTATAATTGTTACTAGTGCATTATTTGTATGCCAATCAAACGTTTCTTTCACGCATTAAATCTAGTTTTCCAACAAACTTACTTCAATGCGCAATCAACGAAAATAAACGAATAACGTATAAAGCGCATCAGATAATAACTTTATAGGGGTACTCTACTCCACCCTTGTCCGTAAAATTATAAAACGTTATTAAGTATATGCGGGCTGTTAATTTACACCAAATGCACACGTAAGTATAATAATGTCTCTTTACAAAAGAGACATAAATCCAAATTGCATTCCTACAGTAAGCAATTTCACAGTGAGCATGTTTCACCATCTACGAATAGCGATTATCGAACAAATAAAATTCAAATAAGGATCAATATTCGTATTAATTTAACTGTGTCATTTATTGGGAACTTAGTCAGAGGTTTGGTTAAGCGTGAGTGCTGGTTCACCTCTGCCTACCCCTTCGGGGATATAGGCGTGATTTATGTATGTATGTTAATCAGAGGTGGTGAAACAAGACCAAGGCCTGTTTTACAATCGATAAGTAAGTTCTGAGTAGCTTACTTGGTAGTTCAATTGACATTTATTTCATATTACAACTGTCAATTAATGATCTGCCAAGTAAGCTGCTCAGAGCTTACTTGACGATTGTGAAACAGGCCCTTAATGTCATAAATTTAGAACACAAAATGTATTAATTTATTAAACTAATTTAAGACCGAGTCTTCCATGCAGGCTTGGAAGCAAAAATAACGTAGAATGTTCCAAGCAGAACTCACCACTGGGGCGTCGTAACTAAGGGAGATTGCCCGGTGTTGACTAATAGGAACATTGGGGCACCCGAATGGTGCAGGGCAAACCACCAACAACAGCATACCCAAAGAAGGTTGGTGTCAGGCAGGCGGCCGGCTGTAAAACCTAAGCCAAAACCTTGTACAGTATATGGATTAGAATGCTGTCTTCCCAATCACTTAATCCGTTCATCGGTCTCGCGGCATAGTCCGTTCCGTCTCTTTTCTATAGGTACATTCATTCATCACTGGCACTTTTCTGGTGTGACGGAAGACATGAATCAAAAGGGAGTGGATGGCTTGATGACGTCTTACCCGCATGAATGGAAGAGGAAACATACTGCGCCGTCCCCAGATATAATAGGAACAGGGTAGGAAGAAGAAGAAAAAGACTGACGTCCGTTATTCATAATTATTGGAACAAAAATATGTAAATAATAAAATATTCTGAGTTCCTGAATAAATTGAAGACAAAACAACGCCACTACAAAACCTATAAATAAATGCATGACTGTTTACTCTGTGGAGGTTCATCACACTGTCGCTTTACGTTATCTGTGGCGCTTTATAATACACATCTTTAACATTTGCCCCCTCATATCTTGAGTCGGGTCTCGGGTTGCTACCCTGTTTTATCTCGTTAACAACGTCTTGTCTCGTATAATATTTTCTTGTTCATTGAATACCACAACACAACAGCTAGCTTTTGCATTTCAAAATATCGTTGGCTTGTTTCTTTTTTTTAATTCAACTGCCAAAGGTGAGCACCGGATGAGGCACCATGCAGTCTGTCTGCTTATCTTTATCTATGTAGAGTAGAACCTCTATAGTTTATGTTTTATCTCGTTGTTGATTCATATAGTGTTCCTATCTACACATGCATATCGAAATTATACAGTATCGATATTTAGGTTGATTATGAATGGACTGTTGTAAGGAGATCTTCAGAGTTGTGGTAGACATTTTCAATGACTGCTTTTCTGACAAAACATTTAGGTGTTACAAAAAATAGTAGTTCGCGTTTCGTTTAGTGATAAACAACTTTGGTATTGGCACAGTCAGAATAATAAGATTTGTTTTGGTTTTAGAGTGCTCTCTCGATAAGATTACGATTTGAATCTTCGAAAAGTTGGGGCTCCTCTGTTAAGACTAGAGTTCACCAACACTTAAATAGGCGATTATTATTTAACCGGCAGTTTTTTTTTAAATTTTACTATATGGAACAACTGTGAAAAACTGAAAGCTATATATTGATCGCTTGTTTTTGTTTGTGTTGTGTTGGTGAACTCGGGCCTAAGATGGGGCGTTTAAAGCGCGAATTCTATTGCGAATTTGAATACATTGCTGGCATAATGCTTCACCACCTTGTCGAACCGTCTAATTATTAAAGAGCGGGTTTTTTTTATGGTAGGGAAGCTCTTGCCCTTCATCTCACCTGATGGTAAGTGACGTTAAGGGCTGAAGGTGGAATCGAGCTTCACCTGGAACACTCAACCACAGAGCTATCTTATCACACATTGTCGGAACACAATAATGCTGTTAACATTATTATTATGGCGACAGATTTTAATAATATGGTGGTAGCTAGCCAGGCGGACTTCAAATAAGTCCTACCACCAACCAAACCGAGCACAAATTTGTACCGCCCTGGGGATCGAACCCGGGACCTCTGGATCGTCATTCCGGTGGGCGAACCACTAGTCCACGGAGGCGGTTACACAAGGAGTCTCATTCGCGCGTAGTCGTGAACAGCATCTTAGCAAACTGTAGAGTCCAGATCCAGAGCACTCATTGGGATATAGTTCGGTAAAGTTCGCTTACCCACTAGTTAAGTTAGAAAAAACAATATTCATTTTCAATACTTCAAACGACTGTAACCTTTGACCTTTTTTCCGAGAACGGTTATCTCAAATCATCAGAATACATCAGCATAATCACTTGTTGAGTTGTTATTGAATGAAGATTAGTGCCAGAGCGTGAATCAACCAAAAGAATATACATAACTGGAATATTCTATGCTCAGCATAGAATATTCCAGTTATGAGGCCAGCATAGTATGCTGGCCTGGGCCCGTAGCCAAGTGGCAATCGTTTCATAACGATAACGTGTCGAAGATCGTCACGATCGGCCAAATTACTTTGGTATCTACAGCGTCTTAGCTTGCGCTACCAACATAACTAGGAACTTACGAAGACGATTTTGGTCACGTGATTTCACGACGACTTACGTCAAATCCATTTTGCTTTATCGAACTTCGTTATCTTTGTCGGTGTCTAGCCCCCCTGGGGTGTCTTAAAAGTCGACTATGAGAAATTTCACGGTGTCACGATACCTTCAAGAGGATTGGGAAGTGCCTATGCGCGGCGGGAGTAATGTAAACTATGTACACTTGCCTACATTTCCTTTTGAATAATTGTCTCAAGCGATAGCGTTTCCACTCTCCTAAAACTTTCAAAATCAGAAAAAAAATGTCTTTTTAGATTCAGTACATCCTAATCTAAGTCTGTAGGTTTTTCTTTCTAATAATTTCAATTTAGTTAAATAAAAAGCCAATATAATGCTCGAGGAAGTTTTTATGTCAAAAATATTTAGATGCTAACAATTTTTATGGTATACCTACGCAATATGTGCCTGATAGATACAAATAGGCTACTAACGCCACTCATATTATATGGGACCTAAAATAATTTATTAAACTTGGGGTTAATTCACTTCTGCTTACCCCTTCGGGGGGAAAAAGGCTATGTTGTTATTGATCTATGTTATGTGCTAATTATTACAATACAACAGAGCACCTATCTATCGAAAATGAGAGGCGCAATAGCAATTTTATCATGAAATGTCATCTGTTGACTTATACAAAACAGATTTTATTAACGATTTCAAATGCAAATACATCGATTATGTAATATTGTCGTGTGGCGCTTCCATATTCGTATTCATTTGAAGCATTAAAATGAATAATCTTAATGAAATCTTATCTTATTAACAAGAATTGGTTTAGATCTAGGTAAAAAGTTCTCACGTAAACTTTTGAAACAGCGCAATGTAACAAATTGTTGAGTTTATATTAAGAGGGAGCATGCTTATCCCTTCTTTAATACGAATGAGACGGAACCCAAAATTGCATTATTGCAACTGTAAGTTGTATTTGCTTTACGTTTAGAACACACAATGATTTAATGCTTTTTTTTTCTTTGCGTCTCTCTTGTATTAAATGAGCGATTATACCATTCGTAGCAAAAAAGCTGAAAGAACATCGACATGTTATTATGGGCATATAATGAGAAAAGATGACTTTTTTATATTTTAAGCGCCTTTGAAGAGTTCAAGGCGCGTAGTGTGATATGAGCTTGTTGTAGAGCAACAAGCTCATATCACACTGCCTTTCGAATAATCCATGCCAAATCATCTCTAGTCTATATAACTTGTGACTCTACTATCTACGGTAGATAGTAGAGTCACAAGTTATATACTCAATGGATTGCTTACAGACAGGTAGATGCTCTACCTATATGCACGACATGTAGGTTTATAGATTAGAGCAAATATTATATGGTTAGGTAAGGATTTTTTTTATAATTATTATGTAGAGCCAAGAGCGTTAAGATTAGAATTAATAATCACGAGACTAGGTACTGATCGATCTAAATTTTTAAGATTAGGCTCGATTTCACCGTTCACAATAAAATGTCAAAAACCGACGTTAATAAATAATAGCCTGTATAAGTGTAAGTAATTCTTGCAACGGTAAGTTATTTGCCTTACGTTTAAAACACACAATGGTTTTATGATTTTTTTGGCGTTGCGTCTCTTGTACTAAATGAGCGTTAAAGCATCCGTATCAGAAAGGCTAGCGGCAGTTTTGGTCCCTTACCAATTACCATGAGAAGAGATGAGTTTTTTTTTTCTTTTTTTAAGCGCCTTTGAACTCTACAAAGAACTCACACTATACTGCCTTTCAATATGGAATAATCTACGACGCATGCTCTCCAAATCATCTCTAGTCGGTATAACTTGTGACTCTGTTCTCTACAGTCACATGAGTAAATATCTACTCATGTGCTACTGTAGAGAGTAGAGTCACAAGTTATATACTCAATGTCTTGGTTAAAGACAGGTAGAGGCTCTATCTGTATGTAACATCCAGCAAAATTGTAAGCATTGTTTACGATATCACGTTGCCATTCACAAAAGGAAGAAAAGAAGACATGACAAGCATGCGAGCAAAAGAGTAAAGTAATGCGAATGAACGTTGGTGAGTTGAGAGAAAGAGGATAAAAGACCTAACAAAAATGGATAGATTGCGTGAAAGGCGAAATAAAGGACACTTATTTACTTCACAGACCCTCCCGAGTATCACAGAGCCTATAGCCAAGTGGCAATCGTTTTACAACGATAACGTGTCGAAGTTCGTCACGATCGGCCATATTACTTTGGTATCTACAGCGTCTTAGCTTGCGCTACCAACATAACTAGGAACTCACGAAGACGATTTTGGTCACGTGATTTCACGACGACTTACGTCAAATCCCATACATTTTGCTTTATCGAACTTCGTTATCTTTGTCGGTGTGTTACTTTGTCTAGGCCTACAGGGCAGTAAAAGTGTTCTGGGGTGAGTATACTGTCATACTGTTCTAGGATTAAACAAGATTTATAAGGCCGCGAACCCTCGAAAATTTTGATGATTTCGTTCCACAAAAGCTGCGGCCTCCTTTAACATTATTTTCGCTCTTATTACAAACAGTTGAGAGGAGTGTGTATTTTAGTACAAAAAGCGGTAAAACTTTTCACCACAAACATAGTCGAATTTTAATAATTATTGCATATGTATTTTTTAATTATAATAACTATACGAGGGCGGGTCAATAAGTCCGTGACTTTGGAATTAAACACAGATTTTTTGATAAATAAATCAAAAAAACGTATTTTATTTTTCAACGTAGTCAGATTAAGGGCCTGTTTCTCAAACGACAAGTAAGTTCTGGGTAGCTTACTTGGCACATCATTTGACAGTTCAAATATAAAATATATGTAATTTACAGCCATATGCCATATGACAACAGCCATATGACAATTGAACTGCCAAGTAAGCTACCCAGAACGAACTAGTCGATTGGGAAATAGGTCGTGAGAGGCAAGGTGCCGAAATTAAAGATTATGAATTCAGAATATGAATTCAGAGAGCCATTTCGCCTGTGTGAGACCAGTCTTTGGGTATTTAAGATCCCTATTTATGGCCGTAATAAAAAATTTACAAATAGTTCGTGGTGCCACTTACGGCGGGTCGCACCCAATATTCTATCTAAAGTTAAAATTAACCTTACTAAAGTTTAGCTAGCTACCTGGCATTTTTTTTATATATTACGATAAATAACAGACGTTGCTAAGCAACTAAGCTGTAAGCACGTTATCTTCAACTGTTGACAGAACATTGGGACAGACCTGCCATTAATCCTCACGATTTTATAAAACACATTAAGCGTACAGACAAGAGCACGCCAGACTACCACAAAATGTTAAATTTTCTCAGTCGACTTTTGGATCTACTGCCAACAAGATAAAGTTGACGATCGATTGAAGAAATTTGACAGTTTTGGTTAGTCTGAAGAGCCGTTGACTGTACATAAACTGCAACACTTTCAAATGTATATGTGTAATGAAATGTAATGTATATGTAGCGACAATTAGCTTCGAATGCGTGAATCATATTTTGACGTAATTTCTGGTGTTCTCATAACGGGAACACGTCATACAGCTACAATGTTAACACAATAATAACAACCAGTTGAATGATCCTTTGCGCTTATTATCCTTATTTAACTTTCCTTGAATTATTATAGTACTTACATACATAAATCCCGTCTATCCCCGAAGGGGTAGCTAGGCAGAGGTGTTCATAAGGTCCTATGTACTAGGGGCGAGCCTATTGCCATCTATCGGGCACGTGAATCGCAGTGTATAGGTAGGTATGTAGGTAGTAATAAAGAGGAATGCTACTGCTTATTACTTACTCCTGGCTATCTTTACCCGTAGCACAGAGTATAGCCGTAGCGTCTTGTACGACGCCCGCGGGAAAGAGGGGGTGGTGACAATTGAACTCTGCTACGGGGTCACCACACGGCAAACGAATTAATTATTTAGTAAGTTACTTTAATTAGGTATATAGTACCTCTAGTAAAACTAATTTATTCAAGACTTTTTCTTGTAGCTGATTTTGGAAGGCACAATTGATATTTTTGTAATGCTAGAATTTTAAAAAATGTTAGCGACAGGACGTTCATTGCCTATAAAAGCAGCTTAAGTAGCTATACACATTCACGCTTATCAAATCACAAAATCAATTATTAAACAAAACTCTATGCGTGTTGCTAATGAAATAATTAACAAACAATAGAAGTCTACACATTTCAAAACTTCACTGTTATTCCGTCAGCGTCGTCTCCCAAAGCACTGATACCCTTTCGGTTCTTATCGAATCAGACATAAAGGTCAAGTTTGAACATCAGCGTCTTGAACGTTACGGTTCCAATTTATTTTATCGAGAAAAAAAAACCGCTTCTTAATTCGTTCGATTGTTTTTAATTTATGCCCATTCTATTACCGCTGTTGGTGTATCGATGGCTAACGTTTTGTTAAATATTATTGTGAGTTATAGCTTTACAAAGTAATAATAATTTGATAGCTCCATTAGGTACTAGTTAAACCAATTAAGCAATAATTTTACAGGAAATATCTAAGAGCAACTCTCTCAAACTCACCGCGTCCTTACGAAAAGCAAAATGTATCCATTTCCAACTGTCACTGGGTAATGTCAAACTGAAACACTTGACAATCGAATCCGAGCGACCGCCGCGTTCGACATTTAAATTTGAACTGCACGAACCAATATGGCGGGCGACCCGCGCCGCTTGCGCATGTATACAGACTGTCCCTTAATAATGTTTGATTAGCTTTAAATAGTGGTGCCCACATTGAACCAATTTTACTTCATTGGATCGAGGGGAGGTGTGGGATCCCCTTTATTTCGGTGCTCGATACTAAAGCTCTATAACGCAACTACTCCATAATGAGCATTATTGTTTCCAGTGATATGTTACATCGTTAAACCAAAAAATAAGGATGGACAAATGAACCCTAGTATGGAAAGTTTAAAAAAAAATTGTGACAACGAAAAAGAAGCAAGAACAGAAAAGATAAGTAATTTTAAACCCATGTACCCGAAACCGACGGGCATGCATGAAGAGATTAATGAGATTGGATGAAGCGAAAGAAGTATGTAAGGATCGTAGCAAGCGTATGTATGTATGGTGACGGCAGAGAATACAATTTTCACCACTCTCATCGCTCTCGTGGGTGTCGTACAAGGTGACTAAGGGATCGCTGTCTTTAGTAAGAGGCAGCAGCATTCCTCTCATACCTCCTAGCAATACATACATAAATCACGCCTATATCACCGAAGGGGTAGGCAGAGGTGAACTAGCACCCACGTTTCGCCAGTTATGATAGGTCCCATGTTTTAGGTGGCGAGCCTATTGCCATTTATCGGGCACAAAAGTCGCAGTAGGTACATTGCTAGGTGGTATAAGAGGAACGCTGCTGCCCATTCCTCATGACTGATTTATCCTCAGTCGCCTTGTACGACACCCACGGGAGAGATTTGGGGTAGTGACAATTATTGTATTCTACTCTGCCGTCACCGCACGGCTTTCTAGCAATATACAGCGATTTATGTGCCCGATATATATATATATATGGCAATAGGCTCGCCAATTACATGGACGTAACTTATTTGGCGAAAAGTGGGTCTTAATTTACTTACGCCTGTATACCAGAAGGGGTCTTTTGGTATACAGGCGTGATTTATGTATTTATTTTATAGATCATAACTCTATCTAATACTATATTAGGTAATGTGGGTCATAGGTACACCTCTTGTTGCCCTTCGGAGTGAATAATCGTGAATTGACGGCCGCCTTGGTCGAAGGCTCAGATTGCTGGGTATTGGCCCAGAGGTCCCGGGTTCGAATCCTGGTAGGGGCAAACTTTGTGATGACCACAAATGTTTGTTCCCGAGTCATGGTTGTGTATATGTTTATGTAGTATATTTTTAACATTTATGTACATAATTATATATTAATATGTCCGTCATCTAGTATCCATAACACAAGTGCTTAGGCTACTTACTTTGGGCTAGATGATAGGTGTGAGTGTAAAAATATATTTATTATATTTACATACATACATACATAAATCACGCCTATATCCCCGAAGGGGTAGGCAGAGGTGAACTAGCACCCACGTTTCGCCAAATATGTCAAGTCCTATGTAATAGGTGGCGAGCCTATTGCCATTTATCGGGCACAAAAGTCGCAGTACATTGCTAGCCTGGGTGGTATAAGAGGAACGCTGCTGCCCATTCCTAATCATAGTTAGATTTATCCTTAGTCGCCTTGTACGACACCCACGGGAAAGATTTGGGGTGGTGACAATTGTATTCTACTCTGCCGTCACCACGCGGCAGTTATTATATTTATTATTATTATTAATTATGCATTGAGTTATACGCTAGTAATAGTAGTTCAATGGAATGAATGGATTATGTATGCATGTATGTTATACGATCTCCAAGAGTGGTTCTAAGCTCTTGCAAGGCGGTAGGCCTAGCACGGCACGTGGACAAAATCTCTCTCCACCACTTGACAGTGTGTTATCTCAGGATTTAGTGGGAGTTAGAGCGAGCGAAAATAATTTTTTTTTTCCCCTAGGACATTTTTTCTACGTAACTACGTGCTACGTGGGCTGTTGACCATTTTGAAGTTGTAGAGTAATACTCGTAACTTTCAATCATATTTGACCGCTGTTATTGTAATATAATAAGAGACTTATATGTGCGTGTCTCTCTGAACACCAAAGCTTAATAACGCCAATTTTATTACTGGTATGTTACATCGGCCGTGTGGTGACGGCAGAGTAGAATACAATTGACACCACCCCAAATCTTTCCCGTGGGTGTCGTACAAGGCGACTAAGGATAAATCAATGATGAGGAACGGGCAGCAGCGTTCCTCTTATACCACCTAGCAATAGCAGTGTACTGCGACTTTTGTGCCCGATAAATGGCAATAGGCTCGCCACCTACTACATGGGACCTAATGTAATTGGCGAAACGTGGGTGCTAGTTTCACCTCTGCCTACCCCTTCGGGGATATAGGCGTGATTTATGTATGTATGTATGTTATTACTGGTAGATGGACAGTCTCGCTGAATAAAGCTACACGTTAGGAGATCTCCAAAGTTGTCTATTTGCACCCCTAAGGGGTCAATGTGCTCAATGTGCACAATAGTTGAGTGGAAAATGATTTCAATGGATAAATTCCAAAATCTACTATAATACTATGTTTCTTGATTTATTGACTTTATTGTGTATACTAGCCGTGTGGTGACGGCAGAGTAGAATACAATTGTCACCATCCCAAACCTCTCCCGTGGGTGTCGTACAAGGCGACTAAGGATAAATCAGTGATGAGGAATGGGCAGCAGCGTTTCTCTTATACTACCGTCCTGACAATGTACTGCGACTTTTGTGCCCGATAAATGGCAATAGGCTCGCCACCTATTACATGGGACTTAACATAATTGGCGAAACGCGGGTGAGAATTCACCTCTGCCTACCCCTTCGGGGATATGGGCGTGATTTATGTATGTATGTATGTATTGTGTATACTATAGACGGTTTGGGCGGATTTCCGGGTGTTTTGATGAAGAAATTCACACACACAATGTTTCTGAGTATATTTTCAGTTGTGTTCTTCTCTTGAACGATTCTGTAAACTGACAATTGTTTCTGACTGGTGGCAAGAGCTATCAAACTTCGCAATGACCCTTTTTTAATAAAATATCTTACTGCCGCACTCAGAGACGTCAATTAACCTTAATGAGTTTTTAATGTCAAAAATTTTATTTATTTATTTATTTATTTAAGCTTTATTGCATAAAATATACAATTGGCGAACTTAACGCTATACAGCATTCTCTACCAGTTAACCAGTGAAAAACAAGTGACAATAATTATTACGGTGCAACGAAACTAGAGAATAATGGTAATAGATAAATTTAAAAAAAAAACAAATATCGGTATCAAAACATTAGAGGAATAAACATTAAATTGATATTTATTTATATATATAATATAGACAACCAAATACATAAATACATACATACATAAATATATTAGATATATACATAATATGCCTAATGATAATAAGTGGCAAGTAATGTTTGATGAAGTTAGTTTAATAAATTAAAGTAGTGCTCACGAACCATTCTCTTAAATGAACTAAGAGAAGGTGCCGAGTGAATAGAGATGGGTAGGTTATTCCATAAACGAATGGCGGTGAGGGCAAAGGAGTTGGAAATGAAGTTAGTGTGATGAAGGGGGGTCAGTAAACGAAGGTTCCTACAGGGACGAAGCTTAAGGGATCGGCTAGAGCTTAGAATTTTAAATTTGTCCTTAAGGTATTCAGGAGTTCTTGGATCGAAGAGTATATTAAATAGCATGCAAACAATTCTTAAGTTTCTACGATCACGTATTAGGAGCCATTTGAGCTGCTTGCGATACTCAGAAATGTGATCAAATTTACGAAGGCCAAAAATAAACCTGATCCCATTATTCAGCAGCCGATCCAACTTATCCAACAGCTCCTGATTGGCATCAGTGAAACAAACATCAGCGTAATCAAGGGAAGGAATAACAAGGGCTTGTACTAACATAATTTTTGTACAGATTGGAAGGAAATTCTTCAATCTGTACAGAGAACGAAGGGTGCCATTAACACGTCGCGAAATATCTGCTACATGCTTCCGCCAACTCATACTGCTGTCGAAAATCAGTCCCAAATTCTTGACCTCAGATTGTAAAGGTAGAACAGTGCCGTTATATATAAGTGGTATAAGCCCACCAAAATCGAGTTTACGTAACTGCCGAGAACTACCTATGACAATTGCTTGACACTTGTCCGGATTCACGCCTATTCCAAACCTGGAGGACCACTCATATATTGCACAAAGATCCTGATTCAACTGAGAGATGGCTGTATTAAGATAAGGTACCTCCCCTTGAACGTATAATTGCAAGTCGTCAGCATACAGATGGTGAGAGGATTTTAAGCAGGTTGTGATGGAATTAATAAACATAGAGAAAAGTGAAGGAGAGAGAATGCCGCCTTGTGGTACGCCAGCCACTAGCCCCAACCAATCAGAAACTGACTGTCCTACTCGAACCGCTTGCTGGCGTCCACGAAGATAAGATGTAAACCAAGATTGTACTGTACAAGAGAATCCCAAGTTAGAAGTGATAGCCAGGAGAATGTCGTGGTCAACGTTGTTAAATGCGTTAGAGAAATCAATTAATACTAACACAGTTAACCGTGACGCCTCCATACCATCACGTATATCTTCAGTGACTTTAATCAAGGCTGTGGTAGTACTATGTCCTGGGCGGAACCCAGACTGATATGGACTGAGAATACTATGGCAATGCATAAATGACGAAAGCTGTTTGTGTACAAGGGACTCGAGAACTTTGGAGAGGAATGGTAAAATGGATATTGGTCTAAAATTACACAAGGCAGTAGGATGAGTGACTTTTGGAAGTGGGATTGTATATGCCATACGCCATAAGGTTGGAAAAGTACCACTGGATAGAGAGAAGTTGACTAAGTGGGATAGGACAGGGAGGAGGTCATCCAAAATGTACACGATCATTGTACGACTGATATCGTCATAGCCTACAGCCCTAGACTTAATAGAGGAAACAGCCCTGCGAATATCCTCTTCAGTAACTAAGGTAAAGTTAAAACTCGCAGTATCTATACTAATATTTGAAGAGGTTAAAGCCAAGGAAGTTTTGGACGATGCAGGGGAAGGTGTAACTGAAGAGAAGTGTTTATTAAAATCATTCAATGAAAAATTGTACTTAATTTGGGGTGACACTTTACCAATGCCAAGTGTGCGCAAAAATTTCCAAGTTTCAGCTGGGGAAGAATTTAAAATATTAGTGTGAATATAACGGCGTTTAGCGGCTCTCACCATCTGATTGCAGCGATTCCTTGCAGTTTTAAAAGATTGCCAATTGGAATCTGATCTTTGCTTCTTAAATATATGAAAAGCTTTGTCGCGTTTTCTCATGGCTATACGCACTAATGGAGTGATCCACGGTGCTGGTGGTCGCTTTAGCCTTACATTTTTTAGTGGGGCATGTCTATTGTAAAGCCTAATGATAGCCTGACTAAAACACTCAACTTTCTCATCGATTGTAGACGCATCGAAAACAGAAGACCAATCGCATGTACGCGCACCCTCACCTAATTTGTCCAGGTCTATTCGTGCAAAGTTACGTATACGTAAAATAGCGGGTTTCATCTTAGGTGGTTTAGCTTTGTAAGCTGCAAAGATCAGGTCGTGTCTGGAGAAACCAGGTACCGAATATTGTCCATATTTAATGACCCGATCAGGAGACGATGTGAAAAAGTGGTCGATCCAAGAATCAGAAGTGTTAATATTATGATGAGTTGGCTGTAAAGGCATAACTGAGAGATTTACTGACTGCAAGATGGCACGCAACTTAGTTGACTGCTGCGAATCTTTCAGCAAATCAGTGTTAAAATCGCCCATGATTACGTGATGCATGTAATCCACACTAATCACATCGAGAAGAGACTCCAATTCCGGAAGGCAATCAATGGACGGCGGGCAATAGATTACGCCCAATACGACCGTGGCTGCTTTGAAATTAATTTCAACTAATAAATATTCCATACAGTCATATCGCGAAGAAGAAGAGGCTAGGATTTTATATGGGACATTACAAGAAAGGTAGATTGCAACGCCACCACCACCCTTCCCTACGCGATCGTTACGTATTAGAATATAGCCAGGAATGCTAATTGATGTGGAGCTTAAAATGGGTTTGAGCCAACTTTCTGAAACCAGCACAGCATGAACAGAGTTGCAAGAAAAAGTGTCTAATAGATCCGAGTAGTGTGCTGGTATACTTTGGGCATTGATGTGACAAACGTTAAATGTGTCTACTATTCCCTCAAATTCATTCCTCAATCGAGCATTCGCAGTTAAGTAATCACTATCATCCAGAGAATAGAATGATACGTCAGAGTTATCAGCCGACATGAAACTTTCTTCATCAGACATTACGGTAATGATAAATAATAATAATATAATTATACAGATATAAATATAAATAGATACGTTATAACTAAAAAATTATTCAAAAAATTAATAATTACAATTATTCACACGGATGTGAATTAAATACACGCACTTTTCACCAATTAAATGGTTAACAAATTATTAATTATTAAATGCTATTCAAAGATATAAAAAAAAAACAAATATTTTAACACAAAGACGTAATCAGTGAACGAAAATATTGACCTACTTTTGATTAGGCTGATAGGGTCATATCCCAGTGCCTTCCTGCAAAATCGAAAAAAAAATGTAAATGAAAAATAATTACTAATTTTGACTTGGCTGAATGGGTTATATCATATTGCCTTTCAGCAAAAAAAGAAAATTTTTACATTATGTCACTGACAATGTCAATGCCAATGCCAAAATAATTTATACAAAAGAATTAAAAGAAATTATAAAAAATTTTCATTCAAATCTAGACCATAGACCCGGCAAGAATAACGACTAGTTTTGAATTGTAATTTTTTGAGGTTAAATTAATGTTATTTGACGTCTCTGAGTGCGGCAGGCTATTAATAATAATATTTGATGGAAAGAGTTACCTTGATGGATTTACGACGTCATCATAAGTGGTTGTAGCCAGCCTGGCGAAACTCCCATACTGCAGAAAAAATGTATGGAGTTTAGGCAATTTTTAATGGCGACTTGTTTTGTCTCTTACTTCCGATCTAACCTTCCTTGTCTCGCGCTGCCGGAGTGTGTCACTAATGTCATAAGTCACTATGCCGTTTTGAAAATATAAGTTATAGCGTTGATTTAGTTTAGTTTTCCATCTTGTGCTTATTTATTGTCTTCAGTGACTTATCATTAGTGTATATCTAACTAGTTTGTGTCATTTATTTATGTGCATAACAGCGAAATGTTATACAAAAGGTGTGAAATATGTTGACTAAAATCTAGTAGGAAATTAAACCAAAAGAGGGTTTTCATGGCCAATTCCCACTAGATGAGAAGCGGTAAGTAGTTTTCCATGTTATTATATAAACGCTAAGTAATTAGAAATAAGTTCTGGTCACTTTAATCAAAAATCATATGCGCCGTAGCGATGTCCTTACTACTTACCAAATTATCGATAAAAAATCTATTTTCCTAAATTTGAGTATCAAATGTACTTGAGATGTTTCATTAGTTTTATACATATAAATATTGTCTATTGCAATATATTATAATATAGTATATCATATATAGGGTTATTTATAAAACAACAAAAACCTCCCATGACTAGATAGCTAACATCATTAACAACAAAGTTTGTTGTATGAGTTTTATTATTCATCTCTCATTATCATCATCAAAAGTTCTTCTGTGTTCAACGCCACTTATTTTTCAGATCACAGCGTGACTTGTTGAAAGGCGATGAGAGTCATGGCTGCAAAGCATATGAGAGTGGATCGGCATTAACCCCGTTGAAAGCCGTTTCGGTTTGCGACTGACAGAGATAAATATAAAAAGCTGACGGCTTATCTTCCGAATTGAAGAGGCACTAGAAGAAGAAGACAGCGTGATTGCCGCCTTGCTACACGATGCCCGTCGGGTGTGATCGTTGCCTGCAACCGCATAAGCGCCTCTATTGGTAAGTTACATAACTTATCTTTCCGATATGGTTTGATAGCTCAATTCCTGAAGCTAATGAGTGGTTTATTTCAGAACCAGATTTCATTGATTGGGCAGAACCAGACCTTCGGGCGCGTTACACATAGTCCGCTATGGTAAGCGGTGAACAATAAATTGAATCGATGATGACCAGCGTAAACTCAAACGATATATTTACTAATCTCTATTTATTATTTGAGATCTAAATGTCCTGCTTACTTGCTTACACAACATTGCAAAAACGTGTGTTGATCGATCAGCTAACATCTGAAGACTCCGCCTAGAATATGAGATCAGAAAATTACCAACAATTTTAATTTCCACATTGTAAACATAACTTTTATTTTTTGTTGTTAAATAAAAAATTACACGTAATTAAATAATAATTTCAATATTTTCAAACGAACAGAGCTTTTTATTTTGCTTTTGTAGGATTAAAAAACCTGTCTGCAAGTTCTGCAAGGCAGGGGGGGTACCCATTCGTTTTTATCGATATCGACACATTCTGTAGCGTACACCACATCCTTAGTTTGCTTTTGTAGCATGTTGGCATTACTTTTTTATCTGTCTCTGTTGGTTGGTACGAGATCTTAGCCTAAACTGCGAGTCAAAATTGTCAAAAAGCTTGTTTGAAGTCCCGACTCTTAAACGTAGTGTATTATATACTCTTTGGTTGTAGCCACATCACGAGCGAAGCTTCGCGATAGCATAACTTAGGTTTTTGGCTCTGTCTTACTTATGATTACTTATAAACTGCACTACAAGAAAAGCTGCGACCGTTGATCGTCGGTTATCACGTGTTATGAAGACACGACTCTGCCTGTCCCCGATTTAAAAATTTCGAGCATCCATCTCAATATCCCATATAGGCATTAGTCATGGCTACTGACAATAGATTTAAATTCGCCCCAATCCGGACTTCCTTGTTTGTCTTTTCCGGTCCGAGTGTTCTAAGGAATCTTGAGTGATTTAATTGGTGCTGATTGTGGTGATTGTATAATAAGTGAGTTTTATGGCGCTACGTGAATCTTGTAGTTTACTCCCAGCCACGTGGCTGGGCGTGGCTATTTGGAATTAGCGAATACATACATACATAAATCACGACTATATCCCCGAAGGGGTAGGCAGAGGTGAACTAGCACCCACGTTTCGCCAATTATAATATGTTAGGTCCCATGTAATAGGTGGCGATCCTATTGCCATTTATCGGGCACAAAAGTTGCAGTACATTGCTATTGTTAGGTGGCATAAGAGGAACGCTGCTGCCCATTTCTCATCACTGATTTATCCTTAGTCGCCTTGTACGACACCCACGGGAGAGATATTGTACTTTTAATTATCCAAAATTGTATTTACCTTCTTCTTTTTCTTCCTACCCTATTCCCAGTTTAACTGGGGTCGGCGCAGTATGCCCTGAGGAGAGACTGGTGAATTGCCGCGAGGCAGATCCCAGACTTTCCCCTCATACAGGGCTAGGAGGAACACCGGAGTGGTTCAGTCGGTAGTGCTGGTCGCTGCGTGCCTTGGCGAGTCCCACACACGCCAGTCGCCTAGCTAGCGGCTGGCATGGTGCTTCAAAGCATTCCAATCCAAAAAAAAAAAAAAGGTGTCGGCGCAGTATGTGACCTCTTCTATTTTTATCAGGCATTCGTCATCAAGCCATCCACTCCCTTTTGATTTCTATGATTATCGTCCATCACACCGGGAAGGTGATAGTGATGAATTAAATAGAAAAGTACAGAAGCAGAGGAGTATGTCCAGAAATCGATGAACAGACAGAGTTATTGAGATGACAGCATGCATACCAATCCACACGACCGCCTTGGTCGAATGCTCAAATTGCTAGGTATTGGCCAAGAGGTCCCGGGTTCGAATCCTGGTAGGGGCAAACTTTGTGATGACCACAAATGTTTGTTTCCGAGTCATAATTGAGTATATGTTTATGTAGTATATTTTCAACATTTATATACATAATTATATTAAAAATATGTCCGTCATCTAGTATCCATAACACAAGTGCTTAGGCTACTTACTTTGGGCTAGATGAAAGGTGTGAGTGTAAAAATATTTAATTAAAAAGAATATTTAATTTAATTTAATACTTGAGCAGTAAAGATCAGTGATGAGGGATGGGCAGCAGCGTTCCTCTTATACGACCTAGCAATGTACTGCGATACTTTTGTGCCCGATATATGGCAATAAGCTCGCCACCTATTACATGGGTCCTAACATAATTGGCGAAATGTGGGTGCTAGTTCACCTCTGCCTACTCCTTCGGGGATATAAGCGTGATTTATGTATGTATGTATGTAAAGATTTAACAGCAAGCCGTCCGTTTATTGCCACCAAACCTCTTTGGGTATGCTTTTGTTGCTGATTTACCCTCTACTATTCGGGTGACACAAGGTGTTAATTGGTGTCCACTGGGCGATCTCTCTTGATCGACTGTTATGTGAGACCCCTATGGCGAGCACTCGAATCACCACAGGGGTGTCGTAACAGATGGCATGTTCTGTTATTGTTTCACTCTTAGCCCAGTGTGGAAGATACATACATACATACATACATACATAAATCACGCCTATATCCCCGAAGGGGTAGGCAGAGGTGAACTAGCACCCACGTTTCGCCAATTATGTTAGGTGCCATGTAATAGGTGGCGAGCCTATTGCCATTTATCGGGCACAAAAGTCGCAGTACATTGCTATTGCTAGGTGGTATAAGAGGAACGCTGCTGCCCATTCCTCATCGCTAATTTATCCTTAGTCGCCTTGTACGACACCCACGGGAGAGATTTGGGGTGGTGACAATTGTATTCTACTCTGCCGTCACCACACGGGAAGATACGCTAATAATATACGTAATATAATACTCAATATGGTTTTGCATTCCAAAATGTACAGTTACATTGGTAATTGAATTAAAATTTGAAACAATTGTTATATAATTATGTACTATGGCTTTTATACTAAAACAATTTATCTTGGATTGACTGCTAGTTTTGGTGGCAACCATAATACATCTTTCCTACCGTCCCCATTAGGGCACACAAGTGCTTGTTTCCTCATTGAAGGTATGCGCAATAGAATATTCCCGATGCATATTGGATGCGCCAATCATAATGAATGCTGCACTGATTCAAGTCTTCGTGTACAGGCGAAAGCTTAGGTATAACGTGAGGACGAGAACTGCCGGAATGGATTATCAAGGTTATCGATAATTTAACATTGCATAAGGCAGTATTTAAATAGTTGCCACGATAATTTGAACCTTGCTGATAAGCTATTAGATTTAAATTTTAACATTATATAAATGTTATAAAAATTAGTACAAAGATTTTGGTGGTTGGAAAAAGAATTTCGAAAAATTATGATCTTGAGGCAGGAATCGAACCCGCGTCCGCTGCTATCCGGGCAGGTGCCTGACCGCTCGGCCACCCAAGACACTAATTAACTTGCCGAAATTCTTCTAACCTTTACACTTCACGTTGTAAGCCAACGGGTACCCTCGCACGGTACCTTCGCACAATACCATTTAGGTAGGTATTTGTAAAAATATCTGCTTTGGAATGGTTCAAATTTATTTCTACATTGCGAGGGTACCCGTTGGCTTACAACGTGAAGTGTAAAGTTTAGAAGAATTTCGGCAAGTTAATTAGTGTCTTGGGTGGCCGAGCGGTCAGGCACCTGCCCGGATAGCAGCAGACGCGGGTTCGATTCCCGCCTCAAGATCATAATTTTTCGAAATTCTTTTTCTAACCACCAAAATCCTTGCTGATAAGTTTTAAATCCAATAAAAAATTAGAATGCAATACTCTCTTAAGGGTTAAATTCGCTTGAATTCGCTTAGCCTTATTATTTAATGGACCCTGACGGTATTATCCATCACGTGATACAGGCATATGTTAATCAGTACCAGGGAATTATAATCCAAGTGTACTATTATGCAAAAGAAAAAGGATTTTAAATGAAGACTCCACAACTTTGACGTGGAGTTTTTAAGGGCTAGTTTTCTCTGTCTGATGATTAATGTTCACTATGCTATCTTAATGTGAGTTTGCCCGATGTTTCGCATCAGGAGATATTTGTTTTCATAAGGTCTGAGCTCACCAAACCGTGAAAAACGTAAAACATGCGATTAAAAGATAATCGTTAGTTTTTGACAGTTCTTCCATACGATAAAATGTCAAGAACTGAAGGATAATCGCCTGTTTAAGTGTTGGTGAACTCCAGCCTAGAAGTAAAGTAGGTAGGTACGTTCAACGCCACTAGAGTCTACCAAAAACTGTCGAATATCTTCAACCGATTGTCAACCTTAGCTCGTTTGTAATAAAGAACAAAGTCTATATTTTGTGGTGTTCTTTTTAATAGCCCGAAAGATACCACTCCTGGGCAAAAGCTTCCCCCGCAGCCCTCCATCTCGTGCGATCCCGATGCCGAAATCACTGACTATACAATGAAATCACATACGTTATTCTACGCTAGTAAAAGTAGTTCAATGCGTTATTCAGGATTTATGAGAGACTGTGGGCGCTGGCGGCTTCGCTCGCCTTAATGTCGGTTGATATATAGCCCTTCTCAATAAATGGACTATCCAACACAAAAATAATTATTCAATTTGAACCAGTAATTTCTGAGATTAGCGCTTTAACCAACCAAACAAACAAACTCATCAGCTTTATAATATTAGTACAGAAGTATAGTATAGGCTATAGAAGATAGAAGAAAGAGACTCGCCTTAAGCTTTAGTAGGAGTTCTGCAATTTGGTGAGAAACAAATCGGAAAACACCTACTTAAATTTACGACAAGTCGTATTTTACTCCATTTAAGTGGAGAATTCACTACATGAACATGCTCGCGGCCATGCCTGCGGACATGCCCGCCGGACCTCGCTTCTATTAGGTCTGTGCGATGTCACAGCCAGTCAGGCATGTACTACAAACGAGGTCCGAAACGATGTCTGGCGGGCATGTCCGTGTAGTGAAGTCCCCGCTTTGGATCAATTTCCAACTTCTCCGCTCACACTCGGTCGCAAATCAAAGAACTCTGTCACAGTAACATTTCTTCTGTAAAGATGAACATTTGCCTTAAGCTTAAGTACGCTTAGCATGACTTAGATGGCATACAAGTCATACGGGGCCTACTTAAATTTACAGCAAAATAGAAAACACAAATAAAAAGTACTAGGTAAATAAAATTATATTACAAAAAAAGAGAGTCACACAATAAAAATTGATTTTAATTGAAATTAATACTGACGACCTAATGAAGAATGCAGTAACTTGTAATATTAAAAAAAATATTTCTTACACTAGCCTACTATCTAGCTAAAAGTAAAACATGACTATGGAATAAAAGTGTCATAATTCATCTCGCGCAAATTTACCTCTACTAGGATTCGAGTCCATTCGACCAAACCGTAATAATTTCTAGATAAAATAAGACTTACCTTTGTATTTCAGTTTTCTTCTAGAAACAGTATGCGATGATAAACGTTGCTTTAAAAATAAGTAAGCCAGGCACGACTTTGTCTTAATACAAGTCATACGGGGCCTACTTATATTTATAGCACGTAAAAGCTTGAATATGATGATGTGGTGCTAAACGACTTCTCGCACTGATGATACACTTTTTTTTCATGATCAAAGATGGCTGAATACGCGACAGTTCTTTACCCACATTTAACACGGAGAAGTAAAACAAATCGACAACATACAATACCGCAAAAAAACATTTTTAAGTCTTTTAAATAAATTTAGCGGTTAGAAATTAAATAATTGAACTGATTAAAGTAATTTTGAACTAACCTGTACTTTTTTCTCGACAATTTCCCCGATATTTTTTCACCATATACACAATATTGACTGCTTCATGTATTATATCCATCACAGACACTACTAACTTTATTACTTTAGAGAGTTTCGTTTCGTATTTAAAGTTTATTAATACTAGCGACTTTTTTCACAGAAACTGTTTGCCAATCGAATAGCAATGAAAAAAAATTAAATTCACTTTATATTTTAGAGTTCTTTATCCCAATTCCACTAACATTCTCAAACTGATATAGAAACGCCAGTTCTGTCCCTTTTATAACAAGAAACAAACATCGTTTAGGAGTGAACGTGATTAGGGCGTTATTAGTTTCCATAATTGTTTGCTACCCTTACGATTGTTCTTAATAAATTATCAAATAATAACTTAATGATCCTAAAGGTTTTGTTTTCTATTTGTTTAGGTAAACAACGTAGTCTATTTGGTAATGAGACAACAAACTAATTAGCTGAATGTATTCTCGTTCATAATATTGTTTGTATTTGTGTTCCAGGTTCGTGTTTAAATCTGCATTAGGTACTACTGTGGCCCTACCCTAGCCAAGAGGCCAAAGTTAGTTTTCTATGCGTTCGAATAGAAAAGCCCTCTGGTTGGATTACATAAATAAATCACATAATCTCCAAGTCAAAACACTGTCAAGTGGTGGAGATATATTTTGTCCATGTCCCGTGCTACGGGGGAGAGATCACTTAATTCCACTTGCTACGATCTTTACATACTTCTTTCGCTTCATCTAATTTCATTAATGTCACGACTTGATTTTTAACCGACGTAAAACGGAGGAGGTTACTCAATTCGTACCCGTGTGTTTTTTATTATGTTAGACCACGCATAAGTCCGTCATTTATGGACCGATTTAGACAATTCTTTTTTTTTGTTGGAAAGAATATACTCCGATAGTGGTACCATGATAAGGAAAACCAGGATCTGACGATAGAATCCTGGAGAAATCCAGGGGAACTTTTGAAAATTGTAAGGGCGGCCACTACATAATAATGAAGATCTGGAGTCGATCTGATGATGGAACTGAAAGACAGTCGAGGGAACTCGTAAACTCTTTATAGCAGTTACCTTGTGTTTGGGCTTGATTGATTTGTGTTGATGAGAGTTTTTTTTATTTTTAGACATCTTAGAAAAATTGTTGCAAAGAAAATAAAGTTAAAATGAAATCGAAAAATTATTTTTTTCCTTACACCATCACCAGTAGAAATAATTTTTCGAAAATTTACTAACTATTTATTTTATTTTTATTTACTATATATTTTCTTTGGCTGGCCTGAAAGCGAACAAATAACGTATAATAGGCCAGCCCCGACTCATCCCATGGGTGTCGTAAAAGTCTACTAAGGGAGCTTGCCCGGTGTAAGCACCTTGGGGCACCACATTCGTGTGAATAAATTGGCATTTTTTATGCTAGACAAGGAAGCTCTTGCCCTTCATCTCACCTGATGGTAAGTGACGATAAGGGCCTAAGATGGAATCGAGCTTCACCTGGAACCCTCAACCACAGAGGGACTGGCTATCTTATCACACATTATCGGAAAACAATAATACATACATAAATCATACATAAATCACGCCTATATCCCCGAAGGGGTAGGCAGAGGTGAACTAGCACCCACGTTTCGCCAATTATGTTAGGTCCCATGTAATAGGTGGCGAGCTTATTGCCATATATCGAGCACAAAAGTGTCGCAGTACATTGCTGGGTGGTATAAGAGGAACGCTGCTGCCCATTCCTCATCATTGATTTATCCTTATGCTGCCCATTCCATTGATTTATCCTTAAGCACCTTGTACGACACCCACGGGTGAGATGGGGGTGGTGACAATTGTATTCTGCTCTGCCGTCACCACACGGCCAGAAAACAATAATGCTGTCAACATTATTATTATGGCGACAGATTTTTTACATGATGGTGGTAGCTAGCCAGGCGGACTTCAAAGAAGCCGACCACCAACCAAACCGAGTACAAATTTGTACCCCCCTGGGAATCGAACCAGGGACCTCGGGATCTGCATTGCGGTGGGCGAACCACTAGACCACGGAGGTGGTATAATGATGATGATACCTGGTGACTGGAAAGTCTAATAGATTTACTTAGGTGATGATTTATAGCGTATGTTTTTCACCTCTGCCTACCCCTTCAGAGGTAAATAAACGTAATTTATGTAAGTATGTATTCATAAATCACCCCCAGGTGAAACCAATTACGTTAGGTAATAGAGGGCGTGCCTATTGCCATATTATTATATTATATTGCTAGGTGGTATACGACCTATAAGAGGAACGCTGACCGTAATTTATTATAAGACCCACCTCAGTCGTTAATACCCACCAATCCGGAGCTCCCGACTGGACGATCGTGGTGTGTTATGGCCCATTCTCCCTATATTCTTCCACAAGAGATATCTGTGCCCCAATAGTGGGACATTAAAGGGCTGGTGATGATGATGCTGATGATAACAAGATATATTCGATAGCGCTGAGTTGCATTTGCCAGGGCGAAGAAATATTCGGCTTGGCTTGTCATTAGATACGTTAACAACGAGTAGGAGGAGCTCGCTAGCGCAGTGGCACAGAGCGCTTGGCCTGCGATTGCGTAAACTAAGACATTTCGCTAAGGCCGGTCTTTGGATGGGTGACCAAAAATTTATTATCTCGAGTTCCTCCATGCTTCGGAAGGCACGTTAAGCCGTTGGTCCCGGCTGCATCTGCAGTCGTTAATAACCCACCAACCCGCACTGGGCCAGCGTGGTGGGTTATGGCCCAATCTCCTTATATTCTTCCATTCATAGGTAAGACCCGTGCCCCTGCAGAAAGGCTGGTGACGATGATGATGACCAGCATCTACAGTAGTTATTCACACCACCCTATTTGCCCTAGACCCCACCCTTTTTTTTTTTTTTTTTCGGAGTGGACCACATTTACGCACCATATCAGCTGCTAGCTAAGCGGCTGACGTGTGTGGGACTCGCCCGACTCTTTCGAGTCGGGAATACCCACTAAACCACTCCGGTGTTTCCCTAGCCCTTCAAGCGGGGAGAGTCTGGGATCCGCCGTGAGGCACCCTAGACCCACCCTAGGCCCAAGTATAGTGGTTTTAGCCTAATTTCCCAATAGATGGTTGAGGGCTATATTGAAGGCTGGGGATGATGATGATGATGATTGGCCCACATATCAGAATGTAACCCTTTACTTTATAATATTCTGTGTGAATTTAATACGTGAGCCGTTGGTGTGCCCTTAATAAATAAATAAATATATAAATGCTAATTACGGATGTTATAGGATAATTAAAGGATTACAAGAAATGAAAACAAATTTTATTTGTCTATATGTGCACTGTATTTTGCTAATGAAATGACCGTCGTAAATAATAAAAAAAGTAAAAAGTTTGGCAACAAAAGAGGTTTATTATGGGTATTTTATTATCTTCAAATATTCGTTCGTTTTTAACTTGCAACGAGGTAAATAAATATCTATGCTGTTAGCGTCGAATACCTACGTGACAAGGTTCCGTGATATTGTTTGCAAAATTAGCAAAAATCTGATTAATGTTCCCTATTTTTGCAATGGATTTTCTTTGCTCTTAGGGATTTTCCTAGTTTTATACCATTAACCCTTTCTTCTTCTTCTTCTCCCTGCCCTTATCCTTCTCTAAGTAGGGTCGACACAACATGTCTTCTTCTTCCACTCTCCTCTATTAGACGTGAGCTATGACTGTACCATTAACCCTTTATAAGGCTAATATTAAATATAAAAAAAAATACTGGTTTTGTTAAGTAGTCTTCATCGTAGTAGTAAGTCAGAGCTCTTTCCATTTTCTGTAAGTTCCGTATAAGGAATCGTTGTTGAGATGCGAGAGATTAAGGGCAGCTACCAGATACCAGATCTCTGGATACAATTTTATCAAAAATCTGTGACTGTCGATTTTGAACACTCAAAAAGTTCGGGAAGGTCTCTTAAGACCATTTTCGCGTGGCAGCAAGGAATCATGGTAGCTGCCCTTAATGCCCCATCACAACTTTCTATTCTGTATAGTATAACATGTAAAGCCAAAAGAAAAATCTAAATTCAACACTAATTACGCTTCTTGCTCGCTTCTTCTTCTTCTTCTTTTGAATAAAAGAGATGGAACTCAAAATTGCATCCCTGCAACGGTCTTATGTCATTAATTTAAAACACAAAATGTGTTTTACAAAATGTGTTTAAAACACAAAATGTGAGTATTTTTTGAGTCGCGTCTCTCAATCTAACAAATATAATAATTATTAGTTTGATTTTATTAACAATATAAGTGTTAGTAAAATTATCACAAATAAAATTATGAGAAATATTATCTGAAAGAAAAATCATTTCTTTGTATCACATTTGGGAAATAGATTTCATTGCAAATATACGTTTTATTCTCCTCCTACAATAAGGGGTTCTTAATACCCCTATTGACACTATTGTTAGCACCTAACTGCTCTCGCTTCTGAGCTCTGCCATTATCATTAATCAGCAGGTGAGTTGGTATCATTCGCTTAATAAAGATACACTAATAAGATTAAAGCAATTCTTCATTTTCTTCACAGAAAGTTCAAAGTTCTTCCTCTGCGTCATTTTCCATTTACTTTTCAGTGACCGTTGAATATAGTCAAGCGAGTTCATTTTGCGATCGTCAAAACGAGCAAACTGGCATATCACTGCCCGTTAGTGACGGTCACAAACCAACTTCGCTTAACAGAACTGTGACCTTCTTTTCTTCTGTTTATTTAAATTCTTCATAATTATAAAGCGAAAGCTTCTTTACTGCAATAATGGTGTCGATTTAAAAAAAAATATTCATTACTTATATACACTAGACAAATTACTATTAGAACAAAATTGGAGGAACACAGGAAAATACAGTCTCCTCCGTAAATCCTCAATTCTCGGTAAATTAAGGTAAATAATGATTTTAAACTCAGATCAGTGATACCTAGGAGTCAAGGATTTCATCCACTGAATTAATGTTGTCTTAATGATATTAAGGGAAGAAAAAACATACTGTGCCTACTTCAGATAAATTGGAAACAGATCAGGGTCCGTACCATGAAGTGTAAGTGCGATCCAAACGCGGGTGACAAAAAGGGACGCCGCTCTACTCGGCGTATAGCGTTGTCTCACTTTAACAATGGGAATTGAGTCGCGTTTAGAGTTGGTGGTAAGGCCCCAGGAAGATAATGGTGAGTATTCTAGGCTGCAGTCTTGTCCAAGCGGATATTGTTCTTGACTGTGTAGCTGTAAAGTCTAAATTGTAATGAGTAGATAGCACAACCTCACAAAGTCAGCAACTTTCTTTCAAGATACTAAGTCATGAAGCTGTTTCTTTGAGAGACACTTTGTTTGATGGTGTTTCTATAGTTCTTTTGTATCGCAACGAGATGACCCATCAAATATTTGGTAAAGACACAAAAATGAATGAAGACAAAAAAAAAAGCGGTCCGAAAATGTTGGAAAAATTATTATTCTGATCTGCTACCCTAGCCAAGTGGCTTATCTATCGAACGCATAGAATAAAACTGTATGAAACTGACGTATTACATTGAAAACAATACGTCAGTTTCACAACAATAAGCCACTTGGCAAGGCCCTCTGTAACCCTAGCCAAGTGGCTTATCTATCGAACGCATAGAATAAAACTGTATGAAACTGACGTATTACATTGAAAACAATACGTCAGTTTCACAACAATAAGCCACTTGGCAAGGCCCTCTGTAACCCTAGCCAAGTGGCTTATCTATCGAACGCATAGAATAAAACTGTATGAAACTGACGTATTACATTGAAAACAATACGTCAGTTTCACAACAATAAGCCACTTGGCAAGGCCCTCTGTAACCCTAGGCAAGTGGCTTATCTATTCGAACGCATAGAAAACAAAAGTATGAAACTGACGTATTGTTTTCTCAGTAATAAGCGTCAGTTTCATCGATTTTGTAATCTATGCATTCGATAGATTGGCCACTTGGCTAAGGAGGCTGATTCTGAAACATTCAGTTTGAGTTGACCCATGCCAAATGAATTACTTACATTCGATAAAACAGACGGTCTGAGTGGACTCGTTTAGGTATAAGCAAGTATGTACATCTCTATACACTTGAATAAACAATGTTACTTGAACACACATCGGGTCATTTAAGTCTGACAAATTCAAGTGCGTTGCATTACGATAACTCAAGACTCTTATAATAAAAAAAATTTAGTAAGTAGGTAATGAAAGAATTTCCTCAAGGTGCTAGTAAATTTAAAATAACCTTTTTCGAATCATTTAACGTTGGGAGAGATCGCTTAAAGCTACAAGGCCGCCTTTTTATATTCATTTTTGTCTCTGTGCAAATAAAAATATTTGACTCTCTTCTCTCCGACTCAGAAGACTCTCTTTTAAGAACAAAATTCACATTCTCTAGATTTATTTACATTACATATGATACACAAATCACGCCTATTTAATAGAATGAAGGAATTACCACCCATGTTTCGCCAAAAATGTCAGGTTCCATGCAATAGGGGGCGAGCCTATATGCCAACTAACGGGCACTTAAATAACAGTATATTGCTAGGTGGTATAAGAGGAACTGCTACCCATTGGTACTCATCGCTGTCTTTACTCAGATAGAACCCCTATCTGACAGGTGACAATTATAGTCTGCTCTTCCGTCATACATACATACATAAATCACGCCTATATCACCGAAGGGGTAGGCAGAGGTGAAACTAGCACCCACGTTCGCCAATTATGTTAGGTCCCATGGAATAGGTGGCGAGCCTATTGCCATTTATCGGGCACAAAAGTCGCAGTACACTGCTATTGCTAGGTGGTATAAGAGGAACGCTGCTGCCCGCTCCTCATCATTGATTTATCCTTAGTCGTCTTGTACGACACCCACAGGGGAGATTAGGGGTGGTGACAATTGTATTCTACTCTATCGTCACCACACGGCGGTCTTTCGTCACATACCAAAAGATAACATAATTGAGTGAGAGTTAGAGCGAAAGAAAAAGAAAAATTTTCTTTCCCCCGAAAGTCTAGTGCTACGGGGGCTGAAATACATTAGTTATATACCCCAATCCTGTATTGAAAACCTTATTAATTTTTCTTTTGTTGCCATCCTGAGACTGCTGGTGTGAATAGGAACCCAGACAGCGTAACGCAGAACTCAGTTTGCAATGACCACATTGTTGCGTAGTCTGTAGGTAGAGCCATGTTTATCTGAAAAGCAAATAAGACGTCGATTTAATTATGTTGTTTCAAGTGAATTTGAGACATGTTTTTAGGTTGTCGTGTACGTTTAGGATGTTACATTATCAAAATTTTTTGAGCGCAGCGTGGTAACGCTGCGCTCAAAAACATGTGTCGCCGATGTAGGAGCTAAACCCGCGAAGCTCAAACGGGACTGGGTAGGATATGTATACATGTAGCGTAAGCTTTCGTCATAACAAATTGATATATCTGGGGGCCTAGACAAAGTAAAACACCGACCAAGATAACGAAGTTCGATAAAGCAAAATGTATGGGATTTGACGTAAGTCGTCGTGAAATCACGTGACCAATATCGTCTTCGTAAGTTCCTAGTTATGTTGGTAGAGCAAACTAAGACGCTATAGTTACCAAAGTAATATGGCCGATCGTGACGAACTTCCACATGTTATCGTTATGAAACGATTGCTAATTGGCTACGGGCCCTGTGGTCATAACGTTGACTACTAATGCTTACGCTTAGATTGGGCTATGGAAAATTCAAGTGAACCGTTTACCGCATAGTGAGCAATGAAGGCGACCACGTGGATTGCCCACACAATTTAAAAAGGTGACCACAGACGGAAAAATTATGTCCTGATATAGTAGTACTTTTAGCAATTAGCTTAGTGAGCAAAGTTGACTTTGAATAGCTATTGGGAAATCTTGACTGGGTTGAGGAGCTTAATGCCGACGTGGTTAGCGTGCGATTGCGCAAATCAAGCAATACGCGCTAAGGGCGGTCATTATTGAATGGGTGACTAAAATCCGCTCGAATTCGCTTCGGAGGACACGTTAAGCTGTTGGTCCCAGCAGCATTTCAGCCATCATTAAAACCCATCACATTTATGCACTCCGCTCTGAGTCTATATGGTGAGTCAAGTTGAACTCTCCCTACATTCTTCCATCCATAGGAAAGACGTGAAGTGCGAAGGCATTAAAAGGCTGATAGTGATGACGATGAGGCCAATTTAAATAATCTCACGTAAGTCCTGTAGATTATAGTGCAATGAAAACTATGTAGGTACGTCCAACAATCCCACTGAAATACACATTTAAATTTTAATCTCACCTGTTTTATTAATTATTGCAGATACTTCTCGGCTGCTCTAGTACTGAACAGTTAATGGATACTGATGGTGGTGGATAGATCTGCCTGCTGGGGTGTTTCGATGTGGACTGGTGTGGATATCGGCTGTGGTTCGGCAATGTAGGCCTTGTGAACGATGCCAGCTAGCCTTCGGAGCACAGGGCTGTACTAAGAGGATACATGACGCTGGTCATATTAATTATTTTTTTCTGTCGCAATTGAATCATCATTCACATGCCTTGTACCCAGGTTATATGGGGTCGGCGCAATTAGTTTTGTACTTCCATACATCTCGGTTACATATAATCATACATACATACACAAATCACACTTATATATGAGGGCAGAGGTTAATTAACATCCAAGTTGCGCCAATTAGGTTTGGTCCCATGTAATAGGTGGCAAGCCCATTGCCATCTATCAGCACGGAAATCGCAGTACCCCGCTCTATTATACACATTTAATCTATTATGATGTGAATTATTTATTGTTATGTAATCATCAGCTGTTAAACTTCAACCATCAAGCATTTCTTGGTTACTCGATACTCTATTCGTGTAGCGCTATGACGTAGCCAATAGCTAAATACTACATTTAAACAAATATCTTCCATCAATAACAAAACGTGACTTCCAGGAAATGTCTTAAAATTTCACCCTCATTTATCATTTGTTTGCTCCTTAGATAATGCTTGTTTGTCCAAAGGTCCTTAAACAAATGATTATAGAAATTATGTACATGATTAGCGTTATATTTGTAGGTGGTAATGATAATAGGGTCATTAAAACAGTGTGCCTTTATGAAATTTCAAATGATTTTCTTTATTATGTAATAATGTTTGAAACCATGGCAATTTTCGTTATGTTAAGAATAAGGAAAGGTATTTGGTAATAGCTCAAATAATAATGTGTAATAGTTTATTATCCCGAACCGGCCGGAAAAAAAACCGGCCAGATGCCTATACCACTCGGCGCTTCATATTTATTTTTTACAAGATATTTAGATTTTAATTTGAACATTACTTAAGTGTTAGAAAAATTAGTACAGTTAAGAACGTCTTGGTTAGCCGGGTACAGGGCGCGGGTTCGATTCCGCATCAATACTATAATTTTTTCGAACTTTTTCTAACCACAATTTTTCGAACCTTTTTTTACTTTATTTTCATTGTAATATTATTATTTGATTTTTAATTTTAACATTATATAAATGTTAGAAAATTAGTACAAAGATTTTAGTGGTTAGAAAAAGAATTTCGATAAATTATGATCTTGTACAAAAGTATCTTGGGTGGCCGAGCGGTCAGGCACCTGCCCGGAGAGCAGCGGACGCGGGTTCGATTCCCGCCTCAAGATCATAATTTATCGAAATTCTTTTTCTAACCACTAAAATCTTTGTAATATTATTTTTCACATTTATATAAGGCAAGGCCCGCGCTGCCGAGTACAGCCCTGTGCTCATGTGGTTTTCTGTGTATTCAAGTGTCCCCTGTATTTGTTCCAATTCCTGCGTAAGTGTAACTCCGCTACATTATTTAATTTTTCTCTCCATTGTTGACAATTAATGGACGTGAAATATTCATGCAATAATTATTTGGGCAATAGCCAAATAAGTCTCTAATAAAGACGTCGCTAGTACCACGTTAGGCGAATTAAGACATCTTGCAAAGCACCTTGAATGACTGCTCTACTAGGGGAAGGATGCCTAAAGCGGGCACTTTCTTTTATAACACTGTTGATAGAAATTTATATGTTCGCATCTGTGCCACTGACATCCCCCATCTGTGATTGAGTGTTACCCAAAGAGGGTTGGTGTCAGACAGGTGGCCGGCTGTAAAACTTAAGCCAAAACCTTGAGCAGTATAGATTGGAATGTTTTCATTCCAATCAATCTCTTCGTTCATCTCCCGACATGGTCCGTTTCGTCTCTTTTCTATAGGTACATTCATTCACCACTAGCACCTTTACGGTTGATGGATGATATGAATCAAAAGGGAGTGGATGGCTTGATGACGTCTGACCGATATGAATGGAAGAGGAAACATACTGCGCCGACCCCATAGACTGGAAACAGGGCAGGGAGAAGAAGATCTGTGCCACTGACAGTCACCGACTGCGCCCTCTAGATTGAATTTTCGCAATGATAATAATGTTATATGCATTATTGTGTTCTGTCAATTTGTGATAAGATAGCCAGCCTCTCTGCGGTTGAGGGTTCCAGGTGAAGCTGGATTCCATCTTCAGCCCTTATCGTCACTTACCATGAAGGCCGAGAGCTTCCCTGTCTAGCATATACTTGCATAAAATTATGTCTCCTTCATTAAACAACATAATTATCGTGACAAAAATGGATAAAGTCTAAGTTAATTTTGAAATTGCCGTGTGGTGACGGCAGAGCAGAATACAATTGTCAAAACCCCAAATCTCTCCCGCAGGTGTCGTACCTACAAGGCGACTTAAACGGTGATGTGGAATGGTTCCTCAAAAACCACCTAGCAATGTACTGCGACTTTCGTGCCCGATAAATAGCAAAATGCTCGCCACCACATGGGACCTAAAATAATTGGCGAAACGCGGGTGTTAATTCGCCTCTGCCGTCCTCTTCGGGGATATAGGCGTGATTTATGTATGTGTCGTGGCCAAATCGTAGAATTGATCACTTCATGATGTGGCCGACCATTTCATGAAATGGTTGCATTTCATGAAATGGCCAGCTAAAACTGACCATATCGTTGAAACGTCAACGTTTGATGATATGTCCATCCACGTTTGGCCATATCATAACTGTAGTAAATGTTTGGTATTTTTACGTTGCGCTCGTTTTTTGAGTGACTTAAAACGTAAAATTCTAGTAATTTGATGTCGTAACGACATTTCACTTCACTTTTATCTTCCATTACAACAATATTATTAGTTTGTTTAATAAGATAACTGTCCGCCGCCCCATGCATCATGGGGCGGCGGACAGTTATCACACAAACAAATTGAAATAAGCGCCTCTAACGGTGGTTAATGTAACTATTTTACGATATGATCAATAATGTTTGGCCATATCATGAAATAGCCGTGAGTTTAGCTGTTCACATCGTTAAACGTTGTTTATTCATTGATCTGGCCAGACCATTATCATGATATGGTCAGTTTTAGTTGGCCATTTCATGAAATGCCACCATTTCATGAAATGGTTGGCCACATCATGAAGTGATCAATTCTACAATTTGGCCACGACATATGTACAATTTTGAAATTTTCTTTGACTGACAATACTGAGATGATTTCTCCAAAATTGCCTGTGCGCAGCGCTGGTTACAATTGATATTATTTAGCGAGTTATGGGATTGTATCTAGCAAAAATGAAAATTTTTTAATGTTTATATTATGTCGTCCTGTGTCGTCGTTAGCGCAGTGGCATAGCGATTGCGTAAACTAAGCAATGTTCGCTAAGTCCGGACATTGGGTGGTGACGAAAAATGAATTATCTCGAGTTCCTCCGTGCTTCGGAAGGCACGTTAATGGTAACAACCTGTGCCGACTTCAGATAGACGAGGAACAGAGTGGGAAGATGAAGAAGTTTAAGTAACATTCCTCGTCTATTCAGCTGAAACCGCATCTTAAGTAATTATAACCTACCTACACCTAGTCTCAAACGACCTACTTACTAAACAAACATTTTAGAAAGAAATTAAAAATTTATTTCTCCTCTTGTTTACGAAATAAATAATTGGAAACAAAAGACGCCTCTTGCTTAATGGGAGCGGTGTGTAGGTTATTTGAACAATTGGACAATTTGTTCTTGGCTCGCGGCGAGTGCAGCTTAGCGTGGCCGATACGTGTAATGTAAGACTAAACTTTGATTCATAGTTAACTCACCTAATTGTTAAAAGTTGTTTCTGAATGCCGTGTGGTGACGGCAGAGTAGAATACAATTGTCACCACCCCAAATCTCTCCCGTGGGTGTCGTACAAGGCGACTAAGGATAAATTAGTGATGAGGAATGGGCAGCAACGTTCCTCTTATACCACCAAGCAATGTACTGCAACTTTTGTGCCCGATAAATGACAATAGGCTCGCCACCTAATCCACCATGGGACCTAACATAATTGGCGAAACGTGGGTGCTAGTTCACCTCTGCCTACCCCTTCGGGGATATAGGCGTGAATTATGTAGGTATGTATGTTTCTGATTGGTAAATATAAGTCTGATATTTAACCATTAGTAACAATATCGGACTGATATTTAACCATTAGTAACATTAGTAACTATTTTTTTTACTAATGGTTAAGAATCAGACTGATATTCACCAATTAGTAACAATTTTTAACCATTTGTTGAGTTAACTATGGATAAAAAAACCGGCCCGGCGGTCAGTTCACACCGAGACGCAACGCGACGCGACGATGCTTGAAAAGGCCAGCGACGTTACGGGGCAATTTTGAATTCTAACAATGTAACGTATGTCTTTTTGTGTAGTAAATAAAGTTATGTTTTATATTATGTCACATCTCCGTGTGAACTATGACCCTAAAACTCGATTCACACGTATAAAGCCACAGTTCCGTCAAGGCGTTCGGTCAGTTCAGTACCAGTGATTCAATAAAATGTAATTCATACATTGTCATGTCAACCCCTCTAGCCAGTCTATTCCAAGGCCAATATCAAAGAGTATATAATACACTACGTTTAAGAGTCGGGACTTCAAACAAGCTTTTTGACGATTTTGACTCGCAGTTTAGGCTAAGATCTCGTACCAACCAACAGAGACAGATAAAAAAGGAATGCCAACATACTACAAAAGCAAACTAAGGATGTGGTGTACGCTACAGAATGTGTCGATATCGATAAAAACGAATGGGTACCCCCCCCCCCCCCTGCCTTGCAGAACTTGCAGACAGGTTTTTTAATCCTACAAAAGCAAAATAAAAAGCTCTGTTCGTTTGAAAATATTGAGTATTATTTAATTACGTGTAATTATTTAATACAATTTATTTAACAACAAAAAATAAAAGCTATGTTTACAATGTGGAAATTAAAATTGTTGGTAATTTTCTGATCTCATATTCTAGGCGGAGTCTTCAGATGTTAGCTGATCGATCAACACACGTTTTTGCAATGTTGTGTAAGCAAGTAAGCAGGACATTTAGATCTGAAATAATGAATAGAGATTAGTAAATATATCGTTTGAGTTTACGCTGGTCATCATCAATTCAATTTATTGTTCACCGCTTACCATAGCGGACTATGTGTAACGCGCCCGAAGGTCTGGTTCTGCCCAATCAATGAAATCTGGTTCTGAAATAAACCACTCATTAGCTTCAGGAATTGAGCTATCAAACCATATCGGAAAGATAAGTTATGTAACTTACCAATAGAGGCGCTTATGCGGTTGCAGGCAACGATCACACCCGACGGGCATCGTGTAGCAAGGCGGCAGTCACGCTGTCTTCTTCTTCTAGTGCCTCTTCAATTCGGAAGATAAGCCGTCAGCTTTTTATATTCATCTCTGTCAGTCGCAAACCGAAACGGCTTTTCAACGGGGTTAATGCCGATCCACTCTCATATGCTTTGCAGCCATGACTCTCATCGCCTTTCAACAAGTCACGCTGTGATCTGAAAAATAAGTGGAGTTGAACACAGAAGAACTTTTGATGATGATAATGAGAGATGAATAATAAAACTCATACTCAACTTTGTTGTTAATGATGTTAGCTATCTAGTCATGGGAGGTTTTTGTTGTTTTATAAATAACCCTATATATGATATACTATATTATAATATATTGCAATAGACAATATTTATATGTATAAAACTAATGAAACATCTCAAGTACATTTGATACTCAAATTTACGAAAATAGATTTTTTATCGATAATTTGGTAAGTAGTAAGGACATCGCTACGGCGCATATGATTTTTGATTAAAGTGACCAAAACTTATTTCTAATTACTTAACGTTTATACAATAACATGGAAAACTACATACCGCTTCTCATCTTGTGGGAATTGGCCATGAAAACCCTCTTTTGGTTTAATTTCCAACTAGATTTTAGTCAACATATTTCACACCTTTTGTAAAACATTTCGCTGTTATGCACATAAATAAATGACACAAACTAGTTAGATATACACTAATGATAAGTCACTGAAGACAATAAATAAGCACAAGATGGAAAACTAAACTAAAACAACGCTTTATTTTATATTTTCAAAACGGCATAGTGACTTATGACATTAGTGACACACTCCGGCAGCGCGAGACAAGGAAGGTTAGATCGGAAGTAAGAGACAAAACAAGTCGCCATTAAAAATTGCCTAAACTCCATACATTTTTTCTGCAGTATGGGAGTTTCGCCAGGCTGGCCAATATATCGAACGAATAGATTATACAGAGAAAACAAATGTAAGAGTAGCTGTCAAAAATTGACATTTGTATTCTATTCGTTTATATAGATTGGCCACTTTTAAAAGCCTCTGGAACTCAGATTACGGAGCTTCAGTAACGTGAAAAGAAAACCTTTCCGTCGTCAAGTAGGTATAGTGATTGTGGCTATGGCTCTGTTCGAGACTGTGGAGTTAGCAATGATAGCTATTGCACTGCATAGGACGAACATTTGTCGACAATGATATTTTTTACAAAGATTTTGGTGGATAGAAAAAGAATTTCGAAAAATTGTGATCTTGAGGCGGGAAACGAACCCGCGTCCGCTGCTATCCGGGCAGGCGCCTGACCGCTCAAGACACTAATTAACTTGCCGAAATTCTTCTAACCTTTACACATCACGTTGTAAGCCAACTCTAGGTTCGAGGGTACCACCCTCGCAATGTAGAAATAAATTTCAAACATTCCAAAGCAGATATTTTTACAAATACCGTGCGTTCGGTTAAGCTTGGGTTTGCTTTATAAACTATTTGATTTTAATTTTAACATTATATAAATGTTAGAAAAATTCCCGCCTCAAGATCACAATTTTTCAAAATTCTTTTTCTATCCACCAAAATCTTTGTACTAATTTTTCTAACATTTATATAATTTTAAAATTAAAATCGAATAACGATATTTTTTGTCTCTGCCGGTGTTGTCACTGACACCGTCACTGTATAAAGAGAAAGCAGGAAATAATATTATTTTGCACCGTGCTAGGATTGTGTCGGAACTATGACTTCACTGATAGGTGTGAATGGACCTTTACCTGACTTATTTCGCGGGCCAACTTAACCAACTTAATGTACAAATAAATAAGTGTATAAATAGATTATTGGCCTTTGCCCAGCAGTGGGATCTTATAGGTTAATAAAATAAAAAAAATTAGATTATCATAAAAATTTCAGAAGTTTTGGTCTACTCATTAAGAAAATAACACACGTTTTCGATCTTTTTGCTCTCCTGTAAAGTTGCTATTTTGCAGATGTCTCTTTTTACTTTACATGACCAAACCATACAAGTCTATCACTCCGCAGTCTCTCAGTCACTGGCGGCGCTACTTTCAAACTTCCCTTGATAAACTCATTCCTTATCTTGTCTCTCCATATCGACATGCATCTTAACATACGCATCTCTGTTACATGCACTCTTCTTTCATCAGTCTTCTTCATAGCCCAACACTCTGATCCATACATGCCTTTTTATCTCTAATACCTATTTAATTTTTAAATGAATTCAAAAGTCAAGTATAGGTAAGGAGCTACCAACCAGATAGCTACAATAATTGGTAATAAACATTGAGTTATAAGGTAAACAGTAGTTCAATGGTAATAAATAAAACAGTGTCATGCATCTAGCATTACGCGGCTCGAATGACGACCGCAATGATACTTTGTTAAGGCCTATTTATAATAGGCGAGGGCTCTAAGGAACAATGTAGGTACTAGCTTTAGGTATTCAGCTTTCTCCAGATAAAACGAGTATTTTCTACGCATATCCACCGAAATCAACTAACTCTCTTTCATGCTGGCCTGGGAGCGAAAAAATAACAGAATGTTCTAGCCCAGACTCATCACACTCTCTAGATTAAAAATTTTAATGTATAAAAGTGACGTATCACTGACAAAACAACATGGCGGCCGTCGTGTCAAATGTAAGAGTGGTTGTCAAAAATTGAAATCTTTAATCTTCTTATTCGTTCAAATAGATTGGCCACTTGACGTAAAAGTCGACTAAAGGAGAGTGTCCGTGTAGACCATTAAGCACCTTGGCGCTCTAGAATGGTGGAAGGCAAACTACCAACAACAGCATATATACCCTAGGAGTGTTGGTGTCAGGCAGGCGGCCGCTTGTTATAACCCAAGCAAAAGCTGTATGGATTGGAATCTTGCCATACCGTTACAAGTTACAATATAGGTTCATTGGTCTCTCGACATGGTCCTTTCCATCTTTATTCTATACATTCAATCATCACTAGCACTTTTTCGGTGTAATGATGACATAAATCAAAAGAAATGATATTAAGCCGTTGGTCCCGGCTACATCTGCAGTCGTTAATACCCACCACTCGCATTGGGTCAGCATGGTGGATGGATTATGGCCCTATCTCCCTGTATTCTTCCATCCATAGGGAAGACCCGTGCCCCAGCAATGGGACATTAAAGGGCTGGTGATGATGATGATTTAACGTCGACAATGAAGTCGACAACATAAACATAATACATAAATCACGCCTATATTCCCGAAGAGGTAGGCAGAGGTGAATTAACACACACGTTCCGCCAATTATGTTAAGTCTCATGTGGTGGTGGCGAGCCTATTGCTATTTATCGGACACGAAAGTCGCAGTACATTGCTAGGTGGTATAAGAGGGACGCTGCTGCCCATTCCTCTTTACTGTCTTAACGAGTATTTGGCGCCTTTTAAATGGCGAAAGTCAAATTTTTATTTCATTAATTTAATAATTATTTAAGTTGGACTTGTGCAAATAAAGAGTTGTTATTTTGATACTTACACAAGGATCCGTGTTGATAATCAATTATGCGGAATCTCTGCTCTGCTGCTGTGCTCTTCAATACCTCATCAGTTGCCACCTCAGTATTTTACCATTTGATTAGCGCCAAGCATTCCTTAGTTAGATGCATTAAATGTAAAGCGGCACCCATAATTTAATGTAGAAGCTGCTGTGCTAGATAGAGTAAGCTATATGTGCTAGATAGCTTTGCCTGCCACAAAAAAAAGTAGAATTAAAAGCACACATACTTTGCTGTCACTGTGACACCGACTGTCAGTCAAGTGTCAAGTGTCAGTGTGATTGAGTCAGTTACGTCACTTGCGTGCGTCACGTCAGTTGTGAATTGCGTTTCGCGAAGTTAGGTGATTGCCGTGTTCATGTTTTGCTAGAATAGGGAAAAGTAATAAAAAAAATGTATATCTACGATTTACCATTCGAAATAAACAAGGAGTTGTGTAGAATATTGGACAATGATAATGATTGGAAAGACTTAGCCGGTTTGATGAGTTATTCGGCGTTCGATATTAAAGTAAGTAGTGTGTAGTTTTTATAACTGCTCGGACTTTCCCAGATTCTTGGAATTTCCATGTTCAATTGGTCCAAATAACTAATTTTCGGCATCACGATTTGTCCTAACTTAGGCACCTTTTTATTTTATTCATAACAGTTTATACAGTAAAGGAAACACTTTTCAATGTTTTTGTTCAAAAGTTTTCCCTAAGATTTCGGAGATCTTATAAACCGGTTTACGAAAATGTTCGACGCTGTTTATATTCTTAGTAGCAGTACATTACCTTGCTTGTTTGTGCTTAATATTATATAAGAATAATTATAATAAGTCATTTTTTGCACAATAAAGTTCCACTAACATAAAAAATACTATAATACGAACTCATTGCAAAATGCATTACATTATAATAATGCCCCCAATCTAGGAAAAGCTTGTGTCTTGGATGCTTGAATTGGTGTTTCATATAAAAAAATGCAATACTTTATTACATCGCTTTTTTATTTTGTTACATGGCTGCTTGGTACCAAATTGTTATTTTTAACTTTAATTTGAATAAGATGTCATAGATATAAATTGTAGTTAAGAATAAATTCTTTGTCATTACTTTTACTCTGGTTATAAGACACATGAGGGATTTGGGGTGATGACAAAAAAGAGAATACAATTGTCACCAATGCCACCCCAAATCTTTCCTGCTGTTGTCCTAGAAGGAGCGGTAAAATAATGAAGACGAATTGGCAGTAGCAATATTGTAGCAAAATTCTACTGTGTTTTCGTGCCTAAAAGATGGCACCTTGTTGTTTAATTACCACAATTCACCTCGATGGATCTTGAACTCTAGTGACTGATTAGTTGCTTGGTACCAAATTGTTATTTTTAACTCTATTTGAATGAGATATCAAAGTTCTGATGTGCAGATATTATCAGTTGTCACTCAAAGTTGAAGTATAAAATCATCACGTCACATGTCTAATAGCATAATATTGTGAAATCAGTACAATAAAAAATAAATAATGTGTTTGGTATTTATTTATATATTAGTTGATTAAAAAATAATTGTTATGGTTGTGGCGGTTAACGGTTATTTATTTGAGCCTTAACAAAAGTGTAATTTAGCTGAACATGTTGTAACCAACCACCGTATAACATATTACTATAACATAATTGGCTGTGTGGTGACGGCAGAGTAGAATACAAATGTCACCACCCCAAATCTAAATCTCCCGTGGGTGTCGTACAAGGCGACTAAGGATAAAACAGTATTGTACAAGGAATGGACAGCAGCATTCCTCTTGTACCACCCAGCAATGTACTGCGACTTTTGTGCCCGATATATGGCAATAGGCTCGCTACCTATAACATGGGTTCAAATGGGTGGTTGCTAGTTCACCTCTGCCTACCCCTTCGGGGGTATAGGCGTGATTTATGTATAATAATAATAATATTACAATTAAAACATCATTACTCTTCCTTCTTCCTTATTGAAAATGATACATTCTTCCTATATTCTTCTTTCAATAAGCCTTCTTAGAAGAATATAGGAAGAATAGATCATTTTCATAAGTATCCAATTTATCCCTGTCAACATTATTTCCAAGCAAAATGTTTTTTTTATTCACTGATTCAATGATTTTTTTATTCATCAGGAAATTGAGAATGTGGCAAGGTCCAACTCGACATCACCGACACAGCAGTTGTTCACGAACTGGGGTCAACTAAATCATCGTGTTGGGGAACTTTTTATATTGCTGTACCGAATGAAGCACATACCAGCTCTTACCTGTCTAGTGCCTATAGTTGAAAATAAATTCCTAGCATTGTTCAAGAAAGTGTGCCCCAACGGTGTAAGGGAGAGAGAGACAACCTCGCTTATTGAAGGTATGATTATTAAGTTAATTAGAATTGCATATGTTTTTGCCGTGTGGTGACGGCAGAGTAGAATACAATTATCACCACCCCAAATCTCTCCCGTGGGTGTCGACAAGGCGACTAAGAATAAATCAGTGATGAGGAATGGACAGCAGCATTCCTCTTATACCACCTAACAATGTACTTACCATTTACCATTTGATTAGCGCCAAGCATTCCTTAGTTAGATGCATTAAATGTAAAGTAACTAACAATGTACCTACAGCGACTGATAAATGACAATAGGCTCGCCACCTATTAGTGCTAGTTCACCTCTGCCTACCCCTTCGGGGATATAGGCGTGATTTATGTATGTATATATGTTAAATGTATTAATACTTGCTGTCCTATGGTTTTGCATTTATCACCAGGATTATAAAAAATATTCTACAACCTATTCACAGACGTACCAAATATATACAAAAAAAATCATAAATATTGGTCAAGCCATTTGGGAAGAGTTTGATAACAAACACTGTGCCACAAATTTTTTATATATTAGATTTACTAATTATAGTATAGGCGTTATTTATGTATGTATGTAAACTATATATCGTATCTCTGTGATAGCGGAGACTAGCCGAAATTCCGTGTGGTGATGGCGAAAAAGAATACTGGCCTGGGAGCGAACAAATAACGTAGAATAGGCCAGCCCCAACTCATCCCATGGGTGTCGTAAATGTGAACATTTATCGCTTTCGACTATACAAACGGAGGGCGATGACATTTGATTAAATTCATGCTCGTATTTCGCATAGTGAAAGACCATTTTAAACTTAAAGTCACACATAACAAAGTTGAAATCCGCTGGATAAACTCGATGACTTTGTTTACCCTAATGTGCTGTACAGTCCCATGTTTTTTTTCTTATTATAAATAAATAAAACCCACTAAAAGTCCAACAGGCCTAAGCAGTCAAAATAAGGATTTAAAAATAGATACAGCGTCTAAGGTTTTTTGTGACATAACATATCGGAATTACCCAATTATGTGAGATTCTATAATCGAATGAATCATCCAAACAGAAATAATAATAACATCTTCGCTGTTTTAACTCATTTGCATTTAAAAGACTTGGAGATTTTGTTTTGTTTTTCTCTTAATGGCTCCTACTATACAATGTTCGCGTTATTTATATAATCTATAGTGAAGTTTTGTCAAGGTCAGGCTCTGATCTGAGGACTCGGTTTTTTAATAAACAACATATGCTATCCAAAATTTGGCAATAAAGTCATTTAGATTAACATTCCCTTTCTATTCATTTATTACACCGTCAAAGTGCTAGTGATAAATGTATGTTAGAATATTACTTTTCTAACATTCATCCATCATGTTAGAAAAGTAATTTTAAGCTCAGGAGCTCAATGGCGGAGTGGATTAGCGCTCTCGGCCTGCGATTACGTAAACTAATTAACCGCCTTTGTGGTCTAGTGGTTAGTCCACCGGAATGAGACTCCCGAGGTCCCGGGTTCGACCCACAGGGGGGTGCATTATTGTGCTCGGTTTGGTTGGTGGTAGGACTTCTTCGAAGTCCGCCTGGCTAGCTACCACCATCTTATCAAAATCTGTCGCCATAATAATAATGTTAACAGCATTATTGACAATGTGTGATAAGATAGCCAGTCCCCCTGTGGTCGAGGGTTCCAGGTGAAGCTCGATTCCATCTTCAGCCGTTATCATCACTTACCATCAGGTGAGATGAAGGGCAAGAGCTTCCCTGACTAACATAAAAAAACTAACCAATGTTCGCTAAAGACGGTCATTGGATGGGTGACTAAAAACATTTAATCTCTAGTCTCGGCTGCATCTGCAATCGTTAGTAATACCCACCAATCCGAACCCCCTTATAGCCTATTCTCCCTATATTCATTCGTCCATAGGGTAGACTTGTGCCCCAGCAATGCGGGTATCAATTTGACTGGTAAATGTCTCCAATCGATTGTCCACCCTAATTTGTTTGGCGTAAAGCCCAAAGTCGAATGAGAATATTTTACATATTGTAGTAATCTGACGCGCTGTTGACTGTACCTAATAAAATAACATTTTTGTTTCAGAAAATAACAATAAAAAGGCTAGGGTTCACAGTGAAGAATCCTCCATACCGATTCCGGTGAAACTAATTGAGCAAGTAAGTGTACTTTCACAGTAATATATGTACGCTTATATAACATGTATACGTACATAAATCACGCGCATATATCCCCGAAGGGGTAAGCAATATATAATACTTAGGTTACGTCAACTATTTCCAGCCCCATGCATGCATACATGGGACCTAAATTAACTGGCGAAAGTGGGTCATTTAATATACACCTCTGCCTACCCCTTCGGGGATATAGCCGTGATTTATGTATGCATGTCGTATTATAACAATGAAGACTGATAGAACATGAAATAGGTGTACATATTTATATCCTTAGGCAAGGATTAGACAGTCAATAATTATCGCCATTTCATCTTATATCGTGATACCGCTGTCAGTAAATATTGAATCTTATAGCATGTAAAAAAAAAATATATATATATTTTTTACACTCACACCTATCATCTAGCCCAAAGTAAGTAGCCTAAGCACTTGTGTTATGGATACTAGATGACGGACATATTTATAATATAATTATTTATATAAATGTTGAAAATATACTACATAAACATATACACAACCATGACTCGGAAACAAACATTTGAGGTCATCACAAAGTTTGCCCCTACCGGGATTCGAACCCGGGACCTCTTGGCCAATACTCAACAATCTGAGCATTCGACCAAGGCGGCTGTTAAAAAATCCAGATTTTTTCGTCAATAAAGTTGCAAATTCAATAAATATCGCGAGTATCGCGATATTTATAATGCCTTAGACATTATTCGATTTTAATTTTAACATTATATAAATGTTAGAAAAATTAGAACAAAGATTTTGGTGGTTAGAAAAAGAATTTCGAAAAATTATGATCTTATTATTATTATTCCCGCCTCAAGATCATAATTTTTCGAAATTCTTTTTCTAACCACCAAAAGCCTTAGACATTGTTGAAAAGTGTATTATGTTACCTATTACCGAAACCACGGGCCCGATACACACGTAATTCTGGGAACGTGAATTGAATTTGATCGATGACTCATTTTCCTTGACGCAGGCCGTACCGCAGACACCGCTTTCGAGCCGAGGATTGAACGCTACGGCAACGGACGATGACTCAACGGAGATGGTGAGATTGTATACATATAGAGCTTGTACCTACACGAAACTGCGAATTGGCGCGATGCGAATTCGCAACGCCGAATTGCGAATTGGCAAACGCATTCCATTCTAGCATGCGAGCGAAAAAATGACGCAGAATGTGCCAGCCCCGACTCATCTCATGGGTGTCGTAAAAGTCGACTAAGGGAGGTTGCCCGGTGTAGACCAATAAGCACATTGGGGCACCCGAATGGTGGAGGACAAACTACCAACAACAGCATACCTAAAGAGAGCACTGCTTAGAAAAGTTAGTGGACAATACCTGTCAGAATTTCCACTTTTAAACTTTCGCGTTGCATGATCAATATAGGTAAGAACGGGAATTAACGCGACTAAGTAGGTATTACATACATATATACATTCATAAATCACGCCTATAAGGGGTAGGCAGAGGTGAACTAGCACCCACGTTTCGCCAAATATGTCAAGTCCCATGTAATAGGTGGCGAGCCTATTGCCATTTATCGGGCACAAAAGTCGCAGTACATTGCTAGCCTAGGTGGTATAAGAGGAACGCTGTTGCCCATTCCTAATCATATTCAGATTTATCCTTAGTCGCCTTGTACGACACCCACGGGAAAGATTTGGGGTGGTGACAATTATATTCTACTCTGTCGTCACCACGCGGCTGGTAAAAGTAGGTATTTACCTTTTTTAATGCCTGTTTCGACCGGGTTGCACCGGCCGCGGCCGTGGTCACAGGCGGACGGTACCTACTTAACCGCGTTTTTTCAGAATTTGTATGGAAAAACGTCAATTTTGACAATACTCAAATGTTAAGCAGAGTAACGTTTCTGTATTCTGGGTTTAGAGAAATAGTTGAGTTGAAAATTACCACATCTCCTTCTCTTCTCGCAGTCGATGACGTCTCAAGACAGCAGGGACAACGACATCAGGGAACAGATAATGAGGAACGTGTCGGCGATACCCATGCTCAAATACGAGGAGCTGGAGGAAGCCACCAACAACTGGAGTCCAAGCAACATGTTGGGCCAGGGCGGGTTCGCTCAGGTGTTCAAAGGTGAGTTGTCTGATAGGGAAAGGCGTGCCAGATAAACGTAGACGTGAAGAACTGCCTACTCGAGGAACTGCTGTAATCATAGACATGTTTCACGATCGGATCGGTCGAATTTTTTTTAACATGATGGCCAAACTATCGACAGTGTTGTGGCCTTGATACAAGTGTATTTAGGCCCCAACATTACATGTGTATTAAGTCTGGATGTGTGCTTGTATGGATGGATGTTGTAGTAGGCATGAGTGTTCGTATATTTGTGTAGGTTAAATATACATTATTATTAGTAGATTATATACCAAGGGCGATAAAACAAAGAATGTCCCAGATCGTAAGTATTTCATGCGATAAATATGCGATATTAGGCTTTTGTATCGCGAGGTAAGATCACAGTTTTATGTCACCCCCTATTCAGCCCGGCTTACATAACCACCGAAACACGATATGATAAAGCCTTTAATCGCTTAGAGCTGTAAAAAAATCCAATGTTTTTTGACAGTTCAAAGCGACAAATGGCTTTATCATATCGTGTTTCGGTGGTCATGCTAGTCATCACTTTATGGTCAGGTACCTCCAACCCTTGTTAATGTATAAAGGGCTGGTGATGATGATGATGATGAAACGGCATTGCAGGTGAATGGAAGCAGCTGACGGTCGCGGTGAAGCGGCTTCGCGCAGTCGACGCAAAGGACAGGGAACTCATCAGGGAGCTGTGCCTGAACCAGTACAGGCACGATAACATAGTGCCTTTGTACGGCTACAGCTATGGGGGTGAGTTATACACATACAGATAGGCGGCCGGCTTGGTCGAATGCTCAGATCGCTGGGTCAAGAGGTCCCGGGTTCGAATCCTGGTAGGGGTAAATTTTGTGATGAACATAAATATCAAACACCCCAAATCTCTCCCGTGGGTGTCGTACATGGCGACTAAGAATGAATCAGTGATGAGGAATGGCCAGCAGCGTTCCTCTTATACCACCTAGCAGTGTACTGCGACTTTTGTGTCCGATAACATGGGACCTATCATAATTGGCGAAACGTGGGTGCTAGTTCACCTCTGGCGTGATTTATGTATTATTAGAAAGATTTTGGTGGTTAGAAAAATAATTTCGAAAAATGATGGTCTTGAGGCGGGAATCGAACCCGCGTCCGCTGCTATCCGGGCAGGTGCCTGACCGCTCGGCCACCCAAGACACCAATTAACTTGCCGAAATTCTTCTAGCCTTTACACTTCACGTTGTAAGCCAACGGGTACCCTCGCAATGTAGAAATAAATTTCAAACATTCCAAAGCAGATATTTTTACAAATACCGTGCGTTCGGTTAAGCTTGAGTTTGCTTTATAAACTATTCTATTTTAATTTTAACATTATATAAATGTTAGAAAAATTAATAATTAATTAATCAAGACTAATTAATTTTTCGAAATTCTTTTTCTAACCACCAAAATCTTTCTACTAATTTTTCTAACATTTATATAATGTTAAAATTAAAATCGAATAGTTTATGTATTATTGTCGAGGTGTGTCTCATATTAGGGTCAATTCTGACATGATTCACTAAACTTAAAACTAAATTTAATATCAGTCTCTCCTCCTCATTCTGTATTGAGAATGAAAGAGAAACACTACTTATCTTAGGTTTAGAGAACCATTGTCAGAATCGACCCTATTCTTATAATGTTTCGACGTGACTTTTGGCATAAGTCTCCTCCAGCTCTTTCCAGTACGCTATTCAGAGCAACCCTACGCCAATAAGGGCTAGCAGGCAGTTTCAATTCATCCTCCCATCTCAGGAACCGTCCTCTCTTTCGTTTTACATTCCGTGGGTACCAACTGATAGTAGTTTACTTAATTTGGATTAAATGACGGGTATTTGTAACGGTATTTTCTTTATTTATTAACAATGTAAGTCTAAAAATAATTAACCTTCACTTTCAGGTGCTGAAGTATGTTTGGTGTATCAACTGATGTGTGGTGGCACATTGGAACAGAGACTGCATAGGAAAACAAATATATCTCCTCTCACGTGGTCGCAGAGGCACCGAATCGCTCATGGTGTTGCCAGGTATGAATTTCTTCTTCTTCCTTCCCTTTTTATCCTGCTCTATGCAGGGCCCGCAAAACATGTTTTCTTCTTCCACTCCTATCTGTCCTTCACCAATTTCTCATCCCTCAAGTCCTCCTCTACCCAATCCGTCTATCTTTTCTTTGGTCTTCCTCTCCTTCTACGTTCTTCTTTCTTCTTTCTTCTCCCTGCCCTGTTCCCAGTCTATCTGGGGTCGGCGCAGTATGTTTCCTCTTCCATTCATATGTCAGACGTCATCAAACCATCCCCTCCCTTTTGATTCATATCATCCATCCCACCGTAAAGGTGCTAGTGATGAATGAATGTATAGAAAAGAGACGGAACGGACCATGTCGAGAGACCCATGAATGGAGAGAGTGATTAGAATGACAACATTCCAATCCATACTGCACAAGGTTTTGGCTTAGGTTTTACAGCCGGCCGCCTGCCTGACACCAACCCTCTTTGGGTATGCTGTTGTTGGTGGTTTTCCCTCCACCATTCGGGTGCCCCAAGGTGCTTATTGGTCTACACTGGGCAATCTCCCTTAGTCGACTTTTACGACACCCATGGGATGAGACGGGGCTGGCCTATTTATTCTACGTTATTTGTTCGCTCCCTGGCCAGCATAGAAGACCTCTCCTTCTACGTTCATCCACGAATATTTCAAAAACCTGTAATGGCCTACTTTAAATTCCTTGGGTAATTTTGTGAGATGGAAACTATGCCAAAATTATTAAAACATGATCAATATGCTACTTAATTAAACCAAAGAGGGTTGGTCAAAATAAGAAAATATTAAAATTAGCAATCCTCCATATTTGGTCAAAGCCCGTGTGACGTTATTTTGATATTTAACTGCGAGTCAAAATCACTAATAAGAAAACCGTCATGTTGTACGCTGTAGTCTATACTGGCGTCACACAGACACCATTACTGTTTTAGCGGAAATTTTAATTTGCATTATCCAAAACATGTTTTTTATATATTTTCCAAAAATATATAGACTTGTCACGTTTCTGAATCAAAGAAGCGATATAATTTATGTTAATATGAAGATTAAATAATATACGATATGTTAATATAATTAATGTGGTCTAGTTTTTCAAAATTAGTCACATGCCTATAATTTTTTCTATTATATTCAGCTCTGCCTTCCATTTAGTATACCTAAATCTCGTATTCTGCAGAGGTCTCCAGTTCCTCCACACCATGTCGGGCACCCCGCTCATCCACGGCGACATAAAGCCGGCCAACATCCTCCTCGACCAGTGTCTCATCCCCAAGATCGGGGACTTTGGGCTGGCGAGGAAAGGCCCCTACGGCAACAACCGGACACATGTCAAGGTCTCCAGGTGAGTCGTTAAGGACTGTTGATCATCATCATCATCATCATCATCTTCACCAGCCAAAAGAGCTCGTTAGTGAAGTGTCATAGCGCGCTTGGCCTGCGATTGTGTAAATTACACAATGTTCGTTCGCTAAGGCAAAAAAATATTATCTCGAGTTCCTCCGTGCTTCGGAAAGGCGTATTAAGCCGTTGCTATTGACATCTTTCATTAAATTTTCATTGAATTTAGATTATATATTATATATGTAACTAAGGGAGGAAAATACCCGTCTGAGTTTCTTGCCCGTTCTTCTCAGAACAGGGCCTCCCGGTAGCTTACGAACGGATGGCGTAGATTTTTCGCTAGATATTTAAAACTTGTGTGTCCGTATAGGTAGGGTGGGGGATGGGGGGGTTGATTGGTAGTGCGCGGCATGTTTCGGTTTATGTGATTGGCGAGTTGTGGGATTGTATTTGGTGCATAATTTACAATGTACCTGCAATGTCATAACTCGTTGACAATGGTGGGTTTCTCTACAGCCTACTTGCGTGCCGTTCTGCTAGCGGAGCGTTGAGCCCTGATGCGTTTAGTACCATCTTGGTATTGAACGCGGCAGGGTCGGCGCTTCGTTGCGGACCGGGGCGTGGGCGGGTTTGGGAGACCTATCATTACAGACTGAGGCATGCTGCGCACTCCACTGTTTTTTTTCCACTATTTTTTTTTTCTTGGACACACGGGTTTTCGGTATCTAGCGTCTTGACGATTCATAAGTGTATTGTAATCATACCAGATATGAATAAATGAATTTTGACTTGACTTGACTTGGTCTCGGCTGACATTAAAGGGCTGGTGATGATGATGATGATCGCCCGCTACGTGTATGGAACACAATAATGCTGTTAACATTAGTTTAGCTTTATCATATTGTGTATATATATAATACTCTTTATTGCAATTAAAAAAACATCAATAGCACACACAATAAATACATAGTTTGCAAGGGCGGACTTATCTCTAAAAGAGATCTCTTCCAGTCAACCCACGAAAGCTAGTATAAATTTAAGCTGTAGTGGAGGTGACTAAAAAATGCGAATAAAGTATAAAAAAATAAATAAAAACAAACAAATCAATATATACTTTTTATATAACATATTTATAAATACTATAATGTATACATAAATACAATATAATAAATACAATAAATATTACTTATATACTGGAAAAAACATGAACTTGCAAACATTAACATCTAGATACTTGTGACAAATAATACTGTTTTAATCTATATTTGAAACTGGCGATGGACGGACTAACTTGGATGAAGGTAGGAAGGTTGTTCCTACCAAAGATTTTGATAAGATGGTGGTAGCTAGTGGTCGGACTTGAAAGAAGTCCTACAATACATATTTGTACTCTGTTTGGTTGGTGGTATCAAATGGGGATCAAACCCGGGACCTCTGCCCGGCTAGCATGACCACCGAAACACAATATGATTTAGCCATTTATCGATATGAAATGTCGAAAAACAATGAATTTTTGACAGTTGTAAGCTATAAATAGCTTTATCATATTGTGTTTTGGTGGTCATGCTAGCCGGGCCGGATCTTAATTCTGGTAGGCAAACCACTAGAACATGGAGGCAGTTATTATATACCGGGAGACTTTTTGGTCTTGTGGTGACGGCAGAGTAGAATACAATTGTCACCAACCCAAATCTCTCCCGTGGGTGTCGTACAAGGCGACTAAGGATAAATCAATCAGTGATGAGGAATGGGCAGCAGCGTTCCTATTATACCACCTAGCAATGTACTGCGACTTTTGTGCCCGATAAATGGCAATAGGCTCGCCACCTATTACACGGGACCTGACATATTTGGCCAAACGTGGGTGCTAGCTCACCTCTGCCTACCCCTTTGGGGATATAGGCGTGATTTATGTATGTATGTATGTAGACTTTTTGGTCACTGCAAAAATTTTTGGAAAATAGAATACATTTGGGTCAAGTAGGTATTATCATTTTGTATGAAACAGCTGATATTTTTTCGTGAATTTGGAGTTGCTCCCATGGAGAAATTTGATCAGTGTGACGGTCTGAACAAATTCCAAAAATGTTTGCAGTGAGCAAAAAGTCTCCTGGTATAGGGTCTGTTTCACAATCGACAAGTGAGTTCTGAGTAGCTTACTTATCAGATCATTTGACAGTTGTAATATGAAATATGTGTCAATTGAACTGCCATGTAAGCTACTCAGAACCTACTTGTCGATTGTGAAACAGGCCCATAGTGCTCTATAAGACCGAAGCTCCAAATGGTTTCGTGACTATCGCAACTTTGTTTTTTTTTTTTTTTTTTTTTTGAAATGTCAATTTTCTTCCCAGCGTCCACGGCACCCGCCCGTACCTGCCGGACGAGTACGTGCGCTCGCACTGCCTCTCGCCCGCGGTGGACGTGTTCAGCTACGGCGTGGTCGCGCTCGAGATCGCCACCTGCCTCAAGCCGTTCGACACCGGCCGCTCTGTGCGCCGGCTCACCGACTTCATTCGCATCGAGGCGGACAGGGGTGTGGATACTTGTGAGTTGTGTTATTATTACATATTCTTTTTTTTTTTTTTTCTCTCTTTACGGAAGGCAATATTTTCTTTTTTTTATTAGCCTAGTAGATCCCACTGCTGGGCAAAGGCGTCCCCCGCAATCCTTCTCGTCCATCCTAAGCCAACTCAGTACAAGTCCAGTATTTTTTATAAATAAATAAATAAAATCACACCTATAATTCCCCGAAGGGGTAAAGGGTAAACTGACGGTTTTACACCCATCAAAAGCACAGCTGACGCTTTTCTTTTTTATTTAAAAATATAAAGATTGAGATATATAAATTTCATGAGGTATAAAATAAATTCATTTTTCCAATTTTTATTACTTTTGTGCACGTCACTGACATTGAACCCCGATTATGTTAACACAGTTTCGCTGGGTGTAAATTTCATAGGGGCAGACTTTTTTCCAATGACTTTATCAAGCTGTATCTTCTAGCTCCACCACTGGTGTGACAACTGACTCTCACTTTACTGATTTCCGAACATTAAACAACTGTTTTAAATAATATTCATTCGGTATAAAATTCCTAGAAAAATTTATATGCTACCTCCCGGAGTATAACTAAAAGTTATTCAAAACATGCATTTTCCATCAAATTCTCAGTTTTTATGAACATATAATTTATTTTGGGTAAAATAGAAGGGGAAGGCCTAGGCGGATCTTTCATAATCAAATTAAAAGTCTGTTAAAATTTTGTTAAAAAGGACCAGGTCAAGGGTACCCGAAACATTCATAAACGAAAGGAGGACGCTGCGTTCCCATTATACTTAAACAGGTGTGTTCGTAGTTTTCAATGGTTTTCCATAATAATATTTTATAAATCTGCATTTTTCTTCACCCACAGCCCTGTACGAAGACAGAAGCCTCAGGGTTATCCAGAACTCGAACCCCCAGCTGTGCCAGCAGTTCATAGAGATCGGCATTCACTGCACCAAGTACGCGAGACATGAAAGACCGACCATGTTGGAAGTGTACAAGAAGCTAGACGCAATTGCCGTGCCTGGCAAGACTGTAATGTGAGGTGAGACAGTTGAGATATCGAATACATGCATATATACATAAATAACGCCTATACCCCGAAAGGGTAGGCAGAGGTGAACCAGTCAACTATGTCAAGTCCCGTGTAATAGGTGGCGAGCATTTTACCTTTGTCAGTACATTGCTAGGCGGTATAAGAGGAACGCTGCTGCCCATTCCTCATCACTGATTTGTCCTTAGTCGCCTTGTACGACACCCACGGGAGATTTGCGGAGGTGACAATTGTATACTACTCTGCCGTCACCACGCTGTAAAACGCTCAATCGAGCCATTGTCTTTGAGAAATAAGCATTTATGTAATAAATAATCCCATTTAGAACACAAATTGCATAATTATAACTGGACATAGTCAAGCAAAAAGGAATACAAATATGAGACACCAATTTATTTAGGGTTATTGCTCTTATTTCCAATTTCTTTTTGCGTCCTTACTGCTTTACTATGTCCAATCATTTTGTATTCCATATATATTACCAACGAATTGTCTAGAACGTTTAGTGAGGTATATTCGGTTAGTTAGTAGGGATACTGGGATAATTATGACTGGAGTGCAGTTGCAAAAAATTGATACTTTAAAAAAGTTTACATTTGGTTCTTAGTATACTCCAGCTATTATAACGACAGACAATTTGGTTTTTTTAGTCTGTCTTATAAAGGAATTTTTAATATTTAATATATATTTGGAAAATGACATTTTAATGTGATGTGGTTATATCGTTTTGTGGTATTATAACGTGTTACTGAAACATTTAATAGCTTTTACATCATTAAATGATAAGTAATTGTTGTTTTATGTTTGTGTTTTGGTCAATTGGACTTGTTTATGGTCTTTGTATATATATATATAAGTTTTATAACTTTTTTGAAGACTACTTTCATTATGCGGGTAATGTGAGTAAAAATTTTTGTTACTGACATTTTTGTAGCTGCAACTGGTAAATCCTGGGTTCGAGGTACTTTACGTATTATTTCTACTTTAATAGTATGATACCATTTTGTATCAAGAACTTTACTGAATTATTTTGCTTCAACATTGTTATAAAATAACAAAATCCACAATTTCTTTTAACATATAATTTTATTTCAGTTTATTTTTTAATACAGTTCTTTATTATTTATTCTCACTTGACATATTCTCTTTTACATTTGTAATTATAATTTCTAAATACCTATAATGTCTTCCATTGTTTAGTATATAATGAATTAATATTATTGAAAGTGCCTTTATAGTTAATGACTGATGTATGTTTAGAGCAAACTATTTCAAAAAACTAGGTATAAGTTAGGATATACGTACAGGTTTTTATGACCGATTATTTTTATATAAATTACCTTTATTGTTAGTTGTTTATAATGCTAAATTGATTGTTTAAATCTGAAATTAAATATAAATCTTTTACCTTTTAGTGAAGTTGTTTTTTTTTATCTATAAATGTTATCGCTATTTAACTATATCCTATAAGTATTAGATTTTTTATTGAAACAGAATACTGTCGTAATGTAATAAAAAATCGCAATACAACTACATCCAAATCGTCTCCTTAACATAACTTCGGATTACAGTTGAACATAATTAGTTACCAATATCGCAATAACAAAGAAAACAACACTTCAACAAAAGAACACAAAGCTTTTTTCTGTTCTGGCTACACTGGTTGAATCAGAGTGTAGCCATAATAATATATTAAAATTTTGAGTTCCGTTTCGGGCCATTTTGGCAAGCTGGACAGTTTAAAAAATTTTCTTTCAATATTATCACTGCACTTAAAGAATAATTCGTGTGGTTTTCCTTACAGAATAAAAGTCATCAAAAAATAAAATGTATGAATTAAAAGTACATACATCACGCCTATATCCCCGAAGGGGTAGGCAGAGGTGAACTAACACCCACGTTATGCCAATTATGTTAGGTCCCATGTAATAGGTGGCGAGCCTATTGCCATTTATCGGGCACAAGTCGCAGTACATTGCTATTGCTAGGTGGTATAAGAGGAACGCTGCTGCCCAGTCCTCATAATTGATTCATCCTTAGTCGCCTTGTACGACACCTACGGAAGAAATTTAGGGTGATGAAAATTGTATTCTACTCTGCCGTCACCACACGACAAACATACGTATTATCTACTATTGACGGCCGCCTTGGTCGAATGCTCAGATTGTTGGGTATTGGCCATGAGGTCCCGTGTTCGAATCCTGGTAGGGCAAACTTTGTGATGACCACAAATGTTTGTTCCCGAGTCATGGTTGTTTATATGTTTATGTAGCATATTTTCAACATTTATATACATAATTATATTAAAAATATGTCCGTCATCTAGTATCCATAACACAAGTGCTAAGGCTACTTACTTTGGGCTAGGTGATGTAAAAATATTTATTTATTTATTATTATCTAAAAATTATTTTTAAAAATGTTTGTGTTCTTTGCGCTAACATGTGTCCCTACCAGAATTCGAACTCGGACCTTAAAACTAAATTATCGTTTACAAACATTTAACACAATACTTTTGGGGTAAAAGTGTAAAAAAATGGGATATCTGTCAATATGCTGACACATTCAGACTACGCAAACAATGCTTGAAAGAAACTCCTCCAATGTGAACAAGAGTTTGAACAAAGCTCTTCAAATTAGAACTCTATTTCTTCCACAATAGGAGAGTGATTCGGTTGCAGGGCCCTCTGCTTGGCGAGCTCGCGAAGCCAAAAGGCGGACTTCCTCGGTTTTCTCGTTTTCTTTTCGTCCTCGAAATCTACTTCGAATATGCCAAACCTTACGCTGGAAAGAGAGGAGAATATGTTTGACATTCAATATTGAGCTGAGCTCGGTGTTAATCCTAGGCCTTCTATCATCTTATGTTCACTAACCACCCCGTTAACTTGAAGATATGATAAATTGCGCTCACCACAGCATAATTGCTTTTTTAGTATGCACCGGGCAATCTCCCTTAATCGACTTTTACACCTATGGGGTGAGTTGCACATTCATCGTTATTTTTTCCTAACAACATAAGGAAGATAAACAAAAGAACCAACACTAGGAAGACCACCTAACAACATAAATATTATTCTTTCTTTTTATCTGTAGGTGTGTCTAGTTTTTGTTATACATAGGTACATACATAATTTAGCACGCCTTTTTCGCACAGGGGTAGGCAAAGATCAGTTCTTTCCACTTGCGCAGGGTCAATCTCATCAATCTCTTCATTCAATTTGACTATGGCAGATCCGCTTAGGCCTTGCCCTACCCATTGCTCTATTCCCTTCCACGATATAAAGCCTGTTTGTCAGTCTCCTTTCATTCATTCTTTCGACGTGACCAAACAATGAGAACATCCTTTTCTCAATTATTTTCACCTTTTTATTAACTTATGTTGTACAATCAATCGCTCAGCCTTACCCCAGCCATGCTCCTCAACGCTCTCATTTCTACTGCATTAATTCTACTTTCATTTATTGTGTTTGTTATACCTACACAATACAAAAAAAAAACAATTACCTCAACCCCAAACTCCACTCGAAGTTATCCATGATAGTCCAGACGGTGTAGCTGACGACGTTACACCCATCTACCTCCACTGCGTCTAGGAGAGAGTCCATGTAGTCGTTCAGGTAACCAATTCTCTCTTCATCATGAAGACCGGTCTCAGAGGCGCATCCGTTCTCCAGTATCATGATGGGTGGATCGTTGCAGTTGTCTCTCACCCAGTTTAACGCTTTCCGTATTCCGTGAGGGATGGACTGAGAAATGATAGAAAGTAGGTAGATTTCTCAATCTCTCCCGTGGGTGTCGTACAAGGCGACTAAGGAGAAATCAGTGTTGAGGAATGGGAAGCAGCGCTCCTCTTGTACCACCTAGCATTTTACTGCGACTTTTGTGCCTGATAAATTGGCAATAGGCTCGACACCTATTACATGGGACCTAGCATGATAGGTGAAGCGTGGGTGCTGGTTCACCTCTGCCTACCCCTTCGGGGATATAGGCGTGATTTATGAATGTAAGTAGATAGATGAGAGACAAATTGCAAAAGATTCCTATTCAAATTTAGATAGCTCTTCTGCAGGCGTATGTAGATTCTGCTATTGCTATTTATATTGAAAGCAATTTAATGCTTATTCCACAAGTATCCTTAGATAAACCCTGCTCAGGGGATTTGTAAACTTATTTTCTACAAATCCCCCGCATCGCCGAAAGGGGATTTCTAAACTAAAGGTTAATTACAAACAAAATATTGTAGTTAAAAAAAGTGTGAAAATTTACAGCCTTGACGCGAGAATCGAACCCTCGTCCTCTGCAATCCGGACAGATAGATACGGACCAGAATTATGTGAAACTTTCACCTTCGACTCTGTGCTTCGTGTTAAATAAATTAATGTCGACAGACGATTAGAAATATTTGACAATTGTGTGTAGTCTGGTTTACTGTACTTACATCAAATACACACCTACATACATAAATCACGCCTATATCCCCGAAGCAGTGGTGAACCAACACCCACGTTTCGCCAATTAGGTTATAATAGGTACCGAGCTTATGCCATTTATTGGGCACGGAAATCGCAGTACATTGCTAGGTGGCATGAGGAACGCTGCTGCGCATTACTCTCGCTGTCTTTAACCTTAGTCGCCTTGTACGACACCCACGCGAGAGATGGGGGTGATGACAATTGTATTCTGCTCTGCCGTCACCACACGGCACTATTGTCCATTCTTAGAACAAAAAAATACATTATAAATGTAATGTATTTATTATTGTGGGTAGTTACAAATACGGCACATATTTCGTATGTAAGGAAGCCTCACTCTCTGGCAATTAAACGCAGTATAGAACGGACGTGTTTTATTGAACTCCTCATAAATAATAGTTAAAAGTCAGTTCCCTTATACTATATACTACTAAAGACTTATCAATAAAAAATGTAATGTTGTCAATTTCATGACTTTCCTGACCTATTTATGTGACAAAAACTACTTACAGTGCAATGAGGAATCAACCCCGGCTTGTAATCCATATACGACCAATTAGCTCCGAGGTCGTCGTCGTAAGAAGGCACCGGATACGTGCCCTCTTCGTACGTCTTGCGCGTGTAAAATCTCGTAGAGTAGTGGTTGAAGCCAAAGAAATCACTAGTGCCTGCAACAAAGCTGATCCCGTATTATGTAAGCCGATTTCAGTTGCTTTGGTCTACCCGTCACTCTCACACTTTGCTGTTATTCTCTGAGTGAGAGAGACGGATAGACCAAAGCAACTGAAGTAGGTTTACATAATACGGGTCTTTTTTTATTTATTGACCTATAAGATCCCACTGCTCAAAGGCCTCCCCCGCAGCCCTCCATCAAATTAGATGCTATGGAGGAGACAAAAACACATACTTGCAACAAAGTTCCAATCTCAAAATAGAATGCAAATTACGCTATAAAAAATAATAATTAGTACTTTGGCGGTGGGAGTACCTACCATCTAATCTAAATCTCTTTATGGCTGTATATCTTGTCGTTAATACCCACCATTCCGGACCAGCGTGGCTCAAGGCCCATTCTCCATTATAGGTATTCTTCCATCCATAGGGTAGGCCTGTGCGCCAGCAGCGAGGACAATAAAGGGCTGGTAATGACGTCACAATCGTAATCAAGTATAAAGACTAACCTTTGACATATTCCCTTTCTTCCTCACTGAACTCTGGCAGTCGACTCCTAGGGAAACCTTGCTGCCTGCTTTTCTCCCCCACTAATTTGACAACAGCGTCAGGAAACCCTCCTTTGGTCGAATATATGGGGTGGCTATAGATGCCCACTTCAAACTCCATAGCTTCCGAACCTGCTTGCACATCATCAGGGTCGTCAGTCATGCCTTGACAGTAATCAGTCGCGATTGTTATGCCGATGGTTCCTATAACAAGTTCAAAATAGAGATTAAAATTAGTAGGGGTTACATCAGTCGTTGGATCAATGCTTTTTGAAATCAGACCGGCCGCCTGCCACCAATTAACCCTCTTAGGGTACCTATGTTGTTAGTGGTTTGCCCTCCACCATTAGGTGCCCAAGGTGCATATTAGTCTACACCGGGCAATCTCCCTTAGTCGACTTCTACGACACCATGATTCGTGGCTGGCACATTCTTTTTTCGCTCCCATACCAGCATGCAAGACAGGAAACTTTAGGAAATTGTTGACATTATAAACGAATTACCTTTTTACAAAGATTTTGGTGGTTAGAAAAAGAATTTCGAAAAATTATGATCTTGAGGCGGGATTAGTGTCTTGGGTGGCCGAGCGGTCAGGCACCTGCCCGGATAGCAGCGGACGCGGGTTCGATTCCCGCCTCAAGATCATCATTTTTCGAAATTCTTTTTTTAACCACCAAAATCTTTGTACTAATTTTTCTAACATTTATATAATGTTAAAATTAAAATCAAATAGAATTACCTTTTTGTCTGAACCTGTATTCCTCATCGTACACATGCCAAGCTCTAGCGTGAGCCAACAGCATGTTTTTCATGACAATATACTCCGCAATGCCGTGTCTGTTGACGCCTGGCGCCAACATCTTGTTACCATAGCCGTAGAGGCCAAACTGCTTTGGCTCATTCAACGTCACCCACGTCTTAACCCGATCACCGTACAGCTCGAACAAAACACGAGCGTAATCTTCGAACCACTGAACTATCAAGGGGTTAGCCCAGCCTCCCAAATCTTGCAAGCTCTGCGGCAAATCCCAGTGGTACATCGTCGCAACCGGTTCTATACCATTAGCTATCAGTTCATCAATCAAGTTGCTGTAGTACTGTGAGCCTTCTTTGCTTATCTTGTCCGCGTGTCCCGAAGGCAGAACCCTCGGCCATGATATGGAGAATCTGTAGAAGTCCATTCCCAAAAACTTCACCATGGCCACATCCCGTTTGTAGTACTCGTATGATTTGCAAGCGTCACTCGGGTTAATGTTATCATCTGTTTGGCTGTGAATAGCGCAATATGTGTCCCAAATACTGGCAGATTTGTCTGGGAACAAACAGGCGAAAAACTTTAATCTTCAAGTCTCGTCAATTAAACTGGAGATAATTATAATACCTTAATCAACTGGGCTTAGCTGATGACCTCACGTAACAATGAATATATTTATTATCTTTGCCGTCCTAATGAAAAATGTAGTAGGGTACACCGGGTACAATAGTAACACGGGTTAATAGTACCATCATCGATATTTCTACTACTGAGCTCAATTTTACATATGTGAGTGTGCCAGCATACGCGCTACTTGAGCCCCGAGGCGCCCCTCAGTCGCCAGCGCGCGCGCTCTGAAACGGAGGTATTAGTGGAGAATTTTTGATTTTGGGCAAGCCGCGGTAAGTTTTTACGTAAAATATTATTGACTGTAACTCGTACTACCAGACTCTTCTCGACAAGTAATTGTTGTTGCTAGTTTAGACGGTTATTAAAGTTTTGATTTATGGTAAAAATGGAAACTATAAGTTTGAAATTATGTGACTATTAGATGTTTTTCTAAATTAGTTACTTTGGTGCAATTGTACCAACATTGTCGGGGTCATTAGTACTGGTACAATTCACCCCATGGTAGAAATAACCCCATGATAATAATAACAGAGTAAAAAGATAAATAGATAGATACAATATGCAATCACGTATTAGATAATATATTTTTGTTTTAGATGCCACGAAATAGAATAAAAAAGATGGATCGTGGGTCAAGAGATACTTTGTTGTATGAACAAGCATATGATGAGACTTTAAAAGATATATACCGATACCTCGGAAAAAGATGCTATACAAAAAGAAGCGGAGGAAGCTGAAAAAATAAAGAAAGCTAAACAAATTAAAAAGAATCTACAGCACCCGGGAACATCTAAAGGGATAAAATGTGATTCCAGTCAGAAAAAGAAGGCTGCAACAAAAAATGACTCTAAAAGCAGTGAAGAAGAAGAAGAATGGTTTTTGGAATCTTATAGTTTCAGTCGCCCTAATGAAATGTGGATCCAATTCGCTCAATGCAGATTATGGGCACACGAGGAATGTACACCTCAGGGATATATTTATGGTTGTCACAATTGCGAGTCTGACTAAAATTTTTTGACAGTAAGTAATTAAAAATCTATAAGAGTCAATTGTACCAGGGGTCAATTGTACCTCCATACTAACACATTTTTGTTGATTACTTCTACTTTATAATTGTTATAAAGATAGTTAATAGCTAATATGGTAAGTGTGAACCAAAGTCGATTATAGGTTAATAGAAACTGATTTTATTTTTGTTCGAAGTGAAGAATTGTTATGTCAATGTTATTACATTATATTTATGTTGATTTAAAACACTAATTACTTTTTTATTTGGTCTGAGCACTAATCTTACAATATTTTTGTTTCTAATTTTTAAGAATGATTATAAACCCATATAAGACTTCAAATAAATGACTGAAAAATATGATTAATGCCTTTATTCGAGTTTTTTTACCCTATGCAGTTTTGGTACAATTAACCCTTAAAAGGGGTCATTTGTAGCACTAGCCATAATTTCATTCAAAGTCAATTTTGACCACGTTTTGTTCAATCTATGCCAACTTTAGAGATTTTCTTTGGTAGATAGTAAGCTAAGGCTGTAAAATAATAATATTTAAAACAAAAAGCGACAGTGGAATTTGTGTAATCAACCGAAGTTTAGAAAATGGTACTATTGTCACCGGTCTACACTACGTAGGGTATATGAACGACTGCAGATGTAGTCGGGACCAACGGCTTAACGTGCCTACTGAAACACGGATAAACTCAAGGTAATACATTTTTGGTTACCCATTCAATAACCGGCCTTAGAATATTGCTTAGTTTACGCAGTCGCAGGCCGAGCGCGCTATGCCACTGCGCTAGATAGCTCCTGAAATATTTACCTCTCAATAATCTTTCAATAATTGGCGGTAACCAAAATCAAATCTACCTAGATAGTAAAATTGTGGTTATAATATATATCTCTAGTTATTATGTTCTATCTACATAAAAATAAAGGTCTCCGCATATGTAACGGGAAAATTCCCCGGATGGGACGGGGACGGGGCCCCGGCCCCCCTCGTACAAAAAGCCCCCTGTCTCCGTGACATAATATTATGTCCTAAGAACTAAGCAATATTCACTAAGGCCGGTAATTGGATTGGTGACCAAAAATTTATCATCTCAAGTTCCTCCGTGCTTCGGTATCATGTTAAGCCGTTGATCCCGACTGCATCCTGTAGTCGTTAATACCCTCCAAACCGCATTTGGCCAGGGTGGTGGATTATGGCCTATTCTCCCTGTTCTTCTATCCATAAGAAAAAGGAAGGCTTATGTGCCCCAGCAGTGGAGACATGAAAGGGCTGGTGATGATGATGATGAATTAGGACGGCAGATCTGTCGAACTACTGTAAACCAAATCATTTATTCAGATGTTTTATGTGAATAACATACATACATAAATCAAGCCCATATCCTCGAAGAGGCAAACAGAGGTGATATCACAGAGGTGATAAACCACGGTTCGCCAATTATGTTAGATCCCATAAGTGGCCTATTGTCATCTATCAGGCACGTAAGTCGCAGTATGCTGCTAGGTGATAAAAAAGGAACGCTGCTGCCCATTACCTACTCATGACAGTCGTATTAAACCTTAGTCGCCTTGTACGATGACACCCACGGAGAGATTGGGGGTTGTGTCAATTGTATTCTGCTCTGCCATCACCGCACGGCACATTCGTGTGAATAAATGAGTATTTTTTTATGCTAGACAAGGAAGCTCTTGCCCTTCATCTCACCTGATGGTAAGTGCCGATAAGGGCCTAAGATGGAATCGAGCTTCACCTGGAACCCTCGACCACAGAGGGACTGGCTATCTTATCACACATTGTCGGAACACAATAATGCTGTTAACGAAGTCCTACCACCAACCAGACCGAGTACAAATTTGTAGTCCCCTGGGGATCGAACCCGGATCTTAATTCCGGTGGGCGAACCACTAGACAGACTACGGAACACCTTCACGTACCTGCACTGTTACAAGCACCTTCGACCTGGAAGGCTGATGAAGCGACCCCTAGCATCATACTCCTCGGCAAGGGCCTCATGATGAACCGGAGTCAAAAAATATATTAATAATCGTTTCCTCAAAACCCAGTCGTGCCCTCAAAGGCTGAACGCTATAATAAAACTAAATTGTGAAGACTAAAAGACAATTACATTGAAAATCCAAAATGATAATTAATATCATATTATAATTAATATCATATTATAATTAATATTGGAATTTGACCTACCTATCTATATTTTATATCACAACAGGTTCAATTAGTGGTTAAGATGAGTGTATGCATGCACTTTATAAGACTGTGGTATGAGAAATGTTATCTTTGTAACTAAATGTCGTTATCACGACACATAAGGACGAATTTTTCCTCAGTAAACCACAAAAATTATCTACCGACAGATTTTATTACATTCGTTGTAAAAAATAAAACACTTCTCTACGGATTTGAAGCGGCTTAAGCATGTTAATCCCAAAAAATACTTATTCGGTGAAGACCAATAAGCATCCTATGGCACCCGAATGGTGGAAGGCAAACCACCAACAACCATAGCATACCAATAAAGGTTGGTGTCAGAACCTGGCGGCCGGCTGTAAAGGACTGAGCATACGTAACGGGAAAACATTCCGGACGGGACGGGGACTGGGGCCTCTCTCGTACAAAAAGCTTCCGTCCGTGTCTCCGTGACATATGTCACACGTGGCTTTTTGTGAGAGGGCCCCGACCGCGTCCCGTCCGGGGTGTTTTTCCGTTACGTATGATCAGGGTCTTACTGCCGCACTCAGAGACGTCAAATGACGTTAATGAGTACTTAACGTCAAAAAATGACAATTCTAAACTAGTCGCTATTCTTGCCGGGTCTATGGTCTAGATTTGAATGAAAATTTTTGACATTAAATACTCATTAAAGTTAATTGCGTCTCTGAGTGCGGCGGCAGTTAGTCTGATGCTGTCATGTAGCATACAATAAGCTATGGAAATCGGAACACAATGAAAAAGAAATCATTGTCAAGGAGCAACCCAGAAAAACACTGCAACCATTAAAAATATTTATTTTTTGACAATTCATAACAAACTATTGTCACATACCATACATAATTTCATAAAACAATACCGTCTCTCACTACTAGTTCAAAAATATACGTGTTATTGTTTCGGTTAGTGTTTAAATCTTATATATGTCGTCACTTTTTCGTCAATAGTTTGTGACAGAGACAGCCTAAACACTTTTTGTCATAACACCGAATAATATTATTATTATGAATTTAATTTGTTAGACGACTAATTTAATATCAATTCATTAGTAAAATAGACCTAATCATTACCTAGGCATAGTGCATCAAATTTTTCATATTTCAATATTTTTTTTTGTTTCAATACAATTTTCTGTGGTAGCAACATTGTCAAAGTCACACTGCTTGCAATGCTAAAATCTCCAATGTTACCATTTAAAAGTAGTTTGGCGCCAGCAACAAGAACTGATTATTTAATTAAACAACTTAAGATTAGCGCGGCAGTTATCAATTTTTAATGTAATGGTTGTATACTATAATAAATTATTGCTCGGAATATTCCGTCTGCTAGCCAGGAGTATTGGTGTTTGCCCAATTCAAAAAGCGGAAGGTCTCATATCAGGATATTTGTTACAAGCGATATACAAGGAAGTAAGATTCAAATGAAGGTGACAACTAATTAGAATTATAAATGGTAAAAGTCCGTTTACTGTAAACAAAAGATTTGGTAATCAATAAATGACCATTAGGTAATTGCGAGTTACTTAGCAATTACCTAATGGTCATTTATTGGCTGATTACGCAACTCCCCGATTGAAATTAATGAAATTGTTTGCTTTTGCGATTATGTACTTACAGTTTCTCACGCCGCACACTGTAATTGAAACTAAAATCGTAAATATATAATCGCAAAAATAAAAGTATCATCTGCCTGCCTTGTTCCAAGGTAAAACGTCATCAAGCTATCCACTCCCCTTTCATTTATATCATCCCCAACACCGGAAAGGTGTTAGTGATGAATGAATTTACAGAAAAGTGATGAAAATGACTATGAACAAAGAGTGATTGGGATGACAAATTCCAACAATTCACTACACGGACATGCCCGCGGGCACGCCTGCAGACATGCCCACCGGACTCGCTTCTATTTGGTCTATGCGATGTTTGTCTAGTTTAGAACCGTCACAGTCAGTCTGTCCTATACAAACGAGGTCCGCGCGGGCATGTCTGGCTGGCATGCCCGTGTACTCAATTCCCGGCTTTACTCTAATATGGGAAAAACCGGAATTGCAATCAAAAATTGTTCGCAGTCAGCCTGCCAACCTATAGGGACACCAATTTGTCACAAGAGTGAGTATCGATGATTTAGTATATTGTACGGAGTTGTATTGTAGTTGTATTGGAGTTGTTGTATTGTACCAGAGGCAGGGGTGGTGACAATTATATTCTTCTCTGGTGGTGACAATTGTATTTTTACACGTGCCAAAGCGATCCAATTCATACAATACCCCCGTATTACGGAAGCCGATTTCAGTGGGTTTGGTCTACCCGTCGCTCTCACTGATTGAGAATAATAGCAGAGTGTGCGAGTGACGGGTAGACCAAAGTAACTGAAATCGGCTTACATAATACGGGGTCAGTTCACATCTGTGTCTGACACCGTTCCTTTTTATCAATATTCACAGAAAGAGGCATTAAATATATGAAAGTATTTAAGTTCAGATAGAATTATAGCAAAAATACGCCGTGAAACTTTAGTGATTTCCGACAGTCAAAAGGGGATTCAACCGGTTAAGAAAATAAGTCTTTCACCCGCTAAGAGTTTTGACTGTAACATAAACATAAACGTAATTATTTCAAGGTTATCTATGTTAAACATCTATAATAATGGAGGCATTTGAAGAGATCATTGTTAGTCACCATAAATAATATAGCATAACAGGGTAGTAGAATATTAATTTCTTCAGACAGTTCAACAACACAGCAAAAAGTTTGTGTAACAAGGTTTGTAGTTCAACAGAATTATAATAAAAATATAACTTCAACAACGTTTCTCATTTCAACGATAAACATCGCATGTAATATTGACCATTTAGCTTCTTAAGCGGGGAATTCACTAGACGGGCATGCCCGCAGACATGCCCGCCGGACCTCGCTTCTATTAAATCTGTGCGATGTTTGCCTAGTGTAGTACCGTCACAGTCAGCCTGGCCTATACAAACGAGGTCCGTTTGTATACCCCAGACTTGTCCGGGCATGTCTGGCAGGCATGCCCGTCTAGTGAATTCCCTGTCTTACGCTGAAGTACAATAGACAGCACGTCAGACTAGACAAAAATGTCCTCATGGGTCCTATACATTGATTGGAATATATCAATATAGTCAAATATTTCATCCAATTTAAACGCTTCACCAAATCCAAACAAACCACTTTAATGCCGAGCAAATCACTTGAACGTCACCACCGGATTCAGTAGAAAATTGAGTATATACTTGGTCGACACCGTACAGTCATTTAAAATAGTCTTGAAGAGATCAGAGAACTTGGAAAGGGGTCTCGCTTTGCTGGCCACCACTCCCTTGGCCACTTTGCATTCTATACACTCCAGTTCGTGGCCCAGTATCGTCATGTCCTTGGCGCCAATGTTGTAAGAGCCAGGCTCATTGTATAACAGACCCTTGAAGCGGACTTTATCGTCCGTTCTTAGAAGACGGGAGAAGTTGGTGAAATGGTGCTCGAATATCACGCTCATCTCGGCGCGCCTCTTCAGGATACCGCCGCCGGCCTCCATCAGTATACGGATCTCGTATGTGTACCTGGAAAAGGAAATATATTACATACATACATTTACATTACATTACATGGAACCTAACATAAATGGCGAAACGTGGGTGCTAGTTCACCTCTGCCTACCCCTTCAGGGATATAGACGTGATTTATGTATGTATGTACATTTACATTTGTCTTCCATGCTGGCTTGGGAGTGAAAAAACGTAGAATTGGCCAGGGGGCCTACACAAAGTAAAATCTCGACAAAGATAACGAAGTTCGATAAAGCAAAATGTATGGAATTTGACGTAAGTCGTCGTGAAATCACGTGACCAAAATCAACTTCGTAAGTTCCTAGTTATGTTGGTAGCGCAAGCTAAGACGCTGTAGATAACAAAGTAATATGGCCGATCGTGACGAACTTATCACGTTATCGTTATGAAACGATTGCCACTTGGCTACGGGCCCAGTTCAGACTTATCCCATAAAAGTCGACTAAGGGAGATTGCCCGGTGTAGCCCAATAAGCACCTTGGGGCACCCGCATGGTGGAGGACAAACCACCAACAACAGCATACCCAAAGAGGGTTGGTGTCAGGCAGGCGGCCGGCTGTACAATCTAAGCCAAAACCTTGAGCCGTGTGAGCGTGAGCTTGAGTCCGTGCCACGGGGGCAGGGCAGGGGGAAGAAGACAAGAGAAACTCACTCGTTCAAATTGTTCAGGTGACAACTCTTGCCACTCTGCCTGGCGACGCTCCTCACGAACTGGCACTCGTCCTTCGAATCTGGCGCTTGCCGCTCAGAACATAAAGAATATTCCTCGCCGTAGTAACACTTGAAGTACTCCTTCGGGAACGCGGGCAGCCACTCGGCAAAGTCGTTCCACTTATTCTGCACACTCTTCAACGTGACATCCCTTAAAATAACAATTATAATAATAAATTCATTTATTTCCACCAACAAGCATCGCAAATAGTTACCATTTATATATTAATCAATTACAAACTTTAATACAAATAAAATAAAAACATTTTCCATACAATATCGTCATCATTACCAGCCCTTTAATGTCCCCACTGCTGGGGCACGGGCCTTCCCTATGGATGGAAGAATTTAGGGAGATTGGGCCATAACCCACCACGCTGGCCCAGTGCGGGGACCAAATGCTTAAAGTGCCTTCCGAAGCACGCAGGAACTCGAGATAATACATTTTTGGTCACCCATCCAATGACCGGCCCTAGCGAACATTGCTTAGTTTACGCAATCGCAGGCCAAGCGCACTATGCCACTCTGCTATCGAGCTCCTCACATTAAATAAAATTATTACAATTTTATAATTACTAACTGCCGCACTCAGAATGTCAAAAAATTTCATTCAAATCTAGACCATAGACCCGGCAAGAACAGCGACTAGTTTTGAATTGTCATTATCTGACGTTAAGTACTCATTCACGTTATTTGACGTCTATGAGTGCGGCAGTTAGTCACTACATGAATCACGGCTGCATGATTCAGGTAGTGACAGTCAAATCTACTTACAATAATAATTAATTAATCTGAGGATACTGGTAGGGCTGGCGCGAACCCTACGGACCAGGGATGTACACCGCTTTCGCATAGTTGCGTAAAAACAATATCTATACTAATATTCAAAATCTAGAAGAGTTGTGACCGTGTGGTGACGGCAGAGTAGAATACAATTGTCACCACCCCAAATCTCTCCCGTGGGTGTCGTACAAGGCGACTAAGGTAAATCAATGATGAGGAACGGGCAGCAGCGTTCCTCTTATACCACCTAGCAATGTACTTACTGCGACATTTGTGCCCGATAAATGGCAATAGGCTCGCCATCTATTACATGGGACCTAACACAACTAGCGAAACGTGGGTGCTAGTTCACCTCTGCCTACCCCTCCGGGGATATAGGCGTGATTTATGTATGTATGTATGAAGAGTTTGTTTGTTTGTTTGTATGCATGGTTGAACGCGCTAATCTCAGAAACTACTTCTCCCTGCCCTGTTCCCAGTCTATCTGGGGTTGGCGCAGTATGTTTCCTCTTCCATTTATATCGGTCAGATGTCATCAAGCCATCCACTCCCTTTTGATTCATATCATCCATCACACCGTAAAGGTGTTAGTGATGAATGAATGTATAGAAAAGAGACGGAACTGACCATGTCGAGAGACCGATGAACGGAGAGAGTGATTGGAATGACAACATTCCAATCCATACTGCTCAAAGTTTTGGCTTAGGTTTTACAGCCGGCCGCCTGCCTGATACTAACCCTCTTTGGGTATGCTGTTGTTGGTGGTTCGCCCTCCACTATACGAGTGCCCCAAGGTGCTTATTGGTCTACACCGGGCAATCTCCCTTAGTCGACTTTTACGACACCCATGGGATGAGTCGGGGCTGGCCTATTCTACGTTATTTGTTCGCTCCCAGACCAGCATAGAAGACCGCTAATCTCAGGAACTACTGACTCAAATTGAAAAATTCTTTTTGTGTTGGATAGTCCATTTATCGAGGAAGGCTATAGGCTATATAACAACCGACATTACCGCGAGCGAAGCCGCGGGCGACCACTAACCTTATATAACCCTCCCAATTCACGTTGGCACCTTCCAACACGGCACATTTGATCTGCGTCTCGGCCGTGTTATAATCCGACCACGACGGGTTGTTGCACTGGCTGTAGTAATCCTCCCAGTTTATGTGGTACGTGTTGTCATCGTAGTCTGTTATGAATTCGTTTTTGAGGAGGTTCTTGATGCTGGCCTTGTCTTCGCCTATCAGTTCCACCAAGCCGGATGGGAGGCCGTCGTCTCGAATGTTCGCTACGAACTGGTGCGCGAAGAATATTAAGGTTATCAGGCCGATCGTGAGCTGTGAAAGAGCAAAGGGGTTGAGTTTTTTTTTAATGCAAGACAGGGAAGCTCTTGCCCTTCATCTCACCTGATGATAAGTGACGATTAGGGTCGAAGATGGAATCGAGCTTTATTGCACAAACAAAAAAGTGTACAAATGGCGGACTTAACCAGTTACGTGTCTTAAGAGACCATAGCAAATTTTCTTAATCTAATTTTCTTTGCAATATTGTTTCTAACATCAATGTATTGTTCAAATAGAAATCAAATCGTAATTTATTAAACAAGAAAGCCGTCTGGAGACGGTAGAGCAGAGTGGGTGGGCAAGGCGACCAATGGTAAACACAGCGATGAGCAATGGGCAGCAGCATTCCTCTTATACCACCTAGCAATATACTGCAATTTATGTGCCCGATAGATATCAATAGGCTCGCCACCTATAGGGGATATTTATGTATGTGTGTACAGCATTACCTGGGACCTAAACTAACTGGCGAATATTGTGTGTTAAATACACCTCTGCCTACCTCTTCGGGTATAAAGGCGTGATTTAATATATGCAGAAGAGTAGTAGCAGTAACAAATTCTCACCTGAAACGGGGTGATAAACTTCTTCGTCGCCTCAGTCTTTGCCAGCAAGCATCCGACGAGCATACTACACGAGAATCCGACCACAATGGTCACAGTGTACAACACCCTTGACATAGTAACGTACTGGAGGAACGCAAAGATAGGCAGCGTCACAGTAATGATGCCTAGCAGCGGCAAGAAAAGAAACGAGCAGACCAAACCCAACGTGCCTCGGATGAGACCGTACGTAGTGCACCCGTGGGAGCACATTATGAACATCTGCAACCAGCTCAAGGTCACACAGTGCGGCATAGCACACTTAAACACGCCCTGCCAATCCCCCCTCTTAGCCATGACCACCAATATCAGCGGAATCAACAGAGAGAAGAACACTCGAGCGTTCAAGCAAAACTCGATGCTATTCCCCAGGATATAAGACGGATAGTTGGATATGTGTAAATCCAGAAATCGCCAACCCTGATGGACAACTGTATCCTTCTCGTAGGGGTATTTGGCTAAGACATTAATTCCAAACGATGCCAAAGCCAAGATATCTGGGTAGACACTGCCATCGGTACCAAAAGAAAAGAGAGTCAGGAACATCAGAAAGAAAGATAGCACGCAAAACTCCGAGAAAGGAACCCACTGTGTCGCTATAAACGGGTACAGGAACAAATTGATGAACAGAGCCAAGAAAAACTGTATGAACGGACCTAAGTTATTCCTCACAAATAGATTCTCCGACTCGTCAGGCTGCAGATTGCCATCGCTATACCTAAGGAACAGGCCTGACCACTTCCTGAAGTCCACAAACTGTCTTTTGGCGTGTAGCATTTTGAAGGTGCATATCACCATCGCGACGAAACTAATATAGTACAGGACTAAAGGGACTAGGTGGTAGAGACTGTCGGCGCTTACAGACAAGTAAGCCACTAAAAACAAAGCCAACTCCAAATTGGAGAGGCGGAAAGAGAAGGAACCAAAATAGTAGAGAAGTTTCAGGTACAGTATCTGTAAGAAGACTAGGGGATGGAGGAATGCCTTTTGCAGTAGTGGCACTTGGTCCAACGCCTTGAGGCTGGGGTCTGTGAGGGTCAGGTCGTAGGTGACTAGGGGTAAGCCGCCCTGGCAGTAGTCCACAGCGGCAGATACCAGATTGTCGACGGTGAGGTTCCGAATGTCTTCGCTGCTTCTGCACTCCTCGGGGTATTCTGTAAGAAACATCGACGGTAGTTTTAATAAATGAAGGTTAAATTAAGACTATCTTTACTATACGAATCCCTATTAATAAACATGAAGTAACGTGTGATAACACTAATTCACTTTTATTTTTGAATTACAAGTTAAACCTAACATTGACGGTATTTTTAATAAATGAAGATTATCTCTAGGCTGTCTTTACTATACGAATCGTTATTAATAAAAATGAAGTAACGTGTGATTACACTTATTCACTTTTATTTTTGAATTACAAGTTAAACCTAACATTGTTTAGAGAAGGCTTAACAATTAGAATTAAATCGTTTTGATGTCACAATTTGACAAAATTAAATGACAACAAAGTGCCGACCAATAATTCTCACGTTGTCTGAGCCCCAGCAGTGGGGACAGTGGGCTGGTGATGAAAGTTTATCTATTTCTGAATGTTTGGTTTGGTTTGCTTTTGCACATTTGTATTATTATATCAAATGTGCAAAAGCAAACCAAACACATCTTTTGCTCTTATCATCTATAAAGGTCTGTGCCTCACCAATGGGGACATTAAAGGACTGATGATGGTGATGATGATGAAACGTTAAATATAACTAAATATACTACGTTTACGTACCATCGTCGAGTGTAAGAGTCTGGGGCTGGGGCTGGTGATGATGATGATGAAATGTTAAATAAAACTAAATATACTATGTATACGTACCATCGTCGGGCGTATGAGACGGCCTGAGGGTACCGTTGGTATGTATCTGGTCTCCCGCTTCGAACTGTGAGGGCTCTAGGGCGCTGTCCGCTCCTAATGCACGCGCTTCTTCTAAAGAAAATGATCAAGAAAAACATGAAAATCAAAATAAAAAAATGGATTATTGAATTAACAAATGGTTTTTACAATATTCGAGTTTGATTTTCTCCTTTTAAAGTGTAAAAACACATGTACAAACAATGTTATTTTATCATCAATGTCAGAACAGAATATTTTTAAGGGCATGGGCCGAAAGATCTTCGAAAATGGCCCATTTATTCGAACGAATGGCAATTTTTGAAACCTTCTCTTACATTTGACTCGATTAAAGGTTAAAACAGCAATGAGTAATGGGCAGCAGCTTTTATGCCACCCAGCAATGTACTGCGATTTCCGTGCCCGATAAATGGCAATAGGCACGTATTATTATTGCACGTATTACATGGGACCTAACCGAATTGGTGAAACGTGGATGTTAGTTCGCCTCTGCCTATATAAGCGTGATTTATGACATATTATTATTTGGAATTTGGCATTAAGTGTACGCAGTGATAAGGGAATGGGCAGCACCGTTCCTTTCATACCACCTACAAATGTACTGCGACTTTCGTGCCCGATAAATGGCAATATTCATTTATTCATACATATACCTCGTACATACATAAATCACGCATATATACCCGAAGGGGTAGGCAGAGGTGAATTAGCACCCACATTTCGTCAATTATATTAGGTCTCATGTAATAGGTGGCGAGCCTATTGCCATTTATCGGGCACAAAAGTTGCCGTTCATTGCTAGGTGGTATAAGAGGAATACTGCTGCCCATTCCTCATGACTGATTTATCCTTAGTCGCCTTATACGACACCCACGGGAGAGATTTGGGGTAGTGACAATTCGTATTCTACTCTGCCGTCACCACACGGCAATATTCATTATTCATGTATTCATTTCATTCATCATCATTCAGTCACTATGTATGGTATGTATGTGTATGATCTTACCTGGCGAGTCATCCTCTGGTAATTCAGCGTCATCAGACTCTTTCCTGAGCGTTGTGTTGCAGATCTCTCTGATACGCCGTTCTAGTTGTGCTGTGGTGATGTACTGCTCGCCGTTCGATAGACTAAACACAAAACACAGTAGACCAAGATAAATTCCTAAGGTATGTAGATCAGCCAACTGTCATTTTAAAACCTCAAACGCTATAAGCATCGTAGCATCTCATACAATCCATTGAAATGGAAAATTGGCCATGTTTTGAAACAATCTACAAATCATGAAACAGAACTAACTAACGCCCTGAACACTACCCATGGTAACTTAGTCACATAAAAACGATGGTGTAATCAAACATTTATAAATACAGAATTTATTTTAGAAAAATCCGTTCACTTTGCACTTACAGAACATTTTTTTTTCTCGCCAGCCTCTTTATGTGTTCCCTTGAGGACGCAGAAAGGCATTCCAATACACAAGGCTAGAGGTGGTTACTTTAGGTAAGTGACCACCTCTAGGCTTGGGTATTGGAAAATAGGGTTATGCCACCTTGCCTTAACTGTCAAAAAATCAAAAGAAGACGACGTACCTGGCAAAGAGGTCTCTTGCTGCCTTCCTGGCCACCGTTTCCTGCCGGCTTGCTGCCAAACAGGACTTGGCCCTCACTATTGCCGCGCTGTCTTCGTCTATCACGCCGCTGCGGATGCACCTGAAAGAGACGGTATGAAATGCTCAACTCTCTCTTCTGCTTCTTTAGTTTTCTGGTAGTTTTTTTAAGCTTGACAGGGAATCATCTCACCTGATGGTAAGTGGCGGTAAGAGCCGAAGAGGGAATCTAGATTCACCTGGAATCTTCAACCACAGAGGGGTTGGCTATCCTATCATAAATTGTCGGAACACAATGGATGCTGTTAACATTATTAACACGGCGACGGATTTTGATAAGACGGTGATAGGCGGCGACTAATACTTGTTTTCACCGTCAACTTGTAGCAAATAAAGCACCCCTAATTAAAATATATCTTCATTAAAAGAAAGGTCAGAAAAAAATTCTAAAACTTATTGCCCTGATGCGGACATCGAAACCGGGCGTCTTCCACAATCCGGGCGGCTGTCTTTACAACTCAGCCAACTGGGGCCTTGCCACCAACTCTTAAACGCTACTCAATCCCCATTGTTAAAATAAGACAGCGCTATGAGTGAATAAAGCGGCGTCCCGTTTTGTCACCCGCGTTTGGATCGCAATAATACTTCATGGTAGGTACAGCCACGTTTTTGCCAAATTTTTGTGACGCTGAATGGACCTGATAAAATCTGAAGACACGTGGGTGCTATTACACCTCTGCCTCTGAAAGGCGTGATTTTGTGTACCTAATACGCCAGCGGGCCTATCACGGGGACGTGGACAGTCTCTCACCACCACTTGGCAGTGGTTTGTTTCGGGATTTAATGGGAGTTAGAGGCGAGAGGAAAAAATTTTCCTTCTCCCCGAAGGAGGACAAGTGGCACGCTATACTTCCCTATACTAGCACTCCCTATGTCTTGTACCCTAGATCCTCAATCGACGCACTAATTTTGGCTATTCTTACTTCTTGTTTCGCAGTTCGTCTCTCACTCTGTCCCACCGTTCCTTCCATTGCGCAAAATCGCGTACGTTCACATTCATTTCACTACGTAACCAACTCCTAGTGCTACCAGCGAAGGCATTTAACTATAGGGGAATAGTTTTCTCCAAAACTAAAAGATCACGGGACGAATAATGATTATCGTTAAAATATCGCGACACCATCTCAAGCCACCGACACTGAAGTATTGAAAGTGATGTGTTGGAATTGGAATTCAATGTGCACAGAAAATGTTTACAAACACGCTCATTGTTTACTGAAAACCTACCTCATAATATTAGCGCGGCTTCCCTTCTCCCGACCACCTCGAAAATATTTTGTTTACGATCTGACAGGACGTCGAAATAGCGTCAATATTTTTCCATTTTGACACGCCGCCGTGACGTTAAGGAGACCGCAGGTGTTAAAATTCAGATCAAAAGAGTATTTATTTAGTCATTAGTCGATGGTTTGGTTTGAAAATAGGGTCAATTCTGACATGATTCTCTAAACTTAAAACAAATTTTATATCAGTCTCTCCTCTTCATTCTGTATTGAGAATGAAAGGGAAACACCGTTGTCAAATTAATCTTAGGTTTCGAGAACCATTTGTCCGAATCGACCCTATTACCGGCAATAAAGGTGCTTTTCCACTAGAGCTGCGTAGCGAGGACGCGTTGCGACTCGCAACATTCCTCGTAACTTGCAAAATCCAAAAACACCTAACTATCTAAAAATAACTATTTAGCTTCTTTTAAATTAATAGGCACTTCTTTACGATCATTTTAATTTTGCTACTTTTACTACGTGGCTTATTCGTCTCTCAGTTGAAATGGAGATGGTTTCATTGATTAACGAGTGTCGTGGTGGCGTAACTATTGGCGAAACGTGGGTGCTAGTTCACCTCTACCTACCCCTTCGGGGATATAGGCGTGATTTATGTATGTATGTATGTAATATTGTTTCTAACATTTATATAATGTTCAATGCGGTGTAGTGAAGGCAGAGTAGAATACAATTGTCACCATCCCTAATATCTCCCGTGGGTGTCGTACAAGGCGACTAAGGATAAAACAATGTTGAGGAATAAGCAGCAGCGTTCCTCTTATACCACCTAGCAATATACTGGGATTAAAGTGCCCGATAGATGGCAATAGACTTGCCACCTAGGACCTAAATGAACTGGCGAATAGTGTGTGTTTAATACACCTCTGCCTACCTCTGCGGGTATAAAGGCGTGATTTAATATATGTACCTACCTCTCATGTGGGTCACATGACGATTGTAGTCGAAAGAAGCAACTGAGGGTATAATTAAACAGCGCTCAATGTAAAAATTCATTCATTCATTCATAAATCACGCCTATATCCCCGAAGGGGTAGGCAGAGGTGAACTAGCACCCAGTTTTCGCCAATTATGTTAGGTCCCATGTAATAGGTGGCGAGCCTATTGCCATTTATCGGGCACAAAAGTCGCAGTACATTGCTAGCCTAGGTGGTATAAGAGGAACGCTGCTGCCCATTCCTAATCGCTGATTTATCCTTAGTCGCCTTGTACGACACCCACAGGAGAGATTTGAGGTGGTGACAATTGTATTCTACTCTGCCGTCACCACCCGGCATGTCAAAAAATGACAATTCTAAACTAGTCTCTATTCTTGCCAGGTCTTTGGTCTAAATTAAAATGAAAATTTTTGACTTTAAGTACTCATTAAAGTTATTTGAGGTCTCTGAGTGCGGCAGTAAGTGCAAAATATCTGTCAGAATTTGTATGGAAAAACGTCAATTTCGACAATACTTAAATGTTAAACAGGAGTCAAGCTTTAAGTAGCGTTTAAGAATTCAGTGTAAAAGGCGGCGGCGGCACTGTGACGGCATGGTGTGCAGGAGCGCTTAGTGATTGGTCGGAACTGATGTCGTACCTTCGTAGCATCCTTCGAGCTTCGGGATGCGCTTGCTCTGTGGCGCATATCAACCACTCCAACGCCTGTTTGAAGTTCGATATTTTGTCCGCCTCCAACTCTGTGGGAGAGGAAACATAAAAGATTTATAGATACGCAAATCACGCGTTTTATACCCAAAGGTATAGGCAGAGGTGAAAGTCTAACTGCCGCACTCAGAGACGTCAATTTACTTTAATGAGTATTTAATGTCAAAAAAAATCATTCAAATCTAGACCATAGACCCGCAAGAATAGCGGCTAGTTTTGAATTGTCATTTTTTGACATTAAGTACTCATTAACGTTATTCGACGTCTCTGAGTGCGGCAGTAACACCCGTACGATTAGCCAATTACGTTAGCTCCCATGTAATAGGGGGCGAGCCTATTGCCATCTCTCGGGCGCGGAAATAGTAGTATATTGCTAGCGTTATCTCATCGCTGTTTTTACCCTCAGTCGCCTTGTACGACACCAACAGCCAGCCCCTCTGTGGTTGAGGGTTCCAGGTGAAGCTCGATCCCGTCTTCGGCCCTTATCGTCACAGTATTACCATCTGGTGAGGTAATTGAAGACCAAGAGCTTGTCTGCCTAGAATATCGTCACTTACCATCAGGTGAGCAGAAGGCCCAGAGCTTCTCAGTCTGGCATAACAAATAAAATAGCAAAATTAAAAAATCTTACCACATTTTTCTTCCAGAAGCTGTTTAGCTAGCACCACCTGGGACTCGGCGCAGCCATCCTCCGCCAACTGATTGCGAAGCCTCCTCAGGGAGCCTTGAGGGCCATCTGAGGGGAAAGACGACAAAAGTATATGGCCGTAAATTGTACCTCACGATATGAACAGCTGTGATCCACTGACCTCTATTATACACGTACGCTGGACTGAATACGTCTACTAAAATGACAAATGTTTCTTGTGCCAATTTATAGCGCCCCATTGAGCGGAAAGGGTACTAAATTTGACGTTTGTTGCATGTATTTGACATTACAATGGCATTTCTAAAATTAGTTCCGTGGACGTTCACCTTCATACAGCAGTGCCATCAGCGCCAAGATGGCGATAATCAAATTGGCTTAATTTTTTGGATGACAACCTTCAGTCCAGCGTACTTGTTTATAATAGAGGTCAGTGCTGAGATCCGACCGCATATTCGTAGACCGTCCGTACAGAGTCGATCTCGATAGTGATCGTTACGCTCCTAATCGCGATCTCGGATCACATGATAAATCTTGATTTCGTCAGTCCGAGTATCATAACTGCCGCGTGAATACGTGTTGTCATGGATTTAGATAAAGTCAAAACTGTAATGTCCCTTTTTTAGGCCTTAACTTTGAAGAAAAAGATTTGATTAAAAGAGATTTTGTACAGACATCTAAATCTACTTAATGAAATCCAACTAACTGCTGGCTGACCATTATAAAAACTACTTCAGGATGGGGGCAAAATGCTCAGATTGCTTATTAAAAATGATAAGTCCATATTATATAACAAAACAAGATGTATACTTGTATTTAGCGCAAGAATCGTTCTATAGTGCCGAGCTAGTAGGTATGTAATGTAGGTACAATGTGCTTTGACCACAGTGATATTGCGGTTTGTGTCCAACCAGCAAAATCAATAAACGTGACGACTTTACCACAGGCTATTATTATAGGTCGGTTTCTGAAATAAATAAAGCTATCATCACCGACCTAAAATGAGAGGAAGGCCGAAGAACTGTATTAGGTATAAAATGTAAATGTAAATATTAGGTATGTACCTATGAGGAGGAAGGGTGTTCGTTCATTCTAAGCTCACATATAACAGAAGAGAATGGCAGAGAGACATGTTGTGCCGATCCCACTTGGAGGGACAAAAGGGCTTTTAATTATAAGGTAAGCTCTATTTATTTTTCTCCCTACCCTTATCCCACTCTAAGCGGAGTCGGCACAACATGGTTCCTTCTTCCACTCCTCTCTATCCTTCACTAAAGTCTCATTTTATCATATGCAAGAGGAGTGGTCTTTCTATCATATCCTCCTTTACACAATCCATCCATCTGTTCTTTGGTCATCCTTTCCTTCTACGTCCTTTCACGTCCTTCCACGTTTATACCTACTATTCATCACTAATATAAATTGTACTATGATCAGTTCCAGCGGAAGACCAGCGCTAGTCGCAAGAGTCTCTTGCGAAAATCTCTTGAGACCATGTTTGCATGCCTAATATTCTTATTGTACCTATTCTACCTATAAAATATCTGCTTTGGAATGTTTGAAATTTATTTCTACATTGCGAGGGTACCCGTTGGCTTACAACGTGAAGTGTAAAGGTTAGAAGAATTTCGGCAAGTTAATTAGTGTCTTGGGTGGCCGAGCGGTCAGGCCACAGATATATCAGGCACCTGCCCGGATAGCAGCGGACGCGGGTTCGATTCCCGCCTCAAGATCATAATTTTTCGAAATTCTTTTTCTAACCACCAAAATCTTTCTACTAATTTTTCTAACATTTATATAATGTTAAAATTAAAATCGAATATTTTTGTACCTCTTCTGTTGTCTCAATAAACGTTTTTCTTTCTATTATAGGTAAGGCTGATCCGTACGACAATTTGGCACTTTCGAATCTAAAAAAAAACCCTCAAAATTCAATCGATTTTAAACATTAATACACGGGGCGTAAAGTGCGAAATAAATTATGGAAAACTTACAATTTCAGACTTTACTTTATTTACTGTCGTCGGTATCCAACGGAAACGCATTTTATTTAGATGACACTGTAATAATTTCAGACCACGTAGCGCGGGACGTGGGAAAAAGTCTCTTCGGGGATTAGAAAAGATTTTCCTCTCGCTCTAACTCACACTAAATCCCGAGACAAAACACTGTCAAGTGGTGGAGAGAGATTTTGTTCACGCCCCGTACTAGCAACATGTAATAAATCATTTAACGAAAAAAAATTACATCCCCTTCGAAAGTTGCCCACCGAAATTATTTTTACCAAGATTGATGCACATGTGCTTACCACACGCAAAGAATAAAAAAACGATTAAAAATAAAGCGGTTTTTATTATTGGTACAGTCAGCAGCACAACAGATACACAAACTTTGGAAGCTCAATAGCACCGTAAATAGCAAGTTCGGTTTGCGGTTGCGCAAACTATATAATGTTAGCTAAGGCCGCCCATTGCATGGGTGCCCAAAAATATAACAGGGGAAGGGGGCCCAAAACGGGAGTGCTGCCCTAAACAGGGTACTCTCGGTTAATATGATATTCTTTGAAATATAATAAAACAATTTTTATTTATTAGACTTGCATATATTTAGGTGTCTAGCATTGATGTGAAGTCATCGAAATGTTACGCGTCAGGTTAAAGCTGTAATCCGTTGTAAAGTGACTGAAATGTCAAGTGAAATAAAATGTCAAGTGATGCATTTTGAAAATGTATTTTATACACCTGTATCCGCTTTAGGCTGTATGACTGTTTTGATCCACCCTCCCCTACCTCCTGTTCCGTGATTCGAAAAGTACGTCAGTTGGTTAGGTCCATTCGCCATGCATTCTTCCATCTATAGGGAAGGCTTTTGCCTCGGCAGAGAAGACGTTAAAGTAAAGGGCTAGTGAATATGATGATGATGACATAACATAATAACACGTTTGTCCCATCATAGGGGTAAAAACATTTATTTCCACTATCCTGACACACTTCTTTCACTTCATCTAATCTCATAAAAGTCTTCATACATTACTTTTTCTAACAGAAAAGATCACTGATGAATGGTGATAATGATTTCGGTGATAGCATTCCAATGAATGTACTCAAGGTTTTTGAATAATTGGTTTGGTTTTGTTTAAGTTTTGTTTAATTGGCTTACGTTTTACTGACACCATTTCTCTTTAGTTCTCTTTCTATTGTGGGTTAATTGACCTCTACAATTGCTATAAGGTGGTGGCAATATTTTGTGTTGGCCCATTATGACGATTCTGTGGGTCATGGCTGATTTTATCGGATATTCTTGACTTGGACCTTTTTTAATAAAGTATAAATACTACTATCAATTTCAACTCCTAATAAAACACAATTTTCCAAAATGCATGGTATTATTTTGGAATACATCAGGAATAATGATAAAATTGACAAAATTAAACTGTTTACCTAAGGTTAAAATTTGGGACTTTTGTACAATGTAACAAAAAAAATTCAATCGAATTCAAATTGATGAATTTGCCAAGATCTTTAAATTGCTGTTTATATTACTTATTCTTAATATTCTTTGGTTTATACACAAATAAATAAATGGGTAAAGATCGATTTATTATTGCTTACCATGAAGGTTCCATCGTTTACGACCAACCGGCATTATTTAGGGGCCTCTGATCATCTGATGCTATTTTAATTATTCCATAAAATCCTACACAAATATTGAAGCATTACACCAACGTTGTAATATAAATACTTATTCGGAATACGATTTCACCAACAACACTAAAATGTAAATAAATTGAACGACAGTGAATTTCATAGAAATGTCAAATCAAATAATAGGGAAGGGATTTGACTTGACAGCCTGACTGAAATTTCTTTTTTGTAACGAAACGCACTTTTCAAAACTTGTCCACAAAAATGCCTCATAAATGTTGAAATTAAACTATTGCAATTACGTTATTACGGTGAAAGCACTGCTCAACTTGCTTGCCACCCACGGTTTGTCCCTGTTCAGTAGGCCTATTCCCTAACTTTTTTTGACAGTTGAAAGTGATGATCACCGAACTATTTACTAATACATTGCTGTTATCACAGGACAAGTGTCACAATAGCATTATAGTAAAGTAGTAATGGATAAGTAAATAGTTCGGTGATCATCACTTTCAACTGTCAAAAAAAGTTAGGGAATAGGCCTACTGTTTGCCAAATAAACAGTAAGTTACACCTACAACCTTAACACCTACACTAGAATACCACAATAACCGTAATAAACTATCGACTTTGCTATGAAGTGGATAAAAGAACCAGTTTCGTACTTTCGTATACTTCTTCTTCTCCCTGTTCTGTTCCCAGTCTATCTGGGGTCGGCGCAGTATGTTTCCTCTTCCATTCATATCGGTTAGACGTCATCAAGCCATCCACTCCCTTTTGAATCATATCATCCATCACACACACCGTAGAAAAGAGAAGGAACGGACTTTCGTATACAAATTAGGAAATTAAATAAAAAAGATAAGGTAGAATCCCTGCCCTTAGGTGGTCCTCACACAGTCAATATCGATCGCTAGACTAGATTGACTGTGTACGGGCTGCAAATCTATTTCTTACACAATCAATCGGGATCATTGATGTAAATCGTGGATAACGACCAATATTGACTGCGTCATATAATAAAAGTCACGTTATACAATAATCAATAATATTGAATCATTATTATTAGTAAAATTGAAGAAAAGTAAAACTAAAGACATGGCTGCATGGGCTAGATTCCTTTGCCGTCAATTATAAGTCATCGGTTTTCCATAGCACAGGACGTAGACAAAATCTCTCTCTACCGTGTTTTGTCTCGGCATTTAGTGTGACTTAGAGCGAGAGGAAAATATTTCCTTTTTCCTGAGGAGATTTTGCTACGCAGTCGCTTTTATTTTGTCGCTATATCCGGTTAACGGGAGACCGTAACATCATTGGCTGTCACTGTCAATTGGCGTACAGTTTGTCATTTGTCAATGTCAAATGCGGTAAAATGTCAAAAACACATGCAGCAGCAGTTGTGAATTGAGTGGCGCGTGTGAGTGTGAATTCCTTTTGTTTGTTGCGGCTTGCGCGAACCCAACTTCACTGTATTTATGCAGCGGTGATCGATCAATACTTCTGTTCCGTTCAATTTAGTGTATTTTATTGTATGATGCGCGTTAGCTCAATATGAATTAAACTGCCATAAAAATGTTGACGCCGCGATTTAAACTGTCTCAGGACGAAAACCATGTGTTTATAGTGGTACACGCGCCCTACACCAATATAGGCGATACTGAGATTGATGTAGATGGTGAAAATTTTCTCTTTGTTTCTAGCCCTTATTTTCTAAGACTTCGGCTGCCAGGTCGTATAGTCGACAATGACAGTTCAAAAGGGTCGTTCACCTGCGATTCTGGGGACTTCAGCCTTACATTCGACAAGGAGACGCCTGGTGAACATTTTGACAATTTAGATATGATAACAAGTTTATTAGCACCCAGAGACATACCAGACATGAATCCCAGCTTAGTAGAAATGCTCGAAGAAGATGGTATAACTCTAGAAGAAAACAATGATGATAACGGTAATAATTACTCTTTTGGTTTCGCCTGTAAATTAACATCAGAATTCAATGATATTGGTACTGAATTTCCCCAAATTTTTGAGTTGAAGTCACCAGAAAATGTACCGATTGATGATCGTAACAGAATGCGTGTGCAGCACGAGAATGACAAGTTTTCATCAGATCATTATTTAGCAGATTTGTATGAAGATGAACTTATAAGCCCTTACTTGAGCTCTTCACCTGCCTGGGAAAGTGCTGAGTTTGGCAACCAAATTGAATTCACAGAAAATGAGGTTGGAGTTTTGAAAGAACTGCCCAACAAACATTACCTACTGAGTCGAACAGAGAAAAGGCAAGTTTTATTAGGACTCTTAGATATACTCTACGGTTATTGCTATGATAAACGCACAACTCTCAATGAAAGCACCGTTGAGTCAAGTTGGACCATAAACAAATTATCGTCAACATTAAGTTGGTTCTGTGTGTTCAATGATGTGAAGGAAGCTTTGGTTGCTTCTTACAGAAGAGCCCTTGTATACCCAATATTCAGAAACTTCGAATTATGTCAGAAAGTGAAAAGTGATCTCACTTTGTTACTCAAAAAAGGAAAGAAGTTTACGGTGAAATGTTTCATTGAAATCCATCAAATGTTTAACTCTAGTAATGATGCTCGCTATATACTTAACCAGCTATACATAAAAGACTACCTTGTATACCTGCAGCATTGTAGGGTTGAGGAAATAGATGAATTATACAACAACATGATTAATATTGACATAACGAAAAATGATCTGGACCTGGAATTGGATGAATTAGAAGTTGCAGCAGAATTAGTACAACAGGAGGAGACAGAGATAATGGAAAATGAGATGGCGCTCAGAATGGCGTCAATGTCTTTACTGCCTGATCTTAAGAAGAATGCAGTATGCGCCAATGGTGAATATGATTCTTCATCAACAGACTCCAGCAGTGATACCTCTGATGACTCGTCAGATGAACTGGATTCTGATTCTTCTGATGACTCGTCAGATGAACTGGATTCTGATTCTTCTGATGACTCTTCTGACGAATTGGATTCTGACGATGATCCTTTGTGACCCGAGGTTAAGAGCACCTAGTGCTCAGCCAAAGGCTTGTAAATGTTTCCGCTTGAAAGACTGAATAGGCTAGAAGAATAAAATGGAAATGAACAGGGATTAAGAAAATGTTTGAAGATGACCATGGAACATATACAGGATACATATGTTTTGTAAAATTTGTGTAATGCGGAAACAATGCAAGCCACAGACAATATAAACTGCTATTGGTGTCTATAATCTTTACTCGTTTTTGTAATCAATTTAACTGTAGCATAATTGTATATACCTAGTTAAGCAGAAAGGATCCAAACCAAAGAATGTTATTTGTTATTTTTTTTTTAAATTAATTATCATCTGTCCAATAATTATGGCTTTCGCTTTGAAGAAGCTTTCTTGAATCTGTTAATTTGTAATAAATAAATTGGTGCCTTATATTGTGGTTCCTTTTTGCTTAATTACATCAAATTATGATATGCTGTAAATGTGTAACTAATATCACTTCTACTTCCAAAGGTGCTTCACCAGGAGCATTTGTTTGTAGTGCCACATTTAAAATATGATTTTGATCATTATGATACTGCTTGAGCCTCTGAAGAAATTTAGGTTGTAATGTAACAAGATTATGAGCATGACATTATGAGACTGCCTTACTACTGAAGAACATTTGCTTCTAATAATAATATAACAATTTAAATTCGTTTCTGATCAGTGGCTTATAGTTCAATCTGCTGTTTTTACAAAATCTGATAAATTTATTGTGCTGAGCAAGCAATATTAATAATAATTATTGTTAACTTATACATACATATAACATTTTAAGAAGTTAAAAATAAATATACTTGCATTAGAAATTTTTAAAAAATATTACTGATTGTACCTTTACAGATAATGCACTGTAGTGAACCATTTGGTTGTAAGTACATTCAAATGTCCTAGGTGAGGGTGCACCTTAACATTGATAAATTGTATTGTGTGATAGATAATGCCTAATTGATGTAAGCACTAATTTAGATGAAAACTATTTGTACATGTATTGTAAATGAATTTCTCTTAATGGAACAATTTATTGATAATCATAGTGTTAATATGTGACATTGTATTATGTTCTAATATTATTATTATCTGCGTAATATAATATTACAACTATTGCAATTAATTATTTAACATAGTAAAAAAATATGTAAGTTCTTACCTATCGTGAGCTTCAAGCCAGAGGGGCGTTTAAGCAAACCCCTTTCAGGAGAATTAAAAAATTACATGTATCTAATCAATCGACCATGGCTCGGTTCGGCTTCGTTTGTCTAGTAGGTAGTTAAGAATTGACTGGCTACATAATTTCATCTATTTGTTGAATATCGTACATAGCAGATCTAAAATTATTTTCGATAAGGTGTTCCGTAGCACCTGAATCTATAATATTATTTTGATATCACTTCATCCATACCTTGTGTGACTTGTGTTACTTTATCCTCGGATGCTGTAAATAACCACTCACTATTTGTTTCATCAAAACACTTCTTGAATTTCCAATTATCCGTCCTCGTGCTGGTCTTCCTCTTCCTCTTCTTCCTTGATAGCATGAATGGCCCCGTCCTGTTCCACTGCTAACTTATCTTCCTCTTGATGGTGTTTGTCCCCCATCATAGAGTTCATTCCTCCGGGATTGTTCTTTATTTTCTGCACTTAATTTGCATTGATATGATTTATGACCCTATTTTCCACAAGTATAACATTACAGAAATGTTTGTTCAACTGTAGCAGATTTGTTGACAAATATGATTTCCGCATCCAATAGTCCAGATTTTATGATAGAATTCATTCCTCTGGACTTGTTCTTTATTTTCTGCACTTAATTTGCATTAATATGATTTATGACCTTGTTTTCTACAAGTATAACATGACAGAAATGTTTGTTCAACTGTAGCAGATTTGTTGACAAATATGATTTCCGCATCCAATAGTCCAGATTTTATGATAGAATTCATTCCTCTGGGCTTGTTCTTTATTTTCTACACTTTGCATTGATATGATTCATGTCCTTATTTTCCACAAGTATAACATGACAGAAACGTTTGTTCAACTGTGGCAGATTTGTTGACGAATTTGATTTCCGCATCTAATAGTATAGATTTTATGAAATCTATAGTTAGGTTATTATCCGATGTCATTGTTTCAATCGACGACGTTATTACGGCCTCATATTCTGGCGGCATTGCAGTTAATAAATAACATATTTTGGTCTACTTCCTCGATTTCGCTGCCTACAGCTTTTAATTTAGCAATCAAGCTGTCAAATGTCATGAAAAAATTTTGCAGCGTGGTACCTGGCGTACATTTTAAGGTTATCAAATGTCTTCGCAAATGTGATTTATTTATCACGCTTTTTCTTGCAAATAAATTTTGCAACGCTATAATCATATCTCTAGCAGGTGAACACTCCTTAACCAATTCGAGATATTTGTCGCTTAAACATGTGACTATTATTAGACATTTAGCTGTATTGTCGCTTTTAACAAAATGTTTATCTCTACTCTTACTAGTTTCATGAATTGTGAATTTCCAGTTGGGGAAACTGTCGCCTTCCCGCAGTATAGGCAGCAGCATTTTCTCCATTTTGATTTTTGAAACGAACTTTTACTTCTTGCAATAATTTTCTATACTTATCTTCATATTAGTATTTTTGTTATGCTCTTGCGGCTCTGGCGCAGTTGGAGTGTGCTATTGGGTTTACTAATATATTTATATGATTAGTAGCAATGAAAAGAACAGCCATTTTGCTTTTAATCAAAGAGACCTTTTTGGTACATTCACAGATAAGTATAAATTCAATATTTCCGACGGAAAAGACTAGCTAAGTACTTCTTTAGATTTACATGACGGTAGTCTGGGCTGGTACACTTTACCTGTGTCTGTCTACCTACAAATACGCAAACACTCTTTCGGGCTTGTTTGTAATCAGACAAATTTTGCTAGTCTTTCTGATCTAAAAATATAATTATTGTTATGTTATTACCAATCAAATACGTAGGTAAAAATATTACATACATACATACATAATTCACGCCAATATCCCCGAAGGGGTAGGCAGAGGTGAACTATAGCACCCACGCTTCGCCAATTAGGCTAGGTCCCATGTAATAGGTGGCGAGCCTGTTGCCATTTATCGGGCACAAAAGTCGCAGTACTTTGCTAGGTGGTTGAGGCACATTGTTACAAGTGAGATGTAAATTTTCGTTATTCTACAACGAATAATCCTTTAGTTAGGCACTAACCATATTAATTTGCAGTTTCTCTTTTTGAGCCCATCTATAAATGTTGGATGTCACATCCTCTATAGTTTTGTAGAACCAAATCTAGGCAGACCATTATCAGGACGATTATTTCGTTTGGATCTAAGATTGTAAACGTAACGTGAGTGAATTGATTAACTATAATTCATTACATACGTAGTTTCGTTTAGCTGCCTACAAGTATGGCCATACTAAGGTATTCAAGTGTGTTTTATATTCATATACCTATATCGATGCAGTTTACTTTGATGTTATAGCAGTGTAATAGTTTTATAGAAGTGGAATTGCAGATCTGGTATCTATTTACGTCATTACTTTATTGGAGACTCGTACATCAGGTGTGTCAAGACGTCTCAAGCTACATCTAACCTATCTCAATATCTATCAGAGCAAAACTTACCTGTTTTGGCTACCAAATACAAAAATTTAAAAGTAGTAGCTTTATATAAATTTGCCACTTAGATAACATTTTTTTTTTGGTTGAAACGCTTTGACACAACTGCAAGAATTTTAACTTGTAATGTAAATATTGTCAAAGTAAGTACCAATATTATGTGATACAATAAAACTAGTGCGAATTAATAGTCTTATTAAATTCTCGTCTGTCCTTCGCACGGTTAACAAATAACGTTTTACCTGCCGCACTCAGAGACGTCAAATAACGTTAATGAGTACTTAACGTCAAAAAATGACAATTCGAAACTAGTCGCTATTCTTGCCGGGTCTATGGTCTAGATTTGAATGAAATTTTTTGATATTAAATACTCATTAAAGTTAATTGACGTCTCTGAGTGCGGCAGTAACAGACGAACTGCCGCACTCAGAGACGTCAAATAACGCTAATGAGTACTTAACGTCAAAAAATGACAATTCGAAACTAGTCGCTATTCTTGCCGAGTCTATGGTCTAGATTTGAATGAATATTTTTGTCATTAAATACTCATTAACGTTATTTGACGTCGCGCAGTTAGACGCGGCAGTTAGATTTAAGCACATTTCTATTACCCTACGGCACTCATAATATGGAATACTTTGTAAGACTGAACGCTACACATGCCGTCTTTAGAACCTTTCCGGGTATAGCTTTGTTCTTTGGTTTTGGTCTTGAGGTGGGAATCGAACCCGCGTCCGCTCCTATCCGGGCAGGTGCCTGACCGCTCGGCCACCCAAGATGCCGGTCAGGCCTGCCCGGATAGCAGCGGACGCGGGTTCGATTCCCGCCTCAAGATCATAATTTATCGAAATTCTTTTTCTAACTACTAAAATCTTTGTACTAATTTTTCTAACATTTATATAATGTTAAAATTAAAATCAAATAAACAATAATCAATATCAAAAACTATTGGAATGGTCTCTTGTTCCGTCGCAATACCTATGCGCCTGCGGCAACGGGCATACGTCGCATACCGTATACCGCGGCGTTGTGCGTTTCGATCAAGAGACTAAAGTTTAAGGCAGAATAGGTGGTTTTGATCGATGAGAGTTCGACATATATCTCCCCTTATCGGGTCCTCCGGGTTAAAAGCAGTATAGCGTCTTCAGTCACAAAAAAAGTCTTAGCACGTCAGTTTACCACAATATGTAGGTATGTTAAATTTATTACAAAAGGTATGGCAGAGAAAAGTATAGTTATTATTGTCACCTCTCGTGCCTCTCTCATGGGTGAGGCACCCGAATGGTCCTAGGCAAGGGCAAGCCATCGACAACAAAATACCTATCTAAAGAGATGGTGTCAGGCAGATGGCCGGCCAAACTTGAGCAGTATGAATTGGAATGTAAAATGCCGTGCATACATTTAATTTGAACGCTTTTGTAACACTCTTACCTGATAAGTTAACGCAAATGCCATGTATGTGTTTAGTTGGTATGCCTTTGAATAAAAAAAAATGTTTCATCCCACTCTCTTAAGACGCTTATGCGGGAATCGAACCGACGTCCCCCACTATCCGGGCGACTGCCGAGTGGTTTAAAACATTAACGCATGATTTTTCGAAAATAATTTGGCTAAATTTTTCATTACGAAATCGGTCAAAAAACCTCAATAATGCCTCTATCCCTCTTGGTAACTAGTACACTTGTTATATAATATATTCGGTTGACCCTGAATGTAATATTTACCGACACATTATATTATACGCATTACCTTGCTACGAGTTAATCTAGGTACGTAAAACGGGAAATCCTTCAACACGCACATCATAATATACTGAGTAAACTGTCTGTCTATCTGTACGATCAATACAGCAGGTAAGTTGGTACTGAATATAGGTAGGTATTGCATAAAAATTCCTGAACTGTTCCTACTTTATCAAGTGTCGGCGCAGTATGCTTCCTCTTCCAATATTATCGGGCAGACGTCATCAATTCATCCACTGCCTTTTGATTCATATCATCCATCACACCAGAAAGTGCTTAAGTGATTCGAATATAAGGAATGAATGAATCATAAGGGAGTGGATGGCTTGATGACGTCTGACCGATATGAATGGAAGAGGAAACATACTGCGCCGACCCCAGATAGACTGGGAATACTTAGGGTAGGATGAAGAAAAGTCGCAGTGCATTTCTAGGTGGTATCTCATCACTGTTTTATCCATAGTCGTCTTTTACGACAACCGTCACCACACGGCACGAAACACCAAATTTTCTGTGTCGGAATAGGTAATGTAAATAAATATCGAAGTACAGGGGCCTTACCACCAACTCTAAACGCGACTCAAATCCCATTGTTAAAGTGAGACAACGCTATGAGCCGAGTAGAGCGGCGTCCCGGTTTGTCACCCGCGTTTGGATAGCACTAATACTTCATGGTACGGCCACAGGGGGCCTACCGCCTAACTGGATTGCTAAAGCAAAAGCTATAGTTTATGACGTCATGCTGTAATTTCGCACCAAATGTACCAAAACTATCAGCGATAGCTTTGAACGAATGGTCAGCGAATGATTTTGTATGAATTTGGCACAAAATCCGTACCGCCTTAAAACTCAGGATGTCTGCTATAGCCGTAAGCTGTGCATCGCTTTAAAGTTATCATCAGCAATCGAGTTAGGCGGTAGGCCCCCTCGTGTCGGAGTTCAGCTGTTAACTTCAATGCGCATACGCATCTATTTAGCTGATAGGTGCTTGCATAATTATGCTAGTAGCGTGTCAAACTGCACGCTCCAAATTATGGTCTGTACTTGTCGAAAATACTCGCAAGATAATAAACAGATAACGCTTGAAGACCAACCAGTCAGGTTTAGTTGCTTTTATTAAAAAATATGGTGGCCTCAGTTTTCAGAAACTATTCTTTTCCCGCCTAATGCTATTGCAATAATTGTCTGTGGACTTAAAAATGTTGTTCTTGATAATAATACCTTGTGTTTTGTGTTTTGTGTACGCCTGGAGGCGCAGGCGCAGGTATCTCCAGGGGATTTTGCCACCGACGTGCAGACATTCGCAGCCGTTCATCGGCCTAGCACACTTGTGGATGAGAGGCAGTAAGTACTTTACTGACTGGCACGTTAAATTTTAAGGTGTCAGCATACGTAACGGGAAAAATGTCCCGGACGGGACGTGGACGGGACGGAGACGGGGCTGCAAAAACATCGTTTCGTACAAAATGTACCATGCACGACATATGTCGCGGAGTTACAGACGGGACGTGCACGGGGCGGTTTGAAGGAGAGATGCCCCGTTCCCGTCCCGTCCATGTTTCGTCCGGGGTGTTTTTCCGGTACGTAGGTATGCTGAGACCTTTAAACAGTAGAATATTCGAGATGTGTTATGTGTTTATCTTCCATGCAACTGGGAACGAAAACAATATAGAATGTGCCAGCCCTGACTCGCCCTTGGGGTGTCGTAGAAATCGACTAAAACTGGAATTCACTACCCGAACATACCCGCGGGCATGCCTGCAGACGTGACCGCTGGACGTCGCTTCTATTAGGTCTGTGCGATGTTTACCTAGTGTAGGACCATCATAGTCAGTCTGGCCTATACCAACGGGGCTCGCACGGGCATGTCCGTGTAGTGATTTCCTCGCTTAACTTACCTACAGTTTGGTAAATATTGTTCCCTATGTTGCCTTTCAGCATATTGGAATCGACTTCTGGACATTCAATTGGACTGTTTGGAACAAGGCTGCGTTACCCTTTTATACACGGGCATAAATCCGAGGTACTCTTACTATGGTAAGATTGATAACATAGTTAATAATGTAAGCGGTGAATAGCTATTGGCATATGCAAGTATTATATTACTTACATAAATAAGTCGTTGTAAGATAATGGTTCAAAGAAATTGGTCCCCGAGAGACAAGTCCTAATGTTGGGCCTCCCACAAGGATTTCCAAACCGATTGGTCCTGCGTTGTCCGTATATCCACCTGCAGATCTCATCAATTATGATAATAAAATGATTTGCATTTTCTTTTGTGTTTTCTCTTAACATTACTCAAATAATTGGTAAATTTTAATATTACAGTAGGTAAGTATGTAACTTTAAAATGTAACATAGAATAAAATTAACCTCTGAACTCTTAATTTCTGCAGCCATCTGCGACCCAGAGGACTCGCAGAAGGTAGCCGACTCGTGCTTAAATAAAAGCTATCTTCTAGAAGATTCTATTAAAGAGATACTCGGCGAAGGTTTAGCTACGGCACCAGGTATGTCTATGCGTGGTGTTTCCACCCCTTGTAATCATATTATATTATACAGGGAAGGGATATATAGGGAAGGGAATGGATGTTCTAGCTGTCGTAACATTAATTAATATTAGGCCCGCCCGGCTGGAATGTCCACCGAAACACGATACGCTATATCGTATCGTGTTAATCGCTTTGAACTGTCAAAGATCCATGGGTTGACAGTTCAAGGCGATAAATGACTGTAAAATATCATATTGTGTTTCGGTGGTCATGGTAGCCGAACAGGAGTAGGCGTAGCACGGGACATAGACAAAATCTGACCTTAGAAATGAGGATATAATAATGTGTAAGGTTGGCAAGACCCCAAACAGGGTTTGCTTTCAGTTCCAATATGGGAAACACACCGAAGATTTATAGAGAACGCTTTCGAAGAGCTATGCAAGACGTCGGAAGAGCTTAATGGACACTCAGCGTTCTTGGTACAGGAACTGAGAGCGAATGTAGGGAAAGGCGGCTTCGATTTGAATGTTTACACGCGACGAGCGGTGATGCGGATATTATGCAGTAAGTGGAATGTTTGCCAACTTTACTAATAATGAATAAATAAATATTTTCCTATCATTTGCCCCAAAGTAAGACGCATAAAGTACTTATGTTCTGATTACTAGTCGATACACATGTCACGCCTTTCTCCCACATGGGAATCTATCCCTACCTACTTCTTTCGCTTCATAAGTTGGTAATAATTATTATAAATATTGAAAATATACCTACAAAATCAACATTTACCAACCATGAATAGAAAATATTTAAATCTGTGTCCGTCCAGATTTTAAAATGATAAGTACCTATATACCTATAATTTTCGGAAATTCCACATTCATTAATTGATCGCTAGGATTATATGGTGGCTCACTTTGAACTCGATCTGGAGAAGTCAGTTTACTATGAATAATTTTAAATTACCCTCTTATTAATTTGTTTTTTTTTTCAGCAACAATGCTCGGATTGAATGCTGCCAAGGAAGATTTCCCTAACAACGTGAATCTGTGCTTAAGCGGCATAGAGAAACTAACACACGACATGTATTTACGACACAAAAACATATTCATGCACAAGGAGCTCATATATAACTGTTCAAGATTAAAACGAAGGCAAACTAATGAAATTAATGTTTTAAATGATTTTGTTAAAGAGGTGAGATTCTTTCTCCGCCACTGGAATTTTATTTTTGTTACTTGTTATTGTAAGCAGAGCGATGAACGCTCTACATGTCCTGAAAGTTTCTAAAATGATTGAAACCATTCAAAATCTTTAAGTCCGCCATTAGTGTATATAATAAAGAATGAACGTCACATTTCAGGGCGCCAAAGAGCTGGTTCAAAAGGATTTCTTTATATTCATATTCAGTAAGATAGATAGCTCTAGATAACTCGATCCCTTCTTAATTACTAATTATTCTAGAAGACTACTAGGCACTACACTCAGAGACTGTCTTTAGAATCATAGTCAAACCAAGGATTTTGCTAGCTGTAAAAATCTATAGTAGGGTAAGAAGTATAGATCAATTCTGAATTCGACATAGAGTCACAAACCCATTCTATTTTAATTTGGACTGTATTGTCGCTACGTTAGACCAACATTACCAGATGTTTCTTTGATGTTCTGTAGGTCTTACTGCCGCACTCAGAGACGCCAAATAACGTTAATGAGTACTCAATGTCAAAAAATGACAATTCAAAATTAGTCTCTATTCTTGCCGGGTCTGTGGTCTAGATTTAAATGAAATTTTTTGACGTTAAATACTCATTAAATTTAATTGACGTCTCTGAGTGCGGCGGTTATTCGCTAACTTTTGACACTTGAGAGTGATAATCACTGAACTATGTACTGATCCACTACTACTTTACTATAACGCTATTGTGACACTTGTCCTGTGAAAGCAGTACTGGATAAGTAAATAGTTCAGTGATCATCACTTTCAACTGACAAAAAAAGTTAACGAACAGTCCCACTGGTTAAAATTCGTAGCGAGGGATTGGACTATTTTTTGCGGAAATTTGACTAAACGTGCTGATTACCGTACTTATAGCAGTTTACTTTATATTTCAGATTGTCAAAACAAAAAAGGCCTCATTTAACGCTGAACCCCCATCGAATCCCGAACAAAAAGAAAAGGAAATACCTAAATTCAGTAAGTTTTTACAGATAAGGGTATGTATGCGCAGATCACATTAGTTTTAATGTCACTCAAAGCTGAGTAATGCCGCGTGGTGACGGCAAAGCAGAATACAATTGTCACCACCCCAAATATCTCCCGCGGGTGTCGTACAAGGCGACTAAGGGTTAAAACTACTTTCTCTGTTCTGTGGTTAAAACAGTGATGAGGAATGGGCAGCAGCGTTCTTCTTATACCACCTAGCAGTGTACTGCGACTTTAGTGCCCGATAAATGGCAAAAGGTTCATTTGTGCAAGCAGATGGAGAGATTGATCGGGAAATTACAAACCGGATCAACGCAGGTTGGATGAAATGGCGACAGGTTACAGCAACTACATGCGACCCAAGAATGCCACTAAAACTAAAAGGAAAGATATATAAGTCTGTTATAAGACCTGTCGTTATGTACGGATCGGAATATTGGGCTGTGAAAAAGACGGATGAAAGAAAATTGCATGCGGCAGAGATGAGAATGTTGAGATGGATGTGCGGAGTGACAAAAATGGACAAAATACGGAATGAGTACATAAGAGGGAGTCTGAAAGTGGTGCCAGTAACAGAGATGATGAAAGGGAGCCGTTTAGCTTCGTATGGACATGTTATGCGACGTGATACTATGAATGCAAGTAAGAAAGTTATGGACATGAATGTTGATGGATGTAGAAGTAGAGGAAGACCACTGAAAAGATGGATGGATTGTGTGAGGTGTGATATGAAGGTGATGGATGTGAATGAGGAGATGACGAGTGACAGAAGAGAATGGAAAAAGAGGACATACTGCGCCGACCCCACATAAGATGGGATAAGGGCAGGGCGATGATGATGATGAAATGGCAAAAGGCTCGCCACCTATTCACCTCTGCCTAACCCTTCGGGGATATTGGTGTGTGATTTATGTATTTATTTAAGTAAAGCTGAGTAATAGTTTAGTCGAGTGATCGGGTTATTCGTGGTGCAGATATTGGAATTCTTTTGCAATCTAAACATTTCCTCTACCTAAAGGGGATATAAGACTGCCTAAATTGTAACATGATTTATTTCAATTTGTGCTATAAATAAATGTTTCATACATAAAGTAAACCTAGGTAGCTAAAACGGTTATGTTCATTAATTGAAATCGAATAACACTTGTCCCTAGAAATCAAACTAAACAAATGCTGAGCTGCTAGTAAGTAGTTAATAGATATTTTAAAAAGATAAATAGGTTTGAAAAAGTTCAAAAAATAATAGTTTTGATGATTTTTCGAACTTTTTCTACCCTATTTAAAATTGGATTTCATTTTTTCATTTACAGGTTTAGCAGGTTACCTTCTTCAACTAGAGGCTGCAGAAGTTTACGACGAAGAAGAAGTGGTAAAAGAATTAACCACGATGCTGTTCAGCGGTTACGAAACCATGGCCACGACGTTATTCTGCGTATTGTACCTGATGGGTTGTTATCCCGAAGTGCAAGAAAATGCTAATGTAGAGTACGTATTTGTTTAAAAAACAATTTAATACAAAGATTTTGGTGGTTCAGTCAGACGTCACTTGGTAAGTTAGTCCGATATATTTAATTGTGAACTATACGATTTTCATTTTAACATTATATAAATGTTAGAAAAATAAGTACAAAGATTTTGGTAGTTAGAAAAAGAATTTTGAAAAATTATGGTCTTGATGCGGGAATCGAACCCGCGTCCGCTGTTATCCGGGCAGGTGCCTAACCGCTCGGCCAACCAAGACACTACCTAGTATCTCCCTGACCGCTCGGCCAACCAAGACACTACCTAGTATCTCCCTGACCACTCGGCCACTACTACTACTCTACCTAGTGTCTGCCTGACCGCTCGGCCAACCAAGACACTTCCTAGTGTCTTGGTTGGCCGAGCGGCCAGGCACCTGCCTGGATAGCAGCGAACTCGGGTTCGATTCCCACATCAAGACCATAATTTTTCGAAATTCTTTTTCTAACTACCAAAATCTTGTACTAATTTTTCTAACATTGATATATTGTTAAAATTAAAATCGGTTAGTTCTCAATTGAATATATCGGACTAACTTACCAAGTGACGTCTGACTGATCCCCAATCTCATCCTTATAATTGGCACTTATAGTATGAGGGTGAGCACAGGGTGAGATTACGGAACATAATTAAATACACAGATCCACCCAATCCATAAAAAGCTAGTGGTCTTTTTAAAAAATATTTATTTAAGTTCCTTACGGTACCTTACAATTTGAGTGAAGTACGAAATAGGCACATGGGATAAAAACTGAGAAGTTTTAAATTTTGTTTAAGGAAATGTGACTTGTGACTTTTTCCGGCCCTAAATTCCAAAATAATCGTTATAAATCCAACGTTTATTCACACTCAACGCGGTCAACAACCGGTGCTTGGTCAACTATATACTGACTTAACTATGCTACTCATTGCAAAGGAAATCAAACTTTGAAATATACATATAACTTAAGTATTAATGTGATTTAAATTTGAACACTATGTAAATTTAGAAAAATTAGTGCACGAATATTGTGATTAGGAAAAGTTCGAAAAATTTTAGTTTTGTTGCGGGAATCGAACCTGCATCCTCGGCAATCCGGGCAGATGCCTACACCACTCGCCCAACCAAGACGTTGTAGTTATAAGTTAAGGTTAATATTTTCAGGCTCCGCAACGTACTATCAGGTGAGCCAGACGCGGAGGACTTGAAAAAGTTAGTCTATCTAGAAGCTGTGGTATTGGAAGCCTTAAGACTGTATACTCCGGTAACGATGGTCGCAAGAGTTGTCAATGAAGAAGTTAAACTTAGTAAGTATAATATGTATTCAGGAAATATTTAAAGCTGTCCATGTGATTGCTATAATAAAGAAATTACATTAATTACTAGTTACACACTTCAACTCGAAAGCATTTATTTAAACTCTGACGTAATATTCTGTGACATACTTCCGGTGTTCACCAACTCGTAAACAGACGATTATTATTTAACCGTCAGTTTTTGACATTTGTCTGTATGGAAGAATTGTCAAAAACTGCTCGTTATCTTTTAATCACTTGAATTACGCGGTCAGATTAGCAGCGGACGCGGGTTCGATTCCCGCCTCAAGATCATAATTTTTTGAAATTCTTTTTCTAACCACCAAAATCTTTGTACTTATTTTTCTAACATTTATATAATGTTAAAATTGAAATCGAATAACCTATACATTAGATAAGTCCTAAAGAAAACTTTACTTAAAATATTTTAATGAGTTTAATGAGTCGTAATTATATTCTCACCTTGAGAAAAACAATTATTAACATCTTATTTGTTTGCGGTTACTGGTTTCGCTAATGGTCAACAAAGAGATTCATAGAAATATTAAATTGTAGTTCCAATGCGCAAAATACGCAAATGTCCGTGCCATACATTCATACATACATAAATTACGCCTATTTCCTCGAAGGGGTAGGCAGAGGTGAACTAGCACCCACGTTTCGCCAACTATGTTAGGTCCAATAGGTGGCGAGCCTATTGCCATTTATCGGGCACAAAAGTCGCAGTACATTGCTGGTGCATTGGTGGTATAAGAGGAACGCTGCTGCCCATCCCTCATCACTGATTTATCCTTAGTCGCCTTGTACGACACCCACGGGAGAGATTTGGGGTGGTGACAATTGTATTCTACTCTGCCGTCACCACACGGCCGTGCCACACTTCGCGAATTTGTAGCCATTTGCGTGTTTGATTGCCATGTCTGGCACCGGCTTTAAACCAACTAGCAATTTAGGTGCCCGATACATGACAATAGAGTTAGGTACATATACGCTAGTAATAGTAGTTCAATTGGTACATAGGACTGAAAATCGTTAGCGAAACGTGGGTGTAAATACGTGATTTATGTAATGTAGAGGTATTCATGTATTTTTTCTTAAATATCAAAAGTTGTTTGCGGAATCGTCAATAGATGGCGTTGTTCGCAGTAAGAATTTGTTGATAACGAAGAATATGTACATTCGTTTTCAGAAAAATACACGGTCGAAGCAGGCAGTAAATGCTTACTCGGTTTATACGCTATTAACCAACATGCGACGTGGGGCGAAGACAAAGATAAGTTTAGGCCTGAGAGATGGCTGGATAACATCACAACCAAAGACAGGGTGGTAGCATTTGGTATTGGAAAACGGAGCTGCGTAGGTATGTATTAGATACTATAGTATTGTACAGCTATCACCAGGCAGCCTTCACAGTATACAGAATTGTCAAATATCGCCAATCGGTCGTCAACCTTAAGGCTAGGTACACACGGCATTGTACGGCACGTTTTTTTGCAGGATTAACCTTACCGAATTAAGTAGTGGCTCATACATTGAGTATAGAACCTTTCACACGTGTACGTTTTTATGCAGGACAGGGGACGTGTGAACCTAGCCTTACTTGTTTGGCTTTACGTACAAAGTTACTATTTGATGCGATGGTGTGGTTGAAAATTTGCAATCGAGTAGTTGAGGCATTTAATAAGCAACTGAACACATAATGTGATCAAAGGAATGAACTTTAAAAAAGTTCATCGTCATCATAACCAGCCTTTATTAAATGTGGGGACTGCCATTTTACAGGACTTTCCTATGGAACGCAGAATGGCGGATTGCCATTGTGGGTATTAACCACTGCAGATGCAGCCCGGACCAATGGCATAACGTGTCTTCCGAGCCCGAGGAAGTATCGAGATTGTATATTTTTAGCTAACCATCGAATTACATTCTGTTCTATGCCTCCATCCAAAGAAAAGGCCTGTACCCCAACAGTGGGGACATTATCTGGTGGTGATGATGATGATGAAACAAAGCAGGTACTTACCCGATTCTCCGTGTTTTCAGCTAAGCAGTTCTCGCACCTATGCATAATGAAAATACTGGTTCGTTTACTCAAGGAGTTCGAGATAACTGTTGTGAAATCCGACATGAATCTGAAAGTCGAACAGAAGATGTTCCTAACCCCAGAAACTGGCAATTTCATAGCTCTAAATGCTAAGAGGGTGTGATTGTGATGGAACGATAAGTAAGTCCTTTCCGTGGTAATACGATAGATAGGTCAAAATAAAAATGGTGACATTAATAAAACTGCAATAGGAATATATATATAAATAAATAAATTGATATAATATTAAGTGTATAGATAGATTACATAATAGGAATAGATATAAATAATGAAATTGATATAATAATAAATGTTAGATTCGACAGATTACTGTTGATTCATTATATTAATAGTATATTGAATAATGTGATAAATAGGATGTAATCTAATGTTTTGTGATGTAATGTAAATCAATATAATGTTATCTATAATAGCAGAGCCTTCAGCAAGGGGCGCTACATTGTTTTATACCATCCTTGAATATAGAATAGAAACCAACTAAAATTGAATCTCTTTGAAGATCTTCAGATTTTTTGATTTTTGTATTTATGAAGTTAATTAAATTAATAATTCTGTTATAATATGACTTTAGATGTTTTATTTTATGTATAAATACATATTTATTAAATGAAATTAATATTATTTTTTCCGTTTTTAATTTAATTAGAGATATATACAAAAATTACCCATCTCTGGTGTGTCATACTTACCTAGTACCTGCCCTTCTAAATACCCGGAAGAAGAACCTATATAAGTCACAATTATCTTATATGGTTTGACTTGTTACATCATAATATTATTTTGATAAGTAAATATCATTGATGTGTAGTATATATACACTTTGAACAGACATGAGTCTGTCTGTTCGTTAGCTAGAGACATATTCCAAGCGGACTCAGGAAGAAGCATAAAGGATTATGAGGTAGGTGTAGGTAACTATATAAGTACTTATTTTTTGTCATAATTAAGCAACTAAGTATTTTAGCCGCAAGTAATTGATATTTGTTTATCCACAAAATCTTATTTGGAGGAGCGTTGGGACATTTTTTTTAATATTACCGTTTCGTTTTGACCAAAATTGTTGTTAGTTATGTTCATAGGCCAAAAATCAGTAGGTATCTTAAAAAATCTCTATCTGATTTTTGTGGCGGGAAGGCACGAACTCAGAGGCTTCAGCTGGACTGTGATCTAAGCCGCCGCCTTGGTGAAAGGGCGTGATCATGATCCAACCCATGTTTTAAATAATAAATAACATACATACATACATACATAAATCACGCCTATATCCGCGAAGGGGTAGGCAGAGGTGAACTAGCACCCACGTTTCGCTAATTATTTTAGGTCCCATGTAATAGGTGGCGAGCCTATTGCCATTTATCGGGCACAAAAGATGCAGTATTATTGCTAGGTGTTATAAGAGGAACGCTGCTGCCCATTCCTCATGACTGATTTATCCTTAGTCGCCTTGTACGACACCCACGGAAGAGACTTGGGGTGGTGACAATTGTATTCTACTCTGCCGTCACCACGACTCTCTCTGCCGTCATAACCGAGATGCCGGAAACGAACCCGCGTCCTCTATAATCTAGGCAGATGCCTATACCACTCGGCCAACCCGAACTTTAGTTAATTTGCCGAAATTTCTCTAACCATTCAACTTCATATTGTAAGCCAACGGCTACCCTCGCAATGTAGAAAGAAATTTCTAACATAACAAGTTTTGGTTTGATAATTTTGTTACGAGTTGATTTTTATTTAAACAATAAATAAAATGTTAAAAAGAATAAAACAACGAAAATAAAGTGCGAATTTTTATGAATCCATAAGCGGAAAAAATAAAAATAAAATATTCGATTCCAACAATATTTTTTCTAACATTTTATATCATGTTCAAATAAAAATCAAATCGTAACAGAATTTTAATTGCATGGGACGGCTTGATGACCCCAAGCTCCCCTAATTGCAATCCCGTAGAATATTAATTAACTATTTATAACTAAGGTTTTAATTTCGTTACCTCACTGTTTTTCGAACACTAAGCGAAAATGCTCGGGTACATAGTTTTAGGTTTATTTTCCTGGTTCGTATTGAATGTCCTGTGGTTTGGAAAGGGCAAGGTTAAACTGCCCCCACGCTACCCTGGGGCGCTGCCTCTAGTGGGGCATGCACCTCTTATGTTAGGAGGCGGAGAACGTAAGTTTTTATAACTTAGATGTTTATACCTATTTTAATTTTAATCTGAACATTATATAAATGTTAGAAAGATTAGTATACAAAGAATATTGTTGTTAGGAAAAGTTCGAAAAAATATAGTCTTGATGCGGGAATCGAACCCGCGTTCTCTGCGATCCGGGCAGATGTTTGGACCACTCGGGCAACCAAGACGTAGTAACGTCGTGGTTGGCCGAGTGGTACAGGCATCTCGTGCAGTCCTGCCCGGCTAGCATGACCACCGAAACACGACATTATATAGCCATTTATCGCGTTGAACAGTAAAAATTATTGGATTTTAGCACTTGAATATAAGCCTTTGTATTGAATAAGCTGTATAATAAAGGTATAGCTATTTATCGCTTTGAACTGTCGAAAATCCAATGATTTTTGTAAGTTCAACTCGATAAAAAACGGCTGTATCATATCGTGTTTGGGTGGTCATGCTAGCCGGGCTGGCCTACGGCTCGGCTAACAAACTCATACTCGACCGAACCACGATTATGTAAGCCTCTTTCAATCGCTTTCGTCTACCTATCACTCTCACACTTTGCGATTATTCTCAATGAGTAAGAGTGACAGGTAGACGAAAGCGATTGAAAGAGGCTTACATAATAACCATAAGGCCGCGAAATAGGCATGCAATTGCCTATTTCGCGGCCTTTGCAATAATGTATGATTATCATTTCAATTTCAGATATGTGGAAGTTAGTTAAAGACCTCAGCTCGTATAGTGCAAAAGAAGATGGCCTGGCTTACCTGCAACTCGGGCCATTAATGATTTACTGTAAGTAGGAACTGATTCTAAAGTGCCGCCATGTGGTGACGGCAGAGCAGAATACAATTTGTCACCATCCCCGTCTCCCCCTTGGGTATGAGTAGGGGAAGAGATGAGTCTTCTTAAGAGGGAATCGCTGTAAAATACACACTTTTCAAATTAAACCAGAAATAAATGCGATTACTATTAGTATACCTATTTATCTATCTATCCAACTTCCCTGATAGGCACCTTCTCAAAACTAGAAAATTAAGGTTTCATTAAATATACTTTCTTTTTAAACCTTACAAAGTAATCATCTTATACACTCCTTTTTCCCCTGGGGTTTAGTGCTTTTACGCATGCCCCGCGATTCCAGGGCAAAATCGCTGGGGTATTTGGCCTTGTGCCTAACCTCCCTCTTGCGCTTGCCTGCCGTCAGGCTCCACTCCGCGGCTGAACCGCGCTTGCTGCTCATAAGGCGACGGCATACGTGAGTACCGATATGCCGTCGCGACACCTCCGAGGCTTCTGTGCGGCGGGTAAAGTACCCTGCCCGTCGCTCAGGGCCTGAAAATTAGGGGGCGATGTTGCGGGCAAAAATGCGCTGGCGACGCCCAGTAGGCCTATTCCCTAACTTTTTTTGACAGTTGAAAGTAATGATCACCGAACTATTTACTAATACATTGCTGTTATCACAGGACAAGTGTCACAATAGCATTATAGTAAAGTAGTAATGGATAAGTAAATAGTTCGGTGATCATCACTTTAAACGGTCAAAAAAGTTAGCGAATAGGCCTACTGGTCTCCTCCGCCTTTGCGGATCTGCGGAGGGATCCTCTCTCTTATACATCTATTTTGTACACCTCTAGGGGTAAGTAAGGTGATCCCAAAGGTAGAGGTAAGATGATCCCTATGATCATCTTACCGCCATTCCGAGTAACAAATATTTGTTTTAATGAAGTACACAATAAAAATAACGTCTGCATAATTATTTCCGATTTCGTAAACTAAGCCATGTCGCTAAGGCCGGTCATCGGATTAGTGACAAAAGTTCCACCGAGCTTTGGAAGGCACGTTGAGCCGTTGGTCCCGGATGCACCTGCATTCGTTAATACCCACCAACCCGCACTGGGCCAGCGTGGTGGGTTATGGCCTAATCTCCCTATATTCTTCCATCCTTATAGAAGACCCTTGCAGTGGGGACATTAAGAGGGCTGGTGATGATGATGATGCAGAAAGCACGCCTTTCTCCTCTCAGGGGCAGACAGAGAGGTGTTTCAACACCAATTCAACGACTTTTGCTTTCTGCTATGTCAGTCCCATAGTACCCTAACGTACTTAAATGTTTACAGTTTCGTTCAAATATACAATTATAACTACAAAGAGACAATTATTGATGACGTATATATTACAGATTAGTTTAGCTTCATTAGATGTTGGGTCAGCTAAGTAACATTGCAATGCACCCATGTCAATATTACTCATCCGAAGATACCTCATTGTCATAAATTCACTACTAATTTAAAAAAAAACTTATTTTATAGCTATCTGTGACCCGGACGACTATGAAACGGTGACGAGTAGGTGTCTAGAGAAGAACTTTTTCTACCGAAAGTTTCTGGGACGTTGGGTCGGCGATGGTCTAGTTGCTGCGTCAGGTAATTCAAACATAATACGCTGCCATAATATAATATTATTACCTGACCATAAAGTGGACTTTTCCTCCCGATACGCGTACTGAAAATTCCACTTCACGTGAGAGTGACTGGTAGACTAAGACGATTGCAATCGGCTTGCAGAGTTAGGTCGCTGATCTGAGACATTCTTTGTTCTAACGCTCTTGGTTCTACTATATTTTGTTCTACTACAAACTCACTCCTATCATCTAGCTAGCCCAAAATGCTAGTTATTATATTAAATTAAATGCCAATTTGTTTTGCGAACCCCTACAAACCACCTTACTTAACACCTTATTGTATATTCTTGGTTTTGCAATAAAGATATTGAGTAAGTAGCATAAGCACTTGTGTTATGGATAAGTACTAGAATCTAGATGATAGACAAACTTTAATTTATAATAATCATAATAATTTTGAAAATAGTATTTGTATTAATATATTACATAAAAATACTTATATTGTAATATTGAAGGGAAAGAGCTCCCCTATCTAGCATAAAAAAACAAAATTGTGTCTTTGTGTTTTTGCTGTCTACACTTTGAGTAGGTACCATGGACTTATTAAGTATTACTTTCTACTAAGTAATAATAAGTCCATGGTAGGCACACTAACTTTATTGAAGTTGGCAGGTATCAGCATCATAAGTAGATTAACACTTATTAATAACTCTTAATACCATGTCACAAAAAGTTATTCGTACAAATTGGTCGCAAATATTACCGCGCGTTCGCTGTCTTTGGTATGACAGTAGGCTAAAGTGGTAATCGACTTATGATGCTGACCGGACACTAATTCTATTGCAGTTGCAACATGGAAACGCCATACAAAATTGCTCGGGCCTCTTTTCACCCAACAAGTTCTCAGTAGTTACATTGGTGTTTACAATCAACAAAGTCGGGCGTTGTTAAAAGTCTGCGACGCGTTCGCCGGCAAAGGGCAGTTTGACTCGCGGGATACAGTGAGACGTATAGCTTTGGAAGCGATAATACGTAAGTGTATGGTTAAAAATAGAAGTTCCATTTTTCTTATTTATTTCCTCTTAGCTATCACCACAGCCCCCGTAGCACAGGACGTGGACACATCTCTTTCGGGGGACAGAAAATATTTTCCTCTCGCTCTAACTCCCACTAAATCCCGAGACAAAACACTGTCAAGTGGTGGAGAGAGACTTGTCCACGTCCCCGTGCTAGGCCCACAGCTTTTACAATACTTGTCTTCAGAAATCAAATCAACCATTCGTTTCTTCTTTTTTTTCTTCTTTTTTATGTCGACATCCATCATGATCATGTCTATCCCTTTTTATATTATTAGCTCGATGGCCCGCGCTCTTCCTACGATTTCGTGAACTATAAGTTCACTCACGAAATAAGCAGTGTTTGCTAAGCTGGTCATTGGACCGATAACCAAAATATATTATCTCAAATTACTCGGCCTTCGTTGTTCCCGGCTGCATTGCATCTGCATACCCATCAATATACACTGGACCACCATATTTTATTCTGCCATGTAATAAAAATAATTCGATGCATATTTTACTCCGAGATATTAAAATGCAATGCAATTAAAATAACCGGTTACTATTTTTAACTGATTTAATGACATTTGAGGTATAAAACAAACGACAAATAAATTAAAGCAACTTACTGTCGCACTCAGAGATGTCAAATAACGTTAATGACAAAATTAGTCGCTATTCTTGCCGGCTCTATGGTTTATTTAGATTTGAATGACAATTTTTGACATTAAACACTCATTAAAGTTCATTGACGTTTCTGAGTGCGGCAGTTAATAAATTATTGTAAGTTATTCTGTGAAGTTTCATAGAGCATTATTGGCTGTAGGGCCTCAGAATTTTTGTTTATAAAAAAAATTACTTGAAAAGAACTTAAGAAAATTTAGAAGTGAAAAACTATTTTCTGTTCTAATTCTAATTCCCCCAGTAACAACATTTGGCCTCGACGTAGAAGATCATGGCAAATTAGACGAATACGTAAGGACAGTGGATATTCTAACGAGCATATTCACACAAAGAGTGCAAACTTTTTGGATGCATCTGGATTCACTCTATAATTGGTCAGAGCTAAAAAGGAAAGAGGAGGAGGCGTTGTTTGTGGTCAATGGATTTTGTGAGAAGGTAAGTAGGTACGTAGGTAGGTAGCTACCTAGGTACCTAATACCACATGAGTACCTAGGTAAACAGAACCGTTTATTTACTCATGTGCTAATTAATACATTACAATACGTTCTCATCGATATTAGGTTACGTTACCATTATAATGATAAAATTGTTAGCTGGCATTGGCAATGCTTATAGCATGACCTAAGAGCAAATAAAAACAAAAAAATTACGTCAGAACTCAATTATTTTATGAAATTCTATTAATACCAGTGACGTCTATTAATAAGTACGCTGGACTGAATACTTCTACTAAAATGACAAACGTTTCTTGAGCCGATTTCAAGCGCTCCATCGAGCGGCATTTATATATAGATAATAGGTCTGTACTGCCTATTATCTATATATAAATGGCAGAAGAAGTATTAATCACTGACCTCTATTATACAAGTGTGCTGAACTGTAGTTTGTCATCCAAAAAATGAAGCCAATTTGATTATCGCCATCTTGGCGCTGATGGCACTGGTTTACGAAGGTGATCGTCCACGGAACTAATTTAAAGATGCATTTGTAATGTCAAATGAAAAGCAACAAACGTCAAATTTAGTTCAAATAAAAATCAAATACCTACATACGACAGAGCACGAGCGGACAAAGACTGAATATTTAAATATTGAGGTGCAAGCTTGTAAAATTAACTATGTAGGTACCTACTAATCTAATGTCTGAAATAGGCACAGATAACATTAACTGCCGCACTCAGAGACGTCAAATAACGTTAATGAGTACTTAACGTCAAAAAATGACAACTAGTCGCTATTCTTGCCGGGTCTATGGTCTAGATTTGAATGAAATTTTTTGTCATTAAATACTCATTAAAATTAATTGACGTCTCTGAGTGCGGCAGTTAATTAATTTAATTAAAATTATCTACCGATCATACAACATAATTAAGAACGTCAAAAAAGGAAAATTAAAGGGTAGAATTTTTCATTTTCGTCATTAATCAGCATACTTTACTTAGAATTTGAGCTAGAAATTGGTTTCAGTTGATACAACGCAAAAAAGAGGCAAAGAGAAATGGAATCGTGACTGAAGACCAAGAAGGTGAGCCGTGGGTGGTTTCTTTCGTCTGCTTATTCTTGGTTCTTTCAAATCCATCACTTATTTTAACGATTATTTATCACTTTTCGACTAAAAATACCATGTCATGGCGTGCCGCCAATCTGTGCCGGCCCTTAGAATGAGATTATCAATAAGTCGAAGAAGAAGCCGTAGAGTAACATGAAAAATATATTTCTCAATTACATTTAAAGGGAAGTTCAAAGGCTTCATAAATATGATGATCGACGTATTAGAAGCTGGTGAGATGACTCCGCAAGAAGTCAGGGATGAGGCCAACAACATAATATTCGCTGGCCACGGTACTATCGCCGTTACAATGCTCTTTTGCCTCATACTTATTGGATCTCATGAAGAAGTGCAAGACAAGATTTATTCAGAGTAAGTCAATTTATTTTTTTTACATGTTCGTTCAGTTTTACCCGTAGCCATGCCGGTTACGATCTGGTTGCCATGGTTACGTCAAATGTTTGACAGGAAAGCTGTTTAAATGGGATCGCAATTTTTCCAATTTTCTCACCTTTCCTGCCTTGCCTGGCCCAAAACAATCATTTCAAAACCAAAATCACCTAAATCGGCCCAGCCGTTCTCGAGTTTTATCGAGACAAACGCACTGCAATTCATTTTTATAAAGATATATAAGATTGTCTATCTTCCAGAGTGCCTTATTCTGTGACTTTAAGTAAACCAAATAGTGACGGATATCGGTGCCTTTTTATTAGTCCTCTATTAGGACCCACATACACCGATCCGTTACAAGTCTTCTCCTAAAACTGTTAACACTGTACTTATTAGGAAAACCTGGGGGCCTACCGCCTAACTCGATTGCTGATGATAGCTATATTGCAATGCACTGCCTACGGCTATAGCAGCCATCCTGAATTTTTAGGCGGCACGGATTTTGTAGCAAATTCATACAAAATCATTCGGTAATCATTCGTTCAAAGCTATCGCTAATAGTTTAGGTACATTTGGTGCGAAATGACAGCATGACGTCATAAACTATAGCTTTTGCTTTAGCAATTGAGTTAGGCGGTAGGCCCCCTGGAGCTGTCTTTGGAACTAAATGTTCCCATACCCCCTTATTATAAAATATGGAAATATTAAAATAGTAAGTCACAATTTAAAACTGATGCTGGCACTTACCTATATTTGCTTAATGAAAGACAGAGTTAGCATCAATTTTAAACCATGACTAACTTCAATCCATGTTTTATAATAAGGGGGATAGTCTGTGGTAACTTGTTAGCTAGAGTTCGTTCCACAAAAGAAGTCCCTCTAATAACATCATTTCCGCTCTTATTGCAAAGAGTTAAGGTTTAAGCCACGGGACTTCTTTCGTGAAACGGACTATACATACTACAGTTTTGTCCGTTTCAGGATCCAGAGCGTATTCAACGGTACAAACAGGGATGTCGAAAAGGAGGATCTATCCAGATTGCCTTATCTAGAGGCAGTTATAAAAGAAGTGGGCAGACTGTATCCTACAGCTCCAGTCATTTTCAGATATCTGGACCAGGATGTGAAATTAAGTAACTACTTATTTTAATTTTTCTCTACAGAGCGCTTATTTTTTATTTTATTTATCTTTAAGAATGATGTGTAATGTTTCTAAGGAGCGAGGTTTGGTCGAAGATTGGATTATTTGATGATGGAAAGAATTAGTTTAAGCGGTTAGCTATTAAGTACCTATTCTACAAAAGAGTGTAAAAAAAAAATTGTTTATACTTTTTGTTGACTTAAATTGCGGTAAAATTAAATGTTCTCTAGATAATATGAAGAGTAGCGTATCTTATGAATATTTAGGTTTTTTATGTTGTTTTTTAAGTTTTTATATTTTTAACATTTAAAGTGGTTTAAAAAAACCTTCACTACGAGACCAAAATCGAAATCTCAGAAAAAAAATCACTTTCCCATACTAAACTGAGAACCAGCTGACATCAGATTTTATGGGGAAGTATTTTTTTTGAGATTTTGATGTTGGTCTCTTAGTTAAAGTTGTTCATTTTGGTGGCCTAAATAACCCCTTTAAATATTACTGCACATTTCTTTTACACCTTGTATATATAGAATGGAAAGTTGAGATGGGACGTTGGTGTCAAAGATTGTTGTAATCCTTTAGGAATGGGATCGAATGGCATTAATAAAATAACTAAATTCTGACGATTTTCTCGCTGACTGTACATTATATCAAAAATCTGTGAATGTCGATTGTCATTACTCAAAAAGTTGGGAAAGGTCTCGTAAGACCATTTCCGCGTGGCAGCAAGGGATCTAGTAGCTGCCCTTAATGCCCCATCTCAACTTCCCACCCTGTATAGATATTATGTAGAATAGGTATGATGACTAAATTTGAAAAACTACACCATGTTTTTCTTAAGTTTCTTTACCCAAAATAAATAATATTTTTGTAAAAACTTTCGATTTTGATAGAAAAAATTGAATGATGAAATTAAAATTTCCGCCAAAACGCCAAAATAGCAATGGCGTCTGTGTGACGTCACTATTCCGTAAAAAGGCCAGTTTCTTTACTAAACCAGTGAATTTGATTGGCAAATAAAATGTCAAAATGGAGATAACTAAATAATGACGTCACGCGTCGTTTTTAGCAAATATGGCGGATTACTAGCATTGTACTTTTATTTTTATAAAATAAATATCAATTTCAAGTATAATCTGATAACAAGTGACTATTAACGAATCTCCATATCCTAAATTACTATTATAGGTATATTATCATATCAGTTATTCTTTTTTAGTGTCATCATCCCTAAATGTTCCTTTTCCACTTTCTCAGAAAACTACACGATGAAATCGGGTCACAATTGCATAGTGATGCTGCACGAGTTGAATCGCCACAAGATATGGGGGCCAGACAAGGACGAGTTCCGGCCGAGCCGTTGGCTAGAGGACTCTTTGCCCCCGAACGCTACCACTTACACCGGTTTCGGCGCTGGCCGAAGAGCTTGTGCAGGTATTAACTAACCCCCAAATAGAAACAATCCTAGCTAGGAACATCCCATCATTTGTAGACAGCGCCCAGCTAAAAATTCATGTAAATTGGAAGGCCTTAATAGGACTTACTTGGGGCTAGTCACAATAGATCTCCATAGGTCGCAGTGACGCAAACAGCCCCGAAACATCGAAATAATAAAAACTAACCCCCAATACATGCATACTCATTCTTCCGCCCATGAGGAGTTACTCTGGAAGTTTATTTCGTTCGTTCGGGTCAGATTCAAGTTAATCGTTCGGAGTTTCAGAGTAGACCTGCTGTTCCCAGTTTATCTGGTATCAGCTTAGTTATTGCCCGTTTTGCCAAAGTTCCTATATTCTTCCATCTATAAGAAAGGCCTATACTGTACACCCAGCCCGGTTAGCATGGCCACCGAAACACGATATGATTTAGCCATTTATCGTGTTTCGGTGGTCATGCTAACCGGGCAGCAGTGGGGACATTAAAGGGCTGGTGATAATAAAGATACATACATTAATCACGCCTATAGCCCCGAAGGGGTAGGCAGAGGTGAACTAGCACCCACGTTTCGCCAGATATGTCAAGTCCCATGTAATAGGTGGCGAGCCTATTGCCATTTATCGGGCACAAAAGTAGCAGTACATTGCTAGCCTAGGTGGTATAAGAGAAACGCTGCTGCCCATTCCTAATCATATTCAGATTTATCCTTCTATAATAATGATGATATACTGTTATCGTCGTGAATCGTCAAATAAATGCGTTGAACATTGGAAACGTGTGTGTCAAAGTCAAAAGGTGACAATTATGATGAAAATACTTCACATCCTTACTTTGCAGGTAGATCATACGCCATTATGTTCCTGCTGACGGCATTGGTGCATTTCCTACGGCAGTACAAAGTAACAGCAGACCACACCAAATTGGAATGCAAACTGGAAATCATTCTGAAGCCGGTCGCCGGGCACCTAATAAGCATTGAACGTCGACACGCTGTATAAGGGTTCCGTACACTGACCGCTAAAAAACAAGTACGCTGGACTGTTAGGTTGTCATCCAAAAAATGAAGCCAATTTGATTATCGCCATCTTGGCGCTGATGGCACTGGTGTACGAAGGTGAATGTCCACGGAACTAAAATAGAGCTGCATTTGTAATGTCAAATACAAGCAACAAACGTCAAATTTAGTACCCTTGCCGCTCGATGGCACAAGAAACATTTGTCATTTTAGTAGAAGTATTCAGTCCAGTGTATTTAAATAATAGAGGTCAGTGGTTGCGTAGAGGATTTGCTGTGTTTGTTAAATATATCTTCATTATCATCTTGTCCCCCTAATCCCACGTCTTGGGATGTCGGCAGTATGTTTTTCTATCCATTCACTGCAGCTATCATTTCTCATATTCTTCTTCTTCCTGTTCTGTCCCTATATTGTGTAAGCCGAGTTCAGTTGCTTTGACCCGTCTCTCTCAGTCATTGAGAATACTAGCAAAGTGTGACAGTGACGGGTAGACCAAAGCAACTAAAATCGGTTTACATAATACGGGGTCTGTTCCCAGTTTACCTGAGGTCGCGCAGTATGTTCCTCTTCCATTCATATCGGTCAGACGCCATCAAGCCATCCACACCCTTTTGATTCATATCATCCATCAAACCGGAAAGATGCAAGAGATGAATGAATGTATAAACAAGAGATGGAAAAGAAAGGGCTATGTCGAGAGACCGACATAGGTTTTGACATAGGTCAAGCTCATAGCTCTAGGTTTTGGCTTAGGTTTTACAGTCGGCCGCCTGCCTGACACCAACCCTGTTTGGGTATGCTGTTGTTGGTAGTTTGCCCTCCACCATTCGGGTGTTCCAATATGCTTTATTGGTCTTACTGCCGCACTCAGAGACGTCAAATAACGTTAACGAGTACTTACTGTCAAAAAATGACAATTCAAAACTAATCACTATTCTTGTCGGGTCTATGGTCTAGATTTGACATTAAGCACTCATTAACTTTGATTGACGTCTCTGAGTGGGGCAGTTAGTCGACTTTTACGACACGGGCTGGCACATTCTACGTTATTTTTTTCGGTCCTTCCTCTTCCTCTCAATCCCTCAACAATCATACTCATATCTCTTTTAGTCATATTCATATCGTTTCTTTTTATAAACAAGTTCATACCAAGCCAAACGATTCCCTTTTATCTTCTCTGTCAATGGTGCTACTTTCAAATTATATTACCTCATATAATATACTCATTCCTACACATATCATATACAGTCACCGTGACCTGTTGTTAAATAAATAAGTGCTAATTAACCAATCATCATACTAACCTTAAAAACTACCAATTGGCGACTAAAAATTGTGATATAAACAGCACATCACTTTTCGAAACATTTTTTGACTAATTTTCTTTGTATCGAATAATTTTTTTGCCTTTTTTCTGTATCCCGAATAAACATTGATTTTTTGTTAATACTCTAGTCGCCTAATTATGTACATAATATTTCTGTCAGATCGTTTCAATATAATTGCCAATAAATTAAAACCGAAATTGTTGTATGTGGTTTTCTCTACCCATCTACCCTCCTATTGGTTCACATTTCGCACACGTAACACAGACCTCCAACTTCGATCATCTACATCTTTGTAGATAATTGAAGACCTCCAAATACTATTTTATTTTTCAGAAACATAAAAGTTAAGGAGTGCTAGAAAAACACCTATTTAACAAAAGGTAAATTTTATTCTTAGTCTATTCAACATCTATCGAAAAAAAAACTTAACTGTAATATGAGAAACGGTTTCGACCCACCATATTTAAACCTTATAGTAAATGCCCTTTGATCAAATCAGAAGTAACCAAATACTTGTTCCTTCATTCGAGTTGCACTTAAAAACTGACAATAGATGGCGCTAAGCGCTAAACCACAGTTTGACTGTTGACTCGTCCTGAAATTAAATAAAAATAATTTATAATGTCCTTTTTAAAGCATATTGTTTGTATTTGAGAAGACAGTACGGCTAATCTATGCAAAGTAAATTCACGATTATTAAAACTAAAGGAATATCGATTCAATTTAATGTCAGCTTTACGTCTTTGCAGATGAGGCACATAACACTGCATCAGATCCTCATTGTCAACAGCACAATGATGCTACCACAAAATGTAATATTTTTGACTTTGTGCTTTACTACAAAAATCATACACACACAAAAAACGCATAAATCCCCAAAGGGATAGGCATAGGTGTAATAAGCAATATGCCAACTATGTAAGGTCTTATGTAGGTACAAGGACAGTATGTTGCTAGAAACATGGATGCTGCTGCCCATTCCTCATAGTGTTTTGGTCGCGTTGTACGACACCCGCGGGAGAGATTGTGGTCGTGACAATTGTATTCTGCTGTCGTCATCTTATAATGCATTATCAACTATAGCAAAATTCTATGATCCTTATTGCAATATAAGTTTAATGAAAAACATTACAATGAAACATCTCTTGTATATAACGATCAGCGATCAACTAAAAATACTTACTTTCAGAGCCATCTAGTAGCAGAGAGACACAAATATTCGATTTAGTTGGCTTTATGGAAATATTCCTTGCTTTCTTTCGGGTTCGGCTTAATGGTGTCTGCGTTTGTATCCGGGTTCCAGTTGGCTGGGCACACTTGAACAACAAGAAAAAATCGTTAACATTTAGGGCGAAAATAATACTTTTTACTTTAAAATAAGTACTTTTTATTTCCATAGGTTTTTAAAATGTTCAGGAAAGAGTTTAGGCAGGCATTGTTGTGGAGATAATTAATTTACATTGTTACTTATCACCTTCATGCGCTATGCCCTATCTGAGGCTGAATGTTTCCTCTTTCATTCATATCCGTGAAATGTCATCAAGCCATCCACCCGTTTTAATTCATATCATCGATACCACGGGGTACATTCTGAGGGTTGGTGTCTGATAGTCAGTTGACAGGAAATACCTAACCAAATACTCGATTTCAATAATAATAATTACCTTTCTGCCCTATTCCCTGATTACCTGGGATTGGCGCAGTATATTTTTTTCCTCCATCCATATCGGTCAGACGTCATCAAGCCATCTTCTTTATGATAATTAATATTCAAAATAAAACAAAAATTGTAATTCATATTGAAAATATACTACATAAATAACCATGACGCGAGAGCAAATGTCCGTGTTCATCACAGCAGTATTTGCTCCTACCAGGATTCGAACCCGAGACCTCTCTTGGCCAATAGCCTGCTATCAGACTGTTCAATCAAATCGACTGTCATAGGAATGGGAAGTCGCAATAAATTTTCATTACATAAATAATTTCCAACCTCTTTCCAATATACAAATAACAATCAAATATTACCTTCTCCATGTTTGTCTGCGAACATGAAGGCTTTGACCAGTCTCAGAGCTTCCTCCACAGAGCGACCCACTGGTAAATCATTAACAGACAAATGCCTCAGGATACCATTCTTGTCAATGATGAACATTCCTGGAAAGTTATGAAAAAAAAAATCAAATAAGGATATTATTTTTTATGCTAGACAGGGAAGCCTTTGCCCTTGATGGTAAGTGACGATAAGGGCTGAAGATGGAATCGAGCTTCACCTGGAACCCTCAACCACAGAGGGGCTGGCTGTCTTATCACAATTGTCGGAACACAATACTCATGATGCTGTTAACATTATTATTATGACTACAGATTTTTTATAAGATGGTGGTAGCTAGCCAGGCGGACTTGAAAGAAGTCCTCACACCAACCAAGCCGAGTACAAATTTGTACCCCCCTGGGGATCGGACCCGGGACCCCTGGATCTTATTTCCGCTGAGCGAAACACATTAAAAATAAATAAAGTGACTAAGGTTATAAAAATCTATATTATTACCGTATAGGTTACTGTTATGACTTACTTACCACGTAGAGCAAAGCCATCGTCAAGAAGCACACCATAGTCTTCCGATATTTTCTTTTTGTAGTCAGCTAGTAGGGGAATATCTAGTTTACCCAGACCACCATCCTAGAAAATAATTATTATAATTGATTTAGACTAATACATTTACTAAATGCTTTTCAATACTTTGGATTGAAATAAAGTGTTGGTCCCTCCTTTCTTACTAAGTTCACAATCTTTGTAGCATTCTATGAATTCACCGTGCGGTTGCAGGGTCCATAGTGTGGCAGAGAGGGGAGTCAGTGGCAGCGCCTGGGACTTATGACCCAAGTATAGGTTTACGGTGTAGCTTATGGCACATTTTACAAGTGTAACCTACACTATTAGATTAATATTGTAGAATATTGATATTACATGGTGGCTATCAAGATTCCTAAACTATTAGGAGCATGCAAAGTGTTCACATTATCAATCATTGTCACTAAAGTATTAAATTAACCTTAAAATGTTTGCTTTTCGTACTGTGTGTGTAGGTAGTACATGCTTATGGAGTTGCAGCCACAGTAGTATAATTTGGATGTTAACAGTAATATTGATTACTGGTAGTAAATTTATCATCATAACCACTGTCAGTAATAGGTAAACAACTAGAAAGTGTATTACTTGTCCCTTCATTGGCTCAGAATAAAGTAGGCTAACCCCCGAATACAGAAACGCCAATCAAAGTTTAGAGTCTTGCTTAAAATTTAAATATTGTCACAATTGACGTTTATTCATACAAATTCTGACAGGTAATGTCCACTTATGTTTTTAAGCAGTGCCCCAAATTTGATTAGCGTTTCTGTATTCGGGGGAAAGTAGATAGGATAAAGATAAAATCTTTATCCTATCTACAGTTTTATTCATCTACAGTTTTTTTATATTAGCTTACAAGATCCCATTGTTGGGCAATGGCCTCCCCCACAGTCCTCTATGTCAAGCAATCCAGAGCCAATTCCATTTACTTAAAAAAAGTGGGTAGTTTGATATTTCTATGGAAAGTCATTCTTTATTGGTACCAACCTGAATAACTGTCATGATACATATTGCACGTTTTAATGAATTACATGAACACAGTAACCATAATGAAAGAATATGGCCCAGCAGTTCAGTGTGATTTACAACTAAACAAAAAGAAATTTCTTTTACCTTCCTTAGTGTGTTAATCCATGCAAGGTGACTGAACTCTGAATCTGTTGATACACCAATCACTTGACAACCAATGTTCTCAAATTCTTTTGCTTTATCGCTGAATGCTTTCAGTGTGATTTACATCTAAACAAAAAAAAAATCTTTTACCTTCCTTGGTGTGTTAATCCATGCAAGGTGACTGAACTCTGAATCTGTTGATACACCAATCACTTGACAACCAATGTTCTCAAATTCTTTTGCTTTATCGCTGAATGCTATCAGCTCAGTCGGACATACAAAGGTACTGTAAAAAAAACCATGTAACAAATTAAAATTGCTTAGCTAAACAAAAGAAATATACAACTACCTACGAATCAATATTAGGTCAGTGTGGTGATAACCCACCACATTGATCTAGTGCGGATTGGTATGTATAAAATAAACAAAATATTAAATTAACTTACAAGTCCAATGGGTAGAATAAAAGAACAACATATTTTCCAGCAAAGTCTGACAGCTTTAATGTGTTGAATTCTCCATTCACAACAGCTGTTGCTTCAAAATGTGGTGCAGACTTTTGCACTTTAGGCGAAAAGGCTGCACAAGCTGTGGACAAAATATAAATTTATGTGATATGATTTTTATTTGAACATTTAAGACAAATAGTGTTAAAAAAATGTTCATAAAAATATTATGTACAGGAGTAGAGGACATTACATAGCCACTATGATTGCGGAGGTTGCAAGTACGATATGATCCGGATTTTTTAGGTATCAAGATATTGAAGATGAAATATGAATTGTTTAAAAGTAAAGCAATTAAACATATATTTTTTAAGTGAATACACATTATAATTAGGATTTAGAAAATTTCTATTGTGATAAGTGCGTTTTCAGTATTTTTTTCCTTCTACCTTATATATCAAAATATGTTGATGTTCATGTAAATTTGTGGGACACTGTGGAATGGTTAATTTTTTTTAGGTACAAAATTAATGAAGTGTTACTCTGAATTGGTTAAAAATTTATTACAATACAAGTAATTCAAAATTATAATTTTTAATTACTTGTATTGTAATACTTCTCCTATCTTACATAACAAAACATTGTTATTTTGTAAATTTATGGATAGCAATACTCACAGGTCGAAAAATTTGCATGCCTCAAGGTCGCAACCGCTGGCGTGAGGACCTAAAAATAAACCACCCGTATTTTAACCAAAAATCTTTAAAAAAAATAAAGAGGGTAAAGAAACATACGAACTAACCTTGCGAGTCAGCTGTTTTACAAAGAAAGACATTTTTTTATCAAGCTGTGATCTAAATTACAGGTAATCTTTATGAACCGAAGTTATTTATTGCTTAGATATTGTATAAAAGGTAAATGAACCTTTATCGGCACAACTTAGGCAAAAACCGCAAGTGAAATCCAATTCAATGCCGCTCGCTGAACGAACACAAATTAGAAAAGTGTGTCAGTCAACCAGCTGTCATGTCATTCAGTTAGCTTGACAATGACAATTGACATTTCTGACATATGCTGATGACATTGACGTTGACATTTTGTTTCTTTTTTGTTTTGTTAGTTTAGTTTTAAAATTCTCCCTATATTTTAGGGAAGGCAAAGGGTCTAGCCCATACAGCCAAGTCTTTAGTGTATATTTTATCTGTAGTCGTATGAAATAATGAGTGGGTGAAATGTATGAATGAAATGAATTTTACGTTAAAATATGGGTGCCACATATTTTAACGCATCTAGGGAGTGCTTGGCGCGAATTGAATAGTAACAGAGTTAATGATGGTGCTTGATGAAATGGATAAAACCACTTTTTATAGTGATCTTCACCACAACATCAAACACATAATGAGACTCATTTTCAATGATTCTACATAATTGCACATCAACACGGATGCTTGTGCATCAAAATAACACCACTTTCACTGCACAAAATCCACTCTGAAACAATTTTTGAATTAGTGAAAATAAATCTGACTGACACCACGAAACGCGCCAAACACTCCTTTTTTGTTTTGTTTTTAATTCTCACTATATTTTAAGGAAGGCAAGGGGTCTAGCCCATACAGCCAAGTCTTTAGTGTATATTTTATCTGTAGTCTTATGAAATAACGAGTGGGTGAAATGTATGAATGAAATTAATTTTACGTTAAAATATGGGTGCCACATATTTTAACGCATCTAGGGAGTGCTCCGAGCGAATTTAATGGTATCAGAGTTCATGATGGTGACTGATGAGGTGGACAAAACCACTTTTTACAGTGGTTTATACCACAACATCAAACCCATCACAAGACTCATTTTCAATGATTCTGCATAATTGCACATCAACACGGATGCTTGTGCATCAAATAACACCACTTTCACTGCACAAAATCCACTCTGTAACAATTTTAGAATTAGCGAAAATAAATCTCTCTGACACCACGAAACGCGCCAAACACTCATTGTTTCTTTTTTTGTGAATACACAGGAAACACGGCTTGTACAACCATATCGTTTGTATAATTTGTTTATTTTTCCTAAGCTTTCGATATTATTTAATTTCACACTGTTTTTGTGATCTTATTTTGCTATGGCTGCGGCATAATATGTAGAATTATTGTTAGGAGTGGCGGCAGCTAATAAAAGCACCTTACAAGATTTGGGGTAAAGTTTATGGTAACTAGTATAGTTAATTATGGTTGACTTAGAAGTTTTATCACCGGAATTTGGCAAGCTTAAATAAGATCACATGTAATAGTGGGTGAGCCTATTGCCAATTCTGGAAACTTTATTGTAGTAGGTAGTATATACGCTGCTCATTCTGTAGGCCTAGCAAATACCGAGACAAGAGTGCCACAATGCACTCCAATCAATTGCGAGTACGAACGGAGTAACTCTTCAATGGATCAAAAGACACAGCAACTCATTGGGAAATGACGTAGCCGACGAACTGGCCAAAAAGGGATCGAAAGGGACAGTATATGGACCGGAACCATTGCTACCCATACCTCAGGCCCAAATAAAAACATGGCTGCGCACCAAAACTGAGGAAACCCACTTTAGAGAATGGATAAACAGTGACGGGTGTAAGCAAACAAAGAATGCAGTTCCGGTGGCATCAAAAAGATTTGCTCGCAACCTCATAAATTTAAACAGGGACAAGCTCCGAAAGGTGATAGGCATAATAACTGGCCATTGCTCCCTAAACAAGCACCTATTTACCATTGGGGTGACAGACAGCCCTCTATGCAGAGGATGCATGGAGGCAGAAGAAACGCCACAGCACGTGCTTATAGAATGCAGGAGCGTGGCAGATCAACGGGCAAGGCTCCTCCAATCCCCAGTATCGGTCCCGGAAGCTTGCAGCAGTCTGAAAAGACTGCTAGGTTTTTGGGATAATCTGGGATGGTTGGAGTAGCAATAATAGGGAGACGCGTACAATGGCGCAATCAGGGGGCTAAGTGCGGATAAAGCCCAGCTAAACTAACTAACTAACTAAATACCGAGACAAAACACTGTCAAGTGGTGGAGAGAGATTTAGTCCACGTCCCGTGCTCGGCCTAGTAACATCTAAATAATTAAAATCAGATAAAACTGAAAAGCGTGTACAGCATTGTTAAAACAGCACGCAAATAAAGTATTTTGTAAAACTGAAAATATTTATTCATCATGTTAGGACAGTCTACTATATTACCGCATATTCTTTTGTACAGAAGATAGATATCTGCAATATATCGATTACTTGACGATTTACGTGTACCTAACTGTAATCATGGGTGCTAGTTCACCTCTGCCTATCCCTTCGGGGATATAGGCGTGATTTATGTATGTAACTGTTATTTAAAGATACATATGCCGCGTGGTGACGGCAGAGTAGAATACAATTGTCACCACCCCAAATCTCTTCCGTGGGTGTCGTACAAGGCGACTAAGGATAAATCAATGATGAGGAATGGGCAGCAGCGTTCCTCTTATACCACCTACCAATAGCAATGCACTGCAACTTTTGTGCCCGATAAATGGCAATAGGCTCGCCCCCTATTACATGGGACCGAAACGTGGGTGCTAGTTCACCTCTGCCTACCCCTTCGGGGATATAGGCGTGATTTATGTATGTAAGTATGTATGTAACTGTAATCACACCGGATATGAATAAATGATGTTTTGGTTCTTTTCCCTGCCCTGTTCCCAGTCTATCTGGGGTCGGCGCAGTATGTTTCTTCTTCCTTTCATATCGGTCAGACGTCACCAAGCCATCCACTCCCTGATTCATCTCAACCATCACACCGGAAAGGTGCTAGTGATGAATGAATGTATAGAAAAGAGACGGATCAGACCATGTCGAGAGACCGATGAACGGAGAGAGTGATTGGAAAGGCAACATACTGCTCAAGGTTTTGGCGTAGGTTTAAACGCCGGCCGCCTGCCCGACACCAACCTTCTTTGGGTGTGCTGACGTGCTGTTGTTGATAGTTTGCCCTCCACAATTGGGTGCCCCAAGCTGCTTATTAGTCTGCACGGGGCAATGTCCCTTATTCGACTTTTACGACACCCACGAGATGAGTCGGGGCTGGTACATTTTAAATAATAAGGGATAAAGAGTTCAACGATATTGCAGGAAATTAATTTTGGTACATTTTACCGTATGTGAGTATTTTGATATCGAAATTCGCCGAGCGACAATTTCGGTAATTGCTGGTCACCCCGAGCGTTAAAGTTTGTAATGCAGCATTAATTAACCGAATGCAAGGTAGTGTTTGTACCACAGCGAGATACCTCGTTAGTCCGCTTGCGGTAATTAAGGGAATAACCATTGGGAACAGGCAACTTTTGTTTGGACGGCTGGATGAGTTAATTAGTTGAAAGGAGGCTTGAATAGCCTGAGCGATATCGTAAATACCTATAGCGGTTGGACTCTCGAAGGAAAATGGATAGAGAACTGTGTTAACGACGATGTAAGCTTTTAAAAACACATGTTCTGTACACAAGCTGTGAGCACAAATTTATTACTAAGAAGTTTTATTTTTTTACTTGTATTCGCCTTGTGGTAACGGCAGAGTAGAATACAATTGTCACCACGCCCAAACCCTCCCGGGTGTCGTAGGTACAAGGCGACTAAGGGTAAAACAGTGATGAGGAACAGGCAGCAGCGTTCTTGTTAGGTATACCAGATAGCAATATTCTATAGTCATTCTCTTCCATATTAAAGGCGGATATGGAAGAGAATGACTATAGAATATTGCTATCTGGTATATATACATCCAGTCAGCGCTTCTTGGGTCTGCGACGAGACATTGGGCCTGGTACAATTACGTCCAGGCATCTGTTGCCGACGTAATCTTGGTACCTGTGGAGAGATATTTTCTAAAATCATTTAGTATTTTAACAGTAAGAGCGGTAACGTACTACGTCCGATCCGAATCCTTGAAAATGTGGTCCGTTGTTGCCTTAGACTATTTCTATGGTAACTTACGCACTAGATCCGATATCCGGCATACGATTTCTTTCCATATTTCATTCTATGTTTTCTCGGATTCAGATCGGACGTAGTGCGTAACCGCTCTAATAGTAAACATTAACATTAATAAACAAACGCGAGCTGTCACTTGGATGATGACATCATTTTATATGCTATAGAAAATGTGGAAGCATCTAAATCTTAGTATAGCTATTTGCTTGTCATTTCAACGCAGCTAACTGAACATCTCCAGGAAATTATTCCGAACGGAAGCCAGTTTTAATTGCTTTCCAATATGGAGCAAGACTCCTGGTTATTGAATAAGAACATTGGAAGAGAGATTCAGCTACCTTCCGAAGGTGAAGTTAAATACCTGCTCTCATAAATACAGGTGGTTTTTAGCTTCGTCTATTTGTGTGAAGAACAAAACAACCATAGCGTATGAATTGTCACCACCACCATCTCTCTTTTAAAAAAGGAACAGGTCAAGTGTACCCGAAACCGACGGGCATGCATGAAGAGATTAATGAGATTTGATGAAGCGAAAGAAGAGTAGGTACTGGTACATGTAAGGATCGTAGCAAGTGGAAAGAACTGATTTCTGCCTAACATTGTGGGAGAAAGGCGTGACATATGTAGGTATGTAACTACTAGGGGTTGTAAATTGGTTTGATAGGAGATAAGTAGCAGCTTTCCTGTTATAACCCCTAGCAATGCTGAGATTAAAGAGACTGGTTAAGGCTTATCATCATCACACTTTCAGCGGAGAGACGCCCACAATAGAGCATAGGCCTTCTGTGCTGCCCGATACTAGTGTAAAGAAGTGATCTCGGCCTACCCCTGTCGGAGAAAGGCGTGATGTATGTCGATTTTGCCGAACGGAATGCACTAGTACCTAAACGACTCACCGAAGTCAGGCGTGTTTCAAAAAGTTTTTTGAGCAGAGCAAAGTTCGCACGTTGATTAATTCCAGTCCAAATCTTCGAGCAACATCGACGGGCCTCTTTGAAACCGCGGAGATTGTTGCAATGTTGCTGGCAACTGACAGACACGGCAACCGGTGCTGGCTCGGCTCAAACTTTAATGGGGCAACCGTCAGAACTGCCCAAGACTTCCCACCGATACGGATGTCGAAGTCCCGGAAAAAGTTCAATTAATTGGAAGCTTAGGCCGTGTTCAAACCAAACGTACAGTCAGCCGCCGAATGTGATATAATGATTTATAATAATTATTTAGGATAAGGAGATTCGTTAATAGTCACTTTCTATCAGATTATACTTGTGATTGATATTTATTTTATAAAAATGAAAGTACAAAACTTAGCAATCCGCCATATTTGCTAGAACGCCGCGTGACGTCATTATTTAGTTATCTCACTAGTTTAATAAAGAAACTGGCCTTTTTACGGAATTGACGTCACACAGAGGCCATTGCTATTTTGGCGTTTTGGCGGAAATTTTAAATTACATTATTCAAAACATGTTTTTTCTATCAAAATCGAAAGATTTTACAAAAATATAATTTATTTTGGGTAAAGTAGACACATAAGAAAAACATGGTGTAGTTTTTCCAAATTAGTCATCATACCTAATAATTTGCCGCCGAATGTCAGTGTCTACGCATAGCGTAATAAACGTATTAGGTATCGGTTGGGTGTGAACGTAAAAGTGAATATGTATGGGAATACAATAAACTGCGTAAGTCAGAATATAGCCTAACCGCCGAATACAGAAACGCGAATCAAAGTTTGACTGCCGCACTCAGAGACGTCAATTAACTTTAATGAGTATTTAATGTCAAAAATTTTCATTCTAATCTAGACCATAGACCCGGCAAGAATAGCGACTAGTTTTGAATTGTCATTTTTTGACGTTAAGTACTCATTAACGTTATTTGACGTCTCTAAGTGCGGCAGTAAGTCTTGCTTAACATCGAAATATGGTCAAAATTGACGTTTTCGTTTTCATGTACCGGCAACGCCATAGCGCTACGCTACACCAACAATTCGATCATTCATACATCCATACATTTCTTTATCACTATAACCACCTTTCCGGTGTGATGGATGATATGAATCAAAAGGGAGTAAATGACTTGATGACATCTGAGCGATATTAATGGAAGAAGAAATATACTGCGTCGACACCAGATGAACTGTAACGAGGGAGGAAGAAGAAGAATTTTACTCACTGTTGATTGATATACATGCATACATACATACCTACATACAATCACGCCTATATCCCCGAAGGGGTAGGCAGAGGTGAACGAGCACCCACGATTTGCCAATTATGTTACGTCCCATGTAATAGGTGGCGAGCCTATTGCCATTTATCGGGCACAAAAGTCGCAGTACATTGCTAGGTGGTATAAGAGGAACGCTGCCGCCCATTCCTCATCACTGATTTATCCTTAGTCGCCTTGTACGACACCCACGAGAGAGATTTGGGGTGGTGACAATTGTATTCTAGTCTGCCGTCACCACACGGCCTTACGGTATGTATATAGTATGCAAATAAACATTTGATTTGATTTATCTTGGGTCAATCGAAGAAACAATTTCAATATTGTATTTTTTTCAAAATAAAACCACACCTTATCAATCCCGAACAGTAATGAACAATAAATTCATTCACCGTTCATCTTTGCCAATTACGTTACGGTCAAAATTAGATTGCAGTCAAAATTTCGGTGATCAATATTGAAGATGCGATTTCAAGATTTCCCACAAGGGCCATTTTGTTTAACGAAGGAGGTCGATCATTTAAGATACAGATGAGATGAAATCTCCAGGCATTTCATAAATAAAAAGCTTTTTCATCCCACCATCTCGGAAAAAGCGTTTTTGCTCTTCGATATCTGAGTGCAAAAGCCGTTTTTATCCTCTAGAGGTTAAAGTAAATTTGAATTTAGAACATCGTGTGCAATGAGTTTGTGAATTCAAAACTTCATTAAACATATTTATTTCTACCTCCATGGTGCCGAAATTGTCATGCAACCATTTTTTTATTTTAATTTGTTAAAAACTCAGACTCGGAACCTTCTTGGTGTACTTTTTTTGTAATATGCTTTGCGCGCGCCATTTTCTTTTCACGTCACGAGTGTTTGGCGCGTTTCGTGGTGTCAGTCAGATTTATTTTCACTAATTCAAAAATTGTTCGATTTTAATTTAACATTATATAAATGTTAGAAAAATTAGTACAAAGATTTTGGGGTAAGAAAAAGAATTTCGAAAAATTATGATCTTGAGGCGGGAATCGAACCCGCGTCCGCTGCTATCCGGGCAGGTGCCTGACCGCTCGGCCACCCAAGACACTGCGGCCCGGATAGCAGCGGACGCGGGTTCGATTCCCGCCTCAAGATCATAATTTTTCGAAATTCTTTTTCTTACCCCAAAATCTTTGTACTAATTCAAAAATTGTTACAGAGTGGATTTTGTGCAGTGAAAGTGGTGTTATTTTGATGCACAAGCATCCGTGTTGATGTGCAATTATGCAGAATCATCGAAAATAAGTCTCATGATGTGTTTGATGTTGTGGTGAAGATCACTATAAAAAGTGGTTTTATCCATTTCATCAAGCACTATCATTAACTCTGTTACCATTCAATTCGCGCCAAGCACTCCCTAGATGCGTTAAAATATGTGGCACCCATTTTAACGTAAAATTCATTTTATTCATACTTTTCACCCACTCATTATTTCATAAGACTACAGATAAAATATAAACTAAAGACTTGGCTGTATGGGCTAGACCCTTTGCCTTCCCTAAAATATAGGGAGAATTAAAAAACACTCTTTTCACGTCACAAATTTGTTAAAACCTAGGACTCCTAGGAGTTCCGTGACGGTCAATCAGCTTGGCGTCAATCTTGCTTTAAGCATTTTGATCGTCTACAACGCTTGCTGGATGCTTGAGTCAAGCATTTAAAAGCTTTTTAGGTCTGTTTGATTTTTTTACGCTAGCAACGGAACTAGCAAAAACATACAGAAAATCAACGTGCTTGACCCAAGCTGATTGACCGTCTCGGAACTCCATTAGGGACGGTAATTTTTATTAGGGACTTACAGGTGTGTCTGGATGAATGTTGCGGGTGTGGCTGGGTGGATGGGTGGCTGTTGGAGGTGTGTCTGGGTGAATGGGTGTTTTGAGGGTGTGTCTAGGTGAATGGGTGTTTTGTTGGTGTGTCTGGGTGAATGGGTTTTTGTGGGTGTGTCTAAACAATACTCACTCATCCAGAGTGAGTATTGTGGGTGTTTCTGGGTGATTGGTTTTTTTTGGGTGTGATTAGTGTTTTGTGGGTGTTTCTGGGTGATTGAGTGTTTAATGGGTGTGATTGGGTGTTTTGTAGGTGTTTCTGGGTGAATGGGTGTTTCTGGGTTAATCGGTGTTTTGTGGGTGTTTCTGGGTGAATGGGTGTTTTGTGGGTGTTTCTGGGTGAATGAGTGTTTTGTGGGTGTTTCTGGGTGAATGAGTGTTTTGTGTGTGTTTCTGGGTGAATGGGTGTTTTTTGGGTGTTTCTGGGTAAATGGGTGTTTTGTGGGTGTTTCTGGGTGAATGGGTGTTTTGTGGGTTTTTCTGGGTGAATGGGTGTTTTGTGGGTGTTTCTGGGTGAATGGGTGTTTTTTGGGTGTGTCTGAGTGGATGGGTGTGAATGTTGTGGGTGTTTCTGGGTGGGTGTTGAGAGTGTGTTTGGGTTAATGGGAGGGTGTTGTGGAAGTTTCTGGGTGAAAACAGAAACTGTTGTGATTGTATTTTTTTTTTTGCATTTTGCAATTTCCTCGTGGATGAAAAGTTACGTGTTGCACTCGAGTGCAAAGATTTTTCACCTTGTGCTCTTTTGATTCCCTCGCTATCGCTCAGGATTCTAATTTTTGAATCCTTCGCTAGCTCGGTCATCAAAATTGAGCACGCGGTTAAAAAACAACTTTGAACTCACGTACAACAAATAACTATTTTTTTATTATTAATAAATCTATTAGGGCTTTTAGAGATGCCTTTATAATTTTATTTTTTTATTTCTTACTCTCACCTATCATCGCTAGCGCAGTGGCATAGCCAAGCGCGCGTAACCTAAGCAATTGCGAAAACTAAGCAATGTTCGCTAAGGCCGATCATTGGATGGGCGACTAAAAATTTATTATCTCGAGTTCCTCCGTGCTTCGAAAGGCACGTTAAGCCGTTGGTTAATACCCACCAACCCTCACTGGGCCAGCGTGGTGGGCTATGGCCTAATTTCCCTATATTCTTCCATCCATAGGGAAGGCCCGTGTCACAGCAGTGGGGACATTAAATAAATAAATAATAAATACATATTTTTACACTCACACCTATCATCTAGCCCAAACTAAGTAGCATAAGCACTTGTGTTATGGATACTAGATGACGGACATATTTTTAATATAATTTTGTATATAAATATTGAAAATATACTACATAAACATATACACAACCATGACTCGGGAACAAACATTTGTGGTTATCACAAAGTTTGCCCCTACCAGGATTCGAACCCGGGACCTCTTGGCCAATACCTAGCAATTTTGAATTTGAGCATTCGACCAAGGCGGCCGTCATTACAACATCTAGTAAGCTACAGTGCGTTTAAAGTTATTTTACCTCTGACGTTTCCATTTACGTTTTATGAGAGAGAAGGATACTAATATGACGATTCCATATGTTAGAGCAGGATCATGAGAAGTGTTAGAGTGAGCATAATGTGAGCGCACTGTAGTAACTCGCCGACAGGCCGCAGATGTTTGTCGGCCGCAGATAAACTACTGTACTGGGTATGTATACTGTGGTCATAATACCCGGATACACAGCCAATACCTACAGTTCTTCGTCGCAATTTGGTCACAAATTCTGTTCGAGCCGCGTGCCAAATTTAATAGTCCCCTTAATAGCCAGCTGCTGGCCATCCGTTGCACCTGCCAAGAGGCAAACATAGCCAACTTCCAAACTAGGAATGGCCAAAAATTGGGAAGGCGACCGTTAATCTGTGAATTATCGCCGTGAAGTTTGAGAACGCTTGGAGCTAGCTGTGAAATTGTTACCTTTATTTTGTGGAAGTAGATTTAAAAAAAAACGGATACCCTGGTGTTTAACCGTGTGCTTGTGGATTCTCTGGTGTATATAACCGTGTAGTGAAGGCAGAGCTGAGTCACCACCCCCATCTCTCCCGTGGGTGTCGCACAAGGCGACTAAGGGTAAGAACAGCAATGAGTGATGGGCAGCAGCATTTCTCATACCACCTAGCAATATACTACGATTTCTGTGCCCGATATATGGCAATTAGCTCGCCACTTATTACACGGGACCTAACTTAATTGACGAAACATACATACATACATACATCACGCCTATATCTCCGAAGAGGTAGGCAGAGGTGAACTAGCACCCACATTTCGCCAATTATGTTAGGTCCCATGTAATAGGTGGCGAGCCTATTGCCATTTATCGGGCACTAAAGTCGCAGTACTATTGCTAGGTGGTATAAGAGGAACGCTGCTGCCCATTCCTCATCGCTGATTTATCCTTAGTCGCCTTATACGACACCCACGGGAGACTTGGGGTGGTGACAATTGTATTCCACTCTGCCGTCACCACGCGGCTTATAATTGATGAAAAGTGGGTGTTAATTCACCTTTGCTTGCTACTATTGATATAGGCATGATTTATGTATGTATGTATATGTACTTTTGTCAAATATGGGTGGGCAGAGAGAGACGTCGTGGTGGCGATGGGGAGTGTTGACATGTTGTGATGTGATTCCGTAAACCTACACTCGGGTCACAAGTCCCAAGCGGTGCCACTGACTTCTCCCTCTGCCACACTGTGGTCCCGGCTGGAGAAACGTCTGAGCGAGCCGCCTCGCTCCTATTCCTCCCCCCTCCTCCCCTGTGCGTCCTCGACGTTGGGACTAAGAGAAGACGACGGTGATGCGAGGCCAGAAGAGCCGCTGCCAGCACCAGTGCCAGTGCCGGCCTCATCGAAGAGCAAGGCTAAGGGCAAGGCGAAGCGTAAGGCGAAGGCGAAGGCTCCTCCCCCATCTACAGGGAAGCCGACGCCGACCGCCCCTACAATTAAAGAGAAGACGACTGCGCCCCCCCGCGTTTTTTTTATTTTTTTAATACACTCACACCTATCATCTAGCCCAAAGTAAGTAGCCTAAGCACTTGTGTTATGGATACTAGATGACGGACATATTTTCAATATAATTGTATATATAAATGTTGAAAATATACTACATAAACATATACACAACCATGACTCGGGAACAAACATTTGTGGTCATCACAAAGTTTGCCCCTACCAGGATTCGAACCCGGGACCTCTTGGCCAATACCCAGCAATCTGAGCATTTGACCAAGGCGGCCGTCAAACCGTTTACCAACTGAGGGGCAGCAGCCGAAGTCAAAGAAGACGTGGCGAAAACAGGCAAGAGGAAGGGAGCCGAATCAGGAGAAGTCAGCTCCCCGAGAGTGAATCCATGGAATGCTAAGAGTTATTTCTTTTCCGTACAGCCAAGGAGATGGATGGGAATTTCAATGTTCACATTTCCACTCAAAGCAGTAATAATGAGGATGAAAGGAATTATCTTTTTCAAAAATTAATTTGGGACACGAGAGTATGTATCTTCATTAGGCTGCTTGTACGATTTGGGTCACCTCCTATAAAATTCGGTGGAGTACCTCTCATGAATCAGCTAAAAAGATACCGTAAAGAGAACTCCAAAATTGTTGTAAATTTAAGCAAAAAATCGTCATATTTCTTAGTACGAAGACAGCAAATCGTACCTTCCACCGACAATAATTATTTCCAAACAACAAATCCAATCAGAAACGACTCATCAAGTGGCTTGCTCATGCATTTTTCATCTACCGCCAGATTAATATTCAATTGAGGGTAGAATAAACAAAAATAAGGAAGGCCGCAATATTTAAGGTGAACGCACACTTATCTGAGCCGAACGCGCCGAAGACAACGAGGCCTCGCATGCCTATCAACGCCGAAGGTATCGAATATAATATTTTTTCCTCTCCCTCTAACTCCCACTAAATCCCGAGACAAAACACTGTCAAGTGGTGGAGAGAGACTTATTCACGTCCCCGTGTTAGACCCGCTGAATTGACAGATTCGTCTGCATCGTGCGCATCGATTCCGATGACGTCATCCGAATTCTTCTAGGATTTCTAAAGGACTGACAGATTCGGATGAATCGGACAATTCGACACGGGCAAGTGTGCGAGGTTTCATAATTATGATTCCATACAAAGATTTCTTTAAATTCGTCGCGTGTTCGACGCGTTCAGCTCGGTTAAGTGTGCGTTCACCTTTTTAAGCGTAAACAGAAGTAAGAGGAACGAAGTAAACCGTTTCAGACTTGGGTCCCATTAAAACGAGATTCAGTTGAGGATTTTTTAAACGAAAAAAGCGTACAAAGTACTCATCTTAAAGCTTTATCCTAAAAATACAATGTGACCTCCTTGACATTTTTGATACAGCTCCGAATTTTAGGGATCAACTCAGTAGGTATTTTAGATGATAAAAAATAAAAAAACGCGGAAATAATTTTTCTTTGTAATAACTATCAATGCATGTTAATGATAATAATGATTAGAATTAACATAAATGTAAAATGATCAATATTTAAGAATGCTCTCGTAATGTTTTCTTTAAATTAATCTATTATTTTTGTCAAGTCACATTTGAAAATTTTATTAAAAATAGATCATTAAAAGAGTTTCTAACATTATCATCACATCATACCTAAAGACAATTTGTCGGAAAGAAGGAGTTGAGTTTAAGTTACGACGATGTTTAGATTTTATCAATTTTATCAATAATTCAAAAAATTTACTCAAAATAATGGAATGTACCTACTTATATTTTTTTGAAGGCTTTACTTTCTTCGTATTAATATTTTTTCTAAAATATGTTCAAATAAAAAGCGAAACATAATCAAAATAATGGTTTCCAACTGTCAAAATCTTTAGTCCAAACGCTAATCAATCCCGTCGAAGCTTAGCGTCTGTCTGGGTCGTGAACTCAGTTCTCTTTGATCGAAACAATGGATTTTGATACCGTGACTAGACTTGACTAGACTTATCGAACTGGCAATTTAAAAAGTTCTTCGTTATGAAATTCCCTATAGCGGTTTACGATTTATTGTTCTAAACATATTTTATACATACACACATAATTCATTCCTATTTTAGGCAGGGGATTTGTGGTGACGGCAGAGTAGAATACAATTTTCACCTCCCCAAATCTCCCCCGTGGGTGTCGTACAAGGCGACTAAGGATGAATCAGTGATGAGGAATGGCAATGTACAGCAACTTTTGTACCTAATAAATGGCAATAGGCTCGCCACCTATTACATGGGACTTGACATATTTGGCGAAACGTGGGTGCTAGTTCACCTCTGCCTACCCCTTCGGGCATATAGGCGTGATTCTTGTATGTATGTAATTATGTATGTAACACCCACATTACGCCAATTGTTTCAGGTCCGATATAATAAGGGGCGAGCATATTCCCATCTATCGGGCATCTAAATCGCAGTATATTGCTAGGAAGTATTCTTATACTTTTCCGGAACGATGGTGCCCATAAATCTTCGTTGTCTTTACCTTTAGTCGCCTTGTACGACATCCGCCGGAGTGGTGACAGTTAAATTCTGCTCTGCCGTCACTACACGGCACTTAATTTTTTATTATTTAATATTTCTCTTGCAAGACGTTAGTTAAGTTAGCGAAATTTCTCTAACTAATTATGGGCTAGATTGCAGAGGACATACGGGATCGATTTCCGCATCAGGATTTTTTTTTGAATTTTTTGAATTTTATTTTCTGCGTAATAATTATTTTTTCTAAAATTAACACAGTAGTCTATTAAAAATCGAATCATATTGTATTTACCACAGAGATCGAATTCACAAATCCGACTTGTATCCATCTGGGCAAGATGCCTTCCCCCTCTATCTGCTCATCCTTTTAACCTTAACAAGTGTCAAACTAACACGGTCTCCACCGATGACTGGTTTAAACTCTGGTTTGAACTATGATAGCGTGTAACTTCTGATCAATTGATCTTTCGCTGCCTTGATCAGTTTCTGGTAAGTTGGCTTAACTTTATGTACTTAGCGAGATGGCTTTAAGTGTTTGAAAATTTACTTAAGATAACCCAATATCCAAAGTTTTGATCGCAGTTTATGTTACCTTTGTTGAGATACTTGTCAGTCGTGCGGGGTTAAGTCTGCGGTGATTGGCGTTTAAAAAGTAGGGAGAACTATTCGATTTTAATTTTAACATTATATAAATGTTAGAAAAATTAGTACAAAGATTTTGGTGGTTAGAAAAAGAGTTTCGAAAAAATTTATATAATGTTAAAATTAAAATCGAACAGTTTATAAAGCAAACCCAAGCTTAACTGAACGCACGGTATTTGTAAAAATATCTGCTTTGGAATGTTTGAAATTTATTTCTACATTGCGAGGGTACCCGTTGGCTTACAACGTGAATTGTAAAGGTTAGAAGAATTTCGGCAAGTTAATTGGTGTCTTGGGTGGCCGAGCGGTCAGGCACCTGCCCGGATAGCAGCGGACGCGGGTTCGATTCCCGCCTCAAGACCATAATTTCTCGAAATTCTTTTTCTAACCACCAAAATCTTTGTAAGTAGGGAGAAGTATATAGTTAATTTTAAGCCTAAAATATGCAAAACGGTAGTTAGTGCTTTGGTAATGTAGGTATGCATTAGTCCAACAATACGTCCATAAAGCGATGGATGTAACAAAAGTACTAACGGCAAACATGAGAATACATACATACATGAATCACGCCTATACCCCCGAAGGGGTAGGCAGAGGTGTACTAAACACCCATGTTAAGTTAGGTCCCATGTTGTCCTAGGTTGACTGGTGAATTGCCGCGTGGCAGATCCCAGACTTTCCCCTCTAACAGAGCTAGGAGGAACACCGGAGTGGTTTAGTGGGTAATGCTGGTCACTTCGTGCCTTGGCGAGTCCCACACACGCCAGTCGCCTAGCTAGGGGCTGGTATGGTGCTTCAAAGCATTCCACACCGAAAAAAAAGGTCCCAAGGTAATAGGTGGCGAGCCATCTGACAAGAGATGTGGTTGGTGACAATTGTATTCTGCCGTGCCGTCACCACATGGTTGTTTTTATAACCCTATGTGATAAGGGAATAACAAAGTATGCCGGTTCAGCTAGTATTATTTGTAGAGCATTGCATTTGTATGGTTTTAGGAAATACTGAACTCAAAGCCACATTACAAGTTACCGACGGTCACGTAACATCATACAAACAGATATTTTCAATCATTCACGAGTGTTCGATCAAATTTGACGGTAAATCAATACCGAAGAAGTTGGGCAGCCGAAACATTTTAACATTATTAAAAAACTCGTCCCTAAGCACTGAATCGAAGGAATTATAACGTGAAGTAACAAAACCAATCTCCATAACAACTAACTTTAAACTGGAATTCTAAGGTAAGGCCGAAGTTAAAAAAACCTAAACCCGGTAGCATGGAATTCCAGATTGAATCAAAAACAAAGTAACAACAAAAATGAAGTCATCATCATCTTTATAACCAGCCCTATATATATATATATATATATATATATATATATATATATATAAAAAGGGACATTAATATATATATATATATATATATATATATTAATGTCCCTTTTTTTTTTTAACGGAGTGGACTGCCTTTGGCACCATATCAGCCGCTAGCTAAGCGGCTGACGTGTGTGGGGCTCGCCCGACTCTCTCGAGTCGGGAATACCCACTAAACCACTCCGGTGTTCCCCTAGCCCTTCAAGCGGGGAGAGTCTGGGATCCGCCGTGAGGCAATTCACCAGTCTCTCCCCAAAATATATTAATGTCCCTACTGTTGGGGCACAGGCCACCCCCATGGATGGAATAATAAAAATAACGGAAACAGTAATCGAAAACTCGTCCACGAAACTATATTTTGACAGAGCTATTCTCACTGACCGCACAATACATCACAATCGACCTGATATCACGTTAATAGACAAGACAAATAAAACAGGATTTCTGATTGATATAGCCATTCCCAATACCCACAACATACAATGAACAATAGCAGAAAAATATTCTACATACATTCATATATAAATCACGCCTATATCCCCGAAGGGATAGGCAGAGGTGAACTATCACCCACGTCTCGCCAATTATGCTAGGTCCCATGTAATAGGTGGCGAGCCTATTGCCATTTATCGGGCACAAAAGTCGCAGTAAATTTCAAGGTGGTATAAGAGGAACGCTGCTGCCCATTCCTCATCACTGATTTATCCTTAGTCGCCTTGTACGACACCCACGGGAGAGATTTGGGATGGTGACAATTGTATTCTACTCTGCCGTCACCACGCGGCTGTAAAAAATATTCTAAATATAATATATTGAACGGAAAGATGAAATTAGTAAGAAAATTTCATCAAATAGACAACACAAGCTCATAAACCATCTGCACCTTCCTCACAATTACAAACTTAACAATCTCTTCCGCACCGATGTATTACTTGGCCTAGGCCCTATATTTTTAATATAATTATGTATATTTTCTTCTCCCTGCCCTGTTCCCAGTCTATCTGGGGTCGGCGCAGTATGTTTTCTTCCATTCATATGTCAGACGTCATCAAGCCATCCACTCCCTTTTGATTCATATCATCCATCCCACCGTAAAGGTGCTAGTGATGAATGAATGTATAGAAAAGAGACGGAACGGACCATGTCGAGAGACCTATGAACGGAGAGAGTGATTAGAATGACAACATTCCAAACCATACTGCTCAAGGTTTTGGCTTAGGTTTTACAGCCGGCCGCCTGCCTGACACCAACCCTCTTTGGGTATGCTGTTGTTGGTGGTTTGCCCTCCACCATTCGGGTGCCCCAAGGTGCTTATTGGTCTGCACCGGGCAATCTCCCTTAGTCGATTTTTACGACACCCATGGGATGAGTTGGGGCTGGCCTATTCTACGTTATTTGTTCGCTCCCAGGCCAGCATAAAAGACAAATTATGTATATAAATGTTGAAAATATACTACATAAACATATACACAACCATGACACGGGAACAAACATTTGTGGTCATCACAAAGTTTGCCCCTACCAGGATTCGAACCCGGGACCTCTTGGCCAATAGCCGGCAATCTGAGCTTTTCACCAATATACCCAATGCTGGGACACAGGCCACAGGATGGCAGAATATAGAGAGAATGGGCCATAACCCACCATGGCCCAGTGCGGATTTGTAGATATTGCGACGCCCACGACTTGCCTTCCGAAGCACGCAAGAACTCGTGATAATATATTTTTGGTCATACATCCAATGATCGACTTCATAGAAATTGCTTAGTTTACGCAATCGTAGGTCGAGCGCACCAAGCTACGCTATAGAACTCCTCAAATGAAGTATAATTGCTTAGAACTATGGCGCAATTCCGTAGTTGCTACGTCGTAGTTTCGAACTAGCTTACATACCTACAGAAATCACGGCATTTTATCTCCGAAGAGTAGACAAAGGTGAGCCTATTGCCATCTATTGGACACGTAAATCGTAGTATATTCCTAGGTGGGATAAGAGGAACGCTAAAGCCCATTACTCGTCGCTGTCATAACCCTTAGTCGCCTTGTACGACACCCACTGGAGAGATTGGAGGTGGTGACAATTGTATTCTGCTCTGCCGTCACCACACGGTCTTACATCGTATATTTACCTAAGTCTTAATTTTTAACTTCGAAAGTAGCGGAGTGAGTCGTGATAATATTACCCGATAAGTTACCCCTCTGTCTACCCCTTCGGGGATAAGTAAGCATTTCTCATGACTTATTTATGAATGTGAAATAAATGTTCTTAAACGCGTGGAAAATTTTCCTCATTCATCCGCAACTTGGCTGTACAGAGAGGAATTACCATATATCATAAAACTTTTTGAGTACGAAATTAGTATGGATTACAGGTTGCTATCAGCGTATGTTCTCGAAGATGAAACAAGTGTTCCGCAAAAATATCTTATCCTGTAGAGAATCGAAGGCGAAAGTACATTTTAAATTACCAAGTGTTAAATCGCACACCTAGACAAACATTGGCATAACTCTAAACAGTCCAAAATTGAGATGGTTCGATTGTTGGAGTCTGCGACGAAAATTACCTTGATTCCAGAGACACTTTATATAACTTATCACCTATTACGACAGATAGGAGAAGATACCGTCAATACCTACAAAGAATGTAAAATTACATACTGCAATAGATATAATATTTCGTGTGATGGCAGAGAAGAATACCATATTCACCTATGTCTCTCTCGTACGTGTCGTAAAGGCTAACCCACGAATACAGAAACGCTCAAATTTTTAGCACTGCTTTTGAAGTTAAGTGGACAATACTTGTCAGAATTTGTATGGGAAAACGACAGTTTTGACAATATTCAAATGTTAAGCGCAGGAGTCAAACTTTTAGTAGCGTTTCTGTTTTCGGGGGTAAGAGTTATAATACAACGAGGAATCGGCAGCAGCGTTATTAGTGCACCATTTAGCAAATTACTGCGACTAAAGTTCCTGGTGAATGGCAGTAAGCTATTACATGGGCCTACTTTACATAGGACCTGAAATAAGCTGGCGAAACGTGCGTGTGATTATACACCTCTGCCTACCCGCTTCGGGCGTGATTTATGTATGATAATTATAAAACATTTTGAATGGTTCAAAATAGCAACTCAAAAATTTGCTTTTGCTGATTCTGAAAAAAAAATTGTATTTTGAGTTATGCTATTCTTTATTTGGGTGTCCGACAGCCTCCATGTTGTCTTTCTTTCTCGGAATATCAGCCATTTTCTTTGAGTGCAAGAAACTTTGTTATCTATCAAACAAAAGCTTGTTTAACGAGCTCAAATTGTTGTATGTAACTTCCAATACACTCGCGGAATTACTTATTTATGAGTCAGTACGTGAATATTGAGTTTTAACGAAAGTAGTTGATGTCTATGTTCGTAGACTTCGTTCGACTACATTGTAATACTCACAGGTACCTACTTTATAAACACCGTGTGGTGATGGTAGGGCAGAATACAATTGTCACCACACCAAATCTCTCCCGCGGGTGTCGTACAAGGCGACTGAGGGTTAAAGCATGTATGGTAAATGTAAATATGGGTTTATAAATATGGTTAGATTAGAGCAGTGAAAAGAATTGAGACTATTGTTGCCAATGATATTATATATAATTGGTTATGTTTATACTTCAGAAAAAACATAAAATAGATAAAAGAATACATACCTACAACCAATGATATTATATTTAATAATATTATTGCCTACAACGTAGATAAAATAGTGCAAAGAAGCCTAAAAACAAAGGCAACAAGTAAGTTGTTGCGCAAATTCTGAGTCACACAGGAGTACTCACTTTTCTAAATTTATATAACTTTTTCTTTGTAATGACTAAATAAGTTGATAAAAAATATACCCGTTAGTGTTAACCTTGACGCGTCGTCAACTGTACCTTATTGGAAATTGAAAAATCCACCACCGAAACCGATTGAAATATTCATGCCGATACCGCGAGTGAAAATGTAATCCCATTACAACTTTTCTATCAGAGCGTCATAATATTTCTAGAGAATTATTCTAATGCCCCCAGCGTCCCTTTCGCTCCCGCTGCGAAAGAAAAAGCCAGATGCCACTGATAATATTTCCTAGTAACAAGTGGGGGGTTGTTTTCGCTAACTTTGTTTACTTGTTGGACGAAAGCTTGCCTTTAGAAAGTGGCAGAATTTAATTTGTTTGTTGTATAGACTAAGTTTTGGCGCAAAATTGAATAACTTCGGCCATTGAGTAGATTGAGAGATCAGAATTGGCTGTTTACGGGTTTTATAATTTTAGGAGTCAATCAGAAGATATTTTTAGAAATCTTCTTCTCCCCGCGCTGTTCCCAGTCTATCTGGGGTCGGCGCAGTATGTTTCCTCTTCCACTCATATCGGTCAGACGTCATCAAGCCACCCACTCCCTTTTGATTCATATCATCTATCATACCTTAAAAGTGCTCGTGCTGAATGAATGTATGAAAAGAGAACGGAACGGACCATGTCGAGTTGTACTATTAATTTTTCGATTGCTTTCAGCGGAATATTTCCTTAGGAGAAATACTGTGAAATTTCTTGCAGCCGCCATGATGTTTTGAGCTTCACTTGGCGGGTAAGTAAATTTGTTCCGGCGGTTAGTTTCCGAGGGGATTTCGCAATTAGTGGACTCATTAGCGTGCTTATTCAACGCTATTGCGACGGAAATATTAGTCTTAGAGCACGTTCGGATTTTTTCAGTCAAAAGCGGTTTTGACCGGTTGTAAGTTTTGAGTGCAACTTACATATTGAAAAATTAGTAAAACAAGACCATACATAATACGCCTATATCCCCAAAGAGGTATGAATTAACACCCACTTTTCGCCAGTTAGGTTAGGTTCGATGTAATAGGTGGCGAGAGAACAGGACTATGACTCGGGAAACTGTGTTTGTGCGTTTGTTTATCATACAAAACATGTTCCAATAGCTAGCGATCTGACCATTTGACCAAACCGGAATAGAACTATTATTTAAGTAACTGAACGAAATAAAATGTAACTACTATATTGGTGACAAAATAACAAATAAAAAGAAGGCGCAGTCAGGGATCGATAATCGATTTATTTGGTGACCGATCTACTATTCTGAGGACAAAGTTATTATTTATGTAATAAAACTATTATTATTAGAACGAAGTTAATATTCATGTAATGCTCTGAAATTGTATTAGTAATCCATCTCTTATTTTGGACACATATTAACATTAAATTGATAATTCATACCTGGTAACACTTTTTATTTACTATTCGATTTTAATTTTAACATTATATAAATGTTAGAAAAATTAGTACAAAGACCTTTTTATTTATTATCTTTATATTTATTTTTATTTACTATTACTTTTTTTTTACTATTACCTTTTTATTTATCTGATAACGAATATATTTCGTGGTGATAGATCTATTTATTTGGTGATACAATTTGATGACAAATATAAATTCTGGTGACAAAAAATATAGTTCGCTTAAGGGAATAAGATGAGTAATTGGCAGCAGCATTCCTCTTGTACCACCTATCAATATACAGCGATTAACATGGTATGTACCTAATAGGTGGCGAGCCTATTGTCATGGGTACATGGCAATAGGCCCGCCACCTGTTTGTTAGGTACATGGGACCTAACATTTGGCGAAACGTGTGTAATATACGGAGATTTAATATACATACATACATAAATCACGCCTATATCCCCGAAGGGGTAGGCAGAGGTGAACTAGCACCCGCGTTTCGCCAATAATGTTAGGTCCCATGTAATAGGTGGCGAGCCTATTGCCATTTATCGGGCACAAAAGTCACAGTAGATACACAGCTAGACGGTATAAGAGGAACGCTGCTGCCCATTACTCATCACTGATTTATCCCTAGTCGCCTTGTACGACACCCACGGGAGAGATTTGGGGTGGTGACAATTATATTCTACTCTGCCGTCACCACACGGCTGAGATTTAATATAGACGAGTGATTTATGTATGTATGTAAAATATAATTACATGTCTCATATATTTTGTTATTTTCCTAGAACTCCGGCCGTTTGCACTCTTGATATTAGTTTTACAATATCCTGTAGCTGTAATATTCGAGATGACAGATAGAAAATAATTGGGTTTTGTAAGATTATTTTTGTAAATAAATCTGAGAATTATTGGTTGACTTGTATAAATAAATAAAATAATAGTAGATTTTCCATCAAGTGCACAAAACGAATCATTTTTGTCCGAGACTTTTAGCGGCCCGAGCCGAAGGCGAGGGCTGATAGTAATGTCGAGGATAAAAATGGTTTTGTGGACGAGGTAGAAACTCTGCTTTTCACTTCGATTGCGAGGAAATAAAACAGTAGTTTATCATGACATTTCTTAAAATTCAAACTAAAATTCCAGTTTCGAATTCTGAAGGAATTTGTTTTTTTTGTTAGGATATTAGGCTTGGGCTGCAGACCTATACAGCCAAGTATTAAATTAATTTTGAAATAATAATTTTCTTAAATTAATTTAATAACCTACCGTACCTACTTGAATTAAAATTTTAATATCTTTTATGTCTTAAAAAACACATTAAGCAAATAAATTTAAGTAAATAATGAAATAACATATTCTATCTCTGAATTTCTTATTGTTTGGCTGCATGGATAATTTTCTTTGCCTTAATATAGACACATTTATGAGTAGATACGTTAATGCTCTAGAGCACAAAATTCGATTTTGTGCAGCCTATATCCTGCACAAATAAGCACTTTCAGAGCATGAGAAGTGAAAATATTTTTAACACTCACACCTATCATCTTCTCCAAAGTAAGTAGCCTGAGCACTTGTTTTATGGATACTTGATGACGGATATATATTTCTCTTATAGTATATAGTAGTAGTATAAAGTTATATATGTATCTTTAAATCATAATAATCATGTATATAAATAAAAAAAAATACTACAAAACATATACACAACCATGGGGAATAAATATTTGTGGTCATAGCAAAATTTGCCCCTACCAGGATTCGAACCCGGGACCTCTTGGCAATACCCATCGATCTGAGCATTCGACCAAGGCGGCCCGTCATTGTGCGTAGCACGTAGTAAAAATCTACGAGCTCACACGACGCATCGCGAGAACTTGCGAATTGATTCGCATCGCGCATTCCTTCAATTCAACGCTGCTTTTCTTTTTGCTGTATCTTCCATGTCGCACCAAATCGCATCGCAGAAATTCATATTGCGGTTTTCTGTGTTGCGATTTCGCATCGCGCTAATTCGCAGTTTTGAGTACAAGGCGACTGGGTGAAGAAGGGTAAAAAAGTTAGGCAGCAGCGTTCCTCTTATACTATACATATTTTATGAATTGTACTGAAAGATATAACTAAATAGATATTTAATAACCTATAGGTAGTTACAACCTTGATCCTAAAATAATGCTAGCATTCATCACACAATTGTTGCTATCAGGAGTCGAACACACAACCTCCTTTTTAGTTCACTGCCATACTTACCATAATAACAATTACAATAAAACAGAAACGTATACGTACAAAGGTGTAAGTATGTAATAAGAAATACAATAGAAAGCAATAAAGTTGAATACAATTTTCCCCTGTTGCTGCTTTGCAAAGTGTTCAAAAATAGAACCACTTTCCCAGGAATTATCCCATTATTTGGTCACACCGTTTGAACATTTTCCGCCGCACTTATACACCCTAGGACGTATTTATTTTAATACAGCGGGTGCCATAGTATTGTATTCTCTTTGGCGGGTGCTTTTATAGGATTTTTGTCTTGGTTGCCAACCTTTTGAGCCAATCTTCATTAGGAAATATCTGTTCTTCGTTGTTACGTCATTGCGCTAGTATACAAACCATAGACTATACACATAATTATTTTGATACAAACGTACCCCCTTATTCATAAAACTCTGTTTTTAACTAAAACACCGTTTCAACTAAAACATTGATTTAACTAAAGCACCGTTTTAACTAAATCAGTCATCTGTCTCTTCTTGTCAAACTGTGTTTATGCTGTGAGGAAAAGAGACAGATCAGTGATTTAGTTGCAACATTGTTTAGAAACTGATTTGTTATTATGAATAAGGGGGTAAGAATCGAGCTATTGCACGTCTATCGTTCGATTGCGTAAACTAAGCAATGTTCCAAAGAGATGAGACCATAACTCTTCTCGGTTCATAGTGTGGCATAGAGGGAAAGAAGGTAGCTAACTAACTTTCTAACTCTTGGGACTTGTGGGTTTTATGTAGGTACCTAATACCTATGTATGTAAGGTAAGTATGTAAAATGGCATAGTTCACCTATAATTGTCCTGCTTACTTCATGTTAGATGATTGTCGTGAGTTTAAGATATAATTATAATTATTTATTCTGTTCACGATGCGGACGTGTAAATGCGTCTCATGATAAATATCAGCTACCGACTTCGAAAAAGGGTTCAATACAGCGCGTGTTTAAAATGCAAATTAAGATAAATGCCCCATAGGGGCTTTAAGGATTACATATTGGTACTGGTTTTTTAAGGATCGGCCATTTTGTTATTATTATTTTTACATCTATACAGAGACGACGGTGTTGCGGATTTAAGATTCAATGTTCTATAGCTAGCCTTTGTTCAGTAGCTATAAGATGAGACTATCTGCCGCACTCAGAGACGTCAAATAACGTTAATGAGTACATAACGTCAAAAAATGACAATTCAAAACTAGTCGCTATTCTTTCCTGGTCTATGGTCTAGATTTGAATGAAATTTTTTGACATTAAATACTCATTAAAGTTAATTGACGTCTCTGAGTGCGGCAGTATAACTCTTAACGTTCCATAGATTCACCGTGCGGGCGCCCCGGGCCCATAGTGTGGCAGAGGGGAAAGTCAGTGGCAGCGCTTGGGACTTGTGCCCAAGTGTAGGTTTAAGGGGCCCTTTGACAACTAATAAATACTCACCTTTGTCACTCCGATTTCTCTCTCTGTCCTGGCGGACTTCTTTCCAGCTCGCCTGGCTAGCTACCACCATCTTATCAAAATCTGTTGCCAAAATAATAATGTTAACAGCATTGTATTGTGTTCCGACAATTGTGATATGATAGCCAGCCCCTCTGTGGCTGAGGGTTCCAGCTGAAGCTCGATTCCATCTTCGGCCCTTATCTTCAGGTGAGATGAAGGGCAAGAGCTTCCCTGCCTGGCATTAAAAAGGCCCCTTTCGCTGACGCTGTCCTCAAAATAATGTTGCTAAAAACTAACACCTTCAGATAATAATAGTATTTCTATTTCTTCCAATGGCAAAGCTAATCGGTTTAGCGTCACAAAGAAAAGCGCCCATTCCAAGAATAGCGAGAAATTAAAAGGCGTCGACTCTACCGGACGGAACTGGACTAGGAGCGGACTTGGGAACATTCGCCTCGGGTATAGGGAAGTTTGTGCTTTTAAATCATTTATTTATAATCAAAATAATAACAAAGTTTAAGAAATTTTTAACTAACGTAATTTTTCATGAAAAACAGTTTTAATTTTTTTAAAATTGAATAATTTGATTCTTGTAAAATTAATAAAAAATAAAATAAATATCTACATTGCCCGTTCTTCTCAGAACAATAAACCATCCAGGTACTTTAAGAACGGATGCCGTAGCTTATCACGTTATATACCTGTTGGAAAACGTGACTCATATGTTTCCATTAACTAACATTTTTCTCTGGCGAATCGAAGCGTATGCAACGATACGATAAATGAACAAACCACATTTTCATCTATTTTTTTTAGTATTTCATTCATAGCCAATATCGTATTCGAGGTCATATACATCCAAAAACTTCTTGTTAAACTGTCTATCTCTTGTTGTGACAGTTTCGCAGCATCATCGAGGCCTTCAGAGGCAGCATCAGGCGGCACAACAAAAAGGGCCCATTCTAAGAATATCGAAGAAATTAAAAGGCCTCGACTGTACTAGACGCCTCTCTGTTCGCCCCGGGTATAGGGATGTTTGTGCAGACACCTTGATTAGTTGGGAATTCTTGATTCGCCTGCAAGAAGTTTTCTTTGTGATGGTTAATTCCGTTGTGAGTCGCGTCCAGCTGACACTACACACATACCCCAAATGGGGTAGGGAGGGAGAGGTAAACTAACTCCCATAATTATGGTAGGTCCCATATAATAGATGGCTAGACTATTGCCATTTAGTGGGCACGTAAATTACAGTATATTTCTAAGTGGTACAAAATGAACACTGCTGCCCATTACTCATCACTGTCATTTACCCTTAGACGCTTTGTATGACATCCCCGGTGGAGATGGGGGGTGGTGACAATTTTGTATTATGTTCTGCCCTCTTACATAAATACATATGTCATTGAAAAATGAAAATGAAAACTGCCCGATAGAGGTTCGCCACCTTATACATGGGACCTGACTTATTTGGCGAAAAGTGAGTGTTACCCACCCCTTCGGGGAAATATACACCCCGAAGGGGTGTATGTAGTATCTGGATTCCCTATTATTTTTTCATAGGCACCCCTTTAAACTTGCCTTTGCCGTATCAAATCATACCAAAACGTTTCGTTGAATATTTAATGGTAAGCTGAATTGCCTATGAAAACGTTATAGAAAGGGCTTAAAGTTTTAGTTTTCAACGAATTTAACTAAATACCATCCATTTGAATACAGCTTCAATCAATTATTAAGAGCATTGTGGTTTAATATTCCTTATATATGGATACCCAAAGAGGGTTGGTCTCAGGCAGGCGGCCGGCTGCCAAATCAAGCTAAAACCTTGAGCAGTATGGATGGAAATGTCATTCCAATCACTCTCTCCGTTCATCTGTCCCTCGATATGGTCCGTTCCGTCTCTTTTCTATACATTCATTCATCACTAGCACCTTTTCGGTGTGATGGATTATATGAATCAAAAGGGAGTGGATGGCTTGATGACGTCTAACCGATATGAATGGAAGAGCAAACATACTGCGTCGACCCCAGATAGGTATTAAGGTAGGGGGCCTAGGGCTTGTACCTAATAGGGGCGAGCTTACTGCTTAAGTTCCATCGGCTATGCTAATATTGTTAGATGATACAATGCTGCTGCACATTTCTCGCTATATTTTAACCTTTAGTCACCTTGGACATCCGTGGAAGAGATCAACACATTGAAAACATAATTACGTTGTCATAAGTACCTAGATGTCGATCAAGTGCCGTATGGTGACCGCAGAACAGAATACAATAATTTCCCATCTCTACAGTGAGTGAGTGTCGTACAAGGCGGTGTCTGGTCAAGGAAGGTGTCTTTACCCTTAGTAAAGACAGCGTTGAGTAATGATTAATAATGATTTCAGCGTTACTCTTATACCACCTAGCAACGTACTGCAATTTACCAGCCTTTTTGACACGACGGTCGCAATGTTTTTTACTCTGTAATTGTCAGTTTCACACATTTGTATTCTATTCGTTCGAATAGATAGGCTTGTCTAGAGCGGCAGTTATCTTCAAGCAACGTCAATTCCACTTGTTTCGTTTCAAGTCACTAATGTAGTGGGAAAATCGTTCTTCAACATCATTAGTCGTTGAAACTCTGTGTGGGAAAATAAACGTTGTTCATTATATCGGTTTTTACTTAGCTCACTGTTTCAACGAATACTTTTTGCTGCATTCTCGATCTAGCTCCTACTAATTATTTAATTTCGATGCAGACTGTTATTAGTTATTAGTGAAATGGAATATCAAAAATATCAGCTCGCTCGAAGAGGTAGATAATTACAATTAAAAGTAAACGGGCTACTGACTGAAATGGTTTGAATTGGGTCATCTAACATTATTCGAGAGAGGAAACCGTTTGTCTAGCTCGGGAAATGTGCTAGCCGATGAACTAAATGGAACGCTAAATTCATTAATACGTGTTCTGTTTCGACAGTTTCCATGGGCACTGGCTCGCAAATGGATGATGTGTTTGAGTTTGCTTTCTTTTATTTATGAGCTCAATATAGTGTGTCTACTTCTGAACAAAACACTGCAGAACTTACCACCAAAATCATTACTTTAACAATAAATAGATTCCACCAGTGTGCAGAACTGTGCGTCACTGGGTAGTACGCCAGTAGGTGTTTATAGGGCGTTCTAATTCACTTTTTCAGTAAACCACCGGGTGGTGCGACCACAGTAATGATCGCGTTGCTCTCTCAAGCTCCGCTGCGCTCCGCGTCACTTCACAACATCTGTGTAGGTGGTTTACTGAAAAAGTGAATTAGAATGCCCAATAAACACCACCTGGCGTACGCTGTGCCGCACAGTTCAGCACTGTTGTGGAATCTCGCCTTAACCTTAAAGTTTTTATTCAATTATTATATTATATAGCGAATAGCTTATTTATTAACGATTTCAATGATAAACATTTTTACATAATCTCCATACAAACCATTAATGTGCTTATATATTATGTATCAGTATCTATAATGAACATAATGTACTCCCAAAATGGCGTGACAGATACGCCATATTTGTAAAATTTTTGCAAACGGCATATTATGGCGTTTGGATAGAGTAGGGGTGAACGGCAAAACATTAAACATAAACAATTATGTTCTAAAACAAAGAAACGGTCCCGTTCGACAGTTGTTTCCGTTCGTTTCTTCGTCAGAGACTGTTGTGTCGTGGAAAAGAAACGAGGAAATTTGCATAGTTCATGAATGATAAAGTGCGAAAATAATTGTTTCCATAATGGAATTCTTTTTCTGTCGAGTGCTTCGTTTTTATACCGCAACAAAGATAGTGGATGTTGCCAGTAAGAAAATGGAAAATGTAAGACAAAAACAGTAAGAATGTGTATCTATTCGAGTATGGCATAGCTTGAAAGGTTGATAATAAATATCCCTCGAATCCTATGAAGAGAGTTAATTACATTTGTCACCACCTCCCCCTCTCACGCGAATGTCGTACAATGCGACTAAGGTCAAAGACAGCTATGAATACTGGGCAGTAGCGTTCCTCTTATACCACCTAGAAATATACTGCGAGTAAGTGCCCGATAGATGACAATAGACTCGACACCTATTGCATGGGACCTAACCTAATTGGCGAAACGTGGGTGTTGATTCACCACTGCCTACCCGTTCGGGGATATGGACGTGATTTATGTATGTATCTATACTAGTAATATTATAAACCTGAAGAGTTTGTTTGGTTGAACGCGTTTAATCTCAGGAACTACTGACTCAAATGGAATAAATCTTTTTGTGTTGGATAGTCCATTTATCGAGGAAGGCTAATAGGCTATAACCGACATTAACGCGAGCGAACCCGCGGGAGTCCACTAGTTTTCTATAATATTCAGCGAATGTAACTTAAAATATTCATTGCAGCTGTTGGCATAACTTTGTTTGCTTGCATCTCGTAACAGGAATAGAAGTATGAGGATTACTTAATTAAGTTACAGCCCTCATAAAACATGACGTCGTGCTCAGTCGGAGCACCTGAATATATTTCTCGAGTTTACAAGTTCTGTGCCAGGATTTAAGTTAATTTAAGCAATACGCTGACATGGCTCAAGTTTTGTGCGACTTGAAATCGGGTGCAATTACTTCTGACAGATTTTCTCACACAATTCACACTTGAAATACAATTGTGAATTGAATAAAGAGCTCATCAGGGGATTCAGGTATTCTGTTGAAGTATGCATGATTGACAAGAGGAGGAGCTCGCTAGTGCAGTGGCATAGCGCACTGGGCCTGTGATTGCGTGTGATTTAGTGAAACTAAAGCAATGCCGCTAAGGCCGGTCATTGGATGGGTGACCAAAAATATATTATCTCGAGCCCCTACGTGCTTCGGAAGGCACCTTAAGCCGGTAGTCCCGGCTGCGTCTCCAGTCGTTAATACCCACCAACCCGCACTGGGCCAGCATGGTAAGTTATGGCCCAATCTCCCATATATCTACTTCCATCCATAGGAAATGTAGCCCCAGTAGTGGAGAAATTAAAGGGGTAAGAGTGAATTTAAGTTTACCCCGTAATCCCCTAGCCGTTCTCTCTAGCAAAAATCTCGGCGTAGGCGCGAACGTCTGAGGAGATAGACTTGTGTAGATGACTTGTGACCTCTTCCATTGTGGGCCCGAGGGAATTTCAAAGAGGTTTAGTTAGTGCGAATTGCTAGTTCACCGTGGCACTTAAGGACCGTTTATTACCCTCATGACAAGTACTTGGCATTAAGAATGCAGTGATACATAGGGTACTCTGCGGTAGTTAGAGGCTTGTCGAGGTCGTCTTCCATGCTGACCTTGGAGATAGACGATAAAATAACGTAGAATGAATAAATGCATCTTGGGGCACCCGAATTGGTGGAGGTACAACAGCATAACCAATGAAGGTGGTGTAAGGCAGGCGGCCGGCTGTACTACCTAAGACAAAACCATGAACAGTATAGATTGGAATGTTGTAACCCAATCTCTTTCCTTTCATCGGTCTCACGACATGGTCTATTTCCATCAGCTAACTATTTTCTAGACATTCATTCGTCACTAGCATCCTTCCGGTTTGATGGATGAATATGAATCAAAAGGAAGTGGATGCTTTGATAACATTAGACCGATATTGTTCGAAGAGGAAACATACTATGCCGACCCAAGATAAAGAGAACAGGGCAGGACTAACTTGGAAGAAGTCTTTCTCTTAGGGACGCATTGACACATTTTATTCGAATGTCAATAGAAAAAGATGAATGAAGGTATGTTGGATACATTGAAATAGGTTTTTAAGAAGATAAGATTATATCCAGCGTTCCTGGTGCATCATCCATCGAATTACTGCGACAAAAGTTTCCGGTGAATAACAATAGGCTCTCCTCCATTAACATGGCACCTGGAATAAGCGGTGTTAAAACACCTCCGTCTACCCCAAATTTCACTATGTATGTATGAGCTATAAATTTTCTATACGCGACAGCTCAAGATCTAAACCACCCTCTACTCCTTGAAGCCAAGCGCGGCAGAATTACGAGTTTCAATACTGAAATTCACTACGAAACTGCAAGAATTCTCTGCAAATGAACTCCCGATGCACCGCTATGAGTATCTTGCTATAAAACCACAAAGGGTTCTAATTTAATAGCAAGACCGAGCACGAAAAAAGCTTAGGTAATTAAGCGCTGATAATAGATAGCTCTTGGCTTTTATGTTCATTTTAAGCTCGGCGCGCAAAGGAATGCACTTTTTATGACGAAAAGTATTGTGTTGAATTTCAGAGATTTCGATTTCGTTGTGCAGTTGTTTTTTTTTTATCAGCCTATATCTCCAAAGTCCCTACCCCTTTAGAGGTGAATTAACGTACGTTTCGCCAATTAAGTTAGGCAGGTCCCATGTCAGTCGATCATATTAAGATCGGCACAATCCGGCGAAACGAGGCGGTGATGGGAGCCGTCTGGGCTAGTGTCCCTGTTGCGGCTGCCAAGAAGGTGGTGGATGGCCGAATTCTGGTTGGCTGGTCATCAGCGAAAGCCAAACTCCTGGCCTCAAGAGATTTCCGATGTTTCCGATGCCTCGAATCGGGGCATGTCAAGTCCAGGTGTACGGCAGAAGTTGACCGCGGCAGCCAATGTTACCGTTGCGGCCAATTGGGACATCGCGCTGCAGTGTGCCATATGGCTCCCCACTGTACGCTCTGCGCAGAAGCCGGCAAACCGGCCAACCATCGTTTGGGAGGAAAAGCCTGTTCGGCCCCCAAACGCAAGCTGGACAGAAGATACAAGCGGACGCCACAACCAAAACCTGGGGCGTCACAAGATTGCCCACCGAACGAGGCCACAATAGCGGAGGTAGAAATGGCACAACCCAGTAATGGATAGCGCTCTAACTAGATGTCTGCAAGCGAATATCAACCACTGTGCCCGGTCTCAGGATTTATTGATCCAGAGCGCGGCGCAGTGGTCGATACAGGTGATGGTCGTGTCAGAGCCATACCGAGTTCCGGATCATGACTTCTGGCACGGAGATTTAGACGGTCTTGTGGCTTTTGTGTCATTTCCTGGAGTTGGCGCACCATTGGTCCGACAAAGCTTGAGGAGGGGTCACGGCTACATCGCCGTTCTATGTGGAGGTATTGTATACATCGGGGTCTACTTCTCTCCTACCCGTCCCTTTTCGGAGTTTGAGGCATTTATGACGGAGTTAGACCCCATTGTACACAACTGGTGCAGAGCCTTCCCGCGTGTAATCGCTGGCGACCTCAACGGGAAATCTGTGTGGTGGGGCTCACCCGCGTCTGACGTCCGAGGGCGTTATCTCGAGGACTGGTTGCAGACCAACGGCCTTGTGGTGGCGAATAGAGGTTCGGCGGACACGTGTGTTCGGTGGAACGGTGGCTCAAAGGTGGACGTAACGTTCACGAGCCCCGTTCTGGCAAGTCGTATTCGGAACTGGACTGTTGTAGTGGGTGCAGAATCATTGTCGGATCACCGTTACATTCGGTTCGACCTCTGCTCCCGTAACCAGCAGCCATCCAGTTCCAGCCATCCCGCGCAAGAGGCGGGCCCCCGGTGGGCGTTGAAGAGCCTAGACCGCGACGCCCTAATTTGTGCGTCCATCGTGGAGGCATGGACACCAAGGCCAGAAGAGATCGTGGTGGAGGAGGAAGTGGCGTGGTTCCGGGGGGCAATGACACATGTCTGTGTCCACGCCGCCAAGTTTATTGGTGGTCAGAGGAGCTGGGACGACTCCGCACCGATTGCGTCAGAGCTAGGCGGCGTTACACCCGGTTTTGGAGACGGGCTAGAAAGGCTGGCTACATGGACGAGCAGGAAGGAGGCCGACTGTTCTCCGCCTATCAGGAAGCTAAAAAAGCCCTCAGAGTGGAGATCGGAAAGGCTAAGGAACGCGCCTGGCAAGAGTTGCTAGACTCACTCGACCGGGACCCATGGGGACGGCCTTATAAACTTGTATTAAGCAAGCTTCGCCCCTGGGCTCCCCCGTTGACAGCCAACATGGATGCAGACGTCCTCCAGAGGGTTATTGAGACTTTGTTTCCCACCCCTACTGGAGGACACCTTTTACCGGATATGACGACGATTCAGGATGTGGACAACTCGGACAGGACTTTTACCGGAGTGACAGAGAGCGAGCTTGGAGCCGCAATTTTAAGACTACAGAGCAAGAGCGTGGCCCCTAGCCCGGATGGTATACCCGGGAAGGCATGGGTCATCGCTCTTAATAACGGCTTGGAGCCTCGCTTTAGAGGACTCTTGTCGAGATGCCTGGAGGAGGGCCGGTTCCCCAGTAGTTGGAAGGTGGGCAAATTGGTCCTCTTACGGATGAATGGCCGCCCGCCTGAGTCTCCCTTGGCGTATCGGCCTATTGTCTTGCTTGATGAGGCGGGCAAGCTCTTTGAGCGAGTTATCGCCGCCCGCCTCAACAAACACTTGGAGGAGCATGGACCAGACCTGAGTCCAAATCAGTTCGGTTTCCGGCGAGGTAGGTCCACCATTGACGCTATTGCGCAGGTGAAGGCTCTTGCCGAGGCCGAAATTGCAGCGGGTAGGGTTGTCTTGGCAGTGTCTCTTGACATTGCCAACGCCTTTAACACCCTGCCCCACGCAAGCATAGAGATGGCGCTCAGGTACCACCAGGTCCCTCAGTACCTAAGGGAGGTGATACGCTCCTACCTGAGAGATAGGAGTGTGATTTACCCAAAGGCAGACGGATGGGGCCAAAGATCAGTGTCGTGCGGTGTTCCACAGGGGTCGGTCCTAGGACCGCTTCTGTGGAACATTGGGTACGATTGGGCCATTAGAGGCGTTAATCTCCCAGGTGTCAGCGTATTTTGTTACGCGGATGACACTCTGGTGACAGCCAAGGAGTCGACATTCGCGGCAGCCAAGATCCTGGCCACAGGTGGCGTGGCCCAAGTTGTGGCCCGCATTAGAAGGCTTGGTCTGACTGTCGCATTGGACAAATCAGAAGCCATATGCTTCCATGGGCCGCGCAAGGCGCCGCCCGTCAGATCTGAGTTAATGGTTGGAGGGGTGTCCATCGGCGTCGGGTCGACGATGAAGTACCTGGGACTCGTCCTCGATAGCCGGTGGACCTTTAAACCCCACTTCGAGTACATTGCTCCGAAGCTAGGGAAAGTGACGATGGCACTAAGCAGGCTAATGCCCAATCTTAGAGGCCCTAGCGAGAGATGTCGGCGCCTCTTTTCTGGTGTGGTGCGATCGGTGGCCCTTTACGGGGCGCCCATATGGGCGGACTCTCTGACTGCCCACAACAGAACGCTGCTACGCCGTTCGCAGCGAATCATGGCAGTCAGAGTTGCTCGGGCATATCGCACCGTCTCCTACGAGGCGGCTTGTGTTTTGGCCAGCACCCCGCCGTGGGACTTGGACGCGGGGGTACAATTGGCGGTGTACCGTAAGATTGCGGACGTGAAAGAGCAAGGCACACAACCCCTGCCAGAAGAGGTGGCATCCTGGCGCTCTGATGCGCAAGAGGAAGCGCATGTGAGGTGGCGCAGAAGGCTTCTTACGCCTAGCGCCGGGTCGCGCACCATTGAGGCGATTAGGCCAGTTTTGGATGAGTGGACAGGGCGCCGTAAGGGTTCGCTCTCTTATCGCCTTGTGCAGGTTCTTTCGGGGCATGGTTGCTTCGGAAGATACCTGTGCAACGTTGCGAGAAGAGAGCGAACCACGGAATGCCACCAGTGTGGGGCGACGGAGGATACCGCCCAACACACCTTAGAGGGGTGCCATGCATGGACAGACGAGAGAGCGGTGCTCACAACAACAATTGGCGGCAATCTATCGCTCCCCAATGTTGTGAGTGCCATGGTCGGAGGTGAAGAGGCCTGGGAAGCAGTCCGCAGGTTCTGCGAGGTGGTCATGGAGGCGAAAGAGGCAGATGAGCGACTCCGCGAGGAGGACCCCAATGCCGATCAGGCGAGACGCCGAAGAGTGGGCAGGCGACGCAGGGCGTACGCTGGCATCCCAGCCAACTGATCGGGCTGGACGGCGGCCTAGGACACCGCCGTCACACTTACACCAACAGCCTAGGAGCGAAACAGGACGACAGGAGATATGGTTTACTGTCACCCTTAGTCCCGGCGTTACGCTAGATGGAGACGCAAGAGGGGTTTTTAGTGGGTAGTCACGGTGCTCTCGACACACCGCGGAGTCCCACAGACCCCTGTACCGACTGTCCCGCGGTACAGGACATGCAAAAAAGCATTTCCCCCTCAAAAAAAAAAAAAAAAAAAAAGGCAGGTCCCATGTAATAGGTGGCGAGAGTGCCTACAGCCATCCATTGGCCAGGGAATCGCAGTACATTGCTAGGTGGCATAAGAGGAATGCTGCTGCCTATTACTTATTGCTGTCTTAACCCTTAGTCCCCTTGTATGACACCCGCGTGAGAGAATGGGGATGGTGATAATTGAATTCTGCTCTGCCGTCACCACACGGTTATAATAATATTAATCTCGTTAATTCAAAATGCAGAATAGTTTTTCTAAGAGCTATCTAGCGCAGTGGCATACCGAGCTTGGCCTGCCATTGCGAAAACTAAGCAACGCTCGCTAAGGCCGGTTATTGGATGGGTGACCAAAAATATATTATCTGGAGTTCCCCTGTGCTTCGAAAGGCACGTTAAGCCGTTGGTCCCGGCTGCATCTGCAGTCGTTTATACCCACCAACCCGCACTAGGCCAGGGTGGTGGATTATGGCCCAATCTCCCTATATTCTTCTATCCATAGGGAAGGCCCGTGCCCCAGCAGTGGGGACATTAAAGGGCTGGTGATTATGTTGATTATGAGAATAGTTCTTTAGTTTGTGAAAACAGCAGTGTCGAAGAGACTCTATTAAGCTTCTTTTGAGACGGATTGTTCTTTATTAAATCGTCTTACCTGTATCAATATTGTACACAATTTCGTTGGAGTCTGTAAGAAAACGAGCTAGGTACGACATTCGCTTCGGTATCGTGATATTGAATGTTTGTTTGTTCAGAATAGAATACAATATTGTCTAATAACATTGTTTTACTAAGGCCCGTGGCTTCGAAGGTAGAGTCACAGTAAGTAGTTTGTAAATATTACCATTCCAACCACATTTCACGTAACATTTTGTAAGAAATATGTTTTTCATTTATGATACCTAATCCTTTTAAATTAAAAGCCGACTCCCAAACGTCACACACAGCTGCCCTTCCTGCCACCCGCCTTCAGAACTCACCCATGTAGTCTTAAAACGTTTCTATTACTTTAGCTAAAAGGTTGAATGTTGCATGGCTCAATTCAAGATTTCTTTAAAGCAATTGTTGTCTGTTTTTGGCACCTTAGCTCACCTCAAATGAGTAATTTACAGATGAAATAGGTTGTGAAATAACAAATTTATCGAGGGCAGTTTCGTCACAATAAAATTTAGAAAATTTGTGACTTGTATTTTGTAAAATGACAAGTCATCACAAAACTTCGGTCCATTAGGAATCCTTGGTTAATTCCCCTGGCCGATTAATAGGGATTTATGTCTACTAGAGTTTGATTTTTACAAAGAATAGGTATTGAGGTTGCATCCGTTGGTTTACGAAGTGAAGTGTAGTGTGAAACATTTCGGCAAGTTAATTAATGTCTTGGTTTGCTGAGCGGCTTAGGCACCTGCCCGGATTGCAGTGGGTACGGGTACAATTTTTTCTAACCCCATTATTCTTTGTATGCCTACAACTACTTAAAGCTGAAGCTGAAGCTGCTAAAGCTGAAGAGTTTGCTTGTTTGTTTGGTTAAACGCGCTAATCTCAGAAACAACTGGTTCAAATTGAAAAAATATTTTTGTGTTGGATAGTCTTTTTAATGGAGAAGGCTATAGGCTATATAACAATTGACATTAACGCGAACGAAGCCGCGGGAGATGACTAGTAGCATAATATATGCTAACATTTACAACACTCGTGATCCTAGCCTTATCTGAATATTGGATAAAGTAACATTTGCAGAGTGATTTACTGCGCCATAAGTGGGTTTGCGCTGCGTGACTTCCAAACAGGGGGCCTACCGCCTAACTCGATTGCTGATGATAGCTATATTGCAATGAACTGTTTACCGCTATAGTAGCCATCCTGAATTTTTAGGCGGCACGGATTTTGTGCCAAATTCACCGCCTAACTCGATTGCTAAAGCAAAAGCTATAGTTTATGACGTCATGCTGTCATTTCGCACCAAATGTATCTAAACTATTAGCTTTTTAGGTTTGAACGAATGATCACCGAATGATTTTGTATGAATTTGGCACAAAATTCGTGTCGCCTAAAAATTCAGGATGGCTTCTATAGCCGTAAGCAGTGCATTGCAACATAGCTATCATCAGCAATCGAGTTAGGCGGTCGGCCCCCAGGTGCCTATTTCAGCTATGGTTAACCACTCAATTTTTGTTCGTGAGTTGAGGGTAAGGAGAAAAACTATTTTACGCCAAAGAATATTGCGGTTAGAAAAAGTTAGAAAAATTATAGTCTTGATGCGGGAATCGAACCCGCGTCCTCTGCGACCCGGGCAGATGCCTGTACCACTCGGGCAACCAAGACGTTCTTACATTTATAATAATATAATGTTCAAATTAAAATTAAAATAGTACATACACTTTTACGGATTCGATTCGCATATTTCTATTTTGATTTTCGATTTAGTCAAATTGTCAGAGTACTGGCTATCAGCCAATAGGTTCCTAGGTTCAATTCTTATTCGAGAGAGAGAGAGAGAGATCTGACTTTTTCTCTTCTTCCTGACATTTTTTTTGACTTAGGTATTTCTATTTGTGATAGTTTTTCCAATTATGGTAAAGTGGTTTGAAACGAAAAATTGTTCATATAATTATTTTAGTATACATACACATACATTCATACCTACACACAATGATAGATTGTCTACACAGTATACAAATTGGAATTTCAATATTTAGGTACACGTCCTTTCAGGAGCAGTCAATACGGCTGACTGGAACTTATCCGTTTAGAAAATGAATTGTATGCAGTGTATTTTATATTGGCCGTGTGGTGACGGCAGAGTAGAATACAATTGTCACCACCCCAAAACTCTCCCGTGGGTGTCGTACAAGGCGACTAAGGATAAATCATTGATGAGGAATGGGCAGCAGCGTTCATCTTATACCACCCAGCAATGTACTGCCACTTTTGTGCCCGATAAATGGCAATAGGCTCGCCACCTATTACATGGGACCTTACATATTTGACGAAACGTGGGTGCTAGTTCACCTCTGCCTACCCCTTCGGGGATATAGGCGTGATTTATGTATGTATGTAAAAATAAATATAGAATTGTTTGACTTGCTACAACAGTGTGGTGATAATTGTTCTTGTATTGCCCGCCTTACACCTAAATATTGAAACAAGGTGTCTACGCCACTTAGATCATCAGCGCATCGCGTGATATGGAACTCGACCAATCAGGGACAAGCATCGACCCCACTTCATTCATTCGCCATCTCTCGCCGCCGCGGTTAAGACAGTGTGCGCCTAATATTAACTCATATTGTAAACCTAACGCATCATTATACCTAATTTATATCCAAACCTAGTTTTCTTTGTTCCGTGTTGAACACAAGGTTTGCGACTGACACCCAAGACAGCATTTAAGATTTAGAGGTTTCACGTAGAGAATACGGCAAGGAATTTCGCCGGCAAGTCAATCCGACGTGGATAGATATTACAGATGACCATTTTATTACTGCTTTTATGAACGCTGTCTGTCGTAAAATTGTACCATTAAAATTTTTACAAACTCCCACTGTCACGTGTTTCTAAATAATGTCAATCTTTATTACTCAATAGCCCGTTGTAGTTCCACAATAGAAGCTGGATAGATAATGGATAGATAAAAGTTATAACATTAAGGGGTAGACAGAGGTGAACTAGCACCCACGTTCGCCAATTATGTTAGGTCCCATGTAATAGGTGGCGAGCCTCTTGCCATTTATCGGGCACAAAAGTCGCAGTACATTGCTATTGCTAGTTGGTATAAGAGGAACGCTGCTGCCCATTCCTCATCGCTGATTTATCCTTAGTCGCCTTGTACGACACCCACGGGAGAGATTTGGGGTGGTGACAATTGTATTCTACTCTGCCGTCACCACACGGCTATTTGAAGTAGATTTTTATATTTTTATGAGTCATTACATGAATTGAGAAAAAGGTGCACTCATTTTAAAGCGATATACAATTGAGTAGCCATTAATTGAGAAAGAGATGCATTTTTTATCTTATAACAGAAAAGATAGTGGGGAGATATTTAAAGAATGAATTGGAAAATAGATTGGCAAAAGGATATATGAGTAGCCAGAGAATGTGGAAATGGATTAGGTAAAGATTTCATAATCGAATTCAAAACCTTACGAGTGAAGGCTCCGTCTGGGGCAAGATTTAGATAATTGCTGTAAATAGAAATATTTATTAAATCGTGACACCAAAAATTACGTTTGGTTAGAAAAAATACATACATACATACATACATAAATCACGCCTATATCCCCGAAGGGGTAGGCAGAGGTGAACCAGCACCCACGCTTCGGCAATTATGTCAGGTCCCATGTAATAGGTGGCGAGCCTATTGCCATTTATCGGGCACAAAAGTCGCAGTATATTGCTGGGTGGTAGGTATAACAGGAACGCTGCTGCCCATTCCTCATCACTGTTTTATCCTTAGTCGCCTTGTACGACACCCACGGGAGAGATTTGGGGTGGTGACAATTGTATTCTACTCTGCCGTCACCACACGGCTGAAAAAATACATAGGTAAAAATACATAGGTAGAAAAAATACATAGGTAATAATGATAAGTACTATTGAGAAAGGGACGCTCGCATGGTTTGGTCACGTAGAAAGGATGAGTGTAAAGAAGTAGTAATCTCTGTCTACCCGTGTAGATATAAATAAATATTTTTTACACTCACACCTATCATCTAGCTCAAATTAGGTAGCCTAACCAAACGTAATTTTGTTATGGATCCTAGATGATGAACATAATTTTTAATATCATAATAATTATGTATATAAATGTTACAAAGATTTTGGTAGTTAGAAAAAGAATTTCGAAAAATCATGGTCTTGATGCGGAAATCGAACCCGCGTCCGCTGCTATCCGGGCAGGTGCCTGACCGTTTGGCCAACCAAGATAATTCGAAATTCTTTTTCTAACCATCAAAATCTTTGTACGAATTTTTCTAACATTTATATAATGTTAAAATTAAAATCGAATAGTATATAAATTGGGAGGGGGAGGCCTTTGCCCAGCAGTGGGATCTAATTGGCTAATAAAAAAAAAGTGGTGTGTTTGGCACGTTTCGTGGTGTCAGTCAGATTTTTTTTCGATAATTCTAAAATTGGTTCAGAGTGGATTTTGTGCAGTGAAAGTGGTGTTATTTTGATGCACAAGCATCCGCGTTGATGTGCAATTATGCACAGCCCTATGGGCTAGACCCTTTGCCTTCCCTAAAATATAGGGAGAATTAAAAACAAAAAAGTATATAAATGTTGAAAATATACAACTTAAACATAACTCATTATTTCATAAGACTACAGATAAAATATACACTAAAGACTTGGCTGTATGGGCTAGACCCTTTGCCTTCCCTAAAATATAGGGAGAATTTAAAACTAAAAAAAGTATGGAGTGTTTGGCGCGTTTTGTGGTGTCAGTCAGATTTATTTTCGCTAATTCAGAAATTGTTACAGAGTGGATTTTGTGCAGTGAAAGTGGTGTTATTTTGATGCACAAGCATCCGTGTTGATGTGCAATTATGCACAGCCCTATGGGCTAGACCCTTTGCCTTCCCTAAAATATAGGGAGAATTAAAAACAAAAAAGTATATAAATGTTGAAAATATACAACTTAAACATAACTCATTATTTCATAAGACTACAGATAAAATATACACTAAAGACTTGGCTGTATGGGCTAGACCCTTTGCCTTCCCTAAAATATAGGGAGAATTTAAAACTAAAAAAAGTATGGAGTGTTTGGCGCGTTTTGTGGTGTCAGTCAGATTTATTTTCGCTAATTCAGAAATTGTTACAGAGTGGATTTTGTGCAGTAAAAGTGGTGTTATTTTGATGCACAAGCATCCGTGTTGATGTGCAATTATGCACAGCCCTATGGGCTAGACCCTTTGCCTTCCCTAAAATATAGGGAGAATTAAAAACAAAAAAGTATATAAATGTTGAAAATATACTACTTAAACACAACCATGTCTCGGGAACAAATATTTGACCTTATCACAAAATTTGCCCCTACCAGGATTATTAATTTCACATGTTTTTGCAGGGATAGGGTCGAATGGTAATCCCTATTCAATCAATGTTTATTCCCCCATAAAATAAGAGATTGAATACGAACCATAAATAAATTACATGTACGTTCATAATTATAAATCGCTCATATTGGTAGTCCACAGAGCGCTTCATAAAACGTTTATAAAACATATTGCAGGAATAGTTCAACGATAAATCCCTTTGAATAAAGGCTGTGTTGAATAAATTAATTAGGATCGCTCCACCGTCAGTTGGCTTAATGAAGTTACCTTCATGTTTAATAAATGTGCGCGCACTCACAGTATACCCAGAACAGTAGTTTATCTGCGGCCTGTCGATGAGTTACTAGCCTATAAGTCCGACAACTCCTAAAAGTTCGTGCGCTACCTTGCTGCGGTATGGACGGGGCGCTCTGTAGGCCTATTCGCTAACTTTTTTTGACAGTTGAAAGTGATGATCACCGAACTATTTACTTATCCATTACTGTTTCACAGGACTAGTGTCACAATAGCGCTATAGTAAAGTAGTAATGAATCAGTAAATAGTTCAGTGATTATCACTCTCAAGTTTCAAAAAAAGTTAGCGAATAGGCCTACTGGATGTTAGCGGGGGCGGGTCATGCGGCGAGGAGCGAGTTGTCCTCCCCGCATCGGCCGCCCCCGCTGGCATCTGGAGTGCCCCGTCCCCGCCACCGTCACTCATATTGCACGAGGGTCGCGCACGAAGTTGTCGGACTCATGCGGGAGGGAACGATTGGCGAGCAAACGTGAAATCACACCAAATCCTTATGCCCCGTATTTTATGTCAATGTGTGCGTTACAGTTCGTGCGTACACACGGCGCCGGCCGAGTACGAAAGCTGATCTAATGGGCAGTGGCCAGTTTGTATGAAGACGTATTACTGTTCTGGGTATACTGTGGCACACTGACGCAACTCAGCGTGAAGTTTGCACAGTCATTTGCTTGAAGTTCGTGCGTTAACGAGTCGTTGTTGAACCGATGACATTTTGTCGCCGAAATTTTAACAGGCATCAATTTCAAGCGGGGATTTTACTACAAGGGCATGACCGCGGGCATGCCTGCAGACGTGACTTCGCTTCTACTAGGTCTGTGCGATGTTTGCCTGATGTAGGACTGTCACAGGCAGTCTAGCCTATACAAACGATGTCTGCGCGGGCATGTCTGGCGGGCTTGCCCGTCTAGTGAATTCCCTGCTTAATAGCCTTTAGCCATCCTCAATAAATGGACTATCCAACACAAAAGAATTTTTCAGTTTTCACCAGTAGTTTCTGAGATTAGCGCGTTCAACCAACCAAACAAACTCTTCAGCTTTATAATATTAGTATAGATTATATTAGCTTTGTGTGACCGCGCGTTTATTTTGATGTATTCGGTAGTTCCTAAATAGTTCCAAGTTCAAAGTCAGCTACAAATTCAACATCGCAGACTACCGGAGTACACCCCAGAGTCAATCAATTTAGACATCGCGCCACGATTGATATCACTTACCGTTACAACTTTGACTCTGGGCTTGGCGTCCCACAGGGCAATACTATTGCCATTTAAAGTAATCGAGTGGGTTGGTCTACTGCGCCAACTCCAGATAGTCGGGGAATAGGGCAGAGAGAAGAAGAGAGTTGGTTGGTCTAGGAGCTCTTTGAAGGCGCAGTGGCTTAGTTCGGCCTGCGATTGCGTAAACTAAGCAACGTTCGCTAGAGCCGGTCATTGGATGGGTTACCAATACTGTATTATTCATAAATAAGAATATTGTAGTATACGTATTGTAGTATATTATTATGGCGTAACTTAATTGGCGAAAAGTGGGTGTTTTCACCTCTGCCTACCCTTTCGGTGATTTATGTATGTATGTATGTTAAAAATATTAAGAAAATTCAGAAACTCCTAATATGAGTTTCTGAGTTTAACATTACTTGGTATGGGGTGAGTCCGGGCCCGATGATCCGCGTAGATCCAGAAATCTCACTTCCCATGGGAGGGAAAAGGAGGCGGTGAAAAATGTATTCACACCATTGAACTACTATTACTAGCATATTATAACTCAATGATTCACACTAACTTATACACCGCCGTGCCGTGTGGTGACGGCAGAGTAGAATACAATTGTCACCATCCCCATCTCTCCCGTGGGTGTCGTACAAGGCGACTAAGGGTAAAGACAGCAATGAGTAATGGGCAGCAGCATTCCTCTGGTACCATCTAGCAATATACTGCGATTGATGTGCCCGATAGATGGCAATAGGCTCGCCACCTATTACATGGGACCTAGCTAAATCGGCGATAAGTGGGTGTTAATTCACCTCTGACTACTCCTTAGGGGATATAGGCGTGATTTATGTATGTATGTATGTAATACACCGCATATCAAATACTTTGACTAACGTAAACGGCGATCGGATCAATATTATAAGTTGTATCGAGCCAGAGTTTTCCAGAATGAAAGCCCTAATAACAATCACTAGGGACAGACTACAAGTAAGTCGGACTTATTCAATAACTAATTATATTCTGATGATATTGGTAAGGGAAAAGTAACTTTCACGCGTTCGAATAATTGTATTTTATTACAATTTTTTTTGTATTTTATATTAAAATACACACCAAGATTGTTTACATTCTGTCTCTGGCTATAATGGCTCGAGTATGGAACTGGCTATTAAGGATGCTCCATGAAAATTATAACACTGAATCCAGGGGAGATACATACATACATACATAAATCTCGCCTATATCCCCGAAGGGGTAGGCAGAGGTGAATTAATACCCACTTTTCCCCAATTAAGTTAGGTCCCATGTAATAGGTGGCGAGCCTATTGCCATATATCGGGCACATAAATCGCAGTATATTGCTAGGTGGGATGTGAGGAACGCTGTGGCCCATTACTCATCGAAATTGAAATTATGTCACAGAAACACAAGCTGAGGCAGTACCTTTTGGCCATGCACAAGGCATTAATTTTCTTTTTTTTTTTTCTTTTTTGCTTCTTTTTTTTTAGCAGCGGACGCGGGTTCGATTCCCGCCTCAAGATCATAATGTTTCGAAATTCTTTTTCTAACCACTAAAATCTTTCTCTATTATTACCAAATTAAGGTTGACAATCGATTGAAGAAATTTGACAGTTTTGGGTAGTCTGAAGTGCCGTTGACTGTACAACACCCACGGGAGAGATGGGGGTAGTGACAATTGTATTCTGCTCTGCCGTCACCACACGGCACGGCACGATTTCTTGATTTAACTGGAAGCTTAGCCAATAGCGTCCATTGCAGTTTCAAACTAAGTTTCACGCTACCGTCGCCGCTTTAGAGACGGGAACAATGAAACATTTTAATTGGAAGTTTGATTAATAGGACGTAAAAGTGCTGTGAGCCAATGGCCACGAAGATAATTCCAGAATAATTGGACAGGATCGATTGAAATGGTTGGTGTTGTGTTTGCTTTAGTTGTTTAGGATGCCGTGTGGCGACGCAAGGTTTAGGAAAAGTGTCTAAACTAAATTTGGAACCCGCAGATGTGGGTCTTACATGCTGGCCTGTGAGCGAAAAAATAACGTAGAATTGACCAGTACCAACTCATCGCATGGGTGTCGTAAAGAGAGATTGCCCGGTGTAGATCAATAAGCACCTTGGGGCACCCGAATGCTGGAGGGCAAACCACCAACAACAGCAACCCAAAGAGGGTTGGTATCAGGCAGGCGGCCGGCTGTAAAACCTAAGCTAAAACTATAAGCAGTATGGATTGGAATGTTTTCATTCAAATTACTCTCTCCGTTTATGGGTCTGTTGACATGGTCCGTTCCGTCTCTTTTCTATACAATCATTCGTCATCATCATCATCATCATCAACAGCCCTTTAATGTCCCCACTGCTGGGGCCTTTCCTATGGATGGAAAAATATAGGGAGATTGCGCCATAACCCACCACGCTGGCCCAGTGCGGGTTAGTGGGTATTAACGACTGCAGATGCAGCCGGGACCACCGGCTTAACGTGCCTTCCGAAGCACGGAGGAACTCGAGATAATAAATTTTTGGTCATCCATCCAATGACCGGCCTTAGCGAACATTGCTTAGTTTTCGCAATCGCAGGCCAAGTGCGCTATGCCACTGCGCTATCGAGCTCCTCATTCATTCGTCACTAGCACCTTTTCGGTGTGATGGATGATTTTAATCAAAAGGGAGGGGATGGCTTGATGACATCTGACCGATATGAATGGAAGAGGGAACATACTGGGCCGACCCTAGATAAACTGGGAACAGGGCATAAGAAGAAGATTCAGAAAATGACGGTATTGAGGGCAGTGAGATGATGATGAATCCCCACAATACAGTTTGTCCATTAACATAAAAACAAACTCCAGTAAAATCCGTCGTTGGAACTTTTGATGAACTAAATGTCCCGAGGAACATTTTAATTAAGCTCAAAATTGTGTAGCCTGTCAAGGGATAATAAGATCTATCGCCTAGACTTTTAGTGCCCATTTTCCTCGGTGCCAGAGCCGATATCGCAGAAACTATTACAAAAGTTAGTGAACATTGCATTTCGCTGCGGATTTTTGGTTCGTTTTATTTACATACATACATACATAAATCACGCCTATATCCCCGAAGGGGTAGGCAGAGGTGAACTAGCACCCACGTTTCGCCAAATATGTCAGGTCCCATCAGTACATTGCTGGGTGGTATAAGAGGAACGCTGCTGCCCATTCCTCATCGCTGATTTATCCTTAGTCGCCTTGTACGACACCCACGGGAGAGTTTTGGGGTGGTGACAATTGTATTCTACTCTGCCGTCACCACACGGCCATTTTATTTAACTTTCGTTAAAATCGAAACACGTAGTGGTATCTAGATATCATTTTCGATTTCCGCATTTTTATAACCGTTTGACGGATTCGATTTATTGGCGTCCGCTTTTTGTAATTATGGAGTTCTTATAATATTTTTCGGCGACCTTTAGTTATGATATTGTTATGAGATCTTTGCAAGACTGAGAAAGAACAAAATTTAATAAAGTAAAAGTCTTAAGTGTCTGCTTTATATCAGTGTATTAACTTTATAAAACCTTTTTAGTATTACACTTATAGTTAGTAATAAAGCATTTGAAGTTGAATATAAGTAATATACATATATGCATAAATCATGCCTATATCCCCGCAGGCGAAGGCAGAATATCCAATTTTCGCCAATTAAGTTAGGTGTCCCATGTGGCGATCCTATTGCCATCTATCAGGCAAGTGAATCGCAGTATATTACAAGGTGATGCAAGAGTTAGACCAAGTGCACCATCTTGCAAATTACTGCGATTAAAGTTCCCGGTGAATGGCAATAGGCTCGCCCCCTATAACATGGGACCTGAAGTAAGCTGGCGAAACGCGGATGTTAAAACACCTCTGTCTTCTTCTTCTTCTTCCCTGCCCTGTTCCCAGTCTATCTGATATCGGCGCAGTATGTTTCCTCTTCAGTATTTCGGTCAGACGTCCTCATGCCATCTCCTTCTTTTTGATTCATATCATCCATCACACCGTAAAGGTGCTTGTGTTGAATTAATGTATAGAAAAGAGACGGAACGGACCATGTCGAGAGACCGATGAACGGAGACAGTGGTTGGAATGACTACATTCCAATCCATACTGCTCAAGGTATTGGCTTAGGTTTTACAGCCGGCCGCCTGCCTAACGCCAATCCTCTTTGGGTGTGCTGTTGTTGGTGGTTTGCCTTCCACCATTCGGGTGCCCCAAGGTACTTATTGGTCTAAACCGGGCAATCTTCCTTAGAGCGCTTACGCACTACATCCGATCCGAATCTGAGATTTTCACGGTCCGTTCTAGCCGTAGAACTATTTCTATGATTACTTACGCACTACATCCGATCTCTGTCCGAGTTTTCTAGACAAATAATTTTTTCTCCGATTCGAATCGGATGTAGTGTGTATTAGTCGACTTTTACGACAGCCATGAGATGAGTCGGGGCTGGCCCATTTTACGTTATTCCTTCGCTCGCAAGCATAGAAGACTAAAATTATAAACATCGGTGATTCAATTCTGCCTACCTGAGTAATATGTTTTGTAGTTATTGAAAAAGGGTCGCTCTGTAAGTCGATGGTAAGCCCGACCTAGGCAAATTGTGTAAAACACGCCGCAGATTTAAGAGTGCTTACTGGAGATTTGTTACGGAAAGCCTCCACTGAAACTTTGCCCAATCAAAAGCAAATCTTTTAAGAGGGGTTTCAAATTGCGGGTAGTTACAAATTTCGTTCGGAGGAGCTCGCTAGCGCTTGGCATAGCGCGCTTGGCCTGCGATTGCGTAAGCTAAGTAATATTCGCTAAGGCCAGTCATTGGATGGGTGACCAAAAATGTATTATCTCGAGTTCCTCCGTGCTTCGGAAGGCACGTTAAGCCGTTGGTCCCGGTTGCATCTGCAGTCGTTAATGACAAATGGGCAGCAGCGTGCCTTTTACACCACCTAGTATGTACTGTATGTATGTAGTATGTACTGCGACTTTCGTGTCCGATAAATGGCAATAGGCTCGCCACTTATTACATGGGTACTATCCTAATTGGCGAAACGTAGATGTTGATAAACCTCTACTTACCTCTTCGGAGATATAGGCGTGATTTATGTATGTATGTATTATTTTAAATAAAATAATCAAATTGAAAGCGAACGCCTATGCTAACGAAGACGATCGTTACAAGAAGCAAATAATTTGAATTTGTAATAGATACTTCTCAATTAAACGATTTCAGCTTCAGAATCATCCCTCAAATAACTCTGTGAACTCTGCCGAACTATAAAAGTAAAGTGCCTCCAGACAGATCCGATATACGAAGGAAAAGTTTGGTAACATAAGAACTAAAGATAATATTGCGTTTCCTTAATCCTCATGACATAGTTCGAATATTATTCGATCGAAGCAGAAGATTGAGTTCTGAAATCCATGTGGATAATAAGATTGAATTTCTTTGAATCTTTATCATCATCACTTCAGACCATAGTCGTGAAATCTCTCCTAAAAATATAAAAATATTGACTGTAATCCTGTAATGTATTTAAAGTGAGACTTGCGGAGTGTATTCAATATACACCCAATATTTTTATTGTAAAACCATAATGTACAACATGGTGTTACAGTAATATTATTCTAGAGCATTATGGGCCCCGATGGGCATGCAAATAGGTGTAGATTTATTACAATACTGTAGTGTAAAGACTTTATTTTTATTGTTGGTGTTGTCAAAATGTATGTGACCGGTGTTGTATGATGCATTGATCAAAAATATTTGTATGCATGTCTCTGTATTTCTCGTAAGTGACTGTATTGTCTTTCTAAGAATAAATTCTTTAAGCCTAAACCTAAATTTCCAGTCCATTATTTTCCAAAATTGCCGCTTTTGAGTTCTTTAATGCTATACACATATACCTACTACCTAGGTCATCAACCCGCCTCATGAGAGCGTTCTCTTCTTCTTCGTTTTTTTACCCGTGGTCGCCTCTCGAGGAATTTCCTTCACAGTCATCAGTTCGTCAACGGTTGTGGCGTACTTCCTAAAACTTCCTAAGCCTTCGAGATAAGTCACTAACTATGTTCTTAAGTCTTCTACGGCATGTAAGGTAAGTCAGTAACTCCTGTTCTTCTTCCTTCTTCAGTCCGAATTCGTAGGCAAGTCGTCACTAAGTGTTGCACGGTGCTGCCTAACATGCCTATTTATTCCAAGGTGTATTAACACGAAACCTTCGCCAATTATGTTGGGTCCCTTAAGTAGCGAGCCTATGCGGCGATATACCGGGCACGTATATCGTAGTATATTGCTAGACGGTATGAGAGGATCTTAGCTACCCATTACTCATCGCTGTCATCAACCCTAGTTGCCTTGTACGACACCTGCGGGAGATATTTGGGGTGGTGACAATTGTATTCCGCTCTGCCATGACCAGACGGCTAACTTGTGCCATAAAAATAATGCAATACTTTTTTCAATGATTAGTAGATGCCAATAAGGACGATTAGATGACGGTTAATTTAGGTTATACATTTATGCCTACTTACATACGTACATACATAAATCACGCCTATATCCCCGAAGGGGTAGGCAGAGGTGAACTAGCACCCACGTTTCGCCAATTATGTTAAGGTATATTCTGACTCGGGCGGCCTGTGAGATTCCTCGCGGCAGTATATCCTCCCCCGGGGGATGCCGTCCCCCATGGGGGGGGGGGTCTCGACTACAAGGCTTGAGGACAAGGTCTTCGCCTTGCCCAAAAAACCCGGTAGAAGCTATGCGCCCTGTGAGGTTTTCCGCGGCAGTATATCTCCCCCGCGCGGTACCCCCCTTGGGGAATGCCTGCTGTGGAGGTACCCCCACAGAGAGTGCTTGACTGAATATACCTGGTAGATGCTGTAAAGGCCTTTCGGCCAACAGCCTAAGTCCTTAAAAAAAAAAGAATATCATCATAACCTTACTTTGCTTAGCCTACCGTGCTATTGACTGTAGTCTGTACCCAAGTCGTTTTAATTGCCACTATCTACATTTACACGTAGAGCCGTGCTCGTAAAACAAACAATTAATGGATATACTCACTCCGGGTTAGTTTTTCTCAGGATCACGGATTAGTTAATATTCTTGGTAAATATATTGTATGAACGGATTACCAAGAATATACGCGTGTACTGTTGTTAGAAATTAATTTGCACGGTCTGACTTAATCGTTCCTTGTTAAAACTTTGAGAAAGATGTAAGATCCTGGGAAGATGATCTATCATTGGAGTGTAAAGACCAAGAAGAACACTGACTCCCTCCAAAACAGTGCTTAATCAGCAGTTTTTGAGGTTAATAGAATGAACTATAGAGAAACTAGTAATTAATGATAGCAGAAAAAGATGGCATTCGAAATGTTAGTATGACCAAAACTTTTTCAATCACCCTTTGTTGACTTGTATGATACTTCAGGGGTCCTGTGCACATAGATAATTTCTCCTCTCAAGCTGGCATTGAATACAAAACCGTGTGGTTTTCAAATTTACCTAACAATATCATTGTATTGTTATTTGAGTTTTTATTTATATAAATGTTAGAAATGTTATTTTAAGAAAAATTGAGGTTAGAAAACGTTCGAAAATATGAAGTGGTATAGGCATCTGCCCGGATTGCGGAGGACGCGGGTTCGATTCCCGCATCAAGAAACACACAACAAACACAAATTTTCAAACTTTTTCTAACCAAACTTTTCTTTCTATCATTGTATTTCTGCCACATTAAAAATGATAATCACTATTTTCATTAAAGGAACAACTCCAAAGTCCACACCTCCCAAAGGGAAAGGTAAAACCTATACAGTCCCTAAAAAAGATCCGACTTGTAAATAAATACTATCGTTGGAGCTGGACGGACCTTTTCTTGGAATAAAACAGTCTTATAGGGCTCTTCAAATTTGTTTCCTTTTTATTATCAGCCTTTGCCGGGTCGAGTGTTTAGCACAAAGTAACTTTGCGGGCTACATTAGTTAAGTTGCTTAATGCGACAGGAGACTAGACAAGTACAGCTTATTATTCAAGCGTTTTAGCGGAGATGAACATGAAGTTTATCTTCTTTGCGAGTGTAATAATTTTAAGCTGGCATCGTTAAGCGTTAAGCGTCTTAAGCGGAAGTAATAGTTGGTATTGCAACTTACCCTATTAGTAACTGTTAAGCATCATCATCATCATCACTAGCCCTTATCTGCTGGAGCACGGGCCTTCCCAATGGATGGAAGAATATAGGGAGATTGGGCCATAATCCACCTCGCTGCCCCACTGCGGTTTGGTGGGTGTTGACGAATGCAGATGCCTTCCGAAGCACGGCGGAACTCAAGTAAATAAATTTTTGGTCACCCATCCAATGACCGGCCTTAGGGACATTACTTAGTTTACGCAATCGTAGGCCAAGCGCGCTATGCCACTGCGCTAGCGAGCTCCTCAAATCGGTTGAAATCCTCAAATTGCTCCAATAGTTGGTATTGTAACCTACCCTATAAGTAACCGTTAAGCATTTTAAGCAAAAACCATAGTTGATGGTGTGCCTTGAACAGTACGGATTGGCATGTTGTCCCATTCATTCAAAAGTTTTCTTTATATTCATCGCTAGCTCCTTTCCGGTGTGATGGATGGTATGAATCAAAAGAGAGCGGATGGCTTAACGAGGTCTGACTGAACGTCGCCGACCCCTTTCGAGGCTAGATGACCCAATTGTCTCCACCACCCATTACTTCAGTAGCGGGTGGGATTCAAGGCTACTAAGGGTTAAAACAATGATTGATTAGGAATGCCCAGCAGCGTTCTTCTTCCATCTAAAGGAAAGGCCTGGGCCTTAGCAAATGGAATATTAGGAGAACGGTGAAGGGGTGATATACCAGGAGACTTTTTAGTCACAAAATTTTTGGAATTCGTTCAGACCAACTGAACAAATTTCACTATGGGAGCAACTCCAAAAAAAAACAGCTGTTTCATACAAAATGATAATACCTACTTGACCCAAATGTATGAAACAGCAGTTATTTTTTTTGTGAATTTGGAGTTGCTCCCATAGCGAAATTTGTTCAGTTTGATGGTCTGAACGAATTCCAAAAATTTTTGCAGTGATAAAAAGTCTACTGGTATTCCTTAATACCCGTGCCCTTGAAGAAACACGTGGCAAATGAAGTTCTCATCTGTCCCCTTGCTTGATTGGAAACAATGCACACAAAAGTGCCCGTTTTAGTCAGTATGCCCGCTTTGGGTCCTTTCACCTATAGGGTTGGCGAGGACGATCTTAAGTGTCCGTTTTAGAGTATAGGGGAAGGGGGCTTCCCCTAAAGGACTGACGACGATGATCTATCATGTTTTTGTTTAATCAGGGGCCGTACCATTAAGTATTAGTGCTATCCAAATGCGGATGACAAAACGGGACGCCGCTCTACTCGGCAGCGTTGTCTCACTTTAACAATGGGAATTGAGTCGCGTTTAGAGTTAAACTAAACGCGACTAATAACTTAAAGATGACTGAATCTTGACCCCGTATTATGTAAGCCGATTTCAGTTGTTTTGGTCCACCCGTCACTCTCTCACTTTGCTATTATTTGAGTAGACCAAAGCAACTGAAATCAGCTTACATAATGTGGGGACAGAATTAATTATATCTGAAAAACCTTATAGGAATGATGGAAAAGCTTTTCCTGTGGATTGTACTTACTTGTCATGTTGTATCGAACTCTCTCTCTCTGGACTTTGCGCTTTATTACCATCAAGTCAAGGTTGACAATCGATGGAAGAGATTTGATAGTTTTGGGCAGTCTGAAGTGCCGTTGGTCGTACCCAATAAAGCCGATTGGCCATCGCCAACTATACTAAATTAGTTTAGCTAAACTCACATAGTGAGCCAGTTTTTCATACACGTTAGCTTAGCTGGCACAGTTTACAGTGGACGCGCATGTATTGAAAATCTGGCTCAACTATTACGCGTAGTAAGCTACGCTAACTTAGTGTAGTTGCCGGTGGACGATCGGCTTATAGGTCGGGCCAAATGCGAAACTCCCGCTTGTTCACGTGGTAACTTTAATACGAAAGTTCACGGTCTAATTGTCAGATCAGATCGAACTAGTTGATTTTGCTAATACACGCACACATTAATGCGGAAGTTGGCAGAAGTTGATCTGGCTCGATTAGGAATGTTCCTATATTCAATAACTAGTGGTCACCCGCGGCGTCGCTCGCGTTATTGTCGGTTGTTATTTAGCCAGCCTTCCTCGATAAAAGGACAATCCAACACAAAAATAATTATTCAATTTGAACCAGTAGTTTCTGAGATTAGTGCGCTTATGACGGCTGCCTTGGTCGAATGCTCAGATTGCTGGGTATTAGCCAAGAGGTCCTGGTAGGGGCAAACTTTGTGTTGACCACAAATGTTTGTTTCCGAGTCATTGTTGTGTATATGTTTATGTAGTATATTTTCAACATTTATATACATAAATACATTAAAAATATGTCCGTCATCTAGTATCCATAACACAAGTGCTTAGGCTACTTACTTTGTGTATATAGGTGTGAGTGTAATAATATTTATTTATTAGTTCATAAAATCGCAGGCCGAACGCGCTATGCCTCTTTTTGACATAATCAATCTATAAATTAATATTATAAAGTAAATTAATATATAACTGGCGAAACGTGGGTGTTAGTTCACCTCTGCACCCTTTTGGGGATATAGGCGTGATTTACGCATGTATGTATGTCAAATAAATGAAAGAGTCCTCAGTTATAAGGTTTCCAGAAACGTCTAAAATATTAGTTAAAATAATTGGATTCGGAAAAGGTTTCTGTTTTTCAATACCGCCTCAGGATTAGAACTTTTTTGATGGCTTTCTTCTGTTTCGGACCTTAATAAGCTTAATTTAAAAAGAGATAAATTTTTCGTTACGCACCTACAGAAAGAAACAAAGCGTTTATCCTGTACCTTTTCACGAATTAGTAGTATCTTCTTTATGAATAAACCAGCTTTCATTTTTTGTTGCAAAAACTATTTCTTTGGGATCCGTTTTATTTCTGGCTTCATTTTCACTCAACTGCTTTGTAGTAATATACTTTTTTAGTGGGTCGGCAGGAAAAAACCTATGTACGGGCTGCCTTTTCTCATGGGGGAAATAAAACCTTATTAGGGAGGCCTTTAAGACCTTTTTCTACATGTTTGAAACTCGACAAAAATGCGTACGAATAAGTGACTTTAATATTCCAGTAGTCTGCCCTAGTCTTACTTTATTTGCCTTTCATAATGTTATCTTGCAGACTGGGAGCGAAAAATAACATAGAATGTGCCAGCCCTCACAACAACAACGCCCATCTCCCACAGGGGTAGGCAGAGATCACTTCCTTCCACTTGCTACGATCCTTACATACTTCTTTCGCTTCATCCAATCTCATCAATCTCTTCATGCATGCTCGTCGGTTTCGGGTACTCTTGACCTGGCCCTTTTTCAAAAGACTTTCAATTTGATTATGAAAGATCCGCCTAGGCCTTCCCCTTCCCATTTCTCCATTCACTTTCGCCATGTAAATCCTTTTTGTCATTCTCCTTTCATCCATTCTTTCGACGTGACCAAACCATGCGAGCATCCCTTTCTCAATCCTTGTCATTACATCTTCTTTACTAAGGAACATTGTCTAGTGTAACCTCAATGTCAGCCAGACGGCCGGCTGTAAAACTTAAGCCGATACCTTGAGGAGTATGCACTGTAGGCCTAGCATGGGGCGTGGATAAAATCTTTCTCCGCCACCGTCTGTAAAACCTAAGGTAAAACGTTGAGCAGCATGGATTGGAATGTTGTCATCCCAATCACTCTCCATTCATCTCCGATCTCTGGACATGGTCCTTTCCGCCTTTTTTCTAAACATTAATCGCTAGCATCTTTCTGGTCTGATGGATTATTAATCAGAAGGGAGTGGATGGCTTGATGACGTCTGACCGATATGAATGGAAGAGGAAACATACTGCGCCGATCCCAGATGGACTGGGAACAGGGCAGCAAGAAGAAGAAGATTAGACCTACTGGATAATAGTACTTAGTAAGCCAACATTCTTGAACAATGCTTGCTCAATCACAAACAAAATAGCGACCGAAAACAATACGTATTCTTCAATGATATTATAATCATTGGTATTCTTGATAATATTCCATGTTCAGTCGACATTTCATTCTCGATACATTAAACACAGTCATAACTGACAACGTTTCGGTTTGACAAAGACGTATTTTTTTGTCAAAAGCAAAAAACAATTTGAAGACCTTTGTCTTTGCGAGCAGAGATTATTGTTGCTTAATGTATGTCCATTGTTCCATTTTTGTGCCGTTTCAATGTAACTGTCTGAATGTTTCTAGTCTTTTTAATATTTAAACGAATCGCCTCTACAGCTTTTCTAATGTAGGTACTCAATCATTTACGCTCGAAATTGAATATGGAGGCAACATTACGCATTATTGTAATGATTTGAAATCGGTTTAGTGGTTTGAGAGTGAAAGTGTAACAAGTAAACTCACATTCGCATTTACAATATTTTTTTGGATTATCGCATCTACCTAGACCTGCCCGGCTAGCATGACCACCGAAACACGATATGATATAGCCATTTATCGCGTTAGACTTACAAAAAACAATGGATTTATGATAGTTCAAAGCGATAAATGGCTATATCTTTTATGTTAAAGCCATATAGGCTAAATTATATAGCCGTTTATCGCTTTGGACATTGGCCGTGTGGTGACGGCAGAGTAGAATACTATTGTCACCAACCCAAATCTCTCCCGTGGGTGTCGTACAAGGCGACTAAGGATAAATCAATCAGTGCTGAGGAATGGGCAGCAGCGTTCCTATTATACCACCTAGCAATGTACTGCGACTTTTGTGCCCGATAAATGGCAATAGGCTCGCCACCTATTACACGGGACCTGACATATTTGGCGAAACGTGGGTGCTAGCTCACCTCTGCCTACCCCTTTGGGGATATAGGCGTGATTTATGTATGTATGTATGTATGTTTATCGCTTTGAACTGTTAACAATCCAATGATGTTTGTAAGTTCAACGCGATAAATGTCATATCATATCGTATTTGGGTGGTTATGCTAGGCGGGCAGAGACGATAACTATTAGCATTCCATGGATTCACCATGCGGGTGCCGGGTCCATAGTGTGGCAGAGGTGGAAGTCAGTGGTAGCGCTGGGGACTTGTGACCCAAGTATAGGTTTGCGGGATCCCTTTACAACATGTCAACACTCACCTCCACTACCCCATAAAAATACATACATACATACATACATAAATCACGCCTATATCCCATAGGGGGGAAGGAGTAGGCAGAGGTGAATTAACACCCACTTTTCGCCAATTTTGTACGGTCCCATGTAACAGGTGGCGAGCCTATTGCCATATATCGGGCACATAAATCGCAGTACAAATTTATGTTGCTAGGTGGTATGAGAGAAATGCTGCTGCCCATTAGTCATTGCTGTCTTTACCCTTAGTCGCCTTGTACGACACCCACAGGAGAGATGGAGGTGGTGGCCATAAAAATAATAATCTTAAATACGGCCGTGTGGTGACGACAGAGTAGGATACAATTGTCACCACCCCAAATCTCTCCCGTGGGTGTCGTACAATGCGACTAAGGATAAATCAGTGATGAGGAATGGGCAGCAGCGTTCCTCTTATACCTACCAAAATATGGGCAAATTGCGAAAAAAGGTCAGGAAGAAGTTGATGGACCCACTAGCTGTGTAACTGCCTTCAAGGGAAGCAACTTTGATCACCCATCAATGGCTCGGTTTTACCGAACATTGTATTTTTTATGCTGAAGAGCTCAGGTAGCATGCTCGAAAATCAAACGACTGTTGATTATTGAGCATGCTCGAAATAAGCATGTTCATTACTAGCAACGCCTAGACACACAAGCTACCAGACGACAATTGCTCATTAACGGCATGCCTTTGTGCTAGAAATGAGCATGTCTGTCAGTACCTGTCAGTTACACAATTGCAAGAGCAATCACCAATGCGCCGTCGAACTCCTCCAGATCACTAGACCGGGGGGCCTACCGCACAACTCGATTGCTGATGATAGCTATATTGCAATGCACTGCTTACGGCTATAGCAGCCATCCTGAATTTTTAGGCGGCACTGATTTTGTGCCAAATTTATACGAAATCATTCGGTGATCATTCGTTCAAAACTGTCGCTAATAGTTTAGGTACATTTGGTGCGAAAAGACAGCATGACGTCATAAACTATAGCTTTTGCTTTAGCAATCGAGTTAGGCGGTAGGCCCCCAGCTTCTGCGAAATGAACGAATGCATTCAGGGATTCCGAATCGGCGAGTTCTGGACTGCGTCCAACAATTTATCATTTGGCTCGTTCGTAATTTGAATCCGCTTTGTCCTCACACCGGGCGAAGGATGCATCAATCTTCGCTTCCTCAAGAGTAATTTTGTGATAATAGTTTGTCCTGTCCGGTTGAGTTTTTTAATAGACACTTCTGGTTAGTTTGTTAAACTAAACATGTATGCATATATAGACGAAAACTCTTGCCATTTTAATTGTTATCAACATTATAAAAAAAAAATATTTATGGCAAGATTGTCGATCTCGCTCGTGTGAATCTGGAACGAACGACTATGTCGCGCACATAATATACATATTTTTAGTGTAATTAAGTGCATAAACATTGTAAAAAAACAGTACCAGTACCAGCCCGGCTAGCATGACCACCGAAACACGATATGACATAGCCATTTATAGCTTTGAACTTTCAAAAAACAATAGATTTTTGACAGTTCTAAGCGACACATTGCCGGCCTCGAAATGTTTTACTCTAAATGGTAGAAACACATTTTTAAAACACAACGTGACCCGATGTAACCCGACGCGTGTTGAGTCAAATCAAATGTATTGGTTTTCTATGACCACACCATGAAAATCCAATGCGATGCCGGATTGTTCGGTGTCTACACTAGGAGTCGCGTCGAGTTTCAAAAATGTGTCGGGGTCTTTAACTTATTCATACATACATAAATCACGCCTATATCACCGAAGGGGTAGGCAGAGGTGAACTAGCACCCACATTTCGCCAATTATGTTAGGTCCCAGTTCTATTGCTAGGTGGTATAAGAGGAACGCTGCTGCCCATTCCTCATCGCTGATTTATCCTTAGTCGCCTTGTACGACACCCACGGGAGAGACTTGGGGTGGTGACTATTGTATTCTACTCTGCCGTCACCACACGGCTTACCCTTAACGTATTCAGCCCTATAAATATATCATATCTAAGATATTTTAGATATGCCATTTTTTATTATACCTGAGCTGGCAATCAGAGTGAAGGATGTATTGGCGCCTTATTAGTTTTCGTTTAAACATAAATCACACCCATTTATCCCCGAAGGGGTAGGCAGAGGTGAACTAACACCCACGTTTATTTAAGTATGGGGATGTTAGGCGTGATTTATGTATGTATTTAAAAATATTAAACGCTGTTGCTGTGTAGAGAAATTGGGTGAAAATGGGTGTAAAAACACCACTGCCTACCCCTTATTATGTATTAAATGTATGTAGTAAACCTATGTATTAGTCGCTATGAAGGTATTAAACGCACAAAATCTATTATTTTATTATTCCCGAGCTTAACGGTTTAATATTCACTGACCAAAACAACCGCATATTATCGAGCCAAGGAGCACAAAGACTGCACTACAGACGGCTCTGAAACTGCATAATACTTAAACCATATCCTTTGGCTTCGGTGCATTTTCTCTGCGACTAAAAACATTTTCCTAGTTCATTTATATGCAAATCCATCGTCGAAATCTGAATGGTGCAAGAAACAGGGAGCAGAGCATTAAGATTTTTTCCAGCGAAACCTGAACGTTTGACTGGATATTAAAATCCTTTATCCATGCTTTTTGCATGCCCCGTTGGTTCTAAACCTTATTACAAATCGTTTAGATTCAAATTGTTAACAGCAAAACCTGAATCTTTGACTGGATTTTGAAATCCTTTGTAGGGCAATCCATCCTTTTTACCAGATGGCTTTTAAACCTTATTACAAATCGCTACGGTTCAAATTTTATACAGCAAAACCTAAATCTTTGACTTTAAAATTCTTTATAGCGCAATCCATGCTTTTTTCGCCTTTGGTTTTTATTTCTTGCTTTCTTGGTTGCTTGTTATTTCTTGCTGTGGATATTTTAATTTACTGTACAGTTTGATTTGGCTGCGATGCCACCGTTATTATTTGGTACCTACTTAACTAATTTTTGTTCAGTATTTATGAATAAGACACTCATGAAGGCATAAATAGATTAATTACGTAAAATAGGCGCAAGGAGGCTCATATTTGTGACGTTAAAAAATGTTAGAAAAATTATTTATTTATTTATTAACCCCAACTTTCTTTGAGATGATAATATAAGAAACGGTTATTGCATAATTATCTTACTAAAAGTATTCTCAGCACTTCAAGACGTAAATAAACAATATAATTCAATCTAATTGCACGTTTCAAGAAAATGTCTAACTATGCATACTTCTAGCATAGAAAGCAACATTCCAATTAACACTCTATTAGCATAACAGAAGCGAACTGAAATTAATCAACCGTTCGTAGGATGACCCAAAAACATTTCTTTGACCTACTAGGAGCTTAGTCCTAGAGCCTGGCTATGTTTCTGCTGTAGGTCACATATCATAACATATTCACTATTAAAATTAAAGTTCACTTTTTTATAATATGTTTACAGTCACTCTTATCATCTGGCCCAAAGTAAGTAGCATAAGCACTTGTGTTATGAATACTAGGTGAGAGACGAATTTTAATTTACATAATAATTATATTATTATATACATAATTCACGCCTATTTTTCCTCGAAGGGGTAGGCAGAGGTGTGTTAACAACACCCAGGTTTCGCCTTTAATGTTAGGTCTCACGTAACAGGTGGCGAGCCTATTGGCATTTATCGGGCAAGTAAATCGCAGTGCTATGTGGTATAAGGGGAACGCTGCTGCCCATTACTCCTCGCTGTCTTAACTTAACCCTTAATCGTCTTTTAGGACACCCGCTGGAAAGATGTATGGTGACAATTGTATTCTGCTTTGCCGTTTATGGGAAAATATGACCTGAAGGTAATTGCTAAGTAAAGAGTCGCTATACAGCAATGGCCTGCCATTGGATGACTGACAAAAATGCATGCTAAGTCCTCGGTTCCGATTGTATCTGCAGATTACTATTCTCCCGTTTTCATATTTAAAGAGCTAGACCGTGGATCCAACAGTGGGAGATCCTGACGCTGACCTCTATTATACAAGTAAGCTGGGCTGAAGGTTGTCATCTAAAAACTGAAGCCAAATTGATTATCGCCATCTTGGCGCTGATGGCACTGGTGTACGAAGGTGAACGTCCACGGAACTAATATTAGAGATGCATTTGTAATGTCAAATACAAGCAACAAACGTCAAATTTAGTACCCTTGCTGCTCGATGGGGCGCTTCAAATCGGCACAAGAAACATTTTCAATTTTAGTAGACGTATTTTAGAGGACAGTGGATTCTGATGATTAAGGGATTTTTTCGACTTCAAACCAAACACGTTTCTTTCGCCCCTTAGACAGATCTCAAATGGCCAGTTCTTTTTATTCTAACTTGCGTATGTTCTCTATTATCCAACTCGAAGGAGCCCTTGAAGAAAGAAATGAAAAAAATCAAATTTGCTAACATGTCCAGTTACCTAATAAAATATGCGTCAATACCCTGACGTACAAAGAGAAGCGAGAGTGCTCTCACATAGTGTTATTTCAGTATGATAATATTAGGGTTCCTTTCGGCATTTTACCAACATAAGTCTCCGTGATGTTGTTAATATTATCCTAGGAGTAGGGGGTCGTTCGTTTTTATTATAAGGGTTAAGAGTCTAGTGGTAGGATAATCTAATAGAGGAGATACTAAAGTCCGGTACAACATAACATGGCAGCACGCACGTAGACAGAGTAGGGTCTAGTATCGTTCTTAAGCATATATTAGCTCTTTTGCAATGTATTGCGAAGAAAGTATTGGTAAAGGAGCGCAATGGTTGACCGCGCTCCGCCTGCGATTGCGTAAGCTAAGCAATGTTCTCTAAGGCCGGTCATAGGATGGGTGACCAAAATTTTTTTTTATCGAGTTCCTCCGTGCTTCGAAAGGCACGTTAAGCCATTGGTCCTGGCTGCATATGCAATCGTTAATACCCAACAATACGCACTGAGCCCGCGTGGTGGGTTATGGCTCATTCTCCCTATATTTGTCCGTCCTAGGGAACGCCTGTGCTCCAACAGTGGGGACACTAAAAGGCTGGTGATGATGGAGTCAGACTGCCGTTTGGTCGGTGTGATGTGCAATAGTACATTAATTACATACATACATACATACATAATTCACGCCTATATCCCCGAAGGGGTAGGCAGAGGTGAACTAGCACCCACGCTTCGCCAATTTATCGGGCTCAAAAATCGCAGTACTTTGCTAGGTGGTAGGTATAAGAGGAACGCTGCTGCCCATTCTTCAACACTGATTTATCCTTAGTCGCCTTGTACGACACCCACGGGAGAGCTTTGGGGTGGCGACAATTGTATTCTACTCTGCTGTCACCACACGGCATCAATTACCAATGACGATAAAAATAATGTTTCAGATCGCAAGTAATTTAGTTCGGGATAAATATGCGACCTGAGGCTTTCTTTTTTACCGCCCGAGGTAAGATCATAGTTTTATGTCACCTCCTGACCATGAAGTAGGATTTTCCTTACGCCCAGCGAACAGAAAACGCCACTTTCTGGTCAGGTGTGACATAAAATAATAATAATACAGTGTGCCGAATACCTTCAGTCATTTTCCGTAATTAATTCTCGTGTTTTCCGTTAGCTTTTCCTTGCCCAACTAATAAGAGAGATGTCGCAAGATCAACAGACAGCTGGCAATTAAGCCATAATCGACCGAATTTCCTGGGTAATAGGGTCGGGATAATGCGATACCCGCATCAGCTGGGAACTTAATGTGAAATCATCATTAGATACGCTTGTCTTAGATAATGTGGATGTAATTGAATGGATCGTAGTTTGTGTGATAATGTTCATAATAAGTGTGAGGAACGGTGTTATTGGTATAAGGATGTAGAATTGTAGGCAATAATAATAATAAATAAATTATAAATAAGTATTTTTACACTCACACCTATCATCTAGCCTAAAGAAGCCTAAGTACTTGTGTTATGGATACTAGATGACGGACATATTTTTAATATAATTATGTATATAAATGTTGACAATATACTTCATAAACAAATAAACAACCATGACTCGGAAACAAACATTTGTGGTCATCACAAAGTTAGGGATAAACGGGTAAGATGGATATAGTACGTAAGATAGACGCGGTGGTTAAAGAAAAATATGTAAGTTTTTAGTATTTTTCATGAACACAATACATTTCTTTTCAGTGAGCAGTTTTATTTTATTTAACATTTTTGTGTCGTTTTGATCTTATAAGCTGGTGGTCATGATGATAGCAAGGAAATTATTAATTGTTGTTTTTATTTCTTTTATTTTATGATTTTTGGTAGATAACAGCTTTCTTTTGTACATTATTGTCAAGTATAACTATGAGCCATTCAGCAACATAAAGAACATTATTTTGTTGTAATTCTTATTGTATTGTTGTATTTATTTTTTTATTATTTCGCACACGACTGCCACCAAATTTGCGTATTTGGTTAATTGAGCAACGCATTCGTGACCAATGAAGCGCAAGACGCGTTATGTTTTGGAGGAATCGGCGAGAATCGTACAGCGGGGGGATTCCCACAAAGGCCTCGCTCAGAGCCTGATTAACTTGCCATAATTTGCTGCTTAAATAAGCAATTTTCGATCGCGTTCGATTCGTTTAAGAAATTCGGGTTCCTCCAAGTTCTGGCGATGTTAAACTTCGACTTGTTAATATTCATTTAGAATGTACACATACATATATTATAGGAGCTCTCTAGCGCTTGCGTAAACTAAGCATTGTCGCTAAGGCCGGTCATTGGATGGGCGACCAAAAATTTATTACTCTCGAGTTCCTCTGTGCTTCGGAAGGCACGTTAGTCTCGGATGCATCTGCAGTCGATAATACCCGCCAATCCGCACTGGGTTAGCGTGGTGGGCTAGCTATATTCTTCCATACATAGAGAAGGCCCGTGCCCCAGCAGTGGGAACATTAAAGGTCTCTTCTGCATACGTTACGAGATAATACCTCGGATGGGACGTGGACGGGATGGGGACGTGACTGGCTCGTTCAAAAAGCCCAGTGAGTGCTACGTTCACATCCCGTTAGTGACTCTATGACATAATTATGTCTTTCATGTACGTTTTGTATGAAACGATATTTCTTAAACATCCCGTCCCGTCTCGTTCATATAAAAAACCGTCACGTATGCAGAGACCTTAAACGGGCTGGTGATTATTACAATAAATATACATACATTTACAAATCACGCCTGTATTTTGACAGAGATAAATTATACATAATTTGACAGAGATCCGATTTGACGTAATGTAGTATTTTATTAAATTACATATAATATACATACATATACACATACGCTTATATCCCCGAAGGGGTGGACAGAGATGAACTAGCACCCATGCATCGCCAATTATGCTAGGTCTCATGTAATAGGTGGCGAGCCTATTGCCATTTATCGGGCACACAAGTCGCAGTACTTTGCTGGGTGGTAGGTACATATAAGAGGAACGCTGCTGCCCATTCCTCAGTACTGATTTATACTTAGTCGCCTTGTACGACACCCACGGGAGAGATTTGGGATGGTGACAATTGTATTCTACTCTGCCGTCACCACACGGCCATTAAATTATAACATTCTAACTGCCGCACTCAGAGACGTCAATTAACTTTAATGAGTATTTAATGTCAAAAAATTTCATTCAAATCTAGACCATAGACCCGGCAAGAATAGCGACTAGTTTTGAATTGTCATTTTTTGACGTTAAATACTCATTAACGTTATTTGACGTCTCTGAGTGCGGCAGTTAATAATTAAAATTTCTGTCATCACAGCGGTCAGAGTAACTTTCAGTGATGCCCTTGCGGTTTTTACGGTATCGCTCAAGACTCTATGTTACGTCATTAAATATGCCATCATTAATGTATTCTAATCAGTATGCAGGCTTGGAAACGTTCATTCTTTTGATTTACAAATTGGCCGCAGAGCGTGGGCCTTTTATGTAGTAGTCACTTCATTACTATGGATTTTTTTATTATACGCAAGTGGCCTAGTTTAACCGTGTCATTAAGTATACGGATCAAAATTTACAAGCTAACAAAATAGTTTATGTCGCAGCCAACTAGCATAATTAGCCGTTCAATCAACAGTCTAGCCTCTTTACTAATTCTTTAATAGCACAAATTACTTCTACTCGCCGGCCGCTGCCGCTGTAAGCCCGCTACGCTCGCTCGGCTCGTGCTGTTCGTTGGTTCACGTAATAACCTAACCAACTTACTAGGCTATGGTCGATTTACAACAAATATCAACTAATATAGACGCAATAATTAATTATTAGATTAAATATAAATAAACACAGTGCTCATGTAAAATAGATCAATTATTTTTTAGAGGATCAAATAAAATATTGTCTTCATATATACTGCGACTGTAGAAGTAATAAATAAATAAATTACCAAATGACATTAAAAATAAATACAACGAAAAAAATATTAAAAGAATAATTAAAAATCACTTTATTAATAATATAATTAATTAGCCAGTTCTAAATGGAGCACACTGTACGCGGGCTCGCTCAAGTCATCTGTGTGTGGCGTTTACGCATGTACATTGCTGTACAGTGTGCTGCGTCGATATACCTAGAACCTGTTGTATTATGGAGCGCGCCCCTTACAGAATGTCAACGTCAATGTCCATTCCCGTATTAAGTTTTTATTGTGAACCTAGTATCTAGACAAACCTAACATAGGTTTTAAGCTACTATACTAACAAATACTGTATCAATAATTGTTTGATAAATAAATAAATAAAATAAAAATAAAAGTAAAGCTTCATTTGTAAAAGTCGCCCAATGGATTGCGGTGTGGTGACGGCAGAGCAGAATAAAATTGTCACCACCCCCAATTTGCTATATAAAATGTTCTAAGATATGATCGGTGCCAGCAGAAGACCAGCGCTAGTCGCTAGTGGGAATATGCTGAGCTGGGACCTTTATAGACCGTTTTTGCATGCCTAATAATTAGTTTTATTGTATACTAGTTGACCCGGCATACATTTTTATGCCATATAAATTATCCCGTGGGCATGGTTACGATTTGGTGCCCAAACACGACAATGCTCGAACGGACCCGACTCTACCGTACCGAACGGACGAACTTCAAATGTTAGACAGGAAAGCAGTTTATATTAGAAAACGAAATTATTGTTTTTACTATTTTTCTCGCAATTTTTCCACATTTTCTCACGTTTCTTGCCTTGCCTGGCCCAAGACAATCATTTCAAAGCCTAAATCCGCTAAATCGGCTCAGCCGTTCTTGAGTTTTAGCGAGACAAACGCCCAGCAATTAATTTTTATAATATAAGAAGATGTTGCCTCAAAAACGTTTTCTTTCTTTCTTTCTTGCAATATCTCCAGTGGGTAGGGTACCGTACCTACAGTGCATTTAAGGGTTAAAATGTTCCCCGCAGAAAAAGTTCCAACATTATCTCATCTTTTCCTGATAAACATACGCCCGAGTTCCCTCAAAGTTGATAGCTATAAATCCGTATAAACACCGACATTCACACGAGCGAAGTATAATATAAAGTTTTGCAATAATTTTCATGACGAGTTAAACCTTGCGTCTGCATGTAATAGCTGTCGGGGAAAGAGCTTTGGATGTATCGGGGTGAATTTCAAATGTTATTACAGCGGGCATCTGCCCGGACTGCAGAGGACGCGGGTTCGATTTCCCCGTCAATAATTTTTAGAACTTTTTTTACCACAATTTTCTTTGTTACCATAATTTAACTAACATTTATATAGGTACTGTTAAAAAACAATTAAATAAGAAGCAAGGTTAAAAACGCAGTACATTGCTAGGTGGTATAAGAGGAATGTTATTGTCCATTACTTATCGTGAATGTAATGTAGCCTTACCCCCGAATACAGAATCACTACTCAAAGTTGTGAGTCTTGCTTAGCATTTAAGTATTGTCAAAATTGACGTATTTTCAGTTTGTTAAACTTTATAAGCAGTGCTCAAAATTTGAGTAGCGTTTCTACTACACGGGAGATAGAGGGGTGGTGACAATTATATGTATTATGTTCTGTCGTCACCCACCACACGGTACCTTTGAAAGCCGGTACGGCATGACATAAAAATAAATATACAATTTATTTTAGTAAAAATACAGAAACAAGCCATGTTAAATGATATTTATTTGTTTCATAATGGCCAAATTGAAAAGGGTGAATCAAACCTTATAGAGAATACATTATACGAAATGCTTGCTATCTTTACTGATTACAAATGTTTTTGAAATGGTCTCACGTTTGACGCTATCTGTAGAAAATAAAAACATAATTCTACTATTATCTTTTTGCTTAACAAAATTTATCGTCTGGCCCCCTGTTACGGATTGACATAAAACCTTTTTCGTTAGCAAAACTTTTCAATATATTCTATTTAAAAAGTAATGTCACTGTGAGAAAAAAGTGACTAATGAATTTTATATGTTAAGCCTTGCTTGTGATTAAAATATACACAAAATATACATTGAAATAACACATTCACAAATACAGTTACAAAGCTTGTTGGGCGTCATTTAAAGCGAATGTGTATTTTATTTCGTTTAATCACAAAACATATAGGTAAATCCTGAACACCACAAACACTTATCTCACAAACAAAGTCTCCCCTTGTTACATTGACGCTAAAGCAACACACAAACCTGTATTAGTGTCAGTAATTTGCTTTATTTGTGTTACTGGTTACCCAATTTCCGCAATCTTCAGTAATCTAGCTGGCTTGAGTAATCCTCACTCGCGTTCATTCTTGCCTTAACGACATTCGTGGGGACATTGGGAAGCAGCTCTTAATTCTTCAAGGGCTTATGTACATTTGTCGCTAACCCCTTCGGGACTTTAAGAGAACAGCTGAGACCAATTTGATTTAAATAAATTTTATCATCTTTGTCTTTGATGCGACATTTCTATGAAATGCTGCGAGATTTGTCTGTTTTGGATATTTATTAATTTCTAACTATTTTTAACCGACGAATAACCGGAGGAGGTTACTCAATTCGTAACGTATATTTTTTTACTGAGTGTACTGTATGCATCATTAAAATTACTTGCAATGGACCTCATAAGAAGAATCAAAGTCATTAAAAGGGAGAGGTCTATGCTCGGCGTTTGTCTGCGTGATCATTATCAGTAATTTTGAGATCGGCAAGAGAACAGAGGTCACCCGAAAAATTGTCTTGATACGGGAATCGAACCTGCGGTGCTTCAAGATTATTCTTTATACAAATTTTTCTAACATTTATATAAGTAATGTTCAAATTAAAATGAAAATAGTAAAAAATTACTTTTAATTTTGTTCGATAGCAGCATTGTGTCGTTTGTCACTTGTGTAAGTAAGCACCCTAACCACCACAATATGTGAAACTTTGCAAAAATTAATAGAACTACCTGCCAACGGCACCCGGTTATTCATATTCCTCATTTTTTTGGATTCATTCCATATGTCACTCTGTTTTGATAGACAGGTCCCAAGCCAGCAGTTTGAATGACGGGTATTAAGATTTTGTTTTCTTTTTTGTTCGTAGTCGTCACAAGAGTGACGTATGTGGTGGGGATTAGTGGTTAGGTTAATACTGCAAGGATTTTTCGTACTAAAACAGCCTGAATAAATATCGTTAGAAAAATAAACGATTATATTTGTAATAACAAAGAAAAATGGATTAGAACAAGTTTGAAAAACTATATTCTTGATGCGGGAATCGAACCCGTGTCCTCCGTAATCCGGGCAGATGCCTATACCACTCGGCCAGCGGTAATACGTTAGTTAATATGCCGAAATTTCTCTATCCTTCACTTCATGTTGCTTACATTGTAGAAGCTCTCAATGTAGAAGTATAAATTTCTTATTTACAAAGCAGATATTTTTAAAAATATTAGGCATTCGGTTTAGCTTGGGTTTGTTTATTTACGACTTTTATTTGTAACATTTTTAAATTAATGTAAGAAAATTTACTGAAAAGAAAAAAAAATTAAATGTATTTTTATTAAAACACGATCTACCTTTTCTATCTATACCTACAGGCTTTGGGCCGCTTTCCTTATACCAACCCGCTGACGTCAATACAGTCCGTAGCTTCTCAAAGTTCACAGACCAACCCGTGTGTCGTGTTTTTGTAGCAAGCCGCTAAACCGAGCGGGGCCGGGTGCACATCCCAAAGCCATTCTTTATTCCGTGTTGTAATTGTGTTTGGAGAGAGAGACCAGCGGGGTTATTATGTAAGCCTCTTTCAATCGCTTTCGTCTAGCTGTCACTCTCACTCATTGAGAATAATCGCAAAGTGTGAGAGTAACAGATAGACGAAAGCGATTGAAAGAGGTTCAAATAATCGGGGTTCAGTTTTAGTCCGGTGCCTAATCGGATTAAGAAGCACTTGAGGCTCTTTTGTTTTTATGTCCAAAGCGTACCTTCGTAGGTACATTAAGGACGGCTATCCGCAAATTGTTACGGTCCGTTTCTGTCTACAGACGTTGAGCGTGCCAGACCCGCGCCGTGCCAGGCAAAATAATATTTTTTTTTCAATGTTAGACAGTTTGTTAAGTGACGATAAGGGCCTAATTTGGAATCGAGTTTCACCTGGAACCCTCAACCACGGAGGGGCTGTCTAACGTGTCATAATTGTCGGAACACAATAATGCTGTTATATAATACTATTATTATGGCGACAGATTTTGATAAGATGGTGGTAACTAGCCAGGCGGACTTGAAAGAAGTCATACCACCAACCTAACCGAGTACTTTGTACCCCCCTGAGGATTGAACCCGGTACCTCTGGATCTTAATTCCGGTGGACGAACCACTAGACCACGGAGACAATTATTAAAATATTTAATAGTTAAAAATAAAATGTTGTTCTATACTATACCGTATTTATTGACATAGTTATATCTATCGTATCGTGGCCGCGCAGACACCATCAGACACGGGCCGTGCCCAGCCAGTTTTCGCGGAAAGAACATTTGTATGCGCGGTTCATGTGTGTACGTATTTGTGGCTACCTGCCGGGCAGTGTGAATATAGTATCAGAACCGTACAGACGTCGGTGCCAGTGAGAGCAGCCGCGCCTGACGTCGACGACGGTGTCTGTCGATGTCTGGTACGACACGCTTCTGGCACGCTATAATATGTAAATAAACAGTGTCTGTGGGTGTCTGCCACGGTCAATGTCTGTAGATATAAACGGACCTTAATAGGAATTGGGGACCGACAGAAAACAACTCACCACATCCTTGCGGTATACGCCGCGGCAATGAGGGCAGCATTGGCGCGGCTATCTACGTAGCTACACACAAAAATCCCGGCTTTTCATCCCTGAAAGGGTGGGCAGGGATCAATTACCATGTTTCACTATTAAGCATGATGACTAATTTTGAAAAACTACACCACGTTGTTTTTACGTATGTCCTTTTCCTAAAACTAATTATATTGGTTGGCGAAGCGTGGGTGCTAGTTCACCTCTGCCTACCCCTTCGGGGATATAGGCGTGATTTATGTATGTATGTATGTAAATTATATTTTTGTAAAAAAAATAAGATTTTGACTTAAATTATCCTAAATTTTATATTATGAATCATTATTTTAGTGATTGTTTGATAGTGTCATCATCCCAATCAAAGCAAAAGCTATAGTTTATGACGTCATGCTGTCTTTTCGCACCAAACGTACCTAAACTATTAGCGATAACTTTGAACGCATGATCACCGAATGATTTTGTATGAATTTGGCACAAAATCCGTAACCGCCTAAAAATTCAGGATGTCTGCTATGGCCGTTCGCAGTGCATTGCTTTAAAGCTATCATCAGCAATAGAGTTAGGCGGTAGGCCCCCTGGTCTGTTGCGATCTATCGGACACGTAAATCGCTTGTTACTCGTTACCCTTACTCACCTTGTACGACCCCCGCAGTAGAAATGGAAAGTGGCGACAATTGACACCGCCCCTAATCTCTCCCGCTGGCGTCGTACAAGGCGACTAATCGTTTTGACAGCTACAAGAGTAACTCCGATTTATGTGCCCATAGAGGAGCTCGCTAGCGCAGTGGCATAGCGCGCTTGGCCTGCGGTTGCGTAAACTAAGCAATGTTTGCCAAGCCGGTTGACAAAAAAATTATTATCTCGATTTCCTCCGTGCATCGGAAGGCACGTTAGGCGTTGGTCCCGGCTGTATCTGCAGTCGTTAATACGCACCAACCCACACTGGGCCAGCGTGGTGGGTTATAGCTCAATTTCGTTTGATAGTTATTTAGCCGTTATTATTATTTGGCCGTGTGGTGACGGCAGAGTAGAATACAATTGTCACCACCCCAAATCTCTCCCGTGGGTGTCGTACGTACAAAGCGACTAAGGATAAATCAGTGATGAGGAATGGGCAGCAGCGTTCCTCTTATACCACCTACCTAATGTATTGCGACTTTTTGTGCCCGATAAATGGTAATAGGCTCGCCACCTATTACATGGGACCTAACATAATTGGCGAAACGCGGGTGCTAGTTCACTTGGGGATATAGGCGTGATTTATGTATGTATGTATGTCCTTTGACATTTATCCTTGCTTCATAAGGCACGTTTCGCCGTCGGTCCACTAAGACGGCACTAAGCGAGCGTGGCGTGTATGTCTGTTCCCAAGTAGGCAGGAATGCTAAACAAGTGGTTTCAGGTATATACCCAAAAAATAAGTTTTCCTCGTCTATTACATGCTGTAAAAACTCCACAAAATACTGCCACGTAAGCACTTGTCCGGGCTGAACCATAAACGAGTTTATGGACTAGTTTCTGTACACTCTTTTTTATGGTGACCCATGTGGGTCAAGGTTTGCGACCCCTTACCCCGAACTGAAATATTAATTTTATTATCAATTCTCGTCTTGTGAGATGTGACGTGAATTTTGGGCTTATGTTACTTACTAAAGTTGTGTTGTTGTGACAAAATATTATCTTTTAAGTACCTAATGGTTATTATTATATGACGGCCGCCTTGGTCGAATGCTCAGATTGCTGGGTATTGGCTAAGAGGTCGGGTTCGAATCCTGGTAGGGGCAAACTTTGTGATGACCATAAATGTTTGTTTCTGAGTCATGGTTGTGTATATGTTTATGTAGTGTATTTTCAACATTTATATACATAATTATATTAAAAATATGTTCGTCATCTAGTATCCATAACACAAGTGCTTAGGCTACTTACTTTGGGCTAGCTGATAGGTATGAGTGTAAAAAATATTTATATTTATTTATATTATATTTATTATACTTACATACATACATAAATCACGTCTATATCCCCGACGGGGTAGTTAGGTAGGTACGTAAGTAGTAGGCACAGGTGAATTAACGCCCAGGTTTCGCCAAATAGGATAGGGTCCATGTACTAATAGGTGGCGAGCCTATTGCCATGTATCGGACACCTTAATCGGAGTATATTGTTAGCCTTGTACGACACCCGCGGGAGGGGTGGGAACTGGGATGGGAGGTGGTCACAGTGGTATTTCTGCTCTGCCGTCACCACACGGCTTTAATAATTTAATATTGGTACATTTATTACCAAGGGCGGTAAAACGAAGAATGTCTCAGATTGCAAGTATACGATCTATTTTTTTACTGGCCGAGGTAAGTACAAAGTTTTATATTACCCAGTGACCAGGAAGTGGGATTTTTCGTACGCGTAGCGTGCGTAAAATGCTACTTTCTGTTCAGGTGTGACATAAAAGCAGATTACCTATTATTTATTTATTATAATAAATGTAATTTAATAAAATGTTTTACAAACTTCCAATAAAGGATTACTCTGCTCTGTAATAATTATGTAGGTATCATTATTGCAAGGTATGGATGTTACGATTTAGAGAACCTGCTGGTTCACTTCAAAAAGTATTGTTTTTAGTTTTCAGAATGATAGATGAATTTTCGATTTGATACAAAGATTTTGGGGTTAGAAAAAGAATTTCGAAAAATTATGATCTTGAGGCGGGAATCGAACCCGCGTTTTTCTAACCCCAAAATCTTTGTACTAATTTTTCTAACATTTATATAATGTTAAAATTAAAATCGAATAGTTTATAAAGCAAACCCAAGCTTAACCGAACGCACGGTATTTGTAAAAATATCTGCTTTGGAATGTTTGAAATTTATTTCTACATTGCGAGGGTACCCGTTGGCTAACAACGTGAAGTGTAAAGGTTATAAGAATTTCGGCAAGTTAATTAGTGTCTTGGGTGGCCGAGCGGTCAGGCACCTGCCCGGATAGCAGCGGACGCGGGTTCGATTCCCGCCTCAAGATCATAATTTTTCGAAATTCTTTTTCTAACCCCAAAATCTTTGTACTAATTTTTCTAACATTTATATAATGTTAAAATTAAAATCGAATAGTTTCGATTTGATAGTTTAATTTTTAACCCCTTTTGATCGACCCCAGAAAAACTGGGGACAGGGAAGGAAGATATGCGTAGGTCCAGATAAATCCAGAAAGATGTGACGGGCGGTCGTGCCCATCTAGAAGTTCGAGTTCACCAAATCGTGAAACAGTCAAATTAAAAGATAACCGTCAGTTTTTGACAGTTCTTTCATACGGTAAAATTTCAAAAACCTACGGTTATATTAATTGCCTGTATACATGGAATGCCTGTATACATGGAATGCCTGTATACGTGACCTTTGGTGAACTGTCATAACCACTTGTGTTACGTTTTGGTGATCTCGAGCCTTAGCTTTACAACATGGAATGTGATGGATAGTCGTGTAGCTGTATTCTCCTCTGTCGTCACTGCGCGGCATATTCACGACGGTATGATGTAATATGAAAAACAAAATAATAACAATTTCACAGGTGTGACGGCTCTGAACGCGATAAACCTTCGCAAGTGCCATAAATTTACGCGAAAACAAATGAGAAAGATGACGCAGGTTCTAAATAACAACCTACGTACGCGCTAAAGAACGCGTGACCGAAATCACAGGTACGGTAATCATTCGATACAGTACCTACTCCATGGAATACTCTGGGTAATTATGATATTTCTTTTTTTATTTTATATGTTAGACAAGGAAGCTCTTGCCCTTCATCTCACCTGATGGTAAGTGACGATAAAGACCGAAGATGGAATCGAGCTTCACCTGGAACCTTCAACCACAGAGGGGCTGGCTTTTTATCACTATTGTCGGAACACAATAAATAATGCTGTAAACATTATTATTATGGCGACAGATTTTTATAAGATGGTGGTAGCTAGCCAGGCGGACTTGAAACAAGTCCTACCACCAACCAAACCGAGTACAAATTTGTACCCCCCTGGGGATCGAACCCGGGATCTTAATTCCGGTGGGCGAATCACTAGACCACGGAGGCGGTTAATATTATTATCATTATGCGAAGTAAGAATATAATATTTAGCGGTAAGATAGTATTTTTATAGGAGCATCAAAATAATAATATCACAATCATTAATTACGGGTATTTATCTCCGAATGTGTAGGCAGAGAAGAATTAATAACCACGTTTTGCTAATTATGTTATTACTCCAGTGTAATATGGGGCGAGTCTGATTGTAAAACACTGGCAAATATTATTTATTAGTGGTCGCCCGCGGCTTCGCTCGCGTAATGTCGGATGTTATATAGCCTTATAGCCTTCCTCAATTTATAGATGGACTATCCAACATAAAAATATTTTTTCTATTTGAACCAGTAGTTTCGGAGATTAGCGCGTTTTACTAACCAACCAACCAAACAAACAAACAAACTCTTCAGCTTTATAATATTAGTATTAGATTTGATCGATTCCTAACATCATTTTATAATGCAAATAAATCACAGAGACGATGGATATAACTTTAATACTGTTCACAATATTAGCTATAGCTTCGATTTTACAAAAGCAGAAAGTGGAATCTGTAGATAGAATAAATATTCAAAATTATCGTATCACCACGTCAATCCCAAAAAATAACCACTTACTGGAAAATAGAATTTAACCACCGGAAAACAGAATAAAAACCACCGGAAAGTATGCGGAAAAAACCACCGAATTCCCGCCGTTAACACCGCAATCTTAATGGGAACGCTCCCGTAATTCGAATTTCGATTCCACGTTCGAATTTCCAAGTTGTGTTCGGTATGCTTGCATCGCTTGCCGATGGAAATTGCCCACTCAACGGCAGTAGTACGGAGGGCGTCGGTTGGACCAGCCCACTGGGTGAGCGCCGCGCGAACTTCGAACAATTTCAAAAAATTCCGAGCCAGCCAGTGTTGGGAATAAAACCTCCTTGGAACTAAAAAAGTTTTCTAACAAAAAGTTTTCGCGTTTTAGCGTTGTTCTCGCTCTGTGTGTGCAGTGACATAGTGGCATAGATTAAAAAGTTTGGTTTCAGTTCGGCCGGGAAAGCGCGCTACAGGTAAATATTTTCCGAAGTTGCTTACACATTAATGTTCTAATGATAATTTTTATAAATAAGAAGTTGAGAATGAGAACGTATGGACACAGAGTCGGAAATAAATTGATTTTATTTCATTTATTTATAAATATGTAGTTAAGTTAGTTACCTACGCAAGTGATTTATTTGTTGTTTCTAACCTGTTTAAACCCATTGCGATATACATTTGTACATTGATTGAATTACAAAGATTTTATGTTACGGAAAACAGTCACGTTCGAATCGGTCCGATTGAGTAATAAATAATCGAGCACATTTATTTTCTACGGCCGAGATAAAATTAACTACGGACATCGCTTAATTAATTAACTTACAAGAGTCGTTTTTTTGGGCACGGACAAAGTTAATGATCCATACAGATGTATCTTAAATCTGATTGGAGGCTGTATTGGTGTGTCTGATTGAGGGTTTTTTCATACCTTTTGAATTTTTTTAAATTCGTTTTCACGCTAATGTAAATTGCGAGAATTATTTATCAGATATCTTTAGATTTTTTTAAATAAATTTGACAGTAATGGAATTAATAGGTAATTGTCGGCGCAGTGTGTTTACCCTTCCATTCATATCGGTCAGACGTCATCAAGCCATCCACTCTCTTTTGATTCATATCATCCAACACACCGTAAAGGTGCTAATGATGAATGAATGCTTAGAAAAGAGACGGAACGAACCAATGTCGAGAGATTGACGGACGGAGAGAGCGTTTTGAATGACAACATTTCAATCCTTACTGCTCAAGGTTTTGGCTTAGGTTTTACAGCCAGGCTACCTGCCTGACACCAAACCATTTTGGTGTTTAACATGTTCTTATCGACGAGAGTACGCACTTTAGGCAGTGTGTTCAGTTTGGGTATTCCTTCCCTTCCCCTATGTGTCCTTACCCCTTATGTTGTGGATGTGAATAACAAGGATTTTATGATGTGATATCACACGCCGACAGTTAAACGAAAATTGGACTTGTTAACGGATCCCACGCGGGTTGTTGTCAATGGAGTCGGACGTGACGAATAATGATTATATTTTTTTCCGTTTTACATACCACTTATTAGTATTCGTTGTCCAAATAATTCGATTTGGAAAAGAATTATCTCCAACGGACCGTGCTGCAAAGAAACGACAAAATAGTATTAAAAAAAACCATAAATATTTGAAATTTATTGAAATTTATTTATTAAATTTCATTAATATGTATTTCTTACACTTACACCTATAATCTAGCGCAAAGTAATTAGCATAACCCCTTGTGTCATGGATACTGGATGACGGACATTTTTTTTACATACATAATATACATACATAAATCACGCTTATATCCCCGAAGCAGCAGAGGTGAACTAGCACCCACGTTTCGCCAATTATGTTAGGTCCCATGTAATAGGGGGCGAGCCTATTGCCATATATCGAGCACAAAAGTGTCGCAGTACATTGCTGTGTGGTATAAGAGGAACGCTGTTGCCCATTCCTCATCACTGATTTATCCATAGTCGCCTTGTACGACACCCACGGGAGAGAATTGGGGTGGTGACAATTGTATTCTACTCTGCTGTCACCACATACACATATTACAAGACTATAGTTAAAAAAAATAACTCTGTAATCTAAGTTTAATTAGGCTGAGAAAATTATTTTTTTAACAAATCAGCATCAGACTTGACTTTCTTTCATCAATCATATTTTTGAAACAAGTATTTTAATCAAAAATAAAAGAATAAATAAACAAAAGAAAGAGCCTTACCTTCTTCAGTCTTAGCTTTGTAATAAATTATTTGAGATAAGTGCAGTATATATAACATGTCTCATCTAGATCTTACCGTATCTAGAATCTAATCTATATCCATTTAAAATAATTTAACAATTAATTTTTAGTACCTAGTTTTGGTAAGTTTTACTCTCTTGTCATTGCGCATAGATATTTAATTTGCATTAATTTTACCAAAATTTTTATGTTTTTCTATTTATTGGCTGTAATTGTCCATAAATAAATATCCGTTCATTGGTGTCACTGTTCTAACTTGATCTATACAGACCTACAATAATCCCTCGTCCCAAAAGTCCTCGCATAATTGCTATGCCCCAACAAAAATATTGTTCAACATTAAAATATCATAAATAATAGATATTTAAACTCATGTTGTTTTCAAAAACAGAGTTCGAAGCGTATTTTTATTTAAAGCGAACGTTGTAATATTTTTTACGCTTATATTTGTTCTTCGGTGCGCTACTGGTTAAAATAATTGAAATTTGTTCCTAAATAAATACATACAGGCACATATCGTTTGCCGATCAGCTGTTTAGGCACATTTTGTTTTTAAGGTTGAACACAAAAGATTTTTTCTATATTCGAGGACACCCGAGCGCTCTGTCCGCATTTCGGATGTTGACAATGCGCTTATTTCAGTGCTTTATTTATTGTCACAAGTTGTGGAATGATTATAACTGAAGGTTTTGCAGCGGGTAATTGATGATTTGATATAAAATACGCACCGGATGCGCGGACGAGGCGCTTAGTAAAGCGCACGGTTCCTTCAAAGCGCGGAATTCATACACGGACATGCCCGCGGGCATGCCTGCAGACATGCCCGCCGGACCTCGCTTCTATTAGGTCTGTGCGATGTTTGCCTAGTGTAGGACTGTCACAGTCAGTCAGGCTTATACAAACGAAGTCCACCGGGCATGTCCGTGTAGTGAAATTCCCGCTTAATCGGTATCTGCTACGGTCATAATGTTACAACATGTTTTTGGTTTTGGTATCTGTCGCCATAATAATAATGTTAACAGCATTATTGTGTTCCGAGAATGCGTGATAAGATAGCCAGCCCCTCTGTGGTTGGGTTCCAGGTGAAGCTCGATTCCATCTTCGGCCCTTATCGTCACTTACCATCAGGTGAGATGAAGGGCAAGAGCTTCCCTGTACAGCATAAAAAAAACATCATAATGTTACAAAAAATTAAAAGCGATCTTTGGCGGTAGATTCCGCTTAAACGAACCTAAATGTTTTATTAGGAACGCTACTGCTCGTTCCCTGATATGTTTACACAGGCTCCCCCGCGACTCCGTTCTTCTATGTTATCACCGCAATGTCACCGAAGTTTCTTGCACACAACATACACCGTGTGTTGTCAAGCTACAAGTTGTACTATTGTACTATTTTCGGCGACTGAAGTTCTATTATGTGCATGAAACTTTTTGTTTCGACACAAGTATCATTTACTTTTCATCCCTCCATCTTGAAAAGAGTATGTTGCTCTTCGATATCTGAGTGCAAAAGCCGTCATCCGCTTGAGGATAGAGTTTTCTATTTAGAACATCGTGTGCACTAAGTTTGTTAATTCAATCGATCGCGCATTAATATTTATCATGCGGTTAAAAAGCAACTTTGCACTTTGGTTAATCAAATAACTATTATTATTTTATTTAAGACTTTAATCGGCGTCGACAGTTATTGTGCGATATTTATTTTTTATTTATTTATTTATTTTAAGTACACAAACAGGTTACAGTCATAAAAACAAATGGATAAATATAATTGTACGTGTAACTGGACCCTAACCCTTAATAGTGTACATAACATGCATAGACATTGAAAATAATTATAAAATACTAATATCGATATAAAAATGACCTTAACTGACCTTTGGTTTTAAGCGCGAAATATGTAAAAGTTTACTGTTTGAAGGTTGACCCCAGTTATGTCGCGGCTTGGTTGAGACAGCAGTGTTCTAAATCAACTTCTTTTTTTAATTCATCTTAATCTTTGTCCTAATGCTTCTTTGAAGTTTAGTATTAATTTAATCGATTGGTTAGATCGATGACTATTCGCCAAAAATCGAGTGGGATTCCAATACTGCTGGGGGAAAGTGTTTGAGTGACACTGATATAATAATAAGATGATTTCGAGTAATGGTTATTATGTTTATGTGATTTAATTTAAATAATTAAAAAATATTATTTATTTGTCCGTCATTAATATCCGTAATACAGGATGCTTAAGCTACCTACTTTGGCCTAGGTGATAGATTGAAGTGTAAGAAATGTTCATACATAATATATTTGTATATTAATTAAATTTCAATAAATTGATACCAATCAAATAGTTATTTGGTATTAATAAAAATTGTAAATAAACAATGCGGGTGAGAATTCACCTCTGCCTCCCCCTTCGGGGATATGGGCGTGATTTATGTATGTATGTAAATAAACAAGTCTTGATCCAAAACTCGATATGACATCTTTACTAGATCAATAAATTGCAAAAACAGGTAAATAATAGGTAAGCGTCGCGGGTGCACAGAATAAGCGCAATGGACTGGCTTTTTCAAACACCATTACATGTTTCTCTCATTCCATAATTTGGTTCACACGCTCGGGGTGTTTTCTATATTGAATCAGCAAACGGAAATAGAAGTTATTTAATGACACAAATCCCGGTCAGCTTTTGGAGTTTACCTGTTTCCCTGTGTCGCTTAGTGTCACACAAAAAAAAATGTCTCCGAATTGACGTTAAGCAAAATCCGTAAATGTAAGATCGAGAAATAATGTTCCCGCATCATTTTTTAAGGATAATGGCAGTGGGATGATGCATTGTTTTTCCTTGTAATCATTGTGTGGATTTTGTGTGTCTCTTTTCTATACATTCATTCATCACTAGCACCTTTACGGTGTGATGGATGATATGAATCAAAAGGGAGTGGATGGCTTGATAACGTCTGACCGATATGAATGGAAGAGGAAGTATGCGGCGCCGACCCCGGACAGGCTGGGAGCAGGGCAGGGAGAAGAAGAAGAGTTTTGTGGATTTTATGCACTAAATAAATAAATATGGGGAATATTAGGGATATTAAAGGGCTGGTGATGTTGATAATGCTATCTAGTATATAAAAATCTCGTGTCACAGTGTTTGTTATTGAACTCCTCCGAAACGGCTGTGCCGATTGTTATGAAAATTATTGTGTATATTTGATAGGTCTGCAGAATGGGACGTAGGCTATTATTAACAATTAACAATATAAGTTTAAAGATTCTACTTACATACATACATAAGTCACGCCTATTTATCCCCGAAGGGGTAGGCAGATGTGATATAACGTCCGCGTTTCGCCCACGTTTAGGTCCCTTGTAAAAAATAGGTGGCGAGCCTACTGCCTTCTATCGGTCACGTAACTCGCAGTATATTGCTAGGTGGTATAAGAAAATGCTGCTGCCCCATTAAACATAATAATTATGTATATACCTAAATGTTGAAAATTTACTATATAAACATAATAAAATACACAATCATGACTCGGGAACAAATAGTACAAAATTTGCCCCTACCAGGATTCGAACCCGGGACCTCTTGGCCAATACCCAGCGATCTGAGAATTCGACCAAGCCTGCCGTCACCATACACACAAGATTCTTGAGAGTATGGTGACGGCCGGCTTATAAACGCACCAGTATTAGTAGATGATGATGTAGACGCAGCCGGGTTAAATTGCTAGTTGGAATAGGTATACATACATACATAAATCACGCCTATATCCCCGAAGGGGTAGGCAGAGGTAAACTAGCACACACATTTCGCCAATTATGTTAGGTACCATGTAATAGGTGGCGAGCCTATTGCCATTTATCGGGCACAAAAGTCGCAGTACTATTGCTAGGTGATATAAGAGGAACGCTGCTGCGGAATAGGTATGCTTAGGGAAAAGTTAATTAAAGGTTTAATAACGTGTTTATCCTTTGTTTCGTTTCTCCTTTGTTGGCGCAGGCAACTAGAAGAGAGTTCTATAGATTCCATAATAAACTGAACCTATTATTCAGATCTTTATAATAGTACATTCCTTTTCTTATCCCAGCCCTTATCCTACTCTAAGAGGGGTGGACACATCATGTATTTCTGTTCCATTCCATTTCTTCTATGAGAATTGAACTCAGCATGAACTTACTTACTCATATCTCGCAATCTATCTGTCGTTTCTTAGGTCTTTCTCTCAATCTTGATTCTAGATCCATCCAGATTCATACTTAACTCGTCTCCAGTTGCGTGGAAGAGCATACATTGGTTTTTGTAAGCAATTAATTTATTTTTTATGTTTTCTTTGTTACCTAAGAGGCCAATAAATAATAGTTATTTGTTGTACGTGAGTGCAAAGTTGTTTTTTAACCGCGTGCTCAATTTTGTTGACCGAGCTAGCGGAGGATTCTAAAATTAGAATCCTGAGCGATAGCGAGGGAATCAAAAGAGCACAAGGTGAAAAATCTTTGCACTCGAGTGCAACACGTAACTTTTCATCCCCCCCAACGAGGAAATAGCAAAATACAAAAAAAAAAATACAATCACAACAGTTTCTGTTTTCACCCAGAAACTTCTACAACACCCTCCCATTAACCCAAACACACTCTCAACACCCACCCAGAAACACCCACAACATTCACACCCATCCACTCAGACACACCCAAAAAACACCCATTCACCCAGAAACACCCACAAAACACCCATTCACCCAGAAAAATCCACAAAACACCCATTCACCCAGAAACACCCACAAAACACCCATTTACCCAGAAACACCCAAAAAACACCCATTCACCCAGAAACACACAAAACACTCATTAACCCAGAAACACCCACAAAACACCCATTCACCCAGAAACACTCACAAAACACCCATTCACCCAGAAACACCCACAAAACACCCATTCACCCAGAAACACCCACAAAACACCCATTTACCCAGAAACACCCACAAAACACCGATTAACCCAGAAACACCCACAAAACACCCATTCACCTAGAAGCACCTACAAAACACCCAATCACACCCAAAAAACACTCAATCACCCAGAAACACCCACAATACTCACCCATCCATTCAGACACACCCACAAAAACCCATTCACCCAGACACACCAACAAAACACCCATTCACCTAGACACATCCTCAAAACACCTATTCACCCAGACACCTCCAACAGCCACCCATCCACCCAGCCACACCCGCAACATTCATCCAGACACACCTGTAAGTCCCTAATTGCTAGCGTAAACAAATCAAACAGACCTAAAAAGGTTTTAAATGCAAGCGTTGTAGACGATCAAAATGTTTAAAGCAAGATTGACGCCAAGCTGATTGACCGTCACGGAACTGACGGTTTTAACAAATTTATGACGTGAAAAGAAAATGGCGCGCGCAAAGCAAATTACAAAAAAAGTACACCAAGAAGGTTCCGAGTCTGAGTTTTTAACAAATTAAAATAGGTTGCATGACAATTTCGACACCATGGAGGTAGAAATAAATATGTATAATGATGTTTTGAATTCACAAACTCATTGCACACGATGTTCTAAATTCAAATTTACTTTAACCTCTAGAGGATAAAAACGGCTTTTGCACTCAGATATCGAAGAGCAAAAACGCTTTTTCCGAGATGGTGGGATGAAAATGTATTTCTTTCTTTCAATAAAGGAAGGATCCAATATAAATGGAATAATTTGTGTCATCCATCCAACGAACGGCCTTTGCGAACATTGCTCAGCTTACGCAATCGTTGACTGGAAATCTTCGTAGCAAAACCACACAATTATTATTAAAATATACATATTAGAAATTCCTCCCCCAAAAGTGATTCGTTATTAAAATAAAATAAATTAGATTCAAATGGCAAAACTAATAAGCGTTGCAATTTTCGTTTGGTACTTTGATGTTGTAAAGCTAATAGGTTTTCGTGTTTGCCGTTAGCTACTTGTAAAAGTGCGTGCGAAATGTTAATTTCGTTCGTCGACAAATTCTCGTCTTCGTCGTACAAATAGGTCTGTGCTCAAATGAATTTTACTGCCTTATAATGCTTTGTAACGAAAAGATTTGTCACCATCCTTACCAGCACATTAGGCCGTTTTTCCATCAGAGCTGTGGCGAGGATGCGTTGCGATTGCGAGGAATGTGTTTGAGGCACCGACCTCTATTATACAAGTACGCTGGACTGAATACTTCTACTAAAATGTCCAATGTTTCTTTTACCGATTTGAAGCGCCCCTCGAGCGGCAAGGGTACTAAAGACGTTTGTTGCATATATTTGACATTACAAATGCATCTCTAATATTGGACGTTCACCTTCGTACACCAGTGGCATCAGCGCCAAGATGGCGATAGTCAAATTGGCTTCATTTTTTGGATCACAACCTTCAGTCCAGCGTACTTGTATAATAAAGGTCAGTAGTTTGAGGAGAATCATACCATTTTCAATTAGAGTTCTTCTCTTCAAACACATCCCTACACCAATAGAATCACTCCATTTTCAAATTCAACGCATCATTGCACAAGTCTGGTGGAAAAGCACCCTAAAAGTCCCCACCGTCATGCGAGCATCCCTTTCTTTTTTCTTGTCATCCCATCTTCTTTCAAACCACACCTTCCATTTACAGCCAGATTTATTTATTAGGTGTCGCTATGACAGCTTTAGTAGCGCAAAAAGGTTAAACGTTTCTTTAATAAATAACCTTATCGCAGATTCGGTTTAATAATTTCCATATTAATAATCCTTTTGGAAAACTTGGCGATAAAAAGCCCTTTGATGTTTGTTTTTCTGGGAACCCTACTGGCCTCTTGACTGTGAATTACATTAAAACATTATTGAGTGTTACAGCGTTCGCTGTTCGAATATTCTAGAAGATGTTATTTTTACTTGAGACGAGAAAATGTAAAAGGAAGGATTTGAGGTGGCTGATTCGTTAAGGATCCTTTCACACGGAGCTATCATCGAAATCTCTGCCTTTACCGTTTGCGATATAATAAAAAAAATATATGGTGCTGTTTCTCTTTTATGGGCTTACAAAAAAGTCCGCCATGGCATATGTCTATCTTGTATATAAGTTAAAATTACTATACTCATTTTACATAAATAAATCACCCATATTTATCGACAACATCCACATAAAATACGCAACATTCACGTTTCGCCAATGCTAAGTCCCATGTAATAGGGGGCAGGCTATTGCCATTTAACTGGCACGTAAATGCCAGTATTTTGTTCGGTGGTGTGGTATAAGAGGAACGCTTGCTCGTTACTCGTCGCTGCTTTTACCCTTAGTGGCACCGGGGGGCTACCGCCTAACTCGATTGCTGATGATAGCTATATAGCAATGCACTGCTTACGGCTATAGCAGCCATCCTGAATTTTTAGGCAGTACGGATTTTGTGCCAAATTCCTACAAAATCATTCGGTGATCATTCGTTCAAAGCTATCGCCAATACTTTAGGCGCATTTGGTGCGAAAATACAGCATGACGTCATAAACTATAGCTTTTGCTTTAGCAATCGAGTTAGGCGGTAGGCCCTCTGGACGAGGCCCACGGAAGACATAGGGGATGGTCATAATTTGTATTCTGTTCTGACATCTCCACACGGCAAGTACATAGTGATCGTGAAAATATAAGATAATATTTTATAAGTTAAGTCCTTCATCTGCCTATATATCGCCCATTTGGTGCAACAATGACGCATTTACATTTTTTGTTTTACAATTCATTAAATCTTTATTTCCTACTCCTGTAAAAACAGAAAATTTTACAATTACATCAATGTTGTACTAAATGAGCGATATAATAACGTAAACCGACCAAATCTTAATGTTTGTGCATAAATCTTAGTTATTACTTCTGCCCCAGCAGAGAGGTAATTATTGATATTAATGTTAATGATTTTTATGCAGCATGGTTTTAATTCGCATACCACTTAAATTGCTATTACATAAAGTGAATTACGGTAATGATAACAATTCCAATTCTTTTGTCTTCAAAGACCAAAGTTTCCAGCTTTAATCTTAAAAAACTCCTGTAACAAAGTAATTCCCTTGATATTTCTATGTTCATTGGTCGAATTTTAAGATTTCATCAGGAATAATGCAAGCCAATAAAGTCTATTGCTGTCATATATATTGTATCAATGGTTCATTGAATGTAATACATATTTATGTTTAAAAAAACCTTCGAAAGAAGCGAACACACAATATCGACATAATTATCGATAACGACGAAAAAAGTGATAAAGTTTTAAACTGAAGAATGACAAAGAATTAATCAGAACATTTATTGCAATTCAATTATTTTCTATGGCACGCCTACGCATGGCTTTTTGTATACAGCCCCCCCCCGGCCTTTCTTTCTCATTATTGTCTTTGACACAATCCAGCCATCGCTTTTTTGGTCTTCCTCTAATTTAAGGTCTATCCACGTCTTCTTAAATTTAACATTTTTGAGTTTTCCTTCGACCGATTTTTTCCCGTAACTAAAATTTACTTTTTCTTTGGATACATTATAACCCATTATAGGTGAGGGTGGCAGTTTGTGTTTGCCCATTCTTTCAATGATCTGTCAGTGGCTCGAGACATTTTATGGGAGTTCTTTAAATGTAACCCAGCAGTCCCCTACCTACATCAAAATGTCTATCTCCTTAAATGTATATCGTTTTATATCTTCGTAACGTTTCTAGAAATCGATATATTCATCATCGCCTTGGGACACCTCTATCACAGTGAGACCGAAGTATATATATATCCTCTTGGGACCTGAACGAATACTCAGTTACGAACTTCTCTTGGCTTACTTTATTGGTTTCTTGACTTTGTGTTAGTTTGAAAAATTCAACGTTCTACACTAGTGTACATACCTACCGCTTAAACAGAGCGAGATTATTATTTCTACTACTTATTTCACAATTGCGTCTGAGATAATAGTTATTTGTTATACGTAAGCGCAAAGTTGCTTTTTAACCGAGTTTTGATGGCAGAGCTAGCGAAGTATTCTAAAATTGTATCACGAGCGTAGCGAGTGATTCAAAATTTAGAATCCTAAGCGTTAGCGAAAATTCTTTGCACTCGAGTCCAACACGTAACTTTTCATACCCCTCAGCGAGGAAATGGCAAACTACAAAAAAAAATACAATCATGACAGTTTTCATTCATTTTCATTCTGTTTTCACCCAGAAATTTCCACACCCACCCAGACACACCCACATCACGCACCCATCCACTCAGACACACCCAAAACACTTAACCAAGATACATTAACCAAGATACATTAACCAAGATACATTAACCAAGATACATTAACCAAGATACATTAACCAAGATACATTAAACAAGATACACCCAAAACACCCACCCACTCACCCAAACAACCACAACACACACCCATACACCCAAAATGACCACCCAGACACACCCACAAAATATAACCAGACACACCCTACTCCACTCCCATTCACTCAGGCACACCCAAAAACACCCATCCACCCAGATACACCCACCCACGAACCCAAACACCCACAACACACACCCATCCACCCGACACACCTACAACATCCACCCAGACACCCGCAACATTCATCCAGACACCCTCCCCCCCCCCAATATTATTTTCTACTTCCCATATTAAAATCTGTAAGTCTATTATACCTAATAAAAATTACCATCCCTCATGGGGTTCCGAGACAGTCAATCGTTGATTTTCTTCACGTTGCTTATTTTCAATGTGTTTTTGTTCCGCTTCGTTGCTAGATCAAACAAATCAAACAGTAGGTCTGTTTGATTTTTAAATGCTTGACTCAAGCATCAAGCAAGCGTTGTAGACAATCAAAATATTTAGAGCAAGATTTACGCCAAGCTGATTGACTGTCTCGGAACTCCAAGGTTTTAAACAAATTTATGACGTGAAAATAAAATGGCGCGCGTAGAGCAAATTACAAAAAAAGTACACCAAGAAGGTTCCGAGACTGGGTTTTTAACGAATTAAAAAAGGTTGAATGATAATTTTGGCACCATGGAGGTACAATTAAATACGTTTAATAATGTTTTGAATTCACAAACTTAATGCACACGGTGTTCTAAATTCAAATTTACTTTATCCTCTAGAGGATAAAAACGGCTTTTGCACTCAGATATCGAAGAGCAAAAACGCTTTTTCCGAGATAGGGGGAAGGAAAGATAGATTACGCCTGGGTGTGGTGACAACAGAATAGAATAGAATATAATTGTGACTAACACCAATCTTCCCAATGGGTGTCGTACAAAGGGACTAACTGCCGCACTCACAGACAAAATTAACGTAATTAATGTCAAAAAATGGCAATTCAATACTAGTCGCTATTCTCCATCTAGATTTAATTGAATTTTTTTGACATCAAGTACTCATTAAAGTTAATTGACGTCTCTGAGTGCAGCAGTAGGGGTTAAAACAGCGTTGCGGGAATTTCGGCAAGTCAATTAACGTCTTGGTTGGCCGAGTGGTACAGGCATCTGCCAGGAATGCGGAGGATGCGGGTTCGTTTCCCGCATCAGAACTATAATTTTTCTAACTTTATTTATAATATATAATATAACCACAAATTTCTATTTGATAATTTTTCTAACATTTATCAAATATAGCATCATGGAGCACAAACATATCGCTTGCATGATAAATGCAGAGAGGCGTGCACTGATGAAATATTCAGCTCTAAGGTACAACAGACAGGCACTGCATAATCTTGAGCTCCCGAAATTTTGCAAGCATTTTCTGGTGCGATATTTCCCTTTCGGGTTTGTGTACAGTATTAACATCATCACCGGGCTTTAATGTCCCCATTGCTGGGGCTCGGGTCTTCCCTATGGATGGATGAATATAGAGAGAATGACCTATAACCCACCATATTCCCCAGGAGGCATGGCATAAAATAGTGTATTGTAATCATGCTAGATATTGAATAAATTAGTTTTGACTTTGACTTAACTACGCACCCGCGTAATAGGCAGGATGACAAGTGATTCCCCAACACGCTTTTTGCAGAGCGGGGCACAAAAGAAACAACCAATGAACTACGTCAACGAAAAAAGGACACAGAGGACGGGCTAATTTTGGCTTGACGTGCCACACGCCGGAATTAGACCTGTACCTACAGCCTGTTCTATTTTGGCCTTAAATTTTGGAGCCAGCGTTTTTGTTAATTAGGCCGCTGTAGACGAGGCCCGGTTGTGCATTCCAGTTTGAACATCATTATAATTTTTCTCGAGACTGTTGATTGATCTTTTAACATGATCATCATCTTCCTGCTCTGTTCTCAGGTTCGAGCGGCGCACTTATGTTTCATCTGTATTTCTTATAGGCTAGACGTCTTCTGGCCACCCACTCCTTTTTATCCACTCCTCCTTGGTGTTAGTGATTTATGTATGGAAAAGTGATGGCAAGGCCCATGCCGAGAGACCGATGAACCGAGAGAGTGATTGAGGGGACAACATTCCAATCTATACTGCTCACTGCTCAAGGTTTTTCGCTTAAATTTTACAACAGGTCGCCTGCCTGACACCAAGCCTCTTTGGGTATGCTGTTGTTGGTGCTTCGCCCTTCAATCGTGACCGGGTGTCCCAAAGTGATTATTAGTATACACTAGGCGATCTCACTTATTCAACTTTTACGATATCCCTGGAGTGTGCTGGCACTTAGCCGTGTGGTGACGGCAGAGTAGAATACAATTGCCACCACCCCAAATCTCTCCCGTGGGTGTCGTACAAGGCGACTAAGGATAAATCAGTGATGAGGAATGGGCAGCAGCGTTCCTCTTATACCACCTATCAATAGTAAGCACTGCGACTTTTGTGCCCGATAAATGGCAATAGGCTCGCCACCTATTACATGGGACCTAACATAATTGGCGAATCGTGACAAATCGAATAAATCATGCCTACCCCTTCGGGGATATAGGCGTGATTTATGTATATATGTATGTATGTGCTGGCACTGGCACATTCTATGTTATTTTATCGCTCCTGATAACCATCTAGGTCTTCTTCAAATTATTACAACTAACAACTTCGCAAGGGTTTTGAAATACATATAACGTTACAATCATTAAAAGTTGCAGAACAAGTCAACACACAAAAATTAAGGTCAGGAAATTGAAAAAAATGTGTACTGATGAGGGTCAAGAACCAGAGATTTCAGCAAACTATACCTAGGAGCAGATAAAGTTTGAACTGTGGCATCATCGCTAGCAGGGGGACAGACCAAACTTTTTTGTCCGTTCTGTCACCCCAAGGGGACAAAGCAGCGTGACAGATCAGAATAATTCCAAAATTTTTTCGGCCTCTATTTGTATCTAAAAAAATTCTAACATATATACTTTTAAGGTTCAAATAATAAATAGATGTAATTTCTCAAATCGGACACTCGATACTACACTGTTTCAAGACTACTCCAATTATAAGGTGGGTCTTCCCATCTAAGGAAGCACCTTCACTATATTTTATTATTGTGTAAGAAAATCCTTTGCGAGACGGGACATGGGGAACAAAGATATTACGTTGAATCCCTCGCTGATGATAATTTAGTGTCTCATGTTCTTGTTTCTGGAAATACTATTTTTGCAATATACAGACCCTTAATTTCTTTTAGTATTGTGTTTCGATTCAAAGAAGTAAAACTGGACTTATAAGACAAAGGATTTGTCATAACTACAATACATGAATTATGTTTTAATTAGGAATGTCACAGTTGTTACCTTCTTCTTCCTGCACTGTGCCTGCTTCTTCCACCACACCGAAATGGTGCTAGTAGTGATGAATGAGTGTATAGAAAAGTGATGAAAAGGACCATGTCGAGCCACCGATACGGAGAGAGTGATTGGAATGTCAACATTCCAATCCATACTGCTCAGGGATTTGGCTCAGGTTTTACAGCCCCGGCCGCCTGCCTGACACCAAACCTCTTCGAGTATGCTGTTGTTGGTGGTTTACCATCCACCATTTCGGTGTCCCGAGATGCTTATTCGTCTACATCGGACAATTTCTCTTAGTCGACTTTTACGTCATCCATAGGGTGAGTCGGGGCTGGCACATTCTACGTTATTTTGTCGCCTCCAGTAGGCCTAGCACGGGCCGTGTACTAAATCTCTCTCCACCACTTGATAGTGTTTTGTCTCGGGACTTAGTGGGAGTTAGAGCGAAAGGAAAACATTTTCTTTTTCCCGAGGAGATTTTGTCCACGTCCCGTGCTACGGGGGCTTGCCAGCAGGGAAGAGAATGATTTAGTATCAACACAACTAGCAATTACAATAAAGGTAATTAATGTTTTACGTCAGTATGTCATAGTAGTTATTTTTTTCCATATAGAACTTCCTTTGTGCGGACAGACAAGGGACGTGACTGTTTGTATTGCGGCCCTATTTCTGGAACTACAAGCTGTTATTAAGCTACTGTCCAGCAATTGTGTTCTTGATTTGCTTTCGGAATAGTTAACGACAAGTCGTTAACTATTACTATAGCTATAGTAAATATTCATGCGTAAGTTTGTGAGGTTGGACGTTTGTTTCTCAGGCGCTTCACTCGGTCACAGACAGTTTTGAATGTAAATTACACGTGTAAGCATGTACACACAGACAAAGACAGAAATTAAAAATGTGAAGTTTTGGAATGATCGTTTCCTGGAACAATGTAACAAACAAACGCTACCCAGCAGAAAAAATAAAAGATGACACGTATTTTTTTATATTTGTTAAATCAATGGAAGTACGGAGAATTGACTAGACAAAAAAAAAATTACCGTTAGAAAAAAAAATCTAATAGTAGATTATTATACCAAAGGCGATACAGCAAAGAATGACTTACTGCCGGACTCAGAGACGTCAATTAATTTTGATGAGCATTTAATGTCAAAAAATTTTCACTCAAATGTAGACCATAGACCCGGCAAGAATAGCGACTAGTTTTGAGTTGTCATTTTTTGACGTTAAGTACTCAATAACGTTATTTGACGTCTCCGAGTGCGGCAGTTAGATCGTTAGCATTTGACGATAAATATGTGATCTGAGACTTATTTTATATTATCGCCCGAGGTAAGATCATAGTTTTATATCTTCCCCTGACCGGAGGAAAGTTCAGGAGGAAAGTCAGTGGGAAAGTCCACTTTACAGGTCAGGAGTGACATAAAAAATATTGCCCTGATGCGGGAATCAAACACGGTTCCTCCGCAACCCGAGCGGCTTCCTATACTACTGGGCCAAGCAGGGCGTTAGTTGAATGCTGAAACGAAATTTCTTCGAACTTTTTCCTTAATTTTTTTCATTAAAATGAGACGATATCTTTTTACACAATACAAATCATGGAATTTTCTTTGATACCAGTGGAAATATTACATTCGTTAACTTACCGAATTATTTTAAAAAAAAACCTTATTTTTTTTCGTAAAACACGAGACGAAAACTGTTTTCACAATATAAATCAAGGAATTTTCTTTGATTCCAGAGAAAAAAATTCAAGCCAAGACGTACTATGTGTGCTGAAATTTGTAATAGGAGTTTGTAGTGCTTTTGGTAATGTAATGAGGGCATAAAAACTTCTTACGCTACCACGTCTTGGCAATAAAGCACTAGAAGGTGGAGCGTCTAGGTGTAATAATGGCGGGTAATGGTTTTAACATAGTAACAATTTCGTTAGCGTTCGTGAAGCGTTTTGAAAGTGAGGTGTTATTAGTTGTCTAATAACATCGTTGTTAACGGAGCTCGCTAGCGCAGTGGCATAGCGCGCTTGGCCTGCGATTGCATAAACCAAGCAATGTTCGCTAAGGCCGGTCATTGGATGGGTGACCAAAAAGTTATTATATCGAGTTCCTCCATCCTTCGGAACGCACGTTAAGCCGTTAGTCCCGGCTGCATTCGCAGTCGTTAATACCCATCTGCCTATCTATCTGTCTGGGGTCGGCGCAATATGTTTCCTCTTCCATTCATATCGGTCAGACATCATCAAACCATCCACTCCCTTTTCATTCATATCATCCATCACACCATAAAGGTGCCAGTGATGAATGAATGTATAGAAAAGAGACAGAACGGACCATGTCGAGGGATCGATGAACGGAGAGAGTGATTGGAATGACAACATTCAAATCCATACTGGTCAAAGTTTTGGCTTAGATTTTACAGCCGGCCGCCTGCCTGACACAAACACCAACTCTTTGGGTATGCTGTTGTTGGTGGTTTGTCCTCCACCATTCGGGTGTCCCCAAGGTGCTTATTGGTCTACACCGGGCAATCTCCCTTAGTCGACTTTTATGACACCCATGGGATGAGTCGGGGCTGGCCTATGCTACGTTATTTATTCGCTCCCAGCCCAGCATAGAAGACTGTAGCTTATATGACCCAATCTGCCTATAGTCTTCCATCCATAGAGAAGGCCTAGCAGTGGGGATATTAAAGTGCTAGGGACGAATAGCGTTGTGTATCGGCTTAAGAAAAGAGACTGAACTCAAAAACGCATCTGAGTATTTCCTGCAAAAATAAGCCCTGACGCATTAATTTAGGACACACAATTCTTCTACGACTTTTTTGTGTTACGACGTTTTTGTATTAAGTTAGCGATTTCTCATCAACGATGGCCGATATCATATTTTATTGAAGAACATAAACTTGGAACTCAAGTACTAAGGTCGTAAAACAATAGACTCACCCCCTATTACATCGGAGCTAACATCTGAAACCTAACTCTTTAGTCAGCTGATTTCGCTTTTAACTTATGCAGCGGTATGATGTGACAAATAGTAGATTATATACCAAGAGCGATAAAACAAAGAATGTCTCAGACCGCACGCATTTGACGATAAATATCTGAGGCTTTCTTTTTATATTACCCGAGGTAACATCATAGTTTTTATGTCACTCCCTGACCAGGACGTGGGATTTTCCGTACGCGTACCGGGCGGAAAAAGTCCACTTTATGATCAGGTGTGACATAAGTCACATTTGTGTGCGAATCAGTTTTGTGACGAAACAAAAACATTAGCAGAATTTCAGCGAGTTATTTAGTGTCTTGGATGGCCGAGCGGTCAGGCACCTACCCGGGTAGCAGCGGACGCGGGTTCGATCCCCGCCTCTAGATCATAAATTTTTGAAATTCCTTTTCTAACTACCAAAATCTTTGTACTATTTTTTCTAATATTTATTTAGTGTTAAAATTAAAATCGAATAGTTTATAAAGCAAACCCAAGCATAACCGAACGCACGGTATTTGTAAAAATATCTGCTTTGGAATGTTTGAATTTTATTCCTACATTGCGAGGGTACCCGTTGGCTTACAACGTGAAGTGTAAAGGTTAGAAGAATTTCGGCAAGTTAATGGGTGGCCGAGCAGTCAGGCACCTGTCCGGATAGCAGCGGACGCGGGTTCGATTCCCACCTCAAGATTATAATTTTTCGAAATTATTTTTATAACCACTAAAATCTTCGAGTTAACTATTACTTTATATGAAGACACCCGTGACCACGGCCGCTGTAAAGTAATCGTATTTCAAATGTGTAGTGCTCGTGCAAATATAAGAGACCATTTTATTTGCACGAGCGTCTGTTGTACGAGACTCTGTTGTAAGAGCTTAATACCTATCCTAGCAAAAGAAACAAGTCACTTTATTACCTAATTCTAACCAGGCTGCGTTCGTAAACAACTCCAGCCTCCATGCTGGCGAACGAAGGCCTTAATTAATGTGTTCACAGCAAAGCGGATTGGGACTATTTGGACCCAGACTTTACAATGAAGTTTCGCGAAATATCACGAACAAAGAAACTGCTCGCCAAATTCCATTTTCACCCTTTGAGCGTTTGACAAATGCTCCTCTGCGTTCGTGATTTATTTTCTTTATTTATTGAGACCAACTGCTATTTTTTGCGACAGCACCTGCCTATTGTTAACGAATGTATCTAATTTGATGAATTGATGGCGAAAAAGAAAAGCTTCTATCGAATAAAATATAAAGAAGAACTAAATTTAATATTATCTAAACAAAGGAGAAACGAAACAAAGGATAAACACGTTATTTAACCTTCAATTAACTTTTCCATAAGCATATTCCAACTAGCAATTGAACCCGGCTGCGTCTGCATCATCGTCTACTAATACTAGTGCATTTATGACAACAAGAATCTTATGTGCCGTGTGGTGACGGCAGAGCAGAACACAATTGTCACCACCCCCATCTCTCCTGCTTCGTACAAGGCGACTAAGACTAAATACAGCGATGAGTAATGGGCAGCAGCTAGCAATATACTGCGTTTTACGTGTCCGATACATGGCAAAAGGCTCGCCACCTATTGGGCATGGACATGAGCTCTGTCCTAATTAGCGAAACGTGGGTGTTGATTCACCACTACCTACCCCTTCGGGGATATAAGCATGATTTATATATTTATGTAAAATGTATACAAAGATATACTATACCACACGGCCAACCAAGACGTTATATAGTTAACTTGCCGAAATTTCTCTATCCTTTACACTTCACGTTGTAAATTAACGAGTACGTGCAGAAGGGTGGCAATCAGAAGACATTCATACACGCATACAAATCATTCATACATACATACAAATCACAAATCACACAGAGTTGAATCAACACCCACGTTTCGCCAATTATGTTCGGTCCCATGTAATAGTTGGCGAGCCTGTTGCCATCTATAGGGCACGTAAATTGCAGTATATTGCTGGGCGGTACAAAAGTAATGCTGCTGCCCATTACTCATCCCTGTCTTAGTCGCCTCGTACGATTCCTAGGGGTTAGATTCGGGTGGTGACATTTGTATTCTGCTCTGCCGTCACCGTCGCAGTCAGAAGAAGATATAATAATTGGTTTGTTTAAATATCCATGCAATATTCGGCCTTAAAGACTATGGCTATTTGGCTATAAAAGCTAGTAACAAAATCAGACAAGTCACGTAATGTTTAGGGCCTATTCAATCAGATTCGTGTCTAGCAAACACAACACAAGTCCTAAGCAAACATAACAGTGTAACTTGTAGCTTGTAAACGATAACACAATAACTACATACATAAATGACGCCTATATCCCCGAAGGGGTAGGCAGAGGTGAACTAGCACCCACTTTTCGCCAGTTATGTTAGGTCTCATGTAATAGGTGGCGAGCCTATTGCCATTTATCAGGTCACACAAAAGTCGCAGTAGGTACATAGCTAGATAAAAAAAAGGTACATAGCTAGATGGTATAAGAGGAACGCTGCTGCCCATTCCTCATCACTGATTTATCCTTAGTCGTCTTGTACGAAACCCGCGGGAGAGATTTGGGGTGGTGACAATTATATTCTATTCTGCCGTCACCACACGGCACACGTAACACAATAACTGGGGTTGCATAAGTCGGTCTTAGTGCCCATTCGCACTTAGACGGACTTTCAGTTTTATCGGCCCGTCTAAAGAGTCGGATATGCCGGTGACTGAACAATTTATGTGACAATGTAAAATTAAAAGGGAGAAGAGGAGCTCGCTAGCGCAGTAGCATAGCGCGCTTGGCCTGTGATTGCGTAAACTAAGCAATGTGACTAAGCAATGGGTGACCAAAAATTTACTATCTCGAATTCCTCCGTGCTTCGGAAGGCACGTTAAGCGGTTAGTCCCGTCTGCAGTCGTTAATATCCTCCAATCCCGCACTGGGCCAGCATGGTGGCTTATGGCCCAATCTTTCGATATTCTTCCATCTATAGGGAAGGCCTGTGCCCCAGCAGTGGAAACATTAAAAGGCTGGTGATGATTGTGATGATGTTCAATATAGACGGATCCGAGAAAAAGAACGGATCCGGGTTTTTTTTAGACGGACGTTTTGCCACTGCAAAGAGCCGTCTCAACGCCCGGATCGGATATACCTAGTGTGAACGAATTTTCTGAAGAGACGGCACTAACGTGACTCTCTCCTCATCATCGTCACCAGTCATTTAATGTCACCACTGCTGGCGCACGGACCTTCCCTATGGATGGAAGTATATAGGGAGATTGGGCAATAACCCACCACGCTGGCCCACTGCGGGTTGGTGGGTATTGACAACTGCAGATGCAGCCGGGACCAACGGCTTGACGTGCTTTTCGAAGCATGGATGAAGTCGAGATAATAAATATTTGGTCATCCATCCAATGACCGGCCTTAGCGACCGTTGCTTAGTTTATGCAATTGCAAGTCGAGCGCGCTATGCCACTGCTTATTAATTCAAACATTTTTAACTTAAAATGCTGTCTATGAATAAGATCATGATAAAAATGGAGGTAGGTACTATTCTATTTTGTATGGAGGTAACACAGTTGCCGAGGATTGCATAGAGCCGTTATGCACTGCTTCCTTCTGAAAGGATGTCCCGTAGAGATGGGAAGCTTCGAAAAGCTCGGTATTTACATACACATTTCAAGAGCCACAATCTAAAGGTACTGATATTATAAAGCTGGAAGAGTTTGTTTGTTTGATTGGTTCAACGCGGAACAACGCAAACTCAGGAACTACTGACTCAAATTGAAAAATTATTTTTGTGTTGGATAGTCATAAATCGAGGAAAGCTATGGACTATATAATAACCGACATTAACGCGAGTGAAGCCGCGGGCGATCACTAGTTATATTATATTCTTTAATTACTAGCAGCTTTCCGGTGTGATGGAATTAACATATTACTTTGTTATTATTCTCTATCTGTTTTTAATAACATCGTTACAAGACCTTTTAAAAATATTATGCTTAAAAATATATGCAGTATTATTTACCATAATGGGACGTCTGGAGGGGGTGACGTCAGAGCTTTGTAAGGGATTGATATAAGTCATTTTTCTTATAATAGACATCTTTCCTTTTATATGAATGTGCTCACTGGCCCATGACGTCACGGGCGTCACAAACGAATTCGATTGGAAATATGTTATGACTTTTCCTAGAAAAGATTTTCTTTTGCAGAAACAATGTATATTTAATGTTAAAGCCTCTCACTACAAATAACTGCTTCAAGCACGTAAAATATCTGGTACCGTTAAATTAAATTCAATCTTGCAAGATTCTAAACTGTAGAAACATTATGATTCGTAACAATGTATGTGTTAACTTCTATAAAAGCTCAGCTTACTAGTCGTTGGTTCATATACTAAGCTAACCAAAACTATCGAGAAATAATGCGTTAAATTGTAAGCAATATGTAACGATTCACCATCATTCCACAGCTTACAATCTCGCGAGATAGATTAACATCTACGGCGGTATTTGCAATTTTACGGTGGCCCTAATTATAAATCTTCTTCTTCTTGCTGGTCGGCACAACCACTCCTCTCGCTATAATCTTGCTTTACATAGTCCATCCATCTCTTCCCTCTCCTTCTACGTCCTTCCACGTGGTGGGGTGCCACTACGATGGCATTATACAATATGTAAATTGCCGAATGCTATCGATAAAGCATGCATGGCACATCCCTAAAGCTCGTTGAGAAGATTTAGTGCGCCGATATGAAGTTTGACATATGGCCGAGAGAAGAGTGCGGGAAAACCATTATTATAACATGCTACACATTATTTCTTGGCGCCTTGCAGCGTAAGGCCATTCTTTAAAGGAAGCCGATTTAAAAGTTACTTGCAAACTGCAAATGAAATGCACTAGTACGGTTGAGAGTTTATTATAGACTTTAAAATAGTGCGGTATTTTTCTTTTATTCTTTCAATGGTATATTTACAGGTTGCTACCCATAGACTCTTGTTGGGTTATTGTGGCTGGATCACACCTTTCTTTTCTATTTCTTTCGATTCACTCTTTCTTTTCTTTCATTCTTCTTTTTCATACATAAATAACGCCATAGGTAGGTAGGTGTCTGGAATAACCTAGCGGCTCGACTCATATCCCATGTAATAGGGGGCGAGCAGTTATTTGCTAGATGGTACACAAGGCATCTGGAACCTACATAGGGCAATCTCCCTTAGCCGACTTTTTTGGACAACCCTGGGGTGATTCGGGGCTGGTACATTCCATGTAATATTTTTGCTTCATTATCCAGAAATGAAGTATATGTATGTACATACATACATAAATCACGCCTATATCCCCAAAGGGGTAGGCAGAGGTGAACTAGCACTCACGTTTCGCCAATAATATTAGGTCCCATGTAATAGGTGGCGAGCCTATTGCCGTTGTATATGTATGTATACTCAACTAATGCCATAAAAAGGAGAGCAATCGAATCACAATGACACTAGTAATCCAGAAAGAGCCGTGGGCCTTATCGAAATTATCGTCCGATAATTAAAACGAACTCTAAAAGTAATTACGGCTCAGTCGATTGAAGTAAACAAGTCGTCTAAATTGAAATACACATCAAATCAGGACGAGAGTAAGAACGTAAACTGTTTCGTATTAAATGGGTCACTTTTATTGATCCAATCCATTTATTTGATGATACCGAAAAGTAATTAAGGAATCCGAGCTGTCTTCGTGAAATCAGCGAGTGTTCTCTGAATGTAATTAGATGTAATGAGTGAGACAAAGTTCTTTGTGAGCATACTTCAGTAGTATCTTCTTGTTTGTTATTTCACCGTTATATAATAATATGATTAAATATTATGTAGCGCCAGTGACTGAGAGACTGTGGATTTGTCGCAGCCAACTAACTTCATTAGCCGTTCAAACAACAGCTTAGCCTCTTTACTAAACAGCGCCGTTCAACTAGCGGCCTGAATGATATGCAGCAGCCAGCCAGGCAAAAATCTTACTATTTCACGACACAGGTTAGTAAGTTGGTTAGGTTAGTAATATTATTCAACGAACAGCACGAGCCTAGCGAGCGCAGCGAGCGTGCCGCGGCAGCGCCCGGCGTTTGCGAGTAGTTTGTGCTACTATAGAATTAGTAAAGAGTCTAGGCTGTTGATTGAACGGCTAATTAAGCTAGTTGGCTGCGACAAATTCACAGTCTCTCAGTCACTGGAGCTACATAATATTTTATCATATTATATTATTTTATAACGGTGACATAACAAACACGAAGATACTACTGGCTGCGACAGAGTAAAAAAAAGACTTAGATGGTTTTGTCATGCTATGCGAAGAGATGAAAGGAAAGCTATGTTGGCAAAATAATGTCAGATTTGAACGTGGAAGGACATAGAAGGAGAGGAAGACCAAAGAATTATGGATTGTGTAAAGTAGAAAAAATATGATAGTAAGAGAAGTGATGAGAAATTGGTTATTCTTCACCAATTTCTCAGAGGAGAAGAAAATGAAACGTGTTGTGACGATCCGATGAAGATATTAGAGGGCATTTTTATTTGGAAGCTGTTTTTATTAAAAACCACGACTTTGTAAATAATTTGAATGATTACAAAGCTTTATAAAACAGGGGCTTTATTAGCTCTGTATTTTGCGTTATGTCGTTAGCGAAATTAAAGGGCAGTGTTGTCTTTCTCAAGTCTTTGGGTTTCGTGAAAGACATGTCGAGTTGATTATGTCTTTGTTAGTTAAAGATATTTCAGTCCGCATCGTAATATGACTCCCATTTTGTACCTACCTTATTTTCCGTACCTTATTTATAAATATTTCTGTCACTCACACCCATCATCTAGCCCAAAGTAAGTAGCATAAGCACTAGATATCGGACTAGTTTTAATATAGTTAATGACTATCGATAAGTAGAAATATTTTTAATGAACTACATGAACATATAAACATCCATTACATCGTCACTTACCAGCAGGTGAGATGAAGGGCAAGAGCTCCCCGTCGAGCATAAAAAAAAAAATAACCACTAGAAATCAGTTAGCAATTTCTTTCCGGGTAGCAATATAAAAACTCCTGACACCACATGCTGTATAACAATCGTAATATTGACGAAGTTTGCTCCCGTTCTGACCTATATATCGGTCGGTCAGGTCAGTCAGGGCTGTTTAACATGGTAAGTGAGGAAAGATTGAATCCCGAGGATAGAGCTTACTTTATCCCTGGAAAAGTAGTGACCACTCTAACAATTTACCTGGAGCACTTTTCCTAGAGAGATATTACTAAAGTTTCTAAGTGACCAATTTATGTGTCACTGCACTCCTGTTATATTGAAAAACTGGCCAAGTGCGAGTCGGACTCGTGTACGAAGGCATCTGTATTATCTATACTAATATTATTATAAAGCTGAAGAGTTTGTTTGTTTGTTTGTTTGTTTGGTTGGTTGGTTGAACGCGCTAATCTCAGGTACTGACTCAAATATAAAAATTATTTTTGTGTTGACAAGACAGACAAATTATAATAACCGACATTAACGCGAGCGAAGCCGAGGGCGACCACTAGTATCTATATAAAAAAAAAACGGCAAAAAAATCATGCGAATGCCAGCGTCGCTAGAATTCGTAACTTGTGCTACAACAGCTCTCACGTAATGTGAGTCAATGAGAAGAAATTAATATTTAAAACCTTTTCTAGTGTAGAAACGCCCTTGTCTTGCTCCATCAAAAATTCAACGCTGACATGATCTTAGGTAATATTGACGGTATCAAAAATTCATACAGGCAGAGTGTACATTAGAGGATCTTATAAAAAAATCTGTTTTGCTACTAGATGGAAACTTAGTCACTAAAATACTAGTGGTAGCCCGCGGCTTCGCTCGCGTTAATGTCGTTTGTTATATAGCCTATAAGCCTTTCTCAATAAATAGACTATCTATCACAAAAATATTTTTTAAATTTGAACCAGAAGTTTCTGATATTAGCGCGTTTAACCAACCAAACAAACTCCTCAGCTTTATAATAATTAGTATAGATAAAAAATTCTTGCTCATGTGGCGACGGCAGAGCAGAATACAATTATCACCACCCCCATCTCTCCAGCGGGTGTCGTACAAGACGACTAACCCCCGAATATAGAAACGCTACTCAAATTTAGGGGACTGCCTAAAAAGTTAAGTGGACACTACCTGTCAGAATTTGTATGGAAAAACGTCAATTTTGACAATACTTAAATGTTAAGCGGGACTCAAACTTTGAATAGCGTTTCTGTATTCGGGGGTAAGGGTGGAGACAGCGATGAGTAATGGACATTGGACAGCAGCGTTCCTTTTATACCACCTAGCAATATACTGCGATTTACGTGACCCATAGATGGCAATAGGCTCGCCACATATTACATGGGACCTAAACTAATTGGCGAAAATGACTGCCCCTTCGAAGACATAGGCGTGATTTATGTATGTATGACCTAAAACGAAAAGGTGTTACTTCCTCTCCACTTTTGACTACGATTGCTTTTAAAGTTACACGCATTGGACCAACCCATTATGTCGGTAACAGGCTGTGTTTATGAATCAACAAACAACGTATGCAGGGCTTTTGAATAAGTTTCGCACCGGATTCGACCTATATAGGTCGCACCTCATTCGTAGGGTTGCCACCAGCTTCAAAATGTATAAATTACATACAACTGTTTTATAGACAGGGAATCTCTTGGCCTTCATTTCATCTGATGATAAGTGGCGATGAGGGCCGAAGATGGCATCGAGCTTCGCCTGAAATCCTCAACCACAAAGGAGCTGACTGTCTTACCACAAATTGTAGGAACACAATAATGCTGTCAACATGATTATTATGGCTCCAGATTTTTGATAAGATGGAGGTAGCTAGCCAGGCAGACTTGAAAAAAAGCCTACCACTAACCAAAACAAATACAAGAATTTTTTTTCTTCAAACACCAACCTCTATTCGAGGATGAATAGAATAGAATAGAAATCTTTATTTGCTCAATACTGAGTTATGTTGTTATGTTACGTTATAAGAGATGACCAGGCAGTTAGCTTTTAAAATAAAGACCGTCTATACTGTGTCCCAAATTAAATGTTTCGTTCCATAAATTAGGGCAAGGCGCATCTGCGTCTTACGCCACGAAGCAATTTCGAAGCAAACTTTTCCGATGGCATCCAACTTTGTTTGATTATTTAACGCCATGTGCGATGTCCTTAAATTAGGTTAGAATGCTTTTTGGGAGTTTTCTGCAAATCAGCGTCTCCCAAAAAGGCAAGTACCACAGAGCACAATACAATGGTCACCACCCCCACCTCTCGTGGCTGTCGTACAAGGCGACTGAGAGTAATAATAACGAGGAATGGGCAGCAGGGCTCTTTGTGTATCTTCGAAGGAATTACTGCGATTAAGGCTGTATGTGTTTTAGAATAAAACAGAATATTCTTTATTTTAGGTACATCAACATTTTGAACTTAGAACTTGAGACATTATGTTTAACGATTGTACAATGGGCGGTCTTATCGTTACGAGCGATCTCTTCCAGACAACCTTTGGATGGACAGGAAAGAGATAATTCTATTCGTTCGAATAAGAAAGAATAGACTTGCTACTTGCCCCTCAGAACCTTGTACACTGCTTTCCAGACGTGAGTGGTTATCTAAATTGCTGCCATTTATGTTCCGCTCAGAGCAGTAATAACTACCCATTTAATGGTGTAAATTATCCTTGAATTGAATTTTAATTTATGTATTCTCAAATAGGCATCTGGATGCCATTACCGACATATTGAAGTGTTTGCGGCAAACATTCAAAGGAAATATTACAGCCCGAAGCACATTATAGACTTACAGTATGAAGTATGATTAAACTCTTTAGGAGATGTGAAATGAGCGCGCTTTGACCACGCGTCATTAGATTCTCTAAGAGCCTGACCTTAAGTACCCCCTTGTGAAACGCGATTCATTATGAATCTTTGTTTGGTAAAAAGCTCAGAGATAAAGAGTTCAGAGTGTTGTTTAAGTGAATGAAATTATGTATGAAAGAATGCAACTGCTCATAGCATTTGAACTGCACGATGCGCATTTGTCTATACAAAATGTTTTACTCTTATTACAAGCACAACTCGTTACAAGAAAGTCGCAAAACTTAAATGTGTAAAGTTGCGGATCTAACTTAGTTCCTTTCTCGATGTGGCCTCCTTAGTTTTAAGAGATCTGACAAACTACAACTTAAAAGCTATTGTCTAGACGAACATAAACAGAGCACTTATTGATTCGATTCGAGTTCGTCGTTGGGCGATTCTGTAAATCGCCCAACGACGAACTCGATTCTAGCAACAATAGTGAGAATGAAATGAAATGAAAATATGGTGTTTTCTTATATTTGCACGAGCACTACATATTTCCAGGTGTCCTCACAATCAAGTAATAATTAACTACCGTCATAATATTTGATATTTTAGGTGTTCCGATTTACACAAACAGAGCTTACAGTATCATTGTTTTTGGCAGTATGAGGACGGTGTTGGGATTTAATTATTCTAATAATTGGGTCCCAAGCAGGTGGTATGTTCCAACCATTATCCCTATTGAAGTTTGGATGTTTCTTGATTTCAATAGCTTCACGTATCATTCTAGTTATATATCGTTTCTCTTTTGCTAGAATTTGCGGTTTGTCAAATCTTAAATAATGGTTGGGTCCGTCTAAGGCATGTTCATATACTGCAGATTTTGTTTGGCGCCTATGTTTTACATAAGCTATGTGTTCTTTTACCCGGGTCCCTATACTTCTCTTTGTTTGGCCTATATAAGAGAGTCCACAGTCACAATCTAGCTTGTAAATTCCTGCATCTTGAAGGGGGATGTTACACTTTACAGGTCTTAGAAATTGGTGGATCTTCTCCAGCGGCTTGCAATAAGTTTTAATGGAAGCACGCTTCAAGATGTTCCCAATCCTTGTCAGTGACACCCTTAAGGTAAGGTATTACAGCAGGTTGACCTTCGACTGTTGCCGGTTTCACTCGACCTCTGCAACAGGTCTTTGGTACTTGTAGTTTATTACTCCGCAGTACTTGCTTAACATGATTTAGTTCTGATGCCAAGTGTTGACTGTCACGGATGCCGTGTGCTCTCCGAAACAAAGATTTGCCCACGGTAGATAGTTGACTGGGATGGTGGTGAGAGTCACCATTGAGGTACCTATCAGTATGGGTAGCTTTCCGATACACCGTGTGGCTCAAGCTATGGTCAGGATTTCTGATTATTATTATATCTAAGAAAGCTAGCTTATTATTTGCCTCCAACTTCATAGTGAATTGAATTTTGGGGTGAATGGAGTTGAGAGGTGATAAAAATACAGATATTTGTAATTTATTAATAATAAACATTTATTAATGACCCCCGTGACCACGGCCACTGTAAAGTGATCGAAACTTTGTGTTAAATAATTAATATGCCAAACACCAAATTATACGCGAGTCTTATCCGTAAAAGTTGTTTTATTTCAAATGAAATATGGTTTATTCATATAAGGTATTATTACATACACTCATGAATCGTCAAATAAATGCGTTGAACATTGGAAACGTGGGTGGTTCAAGCCAAAGTAAAAAGTTCACAGTGTGGTGATGGCAGAGCAGAATACAATTGGTCACAACCCCTCAATCTCACCCGCGGATGAGGCGACTAAGGGTTTAAATGTTTAGGTATTAAGGATTTGGGACAGCAGCGTTTCATTTATACCACCTAACAATATGCCGGGATTTACATGCCCAATATATGGTTATTACATGGGCCCTACCATAAATGACGTTACGTGGGTGTTAACTCACCTTCCTTCTGAGTTAAATAAGCCTGATTCTTAAACCTTAGTAGCCTTGTACGACACTCGCGACAGAAATCGCGATGGTGACAATAAATTGTATATATTTTTTTAAAAGTATTATTAAAGTCTTTAAATAATTTGCATGTCTGCGACCAAGCTCTGCTCTGCTCTCTCTTCTGCTTATAACTGTTTTTTTTTTCGCTTTTGTATTTGTAATTATTTTCTGCTCTGCTGTGATCATACCGCAATAACAATAATAAACAATAATAATCACTGTCTCTTTATTATTATAATCGTGTATCCGTCACACATATAAAAAGTCAAGAGGCCTGTTGACTATTTATATTATAACTTACCAGTTGCCAACCCTAGCAGACCGCAAACATTTGAGGTCATCAGACTATGCCGCCAGTGCTATCAACTTTACGTCCCTGTGAATATGTCAGTTGTGTGTTGTGCCTTTTTTTGTTCCAACTAGTTGAGAAAAGTTGGATCGTTAATTTTCATCTCGTGGCGGTGGAGTTTGTACGAAATAAAAACTCTAATGCACAATGACAATGATGATGCAATACTGAAACGCTACTCAAAATTTGAGCACTGATTTAAAAGTTAAGCTTACATTACCTGTCAGAATTTGTGTGGATAAACGTCAATTTTGACAATACTGTTAAATGTTAAGCTGGACCCAAACTTTGTGTAGCGTTTCAGGATTCGGGAGTTAGAGATTATTACGTCGGAGAAGAGTGAGCGAAGGACTAAAGAGAAAATACAGTCATTCATACACAAATCACGCCTATTTATTCCCGAAGGGGTGTTTTAACACCCACGTTTCGCCACTTATATTAGGTTCCATAGGGTGACTCTACCTCCATGTATCGGGCACGTAAAGCCCTGTATATTGCTAAACACTGCTGCACATTACTATTCGATGTACTTACCCTTAGCGCCGATTTCACTGCAGAAATTAAACGCGATCAGTTGAAGTAGAACTCGGTTTATGCTCTAAACTGAGTTCCGCTACCAAGTTTTCATTAGTCAAAACCAAGTTTTATTAAACTCAGTTTCTATGAGAGACGGTGAAATCGGTCCTTAGTCGCCTAGTACCCGTTTCCCCTGCGTGGTCGATTCCTCGATTCCCGTATCAAGAGTATAACTTTTAGAACTTTTTCTAATCATAATAATTCTTTGTTCTAATTTTTCTAACATTTATAAGTATAATGTTGCAATTACAATCATTAGTTATTGTATTCTGCTATGCCATCACCACGTGGCCCGGGTTAAATAGTTTCCACCACAATTTTAACCTTAATTATTTGTAATAAGGTTTTAAACAAATGATAATGTATGTAACATTGCCCTATAAAGAGTTAAGTAAAAACCCTTGAAAACGCACATGTCTGTAATACAATACGCAAACATTGAAAAACTTGTTCTTATTCTTGATCCTACAATAAAAACACAAAGCAACACAACCCAATAATAAAGTAACATGTACAAAGGCGGGGGTTAACCCGATCATGGATTTTATTACCAGCCGAATGGAGGGACCAGGAGCAAAAGAAATCACTTGTAAGCCCAAAGAATACAACAAAAGAATTCACGATTGCCGAAAAGTAATGATCTAAATCAAATAATATAAAATACTTAAATCACGCTTGGGTACTCATCTTAGGTACATAGCTAAGGTAATCCCCGGAGAGGTATGCATAGGTGATTTATTCACACCTACGTTTCGCTAAGTTGGTTAGGTCCCATGTAATGGTGGCCAGCCTATTGTCATCTATCGGGCACGTAAATCGCAGTATATTGCTAGGCGGTATAAGAGGAACATCATCATCATACTGCCCTTTAATGTTTCCACTGCTGAGGCACAGGCCTTCCCTATGGATGGAAGAATATAATAGGGAGAATGGGCCATAGCTCACCACGCTGGCCCAGTGCAGATTGGTGGGTAATAACCATATTATAAAAAGTAGAAAGATGCTGCCCATTACTCGTCGCTTTTTTACCCTTAGCCGCCTTGTACGACACCCGCGGGAGAGGGAGGTGGTGACAATTATTATTGTAATTGTGTTCTTCACCACACACGTAATACCACACACATAAATCATGCCCATATCCCCGAAGTGTGGTGAAAAGTGGGTGTTTAATTCACCTCTGTCTACCCAGACAGAGGTGAATTAAGTTAAGAGAACGAAGGCTGTCCAAATTAAATAGTGATTGAACGTATGCAGTATTTTCTCCATTACACAAATTGTCACCCATCTGAATACGATTCCGAACGTTCCATCTTCTGTCGTGTCGTGTTCTGTCGTGACCGTTGTCTTCTGAACCCGGGTTTTTATTACAGCAAAGAAAGTCTTAGGGTCACCGTAGACATGCGATTAGGTTGCACGACTAAATCAATAGTCATAGAAACGTATCTATGGGAGCCCGCACATCTTTCCAACTAAAAAGCTTATTAGAACGAGCTTCATAGTCTGCAAGTCCGCAGACTATGCAGCTTAGTTGTTCAACTAAGGGCCTGTTTCACAATCGACAAGTAAGTTTAAAGTAGCTTACTTCGCAGATCATTTGACAGTTGTAATACGAAATATATGTCAATTAAACTGCAAAGTAAGCTACTTCGAACTTACTTGTCGATTGTGAAACAGACCCTTAATCGTGCAACTTAATCGCATGTATGCGGTGACCCTTAATAATAAATAATCTTTTGCTCGCAAAACGTACGAAGAAAGATGACTTGTCGCGTTCTAACAAAATACCTAGGGGAAAAAAGTTGTACGGGCAGAAGCGGGAAAGCGTTACATTTTCTATAAGGAACACACACACAGGAACACGTAATAATCTGAAGAAGCGTGCTGTGATGGTAAGTGAGGTCAAAACAACATCTGAATCTATCACCGAACATTGAATGCAATCTGAAAATGATAAAATAAATACTGTCGTAAGATTAAGGGGCCAACTCACAGATACTCATTCAACATTTTCATTAAGGATTTACTCCTAATTTTTGTGGTAAAATAAGATGGTATAAGAGCTAGAGTCAGTAAAATAGGAATAAATGTTAAAAAGTACGTGTAAACAGAAAGGTATATTATATTGAAGTACGTCAAAATTTTCACAATAAATATTTACAAACTGCCAAAGTCAACTTTCAAGTAAAGAACTTAGAGTGAACTAGCCAGTAATACAACAATTTTCCTACAAGTTTTGGTACATACATACATAAATCACGCCTATATCCCCGAAGGGGTAGGCAGAGGTGAATTAACACCCACTATTCGCCAATTATGTTCGGTCGCATGTAACAGGTGGCGAGCCTATTGCCATATATCGAGCACATAAATCGCAGTACAAATTTATATTGGTGGTATGAGAGAAATGCTGCTGCCCATTACTCATTGCTGTCTTTACCCTTAGTCGCCTTGTACGACACCCACGGGAGAGATTTGGGGTGGTTAAAATTGTATTCTCCTCTGCCGTCACCACACGGCTAAGTCCCCTCTATTACATGGGACCTAAAACAATTACTTATCGAAATGTGTTAATACACCTTTTTTTATGTTTAAATAGGTGTTATTTATGTTATGTAATAGCTTTCTGCCCATGACTTCGTTCCCGTGAACTACACTAACCCTTTTTTTATATCTTGAATTCTTGAGTCAAAATGTGCTCATCTACACTTTAAATAAAGCATGGTGCAAATTTTCGTAGTAGTTTGAGCTGTGCGTTGATACCTCAGACAGTCAGTCAGTTTTATATACATTTAAGATAAATGGAGACGTGTTTCAATAAATTTTACATGGACTTTAATGTCAACGATGAGACAGCCCTGTTGGAGGCCCGTGCGGTCAGCGGAATGTCGGCGACATACAACATAGTGCCTTCATTGCGTATTATCATTTGTGCTTCTAATTATCGACAATATGCAAGCTTCAAAGGTGGCTTTGTTAGTGTTATGTTTTATTTGTTTCTATTTAAACAGACAGGAACTCTATTTGAGTACTGTAAAATATTCAATTTACCGCATTATTAAAGCAAAATCAGTCTTAAATCAGTATTTACATCGCGGTGCTCACGTTACAAGGCGTGTGGTGACGGCATAGCAGAATACAATTCTCACACCACCCCCAATCGACCACCCCAAGGCGGCAGTGCTAAGGATTGGCAGCAGCATTCCTGATATACCATCGAACAGTATACTGCGATTTATGTGCCCGGTAGAAGGCAATAGGCTCGCCTTTTATTACATGGAACCTTGCATAGGCCAAATACACCTTTGCCTGCGGAGATAAATAAGCGTGATAAATATGTAATGTAAGTCAAGTTTAGTAAATGAAAATGAAATGAAAATATGGTTTATTCATATAAGGTATGATTACATACACTCATGAATCGTCAAAGAAATAACGTTAAACACTGGAAACGAAAAGAACATCAGTTTCCAATATTTAACGTTTTAAGCTACATCATCCGTTCGTAAACTACCAGGAGGCCTTGTTCTGAGAAGAACGGGCAAGAAACTCAGCTAGTTTGTTCCTACATGAAGTTGAGTTAATGAAAGATGTCATAAAATATTTTTTTTATGACTGGCCCTTCGATAAAAAATATATCGCTCATTTAATAAAATAAGGGCACAACTAAAGCGTACGTCGAAACATTATGTATTAAGACTTATTTTTGAAACAGAAACTTTATTGTGTTGTGTTTGTTTTATGTCCAAGAAGAATTGTGCCGAGGTCTTCCGCGCTTCGGAGTTTACGTTAAGCCGTTGCTCCCGTCTGCATTCGCTCTGTTAAGCTCACAAAACAGTCTAGATTTTTATTTAAGCTCTTATTCAGGAATGGCTATTTAACAAGCCAAGAGAAATGTCTTTTGCCAATGTTAAAAATAATCTTCCGGGCGGGATAAACCCGTCCATTTCACCCATAGACTTAATTACACGTAGACAGAACTCAGTCATTTAAATCTCTTTGTGCAGGAATTTTCATTACGTTTTCCCTCTTTCATAACGGTGGATATTGCTTTATGCTTTAAGTCCAGTCTGGGTTTATTTTTATCGGAGCTTGTTTACCTTCATTGCGAGAAGTCTACACTACATTGGCATTATCTTACTTAAGAACTCCTCCGATCAATCTAGCAAACTTGCTTTCTGCGATTTTATTTGTGCAGCATGTGGTTAACTGCCGTACTCAGAGACGTCAATTAACTTATATGAGTATTTAATGTCAAAAAAATAATAATTTAAATCTAGACCATAGACCCGGCAATAATAGCGACTAGTTTTGAATTGTCATTTTCTGATATTATGTACATGCCGTGTGTGACCGCAGAGTAGAATACAATTATCACCACCCCAAATCTCTCCCGTATGTGTCGTACAAGGCGACTAAGGAGAAATCAGTGATGAGGAATAGGCAGCAGCGTTCCTCTTATACTACCTAGCACTGTACTGCGACCTTTGTGCCTGATAAATGGCAATAGGCTCGCCGCCTATTACATGGGACCTGACATAGTTGTCGAAAAGTGTGAGTTTATTGTCCTACCTCTGCCTAGCCCTTCGGGGCATGATTTATGTATATTATGTATGTATGCAATTTTATAGGATTGCTACTGTCGGGACGAACGTGCGGTAGACACATGTTGGTATGCGGACAGAATTATACCGCACCAGCTAATGTTGCGGACGTGTCACATTTGTACGGACCACAGACTGTATTGCACATTGCAACGGTGAATTACCTATGTCATATTGCAGCTAGGTTTATATTATAATCTGTACAGATATGGCTTCGGAATTGATTGTGTCTGGTTAGGTCTGTGGTTGGTTTTGGGGTTTAGAACAAAATGGAAGCGGAACTCGACGGCGGCGCAGCGGCGCAGAAACTCGTGGTTCAGATTTTTTATATTTTTTAGTTCACTATAAATCTACTTATCTACTATCTTGGTAGTAAGAATTATGTAAATAATTCATCTCTGCATAAATCATACTTACCTACATACATCCTACGTAAGGTATACTTAGGCATGAATTATATAGGCACGTATAAATAAGTAAACTCAGAAATAAACAAATGAGAAACATAATGCGTTTTGACGCGTTTTTATAGCAGTCATTACCATAACATTACTATGCATTTACATGTTATATTACACCCTTTACGCCCCATTCATTCTACTCCGGGAAATAGCTTAGGTATGAGGAATAACTTTTTAAAGAGGAACTTTTGCAAGTCATTATTTTCTTCGCATAACGACATGAGTCGGGCCGGCTAGTCGATTTTATTCATCAGCCGTTCTTTATACTGTACGATTTTTATATTATCACGTTTAGGTACAGTACATAGGTACGTACAACAGCATATCCAAAGAGGGTTGGTGTCAGGCAGGCGGCCGGCTGTAAAACCTAAGCCAAAACCTTGAGCAGTATGGATTGGAATGTTGTCATCCCAATCAATTTCCCCGTCCATCGATCTCTCGAAATGGTTCTTTCTGTCTTTTTTCTATACATTCATTCATCAGTTTCCGGTGTGATGAACGATATGAATTAAAAGGGAGTGGATGGCTTGATGGCGTTGGACCGATATGAATGGAAGAGGAAACATACTGCGCCGACCCCAGATTGACTGGACTACCCTTTTCGGCAGGAAAAAGAAGACGTTTAGGTACGCTTGCGTGTTTTAATAGTAGAATACCTACTAAGGGCGATAAATCAAAAAATGTCTCAGATCGTATTTGACGCCCGAGGTAAAGGCGAAGGCGATAAATATGTGATCTGAGACTTTCTTTTTTATGGCCCGAGTTAAGATCATAGTTTTATGTGACCCCCTGACCAGGAAGTGGGATTTTCTTAGCGGGCGGAAAAGTCCACTTTATGGTCAGCTTTGACATAATAATTTTAATGTAACTTTTATTGTTCATCTATCTTTAAGCTTTCCTAAGTTTTTCTTTTTTCTGACAAAGAAAAATAGGTCAGAATTTTTTTCCAAAAGTTTGTGTTTTATAAATATCGAAACTGATTGCTTTGTATTTTATATTTATTTGTATTTAAAAGATTGTTTTTTATATCTAATTAATTGTATGAGGATTGAATATTCTGGAGAACATTGAAGGGTATAACAAGCACAGGTGATTTTTATTTATCGCCAGAAGTTTCCAAAAGCCTGATTGCCAACTATCCTTCTTGAAAATTAGATGTTTACTACATTTCCTACAATCTTAAACTATTATGAGGATGCAATTTCGGTTCAAACATACCTACACTACACGTCTACCTTTAAGCGTTAGGACAGTCTTCTTAAATGTTTTTAAGTACTTCTGATTTCTGCGTCTATTGGATCTTGAAATTGCTCTGAACGGGTAGATAAATCATCCATGCAATCTTAAACTGTAAAAAGCCAATATGGTTTTTTATTTTTTTTGTCAGACGTCGGACGAAAATCGGAAGGTCTGCTATGGACACCGCGGCGTTATAATGATGGATGGCTGCAAACTTCCGACTGATAGGTTGCTTCTAATATCAATTAATCAAAGCAGTGTTTTTGGGTGCGTTGATTGCTATAAATGCAGTATTGCGTTAATATTTTCTTATAAACCACTATCACTTCTTTAATAAATTTTATGTCACATCTGACCATCAACTTTACCGCCAGCTACGCGTAAGTACGGAAAATCTATAGATCTATAGAAAATCATAGTTTTATGTCACCCCCTGACCAGGAAGTGCCTGGTCAGGAGGGGGGGTGACATAAAACTATGATCTTACTTCGGGCGATAAAAAATCGCATATCTATCGCCATCGAGGCTGTATAATCTACTAAATGTCTGCCTTTTTGATTATTTAAAGATTATAACATCGTCGTAGACGTGATCCAAACTTCAAAAATGTACTTATCACTGAAACATTTTTCTGTTTGTTATTTCTTCACTTTTCAGGTCAACCTTCAATATAATTAAAAATTTTCATGTGTGATGTACCTAAAATATAAATTACTAGTGGTCGCCCGCGGCTTCGCTCACGTTAATATCGGTTGTTATACAGATTAGCGGGTTTAACCGAACAATCAAACAAATAAACAAGCAAACAAACTATAGCTTAAAAGGAAGTAGACGGAATGATGAATCTCAGGAACTACTGACTCAAATTGAACAATTCTTGTTGTGTTGGATAGCCCATTTATCGAGGAAGGCCCATAGGCTATATAACAATCGACATTAACGCAAGCGAAGCCACAGGCAACCACTAGTAATTTATATAAAAACTAGATTTATCGCCATACCTTTAACCTTTACAGCCTCACCATTCAGTTGTGGAAGGCTCTTTACCGGCTAACCTTATTAAAAGCTGAGCGTTGATAAAGTGATTGATGCTATTGAAAGCTCTCGAGGGTTCGGTAGCTTCGGGCGTATTTATGAAAAGGTACGCGTGGATTAATGCTTTACTTTGGCTTATTAACATTATTTTTTACCGGGTTTTATTTATCACTAGCTAACCCGGCAGACGTTGTTATGCCATATAAATTATCCCGTAGGTACGATTACGTCAACAGTTGTTGTTTGACAGGAAAGCAGTTTATTTATTTTCAAAACCAGAATCAGCTAAATCGGCCAAACCGTTCTCGAGTTTTAGCGAGACAAACGCAATCCATTTTGTATATAGAAGATTATTATTGTTTTTACTGTATTGTTTTAATTCAACGAAGAGCAATTGTATTTTAAATAAAACAACTTTATGCTTTACTACAAACAAGTTAAGGTTGACAATCGATTGAAGAAAGACAGTTTTTGGTAGTTTGATGTGCCGTTGACCGTACCCACAACCGTACCTCAATCGCTGATTGGTAAAATAACAAATCGCTGCCACGGAACTCATACGCTCGGACTCGTACAATCAATCCCGATCGCGATCCGCGATCAAAATCAATGATCATGATCCCAATTGATTGTGTATGAATGAAGTAGATTAGCGGCCTGTACTCAATTAATGTGGATCGTGATTATTGATTTTGATCGCGGATCGCAATCCAGATTGACTGTGTACGGGCCGCTATAGATTTGCCGAATTCGTATTTGGAACATTTTCTCTTTCGCACGTCCAATGCGAACAATAGCCAATTTAACGGTGATTTATTTGGAATAAAATAGTGTGTTTCATTGAAGGTGTGGTCACGTAATAGTCCCAATATAGGAAAAAATGGATGTCCAAATAGTTTTTCCCTTTATTACGTCTATTTAAAGGCATAGGTTGTTTTTTTATACTAGACAGGCCTTCATTTCTCCTTAGATGGAGAACGTAACAATATTGCTAGGTTTTTTTAAGGACCTTCTACTACTTTTCAGCATCTACCGGGTTTTTTGGGGAAGGCGAAGACCTTGTCCTAAAGACAAACGTGTCCTCAAGCCTTGCAGCCACAGCAGGCGTCCCCAATGGGAGGACGGCATCTCTCTGGGGAGATATACTGCCGCGGAGAGCCTCGCATGGCACCCGAGTCGGACCTTGGATCGGCAGGCCTGAGGGTGCCTCTGAAGGCGCGGACCTCTGCTCAGGCGTGCCGTGTAGTGGGATTGCTAGGTGGTATAAGAGGATCGCTGCTGCCGTTACTCATCCCTGTATTTACCCTTAGTCGCCTTGTATGACACCCGTGGAAGAGCTGGGGGTGGTGACAATTTGTATTCTGCTCTGCCGTCACCACACGGGACGAACATTTTGCACCATTCACCCTTTTTATTTCCTCACCACTGAAGCACAACTGCCCCCGTGGTCTTCTGGAACAGCCGGAATTAAGTCCCGGGTTCGATTCACTACTCGGTTTGGTTGGAGGTAGGGCTTTTTTCAAGGCCGTCTTTATCCTCACTTACCATCAGGTGAGATGAAGGGCAAGAGCATCCCTTTCTAACATAAAAAAAAACAAGATTTTGGTGACTAGAAAAGTTCGAAAAATTGACGCGGACGCAGTGGACGCCGGTTCGATTTCCGCACCAAGACCATAATTTTCCAAACTTTTCCTAACCACCAAAATATTTCTACTAATTTTTCTAACAATTACCTATAAAATGTTTAAATATAAATTCAAATAAAAAAATATAATGAATAAAGTATGCAATAAAGATATTTGATTGGATTTGATAATATATTTACACATTACCTACTCTGTGTCAAAACTATACGAGCAAGAAACAAGACGTCTCAATAAGATACAACGGTATCATCCGGCATCATGCGATTGTATTGCAGTCCCGGATACGGGAAAGGGGTTGAGGAATTATAAATGAATCCTTTTTCTTTCAAATTTCCGTCTCTGGATTACTTACTATATTTTATTTCGTTCGCCCTGGAATATCTTCTTTTTGTTTATCCCGCGGGATGTTATATGACATTGGTCTTGATAAAAATAAGAAGCAGAAGAATGTTAGATATGAACGTGGAAGGACGTTTATGGAGAGTAAGACCAAAGAAGAGATGGATGGATTGTGTTAAAGAGGATATTATAGTGAGAGGACTGGATGGGAAATTGGTGCAGGATAGAGAGGAGTGGATGAGCAATTGGTGAAGGAAACAGGACAAAAAGGAGTGGAAAAAGAAAACTTGTTATGCTGACCTGCTGATGGCAGGAAGAATAAGTGAAAGTAAAAAAACCTGAAAGTAAGTAAACTATTATAAGGATGTAACATTTTGACGCTTGGGCTTGAGACAAAATGTAAACAATCTTGATATGTGTATTCTAAAATACATCATCAATTACAGACAAATAAAACTTTGAAATATTGGTGTTACACATTTTTATTTTTGCATTTTGTATTAAAAGACCATCAAGATTGTTTACATTTTGTCTCAAGCCCAAGTGAATGGGGTATAGTTTCAAATGATGGTCGCGGACACGCTAAAACTAAACGCAACCCACAAATGATACCCAAACGACGGACCCACATATATTTTCCCCCTAAAAAGGTCAACCGAACAAATTGTACTGCAAATGTCACTTATATACCATGACTTGCGAGGTATTGTCTGCGAAAATCATTTACGTAACGACCTTTGCATGTAAAAATGGATGACGAAGCCGATTGCTGGAAATGGCCTAATGTATAGCCGTTGTGAGACAAAAGGTTCTAATGAAAACAGCTCCACAGTATACCCAGAACAGTAGTTTATCTGCGGCCTTTGCCGCAGCGGCGGTAGCTTGCAACTAAAGGGCGAGAACGACCAGCGAGCGAAAGTGGAACCACCTTGTACACGTGCGATCACGCTGCCCCCTTATGCCCTCGTATTTTATGTCAATGTTAAATTCTATGTCAACAAAGCACGCATTCTAATGGCCAGCGGCCAGTTTGTATGAAGGCGTATTACTGTTCTGGATAGGTATACTGTGATAGCTCGTAAGTATACCGCTTCTCGAATATACACAGATATAAAACCGCTTTGCCTGCAAACATAAGTAACTGCCGCACTCAGAGACGTCAAATAACGTTAATCAGTACTTAACGTCAAAAAATGACAATTCAAAACTAGTCGCTATTCTTGCCGGGTCTATGGTCTAGATTTGAATGAAAATTTTTGACATTAAATACTCATTAAAGTTAATTGACGTCTCTGAGTGCCGCAGTAAGTCTTATAACTAAACGATAAGTGTAATCAACAAGAAAAGTAGTACTTCAATAAATGTTGTGCACTCTTCTCATTGACACTTTTTATATTTGATGATCATTTAGTTATATTATTAGTATGAGTATTTTCTGCATTAGTTTTAATTATTTTTAACCAAGTAAATTAAGCTATGCTAACTACCAGTAATAATTATATAATTTTTTTATACTCAATGAAAGATGTCCATAAATATTCAAATTAAATATATTTTATAAATATGATAACTAATATGATAAGATAGAATATAAAAGGATATCTAATATATTAAAACATTTTATGACATCTTTCATTAACTCATAACTTCATGTAAAGGGAGGAACAAACTTGCTGAGTTTCTTGCCCGTTCTTCTCAGAACAAGGCCTCCTGGTAGTTTACGAACGGATGGTGTAGCTTATAACGTTAAATATTGGAAACTGTTTTTCTTTTCGTTTCCAGTGTTTAACGTTATTTCTTTGACGATTCATGAGTGTATGTAATCATACCTTAAATGAATAAACCATATTTTCATTTTCATTTTCATTTCATTTTCAGTATAGCATTTAGTTATATACCAGGAGACTTTTTGGTCACTGCAAAAATTTTTGGAATTCGTTCAGACCATCAAACTGAACAAATTTCACTATGGGAGCAACTCCGAATTCACGAAAAAAATAACAGCTGTTTCATACATTTGGGTCAAGTAGGTATTATCATTTTGCCTGTCATCGGTCTCTCGACGGACCATCCGTTCCGTCTCATTTCTATACATTCATTCATCACTAGCACCTTTACAGTGTAATGGATGATATGAATCAAAAGGGAGTGGATGGCTTGATGACGTCTGACTGATCTGAATGGAAGAGGAAACATACTGCCCCGACCCCAGATAGACTGGGAACAGGGCAAGGAGAAGAAGAAGAAGAGGTATTATCATTTTGTATATAAATGTTGAAAATATACTACATAAACATAAACAGAACCAAGACTCGGAAACAAATATTTGTGTTTATCACAAAATTTGCCCCTACCAGGATTCGAACCCGGGACCTCTTGGCCAATACCCAGCAATCTGAGCATTCGACCAAGCCGGCCGTCAATAATAATAATATCTAATATTTATTGTCGTGATGTCGTGATGCTTTACTCGCTAAACAGAATGATTATAAAAAATGATCAAGCTTTTTAATACGCAGGCAGGTACTGTAGAACCTAATATATATCGATTTGAAAACTGAACGAATAGCTGTCGTAGCAGTTCAGTGAGTGCATTAATGTAACGTTCATAGCTCGCAAGCAGTTGCATATTCCAGAGCGCTAGCGAGTATTTGGGATGATACTCGAACGTTTCATATCGAAATAGTTGCACAAGTTGAATGCTGAAAGAGGGAATGCTGGGATAATAATATTGACGCACAGCGTATAGGTACGTTATGTTCCGTTTATACGAAAGGTTTTCTCGATGAATTGTTCCTTAAGGCCGGTTTGTATAGTTAACTCAACCAATTGTTAAAAAATTTTACTAATCATATAATATCAGACTGATATTTAACCATTACTAACAATTTTTGTTACTAAATGTCAGTCTGATATTGTTATTACTAATTGTTAAATATCAGTCTGATATTTAAAGATTAGTAAAATTTTTTAACACTTGGTTGAGTTAACTATGCATTAAAAAACCGAACCTTAGGATTACTGGTTGTTCACGACTAACAGAATATTAAAAACAAATTAGAAGTAAATAAGGTATAATAAAATAAGTACGTATTTTACAACTTGTTTATATGGCGGTAGAAAATAATATAATGAATATAAGCTGACATTGAGTGAATGAAGGAAAATTGGGAATGAATGATATGAGCGTATGACTGTAAACTGATTGAAAGATTCGCTTGAATGGTGATATAGTCTGGGGCGGAAGAACTGGTGCTATGATAATAAAATTAATATAAAAATTGTAAGGGATTTACATTAGTTCGTAAACTATGAAGGCTCATAGACACGAGCGCTTTTTGAACGTCTGTTAAAAAAGCTTCCTAATAGAACAAACTATGCATTTCCAAGTATACGTTCACACATCAGCGCTTTTAAAACGCGACGCTTTTTTATCGAGCAGTGTTGCATTTTGAGCGCTTGGTGGACTTGGTCGGACATTAAAGCCTTAGTCGCATAAACATTATACCTACTTGGAAATGATTTAAACGTTTTTTTAACGGACTTAAAAAAACTCCCGTCGAATGAGGCCTGACAGTTTTGTGCCAACTGACGTTTTATTTATTGTTCATTTCCTCTTCTTCCTATTCAAAACAGGCCGGTCTACCTTTTTGGAGGCCTACTGAAGCTACGTTTCTTGGTGCGCAGATGCCATTCGAGGACTTTTCCAATCCAACGGCAGTCAGTCCAATATGTGCCCTGCCCACTGCCACATAAGGTCCCTAATTCTTCGGTCTACAAGAGGGACCCAAGTACTCTGTAGTAACTATAGAATCATAATTTTCCTGCCCTATTCCCAGTTTATAGTTTCGAAAAGGACCATGTGATTGGGATGACAACATTCTTAAGCAACAGGCTGTACAGGTTTTACAGCCGGCGTCCTGCCTATAGTAACTAAACTTATATTTAATTCATAGAGTGTGAAGGCGTGGAATTGAATTTACTTGTGTTCTTAATACAAGAAGGTAAACATAATTAATTATAATACGACCCAAACTCGTCTGTTCTAGAAAGAACTCTGGCCAGTTGGGCACAACAAACAACTTAATCTAGTAGCTAGACCACGTTTAACGCTCAAAACAGATCTTCTCAGAACCTAATAAAGTTTAGATAAAGGAAAACAGTTCTAAGTGTGAGTATATAAGGGACACAGGCACTGAGAGTAAAATAGAAACTTGAGGTCTAGGAGACGAGATTAAAACGCGTACAGATGAAGACAGATGCGGTCCATTAATACCGGACCCTTTACGAAATGGGATATTAATTCCGACTTGTGGCAAAAGGTATGAGAATTAACGTTGTGATGTCTCATTGCTGATTGGAGGGGAATTTATGTGATAAACTTGACAGCTTGACCACGTGAAAAAATTATTGATATGCATAAAACTATAGTTATGGAGCATTTCTTCATTTACAATAATAAATGTATTGGCAAAGGTCCAATTAGTGTCAGACAATTTTCTAAAACCAAATTATTAAGCTTTTAAACTTAAGCTTGAAGCAATAGCGTTTGAAGACGAAAAAAGACGCCAAAAATCATACAAACGAGACCGAACAAATCCAATGAATCAAATAAAACAATTTTTCTTTGTAAACACTCAATCTTATTATGGATTTTTCGTTGGGCTAAGCTTAATCTTTCTTAGGACTTGAATATTTGAAATAATATTACGAATTGCCCGTGACTACAGCAGCTGATGTAAAGGGATCCACATCACAAAGCATACGCGAGTGAAATCCGTAAATTGAAGGTTTTGTATTCATCAAATATGCAACTATACAGTGCTCGAGCAAATATAAGAGATCACTAGGTGGACTTATCAATTTCAGGCTAAATTATTCTGGAATAAAATTTATCAGTCAGATATTTTTTCCTAATTGATACGGACAGACAGATAACGAGCGTGGCACATTTTTTTATTGATAAATAGATTAATTAGATATAATTCGGAGAATCTTATAGAGAGAGAGGCTATATTACACTCTATATTTCGTAAATTAAGGTACCTACCTTTAATGTCCTCACTATTGGATCACCATTATCTAGCTATTTAGCTAGCTGGTGAAGCAATAAATAAATATCAACATCAATCCAGTAAACAGTAAGTAGTTTTGTTTTAAATGTATTAGTACTCTAGCAAATTTTATGTCCTGCTTTTGATCGAAGCCAAAATTAGTATCTTCCAAAGATATGCCATTCAGACATGAGTTTAATAAACTTTCCTGTCTCCCCTCGTCAAGCTCTTAAAGAAGCAAAATTATTACCCTCCTATTTAAAACTTATCGTTCAACGTCTTTCAAACTGTTGCAAAGTGCCACACTGAATTGATTCTTAGTGCCAAGTAATAAGACTATCCTGAATACAGGACTGAACTCACTAAGCTAACTTTGATCTTTAATAGCAATTTTGTACCAAACTCTGTAGACATCAATGTAGAATGAAATGATAAGCCAGATATTATTGGTAAAGAATATTTTGTTGATATCATAATATTGATTCCATCTGAAACAAAATTTCTGCCATTGTTGTACTCATAATCATAAGTGAACTTACGAGGAGGAAGCCTTTATTCCATTGCGGATGACCAATTCCGAGAACTGATAACAATCTAGCTATAGCGTAAATCTACCATTGGGTAATAACATTTTCTTCTTAAGCTTGTATACAACATTGCTAAATGTAACTTAAATATTCCCGCAACTTCATTAGTACTATTAGTAGTACTGCACTGAAATCACTTATTTACGTATTAAATTAGTTATTTTGAGTTTTTCTGCACGGATTATTTAAACCCTTATTAAAAGTAACTACAACAACAGAACAGTCCACTAACTTTTGAGGAAATATGTTCAGAATATTTTTAATTTATTCAAAATAAAAGACCAACTTTCGAAACACGGCTTAAAGACTAAACCACGGATCTTTTCAGTAGGAAAACCACAGTTTGACAAGAACAGAAAAAGGAGTTATCAATTTAAAACGGTGTTTAAAGAATGATGTTATAAATAAGGGGGTTCATTTAACGTCCGCTTAATCTGAAAACAGATGTCTGCTTAAAAGTCAATATTCAATAGGATATTGGAATAATTTACACCAGCAATTGTCTCAAATGCTTGATTAAGACCATTATTACGTGACGGAGGTCTTCGGCACTTCGTAATGAAAATAAACGATTCTCCTTCGGGTTGAATGGTAAATCCATTTGTCATGATTCCACTGAAACCATCGTCGTCATGGGAGAAATATGGATAAGGTGTCAATTTTCCCTTCGCCCACAATACCCTCTAAGCCAATAGAGACCTTATCTAAACAAAAGTAACTTATGGGAAATATTGTCTTTAGTAAATTCATTGTTTGTGTTTTTAGTAAATTCCTTCATTCCGATGCCGTGTGGTGACGGCAGAGTAGAATACAATTGTCACCACCCCAAATCTTTCCCGTGGGTGTCGTACAAGGCGACTAAGGATAAATCAATTATGAGGAATGGGCAGCAGCGTTCCTCTTATAACACCTAGCAATAGCAATGTACTGCGACTTTTGTGCCCGATAAATGGAAATAGGCTCGCCACCTATTACATGGGACCTAACATAATTGGCGAAACGTGGGTGCTAGTTCACCTCTGCCTACCCCTTCGGGGATATAGGCGTGATTTATGTATGTTTGTATGTATTCCGTAGCTCTAACTTGCTCAGTAATTTTAGTTATTTATGGACATGAATATTGATTGAGAAATAGAGGAAGACCACTGAAAAGTTGGCTGGATTGTGTAGGTATTAGGTAATAAGTGCGGATGAGGATATGACGAGAGACAGAAAAAAAAGAGTGTACAAATAGGAAATATTAATTATTTACTCTTTCTGGATGGGATAAGGGCCTATATTATAAAAAAAATTATAAATTTCTTAATATCATCAACCCACCGTCTAAATACTCTACCGCGTTTTCTCTTCTTGTCACTTGTGAAACAATTCATGACCAATTTTGTCAATTTTTTATTACCTCTGATTGTGTGACCAATTAGTTTTCTTCTTTAGCTTTTTTATTGTTTTTACAACATCTTTTGTTCTTGGCTGTTGGCAATTTTTATTCTATCTTTCCATGGAGTTCTGATTTCAGCCATTTCACCCATTATAGGATTTACCAAGCACTAAATTATATGCATCTCTGCTTCGCATTCAAAGTATATTAATGGTTGGCCTAACGCAGAACCCTCGAAAACAAGGAGCACAGCTACTTAAACGATACCTTCGAAATTCCGGATTTTTAAAGCTCCACCGTCGTCGATTGTTTGAATTTGGACTCTCTGTGCAATTTCGTAGAGTTCAAAACAACACTAATCCGCGATGTTGTTTGCTTTTGAAAAATTATAATGACAACAGACACCGAAGGAAGTTTTTTAATCTGTTCGCTTGTATTGGGAAGAGCCCCGCCAGTGTTTTGGTCGTTGTTGAACTTTTTGAACTAAACACGCATTGACATGGAAATATTTGAACTTTTTGTATGGCATTAACCGTCTTATAAATAAACTAGTGGTCGCCCGCGGCTTCGCTCACGTTAATGACGGTTGTTATATATGCTATATATGCCTTCCTCAATAAATGCACTTTCCAACACAAAAATAATTTTCGTCCCCCATCTCGGAAAGAGCGTTTTTGCTCTTTGATATTTGAGTGCAAAAGCCGTTTTTATCCTCTAGAGGATAAAGTAAATTTGAACTAAGAACATCGTGTGCATTAAGTTTGTGAATTCAAAACATCATTAAACCTGTTTCATACTACCTCCATGGTGCTGAAATTATAATGCAACCTTTTTTAATTTGTGACAAACTCAGATTCGGAAACTTCTTGGTGTACTTTTTCTGATTTGCTTTACGCTTGCCATTTTCTTTTCACATTAATTTGTCAAAACCTTGGAGTTCCGAGGCGGTCAATCAGCTTGGCGTCAATCTTGCTTTAAACATTTTGATCGTCTACAAAACTTGCTTGATGCTTGAGTCAAGCATTAAAAAGCTTTTTAGGTCTGTTTGATTTGTTTGACCTAGCAACGGAACAAAATCACACACAAAAATCAACGTGTTTGACTCAAGCTGATTAACAGTCTCGGAATCTCAATTTTTATTAGGTACTCACAGGTTTTAGGTAAGTAGAAAATAATATTGTGGTGTGTCTTGATGAATGTTACGGGTGTATCTGGGTGGATGGGTGGGTGTTGTGGATGTGTGTGTGTTGTGGGTGTGTCTGGATTATTGGGTGTCTTGTGGGTGTGTCTGAGTGGATGGGTGTGTGTTGTGGGTGTGTCTGGGTGAACGGGTGTTTTGCAGATGTGTCTGAGTGGATGGGTGTGTGTTGTGGGTGTGGATGGGCAATGGGTGTTTTGTGGGTGTGTCTGAGTGGATGGGTGTGTGTTGTGGGTGTTTCGGGGTGGATGTTGTAGGTGGCTGGGTGGATGTTGTGGGTGTGTCTGGGTGGGTGCGTGTTGTGGTTCTGTCTGGGTGTACGCTTTGGGTGTGTTTGGGTGATAGATGTGTGTTGTGGGTGTGTCTGGGTGGATGAGTGGGTGTGTCTGAGTGGATGTGATGGGTGGGTGTTGTAAAAGTTTTGGGTGAAAACAGAAACAGAATGTTCTGATTGTATTTTTTTTTGTATTTTTCCATTTCCTCGCTGAGGGGGATGAAAAGTTACGTGTTGCACCTGAGTGCAAAGATTTTTCACGTTGTGCTCTTTTGATCCCTCGCTAACGCTCAGGATTCTAATTTATTATTTTAGAATCCTTCGCTAGCTCGGTCATCCAAATTGAACACGCGGTTGGTTAGAAAGCAACTTTGCACTCACGTATAACAAATAACTATTATCAATTTGAGCCAGTTGTTCTGAGATTAGCGCGTTTAACCAACCAACCAACTAAACAAACAAACTCTTCAGCTTTATAATATTAGTATAGACTTGTCTTCGTCTCATTCTTCGTCAAAAGAGACAAAACACTGAGTGACTAGTCTATAATTAAGCCGTGTTTATTAATAAGGCCGTAGGTGTTAAGCACCCGGATCTCTTTATTTGCGTTCAGATATATACTCATTATAGGTATTCCAATATTAGCTTCCTTAGAACTAGAGTGACCTAAGCAAAAAAATATTCATTTGAGAAATCACAAAAGACAAGTAAAGGGCAGTAGCGTTTCCTTTAAACCACCTACCCAGATACTGCGATTTATGTACCCGATAGATGGCAATAGGCTCGCCCCCTATTACGTGGCACTAAACATAGGCCAAATGTTGTTGTTATGTCATGCCGCACGTGACCATAACACTTAGGCTGCGGTCGACACTCTAATAAAGATTATTAAAGTTATTATAACCCTTGTAAGCACTTAGCCAAAGAGGCCATTACGGTAGTTACAACCTTCTTTTCCTTAAACTTCCAACCCGGCACTCGGAAAGAGTTAATAAATATGTCTCCGTAGTAATAGCACATGAGTAAATAAACAGAACAGAGAATAACCTTCATACAACCGCGCGAATCGGTTGCACTACTACAAGCCCGCGGGGCATATGTGCGTTACCACTGGCCGCTGTCGCGCACGCGGAGAGACTGGAAAAAACTGATTTATGACGCACAGCCAGTTGCATAATGTCAGGGTTAGTGCGACGAGGTTCTTAGGAAGCTTTTACTCTGTTCGGTTTATCTACTCATGTGGTAATAAGCACGTTCCATTCGTTTTCGAAAGAATGTTGGTAGTAGGTACATTATTCTTACGTGAGCGTACCGATTAGAATTTGCCTGATAAAGGACCCATTGCGTGCTCGTTAGCGAATATTGGGTTGAAGTTAAAAGCAGCTATACAATCGACACGGCATCGCTCGCTACAAACTCTCAAAAATTCTCAATCCGCTCTGGCTTTCATTCAGACGGGTTAAGGTGCAAATTCAAGCGGTGCAATCCGACAGTTTGGCTTGTGTTGTTGTGTTAATCACTTTACTGAATGGAAAAAAAGAGTTTCTGGTGATATTGTAATTCATTGCTGGCTTATTTATAGTCACGTGGGCTTGGAATTGGATGTTTTATTCCATTAATTTATTTTCGGGAACTGATTTGGATTTGAGGCGAATGGCGTAGTGGTTAGAGCTCTCAGCCTGCAATTACGAAAATTAAGCAATCTTTGTTAGTATACATATATTTTTTATGCTACACTGGGAAGCTCTTGTCCTTCATCTCACCTGATGGTAGATTGGTAGGTAAGTGACGACAAGGGCCGAAGATGGAATCGAGCTTCACCTGGAACCCTCAATCACAGAGGGACTGGCTATCTTTTCACAAATTGTCGGAACACAATAATGCTGTTAACATTATTATTATGGCAACATATTTTGATAAGATGGTGGTAGCTAGCCCGGCGGACTTAAAAGAAGTCCTACCACCAACCAAACCGGGTATAAAGGAGATTGTTCAGATCCCATACATGTTTGGCCTAAGAAGCAACAATTATGAAAAATTATTTTCTAGGTTCGAAATTATAAAAAAAGGACTGTATAAACGCTTTTTATTGGCGGACACGTCTGAGAACTTAATTATTAGCATACTACTTAGTGATATTGAGGTTATGTTTTCAAACAGATATAATTGGCTTAACGTTGGAAACGCCTGGAAACAAGTCCTTACGTAATAAGTCCGTCCAAGAATGTACTTTCGTTTACTTTTCTTAATTTTGAATGAATGATAAATAAATGAATGAAAATAATGTATGAAATGAATTAATGATATTAATGCATGAAATGAATTTTACATTAAAATATGGGTGAAACACACTTTAACGCATCTAAGGAGTGCTTGGCGCGAGTCAAATGGTAACAGAGTTCTTGACGGTGCCGATGAGGTTGTGAAAACCACTATAAAATTCTCAACGTCAAACACGGCACAACACTTTTATTTCAATGATTCTTCATAATTGAACATCATTACGGATCCTTATGCATCAAAATAACACCACTTTTACTACACAAAGTCTACTCTGAAACAATTTTTGAATGATTGAAATAAAAGTTTGACTGACGTCATTGAAAGCCCGCCAAAGCACCCTTTAAAATTCTCCCTATTAGGGGAAGGTAAAGGGATCATGGTTATACAGCCATCCCTTCAGTTGTTTTATTTCTTTTTTAAGTTTGTAATAAAACATTACAATTTTGTAACACCATAGAACGTATCTAAAATAGGGAGTGGTTGACGAAAAATGTAAGGCAATAAACTTCACTACCATCTTTATTTTGGGCTTTGCACGTTTGCATTTAGCGTAAATAATGTTGATAATAATAATTTTGTTATTGATTGAGTAGTAAAAATGTAAAGTCATTTTAATAAACCCTACAAAATAGATTAGTATTTTTGTTAAATAAAAAACTTCGATAAATCTTTGGCTGAATGTTATAACACCCAAAGCCATTAAAAAAGTGATTTTATAGCTTCTAAAACAGAAGAATGTTCAATTCCTTTTTAAAATTAATTTAATATACAGATGCGTCCGTTAGAATCTAATGACTGTTTATTATAGCATAAATTACACCAAGAATTATCAAATACCCCAATATTTTGTTGGTTCTTAAGCCAATTTGACCAATTCCTTTGTACCCCCTGGGGATCAAATCCGGGACCCCTGGATCTTAATTCTGGTGGGTGCACTACTAGACCACGGAGGTGATTAAAACATAAATCATACATACATAAATCACGCTTCTATTCCCGAAAGGGTAGGCAGAGGTGAATAAAGATTGCAGAAAAGAGGCGGACTTGTCGAACATTTAATTTAGACAATCATTTTTTTTATAACATCTAGGCTACTAAATTAGTATTTTGTACTCATCTATTGTTTTTTTTTTGCCTCCCTAGCCAATGATTTTTATTTATTTTAAAACATTTCCAAAATAAACCACGACAAAACACGAGGCGTTTATGCATCGAGTTGTCATCCGCAGATTAAATTTATTCTCTTCATACATTCCAGGGAGCCGTTTGTCATAGTACCCCTCCGTGCTCAAATACAAGGCAGCGATCTTGTCGTGTTGTAAGATGTCGTAACAATGAATAATATTTTACTTAAATGCAACTTAAAAATCTACTTGTTACGCCTTTCTCCCACAAGTGTGTAGGCAGAGATCACTTCTTTCCACTTGCTACGATCCTTACATACTTCTTTCGCTTCCTCCAATCTCATTTACCTCTTAATGCAAGCCCGTCGGTTTCAGGTACTCTTGAAATTTTTTAATTGAGCCTTTTTTAATTGGTCTATCAATGAGAAAATAACGGCGAATATGCCAGCTACAAATCACCCAAGGGTTGGGAACAGTCGATTAAGGCAGATTGTTTTGTGATTATGTGTAAGCATTTTGGGTCACCCAAAAAGTGGAGGGCGAACCACCATCAACAGTTAACCCAAAGACGGTACGGCTCTAAAACCTAAGGCAAAACCTTAAGCAGTCTGAATTGGAATATTGGCACACAAATCACTCTCTCCGTTCATCGGTCTCTCGAGATGATCCTTTACATATCTTTTCTATTCATTAATTCGTAACTAGCATATTTCTTGGTATAGACTTGTCTCCCTCTTCAGGGATAAATAGCCGTGATTTGGGTTTGTATAAAGAACATAAAGACGCAGTCAAAGTACAATACAATAACGCTAAAAATAATTCTATGACAAGGTATGAAAGATGTAACGCCAGATGGCTCAAATGTATGTGCATATTTACCCTAATAAAATCCAGGCCTTATGTTTTGTGGAAACATTGATCTGGGCTAGCTTTACATTACTCTCGCATTACTCTGCTTAGGGTGGAAGATTTGTTAGGATTTAGGATTCAGAACATTGAATATTGGACGCATTGTTGGAATCCGGAAGATACTCCTCACTATTAGCGAAAGAGCAAGATTTGATGGCACATTTGACTCTTAGATCGCTGGCTATTGCCCTAGATGTCAGGTTTGAAGCCTGGCAGCGACGAATTTGAATAACTCTAAGTTTTTTAGAAATTTTCGATAGAATTAGCGCAATATTTTAGCGGAAATTCTATATAAAAAAAAAAAAAACTTATTTAGTTTAGCCGATTGAATACATAGTTCGTAACTGTCCGATACGACAACCAGAGATTTTTTTAACATAAATCTTTTTAACTTATCAGGATAGGCGATGATCGGTCGAAACTATGAATAATTTCATTACCTTTTACTGGTTTATTTTCAACACTTCACGCGTGAATTAATCTATAGCTACTTAGGTAAATTAGTTTAGAGGATAATTTCTTTTAGTAAATAAAATTAAAATTAGAATCTGCGGCTAAGAATACGAGCAGTCTTGTTTTGAAACAAAGAAAGAAAAATGTTTAGGAGAGAGATACAAGGGGTGGCAATTGTATTCTGCTCTGTCATCACCACACGGCGTATGACTGTATGTTTATCTAATATCCAGAATTCCATGAACCAGCGACATTGACACTTCACACAGCTCACATTGCAATAACAGTTATATTAAGGCGTGGAATTTCTCAACTTTGCCCAAGAGACAGTTTGATAATAACTTCTAGACCAGATAACGGTTTTAAAGGTCTCCAAATTGAATACCTTTCAAATATTCCGAACTTGGAAGCTATCAAGCGCATTACTTTAGACTGGTACTTAGTGTCGCATGATAAGTTTGGTACGTACCGATTTGGGAAAATGTCTTCAACTTAATGAATTTTATGTTCAAGAAATATCACTTGAACCCTAATGCGCTTATGATGCAATGGCTTAGTACACAAGCGCCTGCATAAACTTTCATTGATTGCCGGTCATTGGATGGTTGACCAGAAATATTTTCGGCCAACCAAGGCCTTGACCAGTGGACGCGGGTTCGATTCCCGACATCAAGGCCATAATTTTTCGGACTTTTTCTAACCACCAAAATCTTTGTACTAATTTTTCTAACATTTATATAATGTAATTGTATTTTCAATTTCTCCATGCCCCGGAAGGCACGTTAAGCCTTAGGTCCCGGCTGCATTTGCAGTCGTTACTGCCCGTCAATCCACCATTATTACAGAGGAGAGAAATTATTACATAATTAAACAATACGTCAGTTTCATACTTTGGTTTTCTATGCGTTCGAATAAATGAGCCACTTGGTTCAGGGGCCTGGGGTAGTAAGAGTAGAGGGTAATCCCCTACTTTCTCTGTATTCTCCGATCCATAGGGTAAGTCTGTGCCATTAAAGTAGGGACATTAAACAGCTGGTGTTGAGGATGATGGCAATATCACTTTATATTTTTAACAATATTATCTAAAAAGTTCATCGAATACATACAATCAAAACTTTTGCTCTTAAAACCATCTGCAAGCATTTTGACTAAAAAGTATTTATTGAATAAATTTCTGTTACGTACAGCATTTGGTTCTTGCTTTTTAAAAATTGCAAACCTTTTCTCGGGGTGAAGAACTATGATAGCTTCCCCAAATTCAATAAAACCTTTCCCCGCGGCCAGCAGAATCTATTATCATAACTACATAGTGATGACCGTTTGCGTAATGTAGTGCCAATATTCTTTGTGCTATATCTTCACTGGATTTTTACCTAAAATGTCGAATGCGTTCTTTCGAATCGTTGTTTTTAGAATGCGTTGTTCTGGGTGCTTTATTAATGATATCTGATTCTCCTCCTTGATTTTCGTAACCGTACATTTGAAATGTGGATTCAGTGTAATCTTTAATATCTTTTTGCCCTGTTACTGTTACCAATTTATCTGGGGTCGGTCTATTTGCTTCTACTTCCATTCATGTCAGTTAGATAGACGTCATCAAGTCTTCCACTATTATTATTTGTTTGTATTTTGAATTTTATTTCAACATTGAATTAATGTTATAAAAATTATCACATAGAAATTAGTAGTTAGAAAAAGTTCCAAGAATTATAGTCTTATATTGACGTAGTATAGTAGTCTTAACACTATAATTTTTCCAACTTTTTCTAACCAACATTTTTTTTGTGATAATCTCCCACTACTTTTTTCTTTGGACACAATGCACTCTGCTGTGCTATGCAATACACGGTGCTGTAATAGTTTTATTGTTTTGTTTCAGGTAATACCAATAGTTGTTGAGACGAAAATGAGACGAAAGCTCATACACATTGGATTGATGGATTCACAGCGCGGGTGCCAGATCTATATAATATAGTGTTGCAGAGAGGGATGTCAGGAGCAGCGCTTGGGACTTGTAAGCTTAGATTTATCCTTTCACAACGTGTCAACGCTTACCGTCGCCAATCCGACTTAACCCTCTGCCTAGACATATTTGGTAAGATTCTGTGAGAGCCGCCTCAGACACACGTTTCAGTGCAGAACTTACGAAAGTTCTAGACAAAATAAGATTTTTTAGTAATGTATCCAGGGATTTAGCTGTTTTACTCTTCGTTCCCACTTCAACAGCATACGAACCCATAGCTGTTATAGATTGATTTGTTTGTTAAGTTTTCAGTTACAAGCGTACAACTTTCAACCTTAACAATGTTTGACGTTAAATTTCAAAATTTTGACGCTATTTATTTTAAGTTGAAACGTTGAAACTACAACGCCATGCCATGTTACACTTTACTGCAATCACTAAAGTTTCATAATCGCATAACTCGTGAAATATTAATCACTAGACATTACGACCTTTTACTTTGTTAGTGACTTTAGAAATTCTAACCACTGAACCAATTAAGCGACCACGTAAACTATTAAAGACTTCGAACTTGCATCAAGTCATTAGAAATATCCAATACTTTTGGCGGGCGCGGTTCGGATTATTGGTGTAAAGGGCTCCTTTAGAATATTAAATTCATATGGAAACTTTCATGCTAGCCCAAGTTTTGCTTGTGTGTAACTTAGCTTAGCGCGCTAGGCATATAATTATATTGTAGTGATATAATTTACTACCGCACTCGGAGACGTCAATTAACTTTAGTGAGTAGGTACTTAATACAAAAAAGTGTGAAATAAAACTTGACCACGCCCTTGGGTGTAAAGAAATTAACCCTTTACCCAGTATCCCCGGTTTGGGCCACTTTCCCCTACATATTCTATCGCTCTACACGTTCTTGCACGTTGCGACTACTTTGTTTTGTGAGTTATTATGGTTTCCTTCTTAATTAGTCAACACCCTACACTTTCCCTATTACTCCCTCATTGACCTCGAATGAGGCCATATAATTCATCAAGCACGTAATGTTTTCAGAACTGAACCTTGACCAAAAGTTGACGCAAATATTTACTTATACGGTCGCGGCCTAATCACATTTATTGGTTCACTAATGTGAGAGGTTGCTTCTATTCTATTGATTACACTTCAGGGATGCAGCTTTGATTCCATCATAATATAATTTTTCGAACCAACTTTTTCTAACCACAAATTTATTTGTCATTACCAACAGTCGAACTCAACTTAGATGGCGTGTCTTTATGTAGACTCTTCTTCTTCCTGCCCTGTTCCCAGTTTAGCTGGGTTCGGCGCAGTAGGTATGTTTCCTCCTCCATTTATACCCGTCAGACGCCATCAATCGATCCACTCCCTTTTGATTCATATCATCCATCACACCGAAAAGGTGCTAGTGATGAGTGAATGTTTAGAAAAGAGACGGAACGTCGAGAGACCGATGTACCGGGCGATTGGGATGGCAATTTAAAGTACTTACATAATGCTCATGGTTTTGGCTTAGGTTATACATTCGGCCACCTGCCTAAAATCAGGGTTGGTTTAGTTTTTAAATCAATCACGACGACTACAACAAATTGATACTGACTAAAAAGTGAATAATTTTATTTCATTGTATCAAACATAATCTGTTTTTCCTCGCGTTCACTTAAATACATTTGTCATTCGAACGGGAAACAAGACATTATCCTGATCCCGGTATTAAATCAATGTGATTCCTCAAAAGACTCCTAGAGGATCCGCCTGATAAATTCCATTTGAATACAATTACTTCCCATCTGGAACTGTCAGTAGCGAGCACCCATTAAATTTCTCACCTGAACTCATTCCATTACCCCAGCTATTGAAATTTCTTTCTACATTTCTTCTTCGGTTAAAGTCCTTTAAAGTCACTTAGCGTCGAATGAAACCTTCTGGGGATAAGGGGGAGGACATCTACTTCTTATTTAATTAGATAGATTTCAATTTTGTCTTTAAACACAATCGTGCTGATTTATTGACGAACCACAATAGTCGTGTTTTAATATTGTCAAGTCCTGAAAAACTAGTAAACCCACGGGATGTTACAGTGAAGTGCCGAGTAGTGACGGCAGAACAGAATACAATTGTCACCTCCCCCAATTTCTTCCTAGGGTCTCATACAAGGCGACTAAGGTTACTGCGGGTCCCAATATTCTATCTACAGTTAAAAATAAGCACACTAAAGTTAAGTTGCCTGGCATTTTTTATTGTATTAGGATATATAACCAAAGTTGCTAAGCAACTAAGCTGTAGTACGCCTATTTTCAACTGTTGATAGAGTTTTGGGACCCGCCGTTAGACAGTGTTGAGTAATGGCCAGAAGCGTACGTGTTAAATATGAAAGTCCGCCATTTGTATCAAATTTTGATTGTATAATAAAGATTAAATTATAAAAAAAGGCAACAAATTAAACTATAGAAAAAGTTTATGTTGTTCGAGCTAACACCAAGCGACACAAATTAGCCTAGGTATAAACGATAAAGATGTTGCTGTTTCATTTATGTTAATAAATAAAACAGAGACAATATTAGGTATGTTTTTTAAACATGACTTTAGTTATACAACTGTTAAATAACGTTTTGTAGTTACACCGGCATTATTCATATAACGGAATGATAATTAATATGAGCACAATACAATTACATGATTGTTTACGTTTCTAGTTTGCTCCAACTCAAACGTTGATTTTCTCGACTAAGTCTATGAAGCAGCAATTCAGTGAACATTATTTGTCTAAAACAAGACGCAAATAAGAGACAAAGTAAATGACGAACTACAGTCGAAACGTTCCAAAAGCAATAATTTTAATATGCGTAAACGTATATTAACAGTTTTGATACTAAGGGCACGGGTCTTCGTTATGGATGGAACAATATAGGGATAATGGGCCACAACCAACTACGCTGGTAATATCGGATTCGTAATGCTAGAAATATCATTTGCTATTAACAAAAGTGCATTATTGAGGAAAATACGACAGCTCAAAATTCGACTTTGACGCTTTTTAAGGGTTACAGTATTCTGCGATTGATCCTAAAAGATAATCTTTATACCTCTGCACCTGTTGCTTGAACCGAAGGTTACTACGGTAATCCTTGTCATCTGTCGGAAACAAAATGTGTTTCCACATACAACATTCATACAACATCCATACCTACTTTGCCCTACTATACTTAAAAAATGCACATCACAATGTATACCGTCCAGTAAAGATAATTTTGCAAGAACTAGTAAGACAAAGGTGCCAGCAAGAGATCTAGGTTAGCAAATCCTAGCGTGATCTTGTAGTACACAAAGACTGTGCTTCCAATTAGGAAGTTGGTTGATAAACCTACCCTATGTCTGGAGGTAATGCGATTAAGTTGTTCAGCTCCGAACTTCCGAGACTGGTTTCGTCTTCGCCGTTGGAAGGAACAAACGCTTAAACTAAAGTCAATAAAATAGCAGGAGTTTACGGAGATTGATTTAAATCCGTCTCGGCGCTTAGGTCAGGGAGTTTGGTCTTCGAAAACAATCATCAACCGTCAATCATAAACCATCAATCATAAACCATCTTATCAAAATCTGTCGCCATAATAATCCTGTTTATAGCATTATTTTATTGACAGTCAGCAGCTAGCTGCTCCTCTGTGGTTAAGGGTTTCAAGTGAAGCTCGATTCCTTCGTCGGCCCTGATTCCAGCTTCCCTGTCAGGCATAAGAACTAAATGAAGTATTCTTGGGTTCCAATTTTTACGGTGTAACGTTAAGGCCGTTAAGGCTCTATGGTGACGGTAAAGCAGAATACAGTTGCCTCCACCCCCATCGCTCCAGCGTTGTCGTACAAGGCACGTAAGAGTAAACGCAATGAGTAATGGGCGTTCCTCTTATACCACCTAGTAATGTACTGCGATTTACGAGCCTGATAGATGGCTATCAGCTAGCCACCTGTTACGTGGGATCTGACATAATTGTTAATTCACCTCTACCTACCCCTTCGGGGATAAATAGACGTGATTTGTGTATGTATTTCCTCAGGATCACCCGTATACTAGCCGTGTTTATCAACAAGACACGTCGCAATTTCCAAATGAACGAACAGCCAGCCCGATACCTAATCTTAGGGGATCGATTGCTTCTCATCTCACACGTAAATAGCCTCCCCTGATTGCTCTGCGATGTATAAAACGGCGTATAAATAATGAGTGACGTAATAGTTGCGATTTTCGATAGGGCTGTTTAAAAATGTGCGTGGTATGGTCGGCTACAGAACTAGAGTAACACAAGGGGATCAACCCTGTCACAATAATTATTGATTTCACGAAATGTAGGAATTTATAGAATTTATAGTGAAGAAAAGGACTACGAAGAGATTGATGAACGGAGAGAATGATTGGAATGACAATCATTCCAATCCATACTGGGCAAGGCTTTGGCTTAGGGTTTGCAGCCGCACCACCAACCACCTCTTTGAGGTATGATGTTGTTGTTAGTTTTGCCTCCATCCATCATACACCATGCAATCTTCATTAGTTAACATTTTTTGGTAAGCTAGGGCTGGCACATTCTATTATGTATAGGTATATTGTTTTTGCTCCCCGGTCAGCATGGAAGGACCAAATACCATCAGTACATATTAATTAAATGCATCAATCTTCCCTATTTGCACTAAGACTTACAAATGCCATTATTAAGCAAAAGTAAGAGGTTTTTGGCACAATCGCGTGTGTTTAAGTAGACACATAAATTAACTTGAAGTTAACGGACCGTGCAAGTCTGTGCCGGGAGAGTAAATTTAAATGTTAAATTTCGACTGCTTAATGATATAAATTTGTATGTAATTAGTACGTGTACTTATGAGAACCCTGTGATGACGGCAGAGTAGAATACAATTGTTACCACCCCAAATCTCTCCCGTGGGTGTCGTACAAGGCCACAAAGGATAAATCAGCAATGAGGAATGGGCAGCAGCGTTCTTTTATACCACCTAGCATTGTACTGAGACTTTTGTGCCCGATAAATGGCAATAGGCTCGCCACCTATTACATGGGACCTAACATAATTGGCAAAATGTGGGTGCTAGTTCACCTCTGCCTACCCCTTCGGAGATATAGGCTTTCTATTCTTTGCTGGCCTGGGAGCGAATAAATAACGTAGAATGGGCCAGCCCCGACTCATCCCACGGGTGTCGTGTGAAAGTCGTCTATGGGAGATGGCCCGGTGTAGACCAATAAGCACCTTGGGGCACCCGAATGGTAGAGGGCAAACCACCAACAACAGCATACCCAAAGAGGGTTGTATCAGGCAGGCGGCCGGCTGTAAAACCTAAGCCGAAACTCCATGCAGTATGGATTGGAATGTTGTCATCATCCCAATCAATCTCTCATTCCATTCACCGGTCTCTCGACATGGTCCATTTCATCACTTTTCTAAACATAAACCACTTCCTGGTGTGGTGGATGATGTGAATCAAAAGGGAGTAGATGGCTTTATGACTCCTGACCGATACTAATAGAAGATGAAATTACGTTACTTGAAGATGCTCATAGTGTAAAACGAGTAGATGCGACCTAATGCGAAATCGTTCTCAGAACTACAGTCGTGTCCTATCACAAAACAGTTCTTATCAGAACTGCATTAGGTACCGTTTCGTTAAACATAAAACAGTAGGGTTATATAATTATGATAACCTGGCAGTTCTATTGAATATCTTGTTTCTAACAGTTCTGTCCCGTGGCTACGTGGGTGGTAGATGGCTTTATGACTCCTGACCGATACTAATAGAAGATGAAACTACTGCATTGAAGCTGGGAACAGGGTAGCGAACTCTCTCTTTAGGTATGCTGTCGTTGGTGGTTTGCCCGCCACCATTCGGATACCATAAAGTGCTTATTGGTCTACACCAGGTCAGCTCCCTTAGTAGACTTCGATACCCATGGGGTGAGTCGGAGCTGGTACATTCTAAGTTATTTCTTTGCTCCCAAGTCAACATGAGAGACCATTTAATTTTGTATGTTTTTTTTACACTACCAGTGGAAAATAACTATTGTTCTTAAATTGATTACATACATACATAAATCACGCCTATATCCCCGAAGGGGTAGGCAGAGGTGAACTAGCACCCACGTTTCGCCAAATATGTCAAGTCCCATGTAATAGGTGGCGAGCCTATTGCCATTTATCGGGCACAAAAGTCGCAGTACATTGCTAGCCTAGGTGGTATAAAAGGAACACTGCTGCCCATTCCTAATCGTATTCAGATTTATCCTTAGTCGCCTTGTACGACACCCACGGGAAAGATTTGGGGTGGTGACAATTGTATTCTACTCTGCCGTCACCACGCGGCGTAAATTTATTCAGATTCTTAAAGTACCGTAAATAACTAAACAGCATCATTCGTTAAGATATTAATAAGCCCAACAAATTTAATAAGTTGAAGCGTCAATTACATCGGAGCCGAATTAATTTGGCAGTGAGTAATTAAATTTTACTTAGCTATTAAACAAAGATTACATTAGCAAATTCAACTTAATGAAGATCAGTTCACATGAGTCATTATTTAGTTGAACGGCTTTGGCTGTTTAATGGGTATTGGTATGAAAAGTTATTTTTCTCCCCCCCGACTGGAGAAGGGGGATTTTCGGTCGTAACAACTCGCAACAAAGTTGCATTTTGCTTGCGAGCGTGAGCGAAAAGGCTTAAAACTGAATGCTTGTTATGGAGTAATGGTACTCCACCCAATTTGGATGTTATTTATTGTTTGGTGGGCAATATAAATTAATTTTTGGTAATATTTGTTTGATCTTGAACAATTTACAAGTACAAGTTGTTCTAGGTCATGCGAATCGATCCAACCTAAATTTATTCATATAAAGAACAGACTTTGTCGAGTTCGCATGTATAGGAGTTAGGTTAGTTTATAGAAGGTAAACCAAAACGGACATGCCTGAAGCGGATACTCTCGCTCGTGTATAAAATTCATTTCCAAAACGGATATATTCCTGTCAGCCTTATTGACTGGACATGTGAAAATTGAGTATCCCATCTGTCTCCTAGAAGTCTAGACAATTGCCCAATCTATTCAAACGAATAGAATAATAATGTATGATACTAACGTACCTATTACTAAGGCCCCTTCTTTCTTCGGTGGGTATTTGTCGACCGGCGCATTTTGTATGAGGCTGGCCGCACGCGGAACAAATGCAAGCTACTATGAAGCTTTATACAAATTGTGACGGTCGCGTTTGTACGCAACCGGCGACACGCCGAAGAAAGGGTACCTGTGGCCGTACCATGAAGTATTAGTGCGATCCAAACGCGGATAACAAAACGGGACGCCGCTGTACTCGGATTATAGCATTGTCTCACTTTAACAATAGGAATTGAGTCGCGTTTAGAGTTGGTGGTAAGGCCCCTGATAAAACACCATGGCGCTTGTGTGCCAAATGTAAGAGTACTCTTACATTTTTTTTTGGTACAAAAAAAAAATCTGTACGACTTCCTTTCTTCTGGCAGCAGCATGGAACGGACAATCGGCTCGTAACTCGAAGATTCGACTTCGCGACAAAGTCTTCAAGTCTGACTACGAAGTCCGTTACTTGAAGATGCTCATAGTGTAAAACGAGTAGCTGTGACCTAATGCGAAATCGTTCTCAGAACTACAGTCGTGTCCTATCACAAAACAGTTCTTATCATAACTGCATTAGGTACCGTTTCGTTAAACATAAAACAGTAGGGTTATATAATTATGATAACCTGGCAGTTCTATTGAATATCTTGTTTCTAGCGAGTTCTGTCCCGTGGCTACAAGCTGGAGTGATATTAATAAAGATTTGTATCTCTAAAATGAGTCTCATTAGATCTCTTTTTAACTGTTTTATATCAGCTTCTCACCTCAAAGAAATTTCAAGGCAAACCGTTGGACGTAAAAATAAAAGGCCCTTTTCAGTCTCAAGTTAAAGAACCTCCAGTAAGCTTAGCAGGTTTTTGCCCTGAGAAAACATCGTAGGCATGACAAACAAAACGAAATAACAAATTCAGTGTCCTTATCTAGAAAGTCACGTAACAGTGTTTTTCCACCTGACCGTCCACATTTTGCCATGGGAAAACAGTCCTTACAAAAGCCGTAAGCTCCTCAATTTGAGGTCGGTTTCGCTTGGACAGCGAACAGGTTGTAGACCGTACTCAGAGCTTGAAGTAAGCCTCCAGTGTATTAGATGTGACGTGATATTTTTTGTTTTTAATTTCAGTTAAGCTTTTGCCGCCGTAATAGTTTCGCAGGAATGTGCAAGCATTTTGTTTTCTTTTTGATATGTAGAGCCGTTTCGTGTAACAACCTTCCAGGAAAGCAGAAGGAAATAATTGGCGGAATTCTAGTTAATAAGATGACATTGCAAACTTTGAAAGATTGGTCCGTGGGGTCCTAGTGCTATAAGGCTTTATAAAGAAATAGCAAAAAGGTTGGTCGACGTCACAGGAGACCGAAGAGCTGGCAGCTACCTCGGACAAAGAATAAGTATAGCTATTCAAAGGGGGAACGCTGCCAGTATCTTCGGAACCTTGCCTAAAGGGACTACTTTTAATAACATATATTAGTCATTACATTATATTTTTTAAGACTTTGAAAGATTGATGTGTACAGATTTTTATGTCACATACGCTGTGTACTTAGTGCCAAGTTGGTAAATAGTTAAGTTTTGGATTAATAGATGGCGCTGATTGTTAGTTATCGGAATCGTTACACGCATGATAATTATTATTATCAGTGGCAAATGGAAAATCTTCGTATTGTGTTTTTAAACAAAAGTGATTCACATTTATTGTGCTTTACTGATAATACATGAACACAACATAGAGGATTAAATTATTTCTGTAGGTATGTATTTAGGAATTTGGATCAAATTAAATTGGCCTGTCAGTGTTACCTTCCAGATAATATTATATTGTAATCCGTGTGACTTAGCCTCAACCGAAGCTAGCTTAGCAAAATGTCTGTCACAAACGCCGAGCAGGCTGAAACTCGATAAACTTCGTGTTGCGATGAAACATGTGTGATTACATTTGAAACGACTTTCCAAAGTTAATCTTCATTAACTTCCCCATCAAATTCTCAAAGCTGATATCTCGAAAGGTCGAATGTACGTACGAGATAAATTTTTGCGATTCTGTGAACGTGCGTCGGCATTCATAGCTGCATAGTGAGACTTGTGACTTTAAACTCAAGGGTCATATTGGAATGAACAGAAAGTTCCACAGCCGTTATGGCTTGTTATGATTTCGTTTGTATCAACAAGTATTACGACTCGGAGTGCCTCGGCTATAAAAGTGTTTACGGTCTTTATAAAAGCCAATTATATTTACTGCCGGCGTTTCTGCTATTGTTTTTTCACAACAAAATTAATCTTTATTAGGATATCGTAAATAAGATCTGTTTTACAGATATATGTTATTATCGATTTGCTGAAGTATTATAGTTTTTAAGGTCATCATTAAAATTGTAGCGGCTACGTCGTAGCATTACACAATCTGTGGACTGACTATAATAATATTGTTATAGTAAAGGACGTGGAAAGCCGCTAAAAGCTGGCAGCGCTGGACCAATCGCTTAGGAGATCTTTGGCAAAGGCCTATGCCCAACTTACAGTGGGCGTCTCTTTGCTGACTGATTGATATAGTTCATTGATTTTGCCTTGAGAAGTGTGGCCATAACGTAAATCGCTAGCAATTTCCGCATTGCATAATCTGCTGCTTCAAATAAAAATTATTAACATTCTGTTTATTAGCAGTGGAGCACCGCTGTAACAGTCACCCAACTATTAGATCAAAGTTTAGTTTAGTTCCCTTGTTCACTATTTGAGCAGGCAGATCATGAAATGGCTACGATCTAATAACGACAGTAAGGCAAGTCTGGAATATTTCCCGTTAATGCCTATTTAGGTATTTCAAATTTAGCCTTTACATTTTCGGAATGGAACTGAGATAACGACGAACCACTAATATCTAGATAATTGCTGAACTTAATGGCCGCCACCGCTGATAAGAATAATGTTCAAATTCAAAATGAAATATGGCTTTTATTTGTATGAATTATTCCGCAAATGGAACAACTGAGATTTACCTTTCCAGAATTTCAGTTTGCGAGGAAAACACCGGAACGGATTTAATTTTTTTTGCACCTGTGAACAAAGCGTTCGCAAATCGTCTACCTTTATCTAATCTATTCCACGAAAACCATATAATTCTTAAAAAGAAAAAAGCGTAACCTACTGGAGAATGAAATGGTATATAATGCAAAAATTAGGCTACATGGACGATTTAATAGTATTCTACGCTGGCATCATTCCAAAAAAATAATTATATAGGTACCTTTCTGTGACCGTTCTAATTTAACCTTCAATCCGGCAATTGCTTTTAATTAATCAAAATAGCTTATGTTGAATGTTGAAGGTATACTAAATATTCAATTGTTTAATAGTGGCAGACATATTATATTTATTGTATTTCGACAACTATGGTTTAGTCGCTTAGTGAATGAATCTTTAAATTGTGAGTCGGTTAACTGCCTACGTCCTACTATGGAGCTATCAGTAGAGAAACGGTTCTTAGAGGAATAGTTCTTAAAGGAACAGTTCTTACAGGAACAGTTTTTAGAGAATCAGCTCTTAGTGGAACAGCTCTTAAAGGAACAGTTCTTAGAGGAATAGTTCTTAGAGGAACAGTTCTTAGATAAAAAGATCAACTGCTTTCAAACTGTTTAACTTTGCATTAAAATACCAAAATTACCCAATCTACGGTTAACTGCTTCCTAGTTGGAGGGCGGCAGAATTATTAAATTACGTTTTAATATGCCTCCGCTAACTAGGAGCGTGCGAACAAGAGCCAAACCTCGGTAAACATGATCGTATAGCAATAGTGGAAGTTAATAAGGCTCCTGTTCGCCAGTTAAACCTATTTAAACATTGCCAAGATGAGATATTCGACAACAGCCGCCCTACGTGACTCAAAACCGCTTGCGAACGCCTAATTAAAATCCAGTTCAGCCGTTGTTGATTCGGGAGGGTTGGCTCGAATTTGGAATTCAGACAAGTTGTTCCCCGGATCGGGGATTTACAACAAACGTTTTCGCGTCCACAATATTGTGTACTGTGCGCGTATTGAGACAAAGCCCACTTTGCGTCTGTAGTGTACATTATTAATGGGCTTAAGTCTTAGATTAAGGGATCCGTGCTAAGGGCTTATTGTGCCTAGTTCAAATTACATAACGTGACGATATTTCGGCGGTGGCGTTCTCTTTGATTGGGCAGTGGCTAGACCGCACTTTTTGGTTAGTTTCTGGGGAAGTGTGAAGATTCGGTACGCGGCCTATTAATTACCAATTCGTTACCATGATCTTTCTATTATGACACGCATTCATTGTTTTATGTAATTATAAATATTAATAAATAAATATTTTTACACTCACACCTATCATCTAGCCCAAAGTAAGTAGCCTAAGCACTTGTGTTATGGATACTAGATGACGGACATATTTTTAATATAATTATGTATATAAATGTCGAAAATAAACCACATAAACATATTCACAACCATGACTCGAAAACAAACATTTGTGGTCATCACAAAGTTTGCCCCCCTACCAGGATTAGAACCCGGGACCTCGCCAATATCCAGCAATCTGAGCATTCGACCAAGGCGGCTGTAATTAATTACATTATGTTCTAAAACTACACTTGGAACGTAAATAAATTTAAATCGAAATAACAGAGGTTGCTAGGTAACTCAACTTTGCTAGATTTATTTTGAACTGTAGGTAATTCTACCTACAATTCAGAAACGAAACATCAATTACAGTTTCGTCTTCGTAAAATTATTATCACAAAAGGTAACTAGACAAAACATATCGCTTTTGTCTTACCACAGAGGAGGTCTCAGTTAACTGGTGGCATTTTAGTTTCAGAAATAAACGCTCTTTATAATTATTATCACATTATTATTTAGAGATATGATATCAATATCATTGTCAAGCAATAACTTTGCACGTCTAAAATAACGAGCCAAAAATTAGTCAAGTGTTTTAATGTAACGGGAATGTTTAATTAGAACGTCTTTACGCTTCAAACGCGTAATTATAATTTGTAATATCAACATCGAAATATTCAATTTCGAAATTTAACATGAGCGTAGTGTGTAACTTTCTGTATTGTTATTAAATTTTGAATATTCTGATTCCAATTTGACCAAGTTCAAAAAAGAAACCATAATGATGTACCTATTAGAATGTATTCATTTATACCCAAGTCAGACATTCTTTCTGCTTAACATAAATCCATACATAAATCATGCCTATATCCCCGAAGGGGTAGGCGTTCTGCTTAACCATGTCCAATTATTATTAAGAAGTGACAATTAAAGCATTACAACAATATTATGCACTGTTTTAAGATAATTGTGCGTTAAATATTCGTCTTGCCTGCTATTATTTTATCGCTTCATCTGCAATATATATATATATATATATATATATATTTTTAAATCAAAACCAAGATCTTGTGTTAATACCCCATCCGAAGACTCATACGCTTGTTAGAAATGATAAAAGCAGCCATGAGTTTCTAAGTATTTCGGAATAAACCCCCGTGTATGCGGCAGCAATCTTTATAGCCCTTAAACATAAACAGTTTAAGGTTGCTTTTTGAATCTCAAGCCGCAGTTAAAGGTTTGTGAATCGGATCGTAAAGATGCCATTAAACGGAAACCGTTACCGACGTAAATGCAGCATTAATTCTAATATGGGACTTACGGCGTTTTCACACGGATGAGGTTAAACCTCATACATACATAAATAATTCATGCATATTTATACATACTTATATAAATCACGCCTATATTCCCCAAGGGGTAGGCAGAGGTGAACTAGCACCCACGTTTCGCCAATTATGTTAGGTCCCAAGTAATAGGTGGCGAGCCTATTGCCATTTATCGGGCACAAATGTCACAGTACTATTGCTAGGTGGTATAAGCGAAACGCTGCTGCCCATTCCTCATCACTGATTTATCCTTAGTCGCCTTGTACCTACGACACCCACGGGAGAGATTTGGGGTGGTGACAGTTGTATTCTACTCTGCCGTCACCACACGGCTTTATCGCCGAAGGTAATAAGGAATGTATTAACACTAACATTTCACCAAATCTTCTAACCAATAACGAACCTTTAATAGGGAACGTAAATAAATCTTAACAATAATAAATATTTGTTGCACTCACACCTATCATCTAGCCCAATGACGATGACGGAATTTTGTTAACCTTAAAATTAGTTCGATTTTTACAAGGTAACCCACCGCGACGTATGGTGGCGGCAGAGCAGAATACAATTGTCACTACCCCCATCTCTGTCGCAGGTGTCCCACAAGGCGAGCGAGAAGTAATGGACAGCAGCGTTCCTCACCACCTAGCAATATACTGATTTTTATGTGCCTGATAGCTGGCAACAGGCTCGCCACGTTACATGGGACCTAACAAAAATTGTGAAATGTGGGTGCTAATTCACCACAGTCTACCCCTTCGGGGATAGCTCGGCGTTATTTGTGAGTGTGTCTAACAGCCGTATTCAGACGCGTTATCTAACGTAAATGACCTACCTACTTAATACACAAAAATGTTTATTTAAATCTAGACCATAGACCTGGTAAGAATGGATTGGAATGTTGTCATTCCAATCACTCTCCCCGTTCATCGGTCTCTCGACATTGCCCGTTCCGTCTCTTTTCTATACATTCATTCATCACTAGCACCTTTACGGTGTGATAGATGATATGAAGCAAAAGGGAGTGGATGGCTTGATGACGTCTGACCGATATGAATGGAAGAGGAAACATACTGCGCCGACCCCAGATAGAATAGACTCGGAACAGGGCAGGGAGAAGAAGAGACCTGTTAAGAATAGCGACTAGTTTTGAATTGACGAAAGGGCCGGTTTTTGATTCATAGTTAACTCGACCAATTTTTTAAAAATGTTCATCATCACATCATCATCATCACCAGCCCTTTAATGTCCCCACTGCTGGATGAATATAGGGAGAAAATTGTTACTATTATTTAAATATCATACTAATTAGTAACAATGTCAGACTGATATTTTACCATTAGTAACTAAAATTGCTACTAATAGTTAAATATCAGACATAATTATTCAACCAATAGTAACAATTTTTAACAATTGGTTGAGTTAACTATGCATCAAAAAATCGGCCCTAAAGAACCTTTTAATTTAAAGCGACGTCTCTAGGCGTTACTTAAGTGTAGTTTGTACACAACATACAGAAGCCAATAAATTTGCTACCTCAGTGGCACAGCGTCAGTATACAAAGGCTCTTACCGGACGCGTCGGTACGGTGATATATTTTATATGGAAGTGATTTTGTTGGGCGGTTAGCAGGGCGTAATCAGAATTTATGTGTTTCCAATAGATACGCTGAGTAGCTAAGCTTGTTAAATAAAGCTACAACTAACTTATTTGCACGTTGAAACTAACGGTAACTGCGACTTTGAATATTGTGATTTAGGTGTCCTAAATGTTTAGGATGAGGATGAAACTAAACTAGTGATGGATGGATTGCTGATGAAAGCTGATATGACATAAGGAGTTGATGTTGAGCTCATGTCTGATGGAAGAGAAAAGAAGAGAAAGACATGTGCCGATCGCACTTAGAGTGAGATGAGGACAGGGAGAAGGAGAAGAAAATTGTTAATAATAATATAATTGTGCTTGAAGAGAATTCATGAATTTAATAACATATTGAGTCTTACTTGAACATTAATTGTAAATATGAATACATTTACAAGATAAGGTTAGATAAAATTTAAGTAATTAATAAACCATGATTTTAAATTATGACCCTTTGACCTGTTGCTGGGAACATAAAATAAAGAATTGAATTAAGAAATACTTCCCAAAAAAAAAAAAATATCAAAATGGGTCCATAAACGACGGAGTTTCGCGGGATCAAACATTAAAAAAAAAACATGCGGTTACAAATTCAGTAATCTCCTCCGTTTTCTTGTCGGTTAAAAAATTCGTAAAACAGAAAAATTCCGATAAGTGATTTAATGCATTAAGATTTTTAACCACGTTCTAACAGATCTTGTAAATCTGCGCAAACCACCACACACATTAGAAACACACACACACCGCTCCCATAGAATAAGAGTGCGAAGACCTGGTCTATTCACACGACGCTATACCAGGTACACTCGTGTGCCTGGGCGCTTCTCACTACACGGAATGCCTGAGCCGAGGTCCTCGCCTTTAGAGGCAAGCATGCCGCTCCAGGCTCCGATTAACGCCCTGCGTGGCTCTCCTCGGCATTGTATCTCCCCCTGGGAGATGCCTGCTGTGGAGAAATCCTCTCAAGGAGTGCTTAATTGCAAGACTTGAGGACCAAGGTCTTCGCTTTCCCCAAAAAATCCAACGGCCATGAGCCTAGGTCCTTCCAAAAAAAATGCCTTATGCTACGGAAGAACAAAATGCCATTGTTGACATCCCCACCACACCAGTGACGTACGAGGTGACTATGAGCTAATTTTCAACTCTCGAATAAAACTTATCTCTCCGATAACTAATTACTCAAACAAAATTAAATGTCATTCACGATACAACAATCTACATATATGACGGCAAGCACTACTTTTATCAGTGTGATATAATATCAGACGATACCTATACAGTGTGGAAAGCCTTGGAGGGAAAGTACCTTAAATCTATAAAATAGCTCAATTTACTGAAAGTAAACATTTCTTTATTTTTAAAAAGAAACATTACAAAAGAAACACTACATTCACAGAATCCTCAAAAATGCTTACCCGAACCGGGCATCGAACCATGCAAAAAATAAAAAAAAAATAACACTCGCCATTTTATTTTACTAATCATGCAGTTGATGTTAACGATAATTTTTTCCTCAGAAACATACGGACTTAGAAAAGAAACCATGAAATCTTACATTTATTTTACTTTTACTCTCGAAGACTCTCAATCCTTACGAGAATCTTATTTTATTAAAATTGTTTAAAAAGACACATAAACTAATAATTGAAGAAAAATATTACCTAGCAAGAGGCTAATAATTTGACTAATAAATTCCACATCAAAAAGGGCAGATTATGATGTCCTTGTGACCTCCGTAATAAATGTTTTTAAACCTCCATCATTTACCTACTTACTAAGTTTTATACCATTCGCGCCAAAACTTTTCTCGATGATATTTGTGTCAGTGGTATGGTGAATTCGGATACCTTTCACTATATCACTGAAGGGCGAAATTGTAATCTTTGCAGTTTAAAATGTATACTTCTATTAAATTGAATTGCACTTGAGACGCAACTATTTTAATAATTAGGTAATATCACATAATACATATTATGAAATACTGGCAAAACAAAAACAAATCGATAAATATTATGTTAAAATTATGATGTTCGTTCGAATTTTAAAATTGCCTTAATACCCCGGGAAAAATACCCCGACGGGACGTGGATGGGACAGGGACGGGGCCTCTCTCGTACAAAACGCCAAGTGGACGTCCCGTCCGTGACTCCGTGACATTATGTCCATCATGATACATTTTGTATGAAACAATGTTTCTGCAGTCCCCGTCCACTTCCTGTCCGGGAGGATTTTTCCGTTACGTATGCGAGACCTTTTAAATGCTACACCGTAAACAAATTAAATGTTCCATTTTCGAACTTTCATTTTTAAAATACAGACATCGCGAGCAACAATAATAAAATAAAGGTTTGATTTGATTCGAGAGTAAAATAAATGTATGTTTTTGAGAGAAAAATTATCGTTAACATCGACTGCATCAGTTAGTAAAATAAAATGGCGAGTGTTAATTTTTGATTTTTTACACGGTTCGATTCCCGGTTCGAGTAAGCTATTTTGGGAATTCTGTGAATGCATTATGTTTCTTTTTAAAAATAAAGGAATGTTTCCTTTCAGTAAATTGAGCTACATTTAAGGTACCTTAAATCTTTATTTCCGCACTCTTTCTTTCCACACTGTATATTAAATAATTGGGGCATGAGGACAAGAATAATTATCAACGTCCCTGCTTACCCGTCGAGTGGTAATGGTGATTGCATTGATAGTGCAACTAAAAAAAGAGTTTCATTAAAATCAATAAAGCAACCTTAACTACTCAGTTTAATAACACGTTTTCTTCCGAAATTCAAAACAATTTGGTATCGGAATCCAACGTAAAGCCATTATTTTTTAAACTTGTTACTTCTATCTAGGCATTTGGAAACAATTTAGTCATTTAACTGCTTCAGTACACGAAGCAATTACAACTGGAAGAAATCGGAAATTATTTCAATTTTTCCGACAGACAAGCTGAGACGAAGGAGAGAGGGGAGTGAATAAATAAATCACAAAGTTTCTAAAACTTCGTTTTGAAGTCCTCCGTCAATAAAACAGCAATTTATACATTCTGAAGTCTTGTTAATAAATTATTTGGGAAAAGCTCCGCTGAGACTTAATTCGGATCATCAACTTAATCAATTGATTTCTAGCCCAGCAGTTATGAATTGGGTTTTGAGTCTCCAGAACGTTGGGTACTTTTTCACCCTTATTATGGAATACAGAGAGACAGCAAAAAATATTGCTACCGAAAACGGGTTCGATTTCTTATATTCATCAGATACATTCATCAAGCCTTTCTCCCACAGGAGTAGGCAGAGATCAGTTCTTGCTACGATCCTTATATAGTTATTTCGATTCATCTAATCTCATTAATGTCCTCATGTCCGTCGGTTTTCAAGCACACTTGACCCTTTTTAATAAACTTTTTAACCGACGTAAAAACGGAGGAGGTTACTCAATTCATACCCGTTTGTTTTGATTGCTTATAGTTTCAGGATATGAATTGGAATCTGTTTTGATTTTAGCTTTACTTTTAAATTGACTTTTAATGGAATAATATTAATAATTATTAAAAATATAACAGTGCCAATGGTATCCAGTATCCATATTAATAGATCTGACTTACAAAAATAAATAAATACTTAGTAGGTACGCTAAAAGTTCCCAGCCTAAACTGCGCGCTAAACTGTAACTAACTTTCAAAAATAATAGAAGATTAGGCCTCAGCTTAAACTAGCTAATCAGGTAACCCTGATGATAAAACCTAGAAAGCTAAAAGATAACCGACCACACCACGCAGGAACGCCAAGATTTAAGTTTTAATTAATTTCGTGTACAAAATTATAATTAAGGCGTCGCTGTTTTGAAGATGTCAGAAAATTTCAAGTCATTGTTCTAATTTCCTTTATAATTTGAATAATTTTGATAACATGGCATGATAATGTTGTAATTAAATTTGGTCTAGAACTCTGTTCTGAATGTACGCAGCTAAATGTCATTCCACTCCACGCCGCTGTAAATTTATTCAAGAATGGAAACATGATGAATGAAATAATATGATAAATATATATGGTAGGTACATGTTCTGTATAGTGAAATCATTGATTTAAGGATCGGGGATATTTATGTTCTCATTTTCGTGATTCGATTCGAAGTAGTTAAACTTAAAAAATTAGCAGAGCATCAGTGTGTCTATTTGTCAAGGTCGTTGATATGAATCAATATATTCTAAGCTACAAGATTTGTTTATAAGTTTTATAAAATGTTGTTAAGAGCTGTGGCCTTTGTATACAATAAATATAACAAAATACATATAAATATAACAAATCACAAGTTACGAATTGTAATTAGTTTTATTCATTTATAAATAAATTTACCAAAGACATGTTTTTCTTGGCATTACCTACCCATCCTTTTCCAAATTATAGAACCAGCAGTTTTGTCTTCAGATTTTGCAAAGTGCTTAATATTTTAAATAGTTAGTTGATTAATAATGCTGTTTGGTCTATTTGCCTATGTTTTTTGGGTTTTTTACCATTATTTTCTTTCCGCCATATCAAAAAAAAGTTTATGACACTTATGCTGGAGATGGTCTTAAAAACTTGTACGTGTAAATAGCTATCAAAAAACCTCTTAAACTATTTAGGTGCACTTAACCTATAAACCTGTATGTTACAATAACATGAAATATAGCGCCTATAAACATAATTTTATTACAGTCCTTCAGGACCCTAACAACAAGACCGAGAAACCAATTCAAGTTTTACGAATATTATGTAAGTAAGTATTTAATTAGCCAGATACTATTCAAAGGGCCAGCTTAATTTTTTCCGGCGAAATTACGAAACAAAGCCACTTCCGTGAAGGAGCTGAGCATTTACCGTGCATTTAGGAACGAAAATTGTTATTAATTCGCAATGAAAATAGAAAATGTATTCAGAGGAGAAACAGGAAATTGCTGAGCCCATGATAATTGCGAATGGAATAAAGGGAGACGCAACGAAATAATTTCGGAAAATTAACAAGCCCGATAATTGTGCCTACATATAAATTGGTATCGTAATGAATAACATCGTTACAGACTCGGAAGAATAAAGCTATTCTTTAAATCTGTTAGTGGACGGCCAGCTCTTTGAATTAGCATTCATTGTAACGCATTCCAATTACGTCTTCTTTGTTTTTGCATTTTACTTTTGTTTGTTTCCAATTGTAATTAAGGAAACCTGCTTTACAACCAGTTTTACAGCGATAAAAATAAAAACCTATAATTGAGACTATAATTTAGATTTATCTGCGAAATGCGGTTAAATATATTAAAAAAAAAATTGTTTGAACAATATTAAGTTAAAAGAAACTTATAATTACACTCTGAAAAAAGGAATAAGAACGAAAAAAACACGGTTTTAGTTTAATGCAAAATAACCAACATTTTTGTCAAATATTCTAGATGAGACTGCGAACTGCAAATTTGATTCCGCTCATTTCTTTGGTCCACTAGTTGCGCCATCTCACTGATTGCCTCTCGTTAACAGTGCAACGGATGCCGAGTCCTATTCTTCTTTTTGGCTTTGAATGTCAGTGACAAAGCACCTTTTTTTTTAAATAGATAATTATTTGTCACATTATTATAGATTTACTTACTGTTTTGCTGTTTTATATTTTATATTCAATATGCATTATTCATTTAAGATTAATTATAGCGATTTACTTACTTGTTTTTTTAGGCACAGTAAAACTAATAATAATTATGTGTCTTATAGAGTGACGGCGTATCACCACTTTTCATTTCAATTAGAATGCCTTCTTCATATTCACCTGCAATATTGGGACCACAAAGAGGACGGATGAAACTCGATTGCAATCAGATAACTAAGAAATACTTATCAAGTGTAAACATAATACCTGTCCCAGCAAAGCTAGCAGCTGTTCTGGTATGTAATGAGAAGAGCGAGCGTAAGGAGCATAGGAGATTAGGGCATGTTAGCGACTACGAGGCCGGTTCTAAAAAATAGATGGATTGTGTGAAAGATGATATTAATGACGAGGGAGTAGATGATTTGATGACGGCTGATTGAGTAGTATGAAATGATAAAACTAACTGCACCGATATCAAATTATCTCTGAACATGACAGGCGAAAAATGTATTAAATATCGTTTTTACTATAAAATGTGACAAAAGTCTGACGCATCCATATTGAATCACTCAATCCAAAATAGAAACAATGACATTAAAGGACAACCGCTCATGAAAAGATAATCAAATTACAGTTGGCTTAATCCTTTGAAATCTTCACCTCAATCCGCGAAGCGCATGAATATTTAACTGAACCGCATTACTGGGTAAAATATTTATATGAAATTCATCATGCGGTTTAAGCGAATCTCATTTGGAAAGGACTCTGTTAAACCAAAAATATTTTGTTTAACAGGAGTCAGAATGAGGAAAGTTTATTATTTCACGAATATTCTGTGTATGTTTGTTAAATGAAAGCTTATTGGATTAGAAATAATGTTTGTTTCAGTTCCTTTGTAAAATATATCTTTGATTATAATTTATGTAGCATTGAGTTCTTTTTGAATTTAATCTTTTAACATCAATTTGATTTAACATTGATAAATGTACATCACGCCTTTCTCCCGCAGGGTAGGTACTGATCACTTCACTTCTTTCCACTTCAATCATTTGGTTTGATTTCTAAAAATCTTGTGCAAAACCTTTTCTTAACAGATAACCATTTATTACTACACCATCAATAACAAGTTTTTCATCAATCAACGTCATTGAAAAATGCCTGCCTCAGGGTTCTATTTTTGCCCCATACCTACACTTTGGAAAGCATTTTTAAACTACCTTCTGACGAATAGACATATTGCAAAGTGCGTTCGAACATAACATAAACCCACAGGAGAGAAAGAAAACAAACTCCCAGAGTGGAAAATGAGTTCAAAGCGAGCCGCGTGCTTGGGCGAGAACACCCATTGGGATGGAAAGAGTTTCCACTGGAGTGAGCTGAAGGGAGCTTCGGAGGTACTACGGGTTCTCATTCGTGCATTTGCGATATCGAATATTCGTAAAGATTGTCTGTAGTAGTATCACTTTTATATTCATTTATTAATGTAAACAACAAAGTGTGTGTGTTTTTGCAATAAACATTCCAAAGTCTAAAAAAGCGACATCTTCTGCCGTGTGGTGACGGCAGAGTAGAATACAATTGTCACCACCCCAAATGTCTCCCGTGGGTGTCGTACAAGGCGACTAAGGATAAATCTGTGATGAGGAATGGGCAGCAGCGTTTCTCTTATACCATCTGGTAATGTACTGCGACTTTTGCGCTTGCCACCTATTACATGGGACCTAACATAATTGGCAAAACGTGGGTGCTAGTTCACCTCTGCCTACCCCTTCGGGGATATAGGCGTGATTTATGTATGTATGTATGTATCTTTTGATTGATTGTTTATATGCCAGTGTAAGGTTTGTTTAATTATGATGTGATATAATAGCATTATCAACATAAGCTTGCTTGATCACAGTGATTTCTATGGATGGAAGAATAAAGGCTGAATGGGCCATAATCCACAACGCTAGCCCAGTGCAGATCGGATGATATGACTGTAGATGCAGTCGGTACCAAACTGCATTACGCTCAATACAATGAAAATTACAAGTTCGAAAAATCTTCTATCATCTTGATTGGAGTTTCATATAATAAAAACGAGCCAACAGCCAATCTTAATGTCTTTCGAAAACTAATAGTAGCCGGCATGGCTTGGAGTTATATAGAAAAATTATATTTGCCCATTGACTAAGCGCTCTGTAATTTAACACTAAGTTTTGGTGGATAGATTTAGGACAGATTCGTGTCGGGGTTTGCGACAATGAAAATAATGTGTACGTAACTCGTAACTTCATTTGAAGAGCTGATGACGCAGTAACTTAACACACTAGTCTGCGTAAACTAAAACTTGCTGAGGTCGGTCATTGATGGGTTGGTATTGATTTTGCAGTATATTTGTTCGTCTAAAAAAATGTCGTATGCTATTTATTATTGGATTATTAAACAATTCAACATTTCGGTTCCAGAAAAAAATAGTATTCAATTATTATACTTTAATTTTTCAGCAAAATGTTTCTATAAATATAAGATCCAGTAATAAGCTTTCCTAATTAGTTTCCTACAATAAAAGTGCCTTATTAAGCTTAATTGGGCTAAGTAATTCAGTATCCTCAGAGAATTTTTGTTTTATTATCTTCTTAGAGAAACTCGCTAAAATGTTCTTGATGATCATTTTAATAGGCTATTATAGTCTATATAAGTAATATTGTTACTATGATAGTTACTATGGATGTGGTCGTCTGATAAAAAAATATTTTCATTTTTATTAAGTTTTTTAATAATAGAAGATCGAGCATAAATATTTTTTAATTAGTATTAAGATCTTGATTTAAATCTAAATTGTCATAATTACATAGGAACAGCGAAAATTTCCCAACACAAGTATCTTCTGATTACTTTATGGGAAGCCGCGGAAATTAATTGTATAAGGTTTCATTTTATTGTAGTATTTTTAATGAATCGAAAGGAGATTATAACAAGAGAAGGGATACAGCGTTTTGCGGTGCTTTAAAGCTGTTAGGTAATTGAAACGCGATTGAAGTATAACACTCAGGTAATCAATTTTTAATTGGCCGTTAATGCTGATGTTAGATTATGGTTGGCTATTAACAGCCTCGACTCGGGCACCCTCCATCCCCGAACGGCAATGGACTCATTTACTTAACGTTTCGTGTAATTTGCAAGTTGATCTATGGACACTGCAAACGATAACCGTGCCATGATTGGCGATATTCTTTTGGAACCTTCTAGTAATATCTGATAATCAGCGATATTCTTCTGTAAGCTTCTAGAAATATCAGAATTTCACATACATACAAGACATACATAAATCACGCTTATTTATTAAATAAGCGTGGAGGTGAATTAACACCCACGTTTCACCAATTATGGTAGCTCCTATGCAATAGGAGGCGAATTATGATATCAGAGGAATGCTACTCCCATTACTCATCGCTGTCTGTAGCCTTAGTTGCCTTATACGACACCTGCGTGAGAGATAGTGGGTGGTGACAATTGTATTCTGCCCTGTCGTCACTCTGCCGTTAGAATTTTACATATAAAAACTAATACTGTAGCGTTAGATTAGATGAGTCTAACACTATCGCGTATGGTTCAAACCCGAATGAATATTTTTTTGCAAATTATTTGTCATTTAAATTTTGTTTTTTTCCACATTTTTTCAAATAAATATTTAAAACTTACTTCGATCAATGTTCAGAAAACAGCCTCACTCGCCTTTTACGAGAGCCTTGGCCATTTCAGCATTTCATTCAGCCAGAACTGTGTCATCGACATCTTTATGTTCAACACTACCTGCCGCACTCAGAGACGTCAAATAACGATAATGATTACTTAATGTCAAAAAGTTACTATTCAAAACTAGTCCCTATCTGTGCCGGGTCTAAGGTCTAGATTTGAATGAAAATTTTTGCCATTAAATACTCATTAAAGTTAATTGACGTCTCTGAGTGCGGCAGTACAACCTCTTCCAGATCATAATGTGTCTTTATGTGACAAGATAAGAGTCCACATAGTCGAGTTGAAAATATTTAATAGACGTTTAAGGTGACTGGATTTTGAAAATAAAATAAGCGACAGCGATAGAGAAACACCAGTGGGGTTATTCTGTAAGCTAGATAGCCGTCTGTCTTACACCTTGCTATTATTCTCAATGAGTGAGAGTGACGGGTAGACTAAAGTAATAGCAATCTGCTTACAGAATAACTCCACCGAAAGAAGCCTGGGGCTTCTATCAGCCATAGCATTTCTGTTTGCTTTCCTTTTGAATCGATAAACAACAACAGCAAACAACATCAATCAATCAAATCATGAGTTTTCGAAAATTTTAGCACGTTGCCTAAGAATATTTATTTGCTTATCAATTTTATTGACCTCTTAAAATCATTGGTTAAGTTGTAAGACCCCGAATTTGTAAATTAATCAAGCCTATAATATCCCGAAAATTCATTATAGACAAAAATTACACATAGTACGTATATCGATGTAATAGGTATGACGATGTAACGTTTGAGTATTGGAGTTCAATATTTCAACCCATCGAGTAGACAAGTACGCCCTCAAAATGAGTTTGAAGCACCTTCGGAATCGCAAGTTTCATTCCAATTTTCAGCGAGCGATCCCCAATGAAAGTTGGTTCGTTCTCGGGATCCCAAGCAGACCGCAAATCATTACGCCGATTACCCAATGAGCCGAGGTCTATTTATAATCTGCTACACGAAATTCCTTTGGAACCAAAGGCTTTTTAATTTGTGAACTACCCTCCAATAACTTTCTCAATTATCGAGGGTAGTTCAGAAAACCTGTGAATGGAATAGACTAAGTAACTGGGCTCACTAGGAATGAGACAAAAAATAGTGTATGACTATATTCTACACGTCTTTATAATCTAAAGGATTAATAAATTAAACTATGCCATTATGACCTGGAAAAAGTTATTGCTAGATGTTGTATTCAACGCTGCTGCAAACCTTTCGTCATATAGTTTTCTCATATAACAATCACGGGAGTGACGGTGTCATTTATTTTCTGCTCTAGGTGCCTAGTCAAGTGCCAAACGATAATAATAATATTAACAATATTATAACCAATGCCATTTTGGCAACTACTATTTATTACATTTGACAGGACCGACGGTCGCTATATTATGGTGTTTTCTTAGTAATACATAAGTCAGTTTCATATATTTTTATTCTATTCGCTCAAATAGGTTGGCCGCTTTTCTAGGCATCCTGATATCATCAGATAGCAAATTGATTGATTGGCAGCAAGCGATTGACAGTTCAAAAAGGTTTGCTCATATTGTACAATATTTTTTTGTGAATTTTGCACGACTCCTGGGAATGTTTTCAAAATAATTTCCAACGTCAATTGACCATTAAGAACCTATAAAAGGCTCATTTTGGAAACGCTCCTGACTATAACCTTTAATCTTCACGTCAACCCTTTTCTCGTCTCCCTTTACCGTCGTCGATTTCCAATACCTTACGCCTGTTTCCCGCCCTCAGAATTGTAACTCACTTATTTTACACTCAAGAAAAAAATCCCTATTTTCTTTTTTCTTTATAACATGTGAGGCCAAGGTGATGTAATTTCGTAAGCCTTTTCAGTTTATATTACAATTTAAATATATTAGAGTTTTTTCTATCAAGAAATGCAGAGATGCGAATCTCTTCGCAAAACCAAGTCATCGACATATCCAAAAGAAATGCAAACTGCTTTTGAGCAACAAAGGGCCATATTGGGGCACAAAGGACAAACACTGGGATACGTAGCGTTGGTTGGCTCCCCACAAGACCTGGATCAAAGATCTGGGGAAAGTCCTGGAAAGTCGTTGGAAGCTAGCTATCAAGATGGAGTTCCTTAGACCTGACCAACAGTGGGCGTCTCTTGACTGAAATGGCAGTTGACGCAATAGGCAATGAATGGATACATACATACATACATAAATCACGCCTACATCCCCGAAGGGGTAGGCAGAGGTGAACTAGTACCCTCGTTTCGCCAGTTATGATGGGTCCCATGTAAAATAGGTGGCGAGCCTATTGCCATTTATCGGGTACAAAAGTCGCAGTAGGTACATTGCTAGGTGGTATAAGATGAACACTGCTACCCATTCCTCATGACTGATCATAGTCGCCTTGTACGACACCCACGGGAGAGATTTGGGGTAGTGACAATTGTATTCTACTCTGCCGTCACCACACGGCCGGGATGCACGGGATCACCACAATGAAGGGATGGACCGTGCTTTACTATTGATGGGCTGTGATTAATACAGGCAACACGCCAGGTTAGGTAAGGGTTTTAGAAGTCAAAATTTCCTCACTGTCTTTTGAACTGAGGTTCTGAAAACTTTAAAATGGATTGGAGAAATTTTACTGCTTTATCTGATCACTTTCGTATTGATTGTACATCACTGTGTGATATCGTCACTGTGTCCACTATGACTATTATTGCGTATGAAATTTAAATCTCAAAATTTGATAATTCCTTTCTTTCTGTTAAATCTATCGTTGAAAGAAGAAGTTCCCCAAACAAGGCTAAAAAGTGCTTGTCGTGCGAAAAAGTTTCCGCTAATATTTCGCGAATACGAGAAAAAAAGTTCATTACGAATTCACGGCCCAAAATACTCGACATTATCTGAAATAAAACAACTTTTACGGATAAGACTCGCGTATAATTTGGTGTTTGGCATATTAATTATTTAACCCGACGTTTCGATCACTTTACAGTGGCCGTGGTCACGGGGGGACTAAAGATGACAGGTGTCCTCACAATAAAGTAATAATTAACTACCGTCATAATATTTGATATTTTAGGTGTTCCGATTTACACAAACAGAGCTTACAGTATCATTGTTTTTTGCAGTATGAGGACGGTGTTGGGATTTAATTATTCTAATAATTGGGTCCCAAGCAGGTGGTATGTTCCAACCATTATCTCTATTGAAGTTTGGATGTTTCTTGATTTCAATAGCTTCACGTATCATTCTAGGTATATATCGTTTCTCTTTTGCTAGAATTTGCGGTTTATCAAATCTTAAATAATGGTTGGGTCCGTCTAAGGCAACGTCTATTTAAGATTTGATAAACCGCAAATTCTAGCAAAAGAGAAACGATATATACCTAGAATGATACGTGAAGCTATTGAAATCAAGAAACATCCAAACTTCAATAGAGATAATGGTTGGAACATACCACCTGCTTGGGACCCAATTATTAGAATAATTAAATCCCAACACCGTCCTCATACTGCCAAAAACAATGATACTGTAAGCTCTGTTTGTGTAAATCGGAACACCTAAAATATCAAATATTATGACGGTAGTTAATTATTACTTTATTGTGAGGACACCTGTCATCTTTAGTCCCCCCGTGACCACGGCCACTGTAAAGTGATCGAAACGTCGGGTTAAATAATTAATATGCCAAACACCAAATTATACGCGAGTCTTATCCGTAAAAGTTGTTTTATTTCAGATGTGTGGTGCTCGTGCAAATATAAGAAAACATTACTCGACATTAGCTAGAGTGCCCATAAGTTCGAAAGTTGGAAAGAAATATTAATTTCTCAAGAGAATCTTGCTGAGTTGGCAGAAAAGATAGCGTCTAACTGCCTTTAACGGCTCACCGTCAACAAGTAACAAGCTAGTGAAAATGTAACTCTATTTCGTTAGCAGCAATGAACAGATTGTAGTTTAGAATGGAACTCCCAAAGCCATAAAAAGCACAATCAGCCAAACGCAATTACGCAAGGAAACCGAACGCGAAGTGGATAACATTTTCGAATGTGAAAATAATAATGCTCAAAGGAGGCTAAGACTCTTTTGTGAAATCAAACGTCTTCGTCAAATTTAGTTCGTTAGCGTTTCTCTCGTTGTTTTGCGAAGTAATTTTTCTAACTTCAAATTGGCTGAAGGCAATAACGACATTATTACGCTACCCTACTTGTAAAACCGATTTTCAGACACATTTTTCAAGATTATGTAGTGGGCAAAATTTAAAGTGACTTTCTCTCGCATCGGTAGGCAGAAATCATTTCTTTTCACGATCGTAGTAAGTACTACGATCCTTACATACTTCTTTCGATAATGTCTGTTCCCAGGGAGTAAGATGATTATGAGAATGACTGTGATACAGGTAGGTTAGTGTTAATCTACTTACGAAGATGACCGTACAACCTAACAATTTTATTCGCAGTGTCGCTTTAGCATTTGAAATAAAAAAATGTATATTCAACATGGTCGCTATGTTGTATAAACATTTTTTCCATTTTGAATAAACATTTTTTATTTCAAATGCGAAAATAATATAAACGTTGTTGCTTTGTTGTGCCATTGAGATTCACGATAGCGTTTACAGTGTTATGCCATCAAACGCCCACCCAAACACAATCAACTTCAATTTCAAGTTCACACAAATTTTATTGTGTCCCCGAGGCAGTTTTATACTATCCGATCCGACGACGACGTCGTATAAATAAAGATTATTAGTAGAAATGAAAAACGTTAACTTACGTTACGTAATCCATCTAAAGATGGAAGAAAATGTAGCTAGTATTCGTTTAAAGATGGAAGATGTAGTATTTGTTTAAGCAAAATATATAATATGATGAACATCATCATCACTAGCCCTTGAAAGACCACATTGCTGGGCACAGGTCTTCACTGTGGATATATGAAGAATGGTGAATAGCCCAACAATGTTCCCCATCACCCGACAACCGCTGGCAGTCCAAGCAGCAGTCTACTACTCCCCAGATCCCAACGCAGGGTGGGCATTTCGTAGGCCCAAAAATGTCCTTCTAGATCCCGATGATCACACGCACTAAAAATATCTTTTTATTACACTGCACCCGGAGAATAAGAGTGCGAAGACCCGGTCTACACCAACATACCAGGTACACTCGTGTGTCTGGGCGCTTCTGACCCGCTGCATGGCACTCCTGAGGCACCCTCAGCCCTGCTGCTCCAAGCTCCGACTCGTAACGCCCTGTAATGCTGTCCGCGGCAGTACATCTCCCCCCGGGAGATGCCGTCCACCCATGGGGGATGCTTGCTGTGGATAAATCCTCTCAGAGAGTGCTCGACTGCAAGGCTTGAGGACAAGGTCTTCGCCTTCCCCAAACAACTCGGTAGATGCTGTAAAGGCTTGTCAGTCTTAGTTCCTTAAAAAGGTGAATAACCCACCACAATGGTCCAGTGCGGAATAGTGGGTACGAACTACTTCCGAAGTACTGATGTACTCGTAACAATACGTTAATGGTTGTCCCATAAAGTGGACGGCATTGCATTGCATTTGCGATTATTACTTAACTTACGCACGCAAAGAGCGCAATCGAGCTCCTCATTACTATACGTTCCTAGTAAAGATTATTATATTGTCCTTACAGCATCGTATGGTGTAAAACGCGAGCTTGGAGGATCTTTATAAACAATGAAAGTGGCAATGTATTCAGGACAACGTGACCCGTTGAAAAAAGTATTTCACCTCATCGCATTCGAGAGCTTTTTTATGCCCCTTTTATTTGTTCCCGGGCAAGGATTAGGGCTTATACGGGCGGGTCAACTTCGAATTGGTCCGCTCCGGGATACCTTCGTGGGGCAATGTTTATTTCGGCCGCAACAGACAGAAATTGATTTTATATGTTCCTTCGTGCTTCGGCTAGATTAAAACATTTGAATCCTAAAGTTAATTGACGCCTCTGAGTGCAGCAGTACTCAAAGACGTCAATTTACTTTAATGAGTACTTGAGCTAAAAAAAAAACACTTAACCATAGACCCGGCAAGAATAGCGACTACTTTCAAATTGTCACTTTTTGACATTAAGTACCTGCTCTTTAACGTTATTTGACATCTCTGAGTGCGGCAGATAGGGTTACCTAGTCAAAATGTTGTGCCCTGTGACGACGGAGGAGCAGAATACATTTAATTGTCACCACCCCAAATCTCATTCGCGGGTGTCGTACAAGGCGACTAACCCCTGAATACAGAAACGTTACTCAAAGTTTTAGTCCTGCTTAACATTTAACATACATATATAAATCACGCCTATATCCCCGAAGGGGTAGGCAGAGGTGAACTAGCACCCACGTTTCGCCAATTATGTTAGGTCCCATGTAATTGGTGGCGAGCCTGTTGCCATTTATCGGGCACAAAAGTCGCAGTACTATTGCTATGTGGTATAAGAGGGAAGCTGCTGCCCATTCCTCATCACTGATTTATCCTTAGTCGCCTTGTACGACACCCACGGGAGAGATTTGAGGTGGTGACAATTAAACGTCAATTTTGACAATAATTAACATTTAAGTATTGTCAAAATTGACGTTTTTCCATACAAATTCCGCAAGGTATTTTACACTGAACTATATAAGCAGCGCTCAAAATTAGAGTAGCGTTTCTGTATACGGGGGTAAAGGTAATATAATAAAGGTACTATTGGACAACAATGAGTACCTAATGGACAGTAGCGTTCTTATTATTCCACCTAGTATTAAAATATACTGGGATAATAATATACTGGCAAAAAAATTAAATAATTGGCGAAACGTGAGTGCTATTTTACATCTGGCTTCCTGCATTTTGGGATAAATAGGCGTGATATATAATAGGTTGGGAAAAATTTTCTTCGCATCTTTAAAGAAAATTCAAAACATTTTTTAATATAGTTTATTTACATTTAACTAAAGTATGTAGGTACCATTTTGTTCGATAACTTTTTGCCATCTTGTAGGTAGGGACATGATCCCATTGCTATAGAAATTTTGGGACTTCTGGTCAAAATACCGCGACAAGTGGTTTTGGCAGTCCTCTCGTGATGTTAACCTGACACTGCCTAAAGAATTCTGAAGAGACCGAAACAGGTGGAAATCTGAAGGTGCAAGGTCAGGACTATACGGCGGATGCATTAACACCTCCCAGCCAAACTCTCTTAATTTTTGCTGAGTGGCTAAAGATGTGTGAGGTCTAGCGTTATCATGATGAAAAACCACACCCCTTCTGTTGATTAATTCCGGCCGCTTTCTCTCAACTTCTTGCTTTAATCTCATCAGTTGTTCGCAGTAGAGTTCAGAATCGATGGTCCTGCCTGGTGGTAACAGCTCATAATGAATAATGCCCTTCCAATCCCACCACACACACAGCATCACCTTGTTGCGAGTTAACCCGGGTTTCGCCACAGTCTGTGAAGCCTGACCGGCCTTTGACCACGACCTTTTTCGCACGTTCTTGTCGTACGTGATCCACTTTTCATCACCAGTTATCAGCTTCTTCAAAAATGGTTCGGTTTCATTACGTCGTAATAAAGAATCACAAATGAGTACACGGTTCATTAGGTTTCTTTCAGTGAGCTCGTGAGGTACCCAAATGTCGAGCTTTTTTGTGTACCCAGTTATTTTTCAAATGCGCCAAAACTGTTTTGTGGTAAAATTTTAAAATGTATCGAATTTCTTCATTAGATTCACTCATCTTGGCAGTACGAAAAACAAATGAAAATCACACATTTTCCTAATTTGAATTTGGAATTATGTTCTTTAAAATTTAAACTTTCAATGATACCAAAACCAGCCAGATACAAATAGTATAGCCAAAGAGATTTTATTACAAGTTTATACATACTATAATGCGAAAAGACTTTTTCCCCAACCTAATATATGAGTGTACTTGCTTTGGCTAAGCCGTGTGGTGACGGCAGAGTAGAATACAATTGTCACCACCCCAAATCTCTCCCGTGGGTGTCGTACAAGGCGACTAAGGATAAATTTGCGATGAGGAATGGGCAGCAGCGTTCCTCTTATACCACCTAGCAATAGCAATGTACTGCGACATTTGTGCCCGATAAATGGCAATAGGCTCGCCACCTATTACATGGGACCTAACATAATTGGCGAGACGTGGGTGCTAGTTACCTCTGCCTACCCCTTCGGGGATATAGGCGTGATTTATGTATGTATGTGTACTTGCTTCGGCAGTACATATACTAAAATTGGAACGATACAGAGAAGATTACCATGGCCCCTGCGCAAGGATGACACGCAAGATCGTGAAGCGTTCCACATTTTTTGACTGGTGAATTGCCGCGAGGCAGATCCCAGACTTTCCCCTCTTACAGGGCTAGGAGGAACACCGGAGTGGTTTAGTGGGTAGTGCTGGTCGCTTCGTGCCTTGGCGAGTCCCACACACGCCAGTCGCCTAGCTAGCGGCTGGTATGGTGCTTCAAGGCATTCCACTCCGAAAAAATAAAAAAAAGGCGTGATATATGAGAAAAAACCGGGCGGCGAAGTGAGTGTTTGAGTGTTGACATGTTGGGAAGGGATCCCATAACCCTACACTTGGGTCACAAGTCCTGAACGCCGCCACTGACTTCCCCCTCTGCCACACTATGGACCCGGCACCCGCACGGTGAATCAATACTAAGAGCTTTCAACTCAGTCTGTGTATATGCGTTTTTACTAGTATTTTACACGTGTACGGACATGTTTATTGCTCTTTTAAGACTTAAGAGCCCTATTACATTTTGACTGTGAATTTTGCGTGAAATGGCCACTTTTGGCGTTCTTGATCTCAGAAACAAAAGTACATTGACAATTTTGACTTAGTGAATAGTGTAGAATAGATATTGGTATATTTCGTAGCGGTTTATAAAATGCGAGAAGGCCCTTGATTTCCTGGATAGAACTACTGATTTACGCAAATGAAATAAAAAGAGTTGTCTAATAGTTCGTGGCGGCCTCGGAATTTAAAAAAAACATTGATTTAATATAGAAAAAAATCTTATTCTAAACAAAAAAAAAACTTCGAAAATCTCCTTTCTACAATAATATTTATGAGCAAAATTTATACTAGAATAATTGTTACTTTATGAGAAATAAAGATTTTATAATTTAAAGCAAGAATTTATCATCCTATCTCAATAAATACGATAAACATAACTGCAAAATTACTACGAAATTCGATGCAGCGGCCGTCTGAGTATGAGAGGAGTACACATACATACATACATAAATCACGCCTATATCCCCGAAGGGGTAGGCAGAGGTGAACTAGCACCCACGTTTCGCCAGTTATGTTAGGTCCCATGTAATAGGTGGCGAGCCTATTGCCATTTATCGGGCACAAAAGTCGCAGTACATTGCTATTGCTAGGTGGTACAAGAGGAACGCTGCTGCCCATTCCTCATCGCTGATTTATCCTTAGTCGCCTTGTACGACACCCACGGGAGAGATTTGGGGTGGTGACAATTGTATTCTACTCTGCCGTCACCACACGGCAATGAGAGGAGTGAAATTTGTAATAGGGCTCTTAATAGCCATCAGTAAGATTGGCGGCCAAACCAGTGCTTACATTGTATAGCTACTAAATAAAAGAAGTCAGTTCATAAATTAAGACGTAAACTCTGGAAACTTAGTTAACTGTAAACTTGACGTCGAAACTAATAATTTTAAACTCACACCGCTCGCTTGCGCGATATTAAAAACTTTGCGCCGCTTTTCTTTTAAATTAAAGGGAACGCTTTTCGTATAAGCGAAGTCGGATTAAAGCGTACCTTGTTTGTAAAAGAACGAAGTCGCTATACAAGGTGTAACAGAAAGGCGCAGCAATATTTCAAAGGGGTTATTCAGGCCATCAAACTGAACAACTTTAACTGTAAGACCAACAACAAAATCCTAAAAAAAAAAAAAAACACTTCCCCATACAAACTGATGTCAGCTGGTTCTCGGTTTAGTATGGGGAAGCGATTGTTTTTTCTGAGATTTCGATTTAGGTCCCGTAGTGAAGGTTGTTCAGTTTGATGGCCTGAATAACCCCTTTAAATATTACTGCACCTCTCTGTTACACCTTGCATTTCCGTAACTAGTGGTCGCCCGCGGCTTCGCTCGCGTTAATGTCGGTTGTTATATATAGCCTTTCTCAATAAACGGATTATCCAACACAAAAATAATTTTTCAATTTGAACTAGTAGTTTCTGAGATTAGCGCGTTTAACCATACAAACAAACACTCTTCAGGTTTATACGTGACGGCAGAGTAGAATACAAATGTCACCACCCCACTCTGTCCCGCGGGGCTCGTACAAGTTACAACTAAGGGTAAAGACAGTGATGAGTAATGGGCAGCAGCAACTCTTATACCAGCTACCAATGTACTGCGATTTATTGACCTAGCCGAATTGGCGAAACGTGGGCGTCAGTTCACCTTTGCCTACCCCTCCGGGGATATAGGCGTGATTTATGTATGTATGTAAATTAATGCGATGTTACTGGCTCTCATAAGTCTGTAATGATGTTTCTTCTCTTCTTCTGCCTGCCCTGTTCCCAGTCTATCTGGGGTCGGCGCAGTATGTTTCCTCTTTTACATTCATATCGGTGAGACGTCATCAAGCCATCCAAGGTTCATATCATCCATCGCACCGCAAAGGTGCTAGTGATGAATGAATGTATAGAAAATAGACGGAACGGACCATGTCGAGAGACCGATGTTTAAGTATTATTATTATTATAGGTACCTTTTAAGTATGTTCGTTCTTTGAATCTGTCAAATTATTACGTCTGAACTAAGATCTCCATTTAAATTTTAAACCACAGTCTTTTTGCACAGCCTGACCTAGGCCCAATATATTCGGGTCAATGACCTTTGAAAGTCTCAATACCATTGCGTGAAGTATACCTACAGCCAATTGTGGCTTAGCCCCTAAGTAATTGCTGATCACGCTAGCAAGATAAGGCGAATATTCTGAGGGATTAACCTTACATTCTGTATGATGAATGTTTGCATAGGCCATAGCCACGTGGGTCTTACATTTTGAATTCTTTTGGAATATTACTGAGGAGTTCTATAGCGCAGGGGATTAACGCGCTCGGCCTGCGATTGCTGAACTGAGTAAGGCCGGTTATTGGATGGGTGACCAATAATGTAGTATCTCGAGTCCTGTGCCCCAGCAGTGGGAACATTAAAGGGCTGGTGGTGATGGTGATGATGATGATGATGACGAGAATATTAAAGCGTTTGACATTAAAAGGCTAGGATGAAGATTACCAGGTGATTTAAAGAATGCGAAAGCTTTGGTGCTTTGGTGTGTGCGTAGTCTTGCAATAAAGCTTTCTCCTGAGTCGTAAAAGGTAATTAAAAGGAGATTTCAGAAACTAATGAATGTAATGTTCTCTTAGGTAGGTATATTTGCACGAGCACTACACATTTGATATGAAACAACTTTTAGAATTAACTCTCGTACCTATATTTAAGTGTTTACAGCAGCCGTAGTCACGGGGAGACTTAAGATGACATCTTAACTGGCGTAGTCAGGGATGTCAATTAACTTTTATGAGTATACTTAACGTCAAAAACTCCTCGGAAACGGCTTGATCAATTTTAATGACATTTTTGTGTATATTTCGTAAATCCGAGAAAAGGTCGAAGGCTATTTTTTATACATACATAAATCACGTCTATATACCCGAAGGGGTGGGCAGAGACGAACTAGCACCCACATTTCGCCAATTAAGTTAGGTCCCATGTAATAGGTGGCGAGCCTATTGCCATTTATCGGGCACAAAAGTCGCAGTACATTGCTAGGTAGTATAAGAGGAACGCTGCTTCCCATTCCTCATCACTGATTTATCCTTAGTCGCCTTGTACGACACCCACGGGAGAGATTTGGGGTGGTGACAATTGTGTTCTACTCTACCGTCACCACACGGCACTACTATATTTTTTTCATCCCACCATCTCGGAAAAAGCGTTTTTGCTCTTCGATATCTGAGTGCAAAAGCCGTTTTTATCCTCTAGAGGTTAAAGTAAATTTGAATTTAGAACATCGTGTGCAATGAGTTTGTGAATTCAAAACATCATTATACATATTTATTTCTACCTCCATGGGCATGATAATTTCGGCACCATGCATGGTGCCGAAATTATCATGCAACCTATTTTAATTTGTTAAAAACTCAGACTCGGAACCTTCTTGGTGCACTTTTTTTGTAATTTGCTTTGCGCGCGCCATTTTCTTTTCACGTCATAAATTTGTTAAAACCTAGGAGTTCCGTGACGGTCAATCAGCTTGGCGTCAATCTTGCTTTAAACATTTTGATCGTCTACAACGCTTGCTGGATGCTTGAGTCAAGCATTTAAAAGCTTTTTAGGTCTGTTTGATTTGTTTACGCTAGCAACGGAACAAAAACATACAGAAAATCAACGTGCTTGACTCAAGCTGATTGACCGTCTCGGAACTCCATTAGGGACGGTAATTTTTATTAGGGACTCACAGGTGTGTCTGGATGAATGTTGCGGGTGTGGCTGCGTGGATGGGTGGCTGTTGGAGGTGTGTCTGGGTGAATGGGTGTTTTGAGGGTGTGTCTAGGTGAATGGGTGTTTTGTTGGTGTGTCTGGGTGAATGGGTTTTTGTGGGTGTGTTTGAATGGATGGGTGAGTATTGTGGGTGTTTCTGGGTGATTGGGTTTTTTTGGGTGTGATTAGGTGTTTGTGGGTGTTTCTGGGTGATTGAGTGTTTTGTGGGTGTTTCTGGGTAATTGAGTGTTTTTGGGTGTGATTGGGTGTTTTGTAGGTGTTTCTGGGTGAATGGGTGTTTTGTGGGTGTTTCTGGGTGAATGGGTGTTTTGTGGGTGTTTCTGGGTGAATGGGTGTTTCTGGGTGAATGAATGTTTTGTGTGTGTTTCTTGGTGAATGGGTGTTTTTTGGGTGTTTCTAGGTAAATGGGGGTTTTGTAGGTGTTTCTGGGTGAATGGGTGTTTTGTGGGTTTTTCTGGGTGAATGGGTGTTTTGTGGGTGTTTCTTGGCGAATGGGTGTTTTTTGGGTGTGTCTGAGTGGATGGGTGTAAATGTTGTGGGTGTTTCTGGGTGGGTGTTGAGAGTGTGTTTGGGTTAATGGGAGGGTGTTGTGGAAGTTTCTGGGTGAAAATAGAAACTGTTGTGATTGTATTTTTTTTTTGTATTTTGCAATTTCCTCGTTGGGGGGGATGAAAAGTTACGTGTTGCACTCGAGTGCAAAGATTTTTCTTCTTGTGCTCTTTTGATTCCCTCGCTATCGCTCAGGATTCTAATTTTTGAATCACTCGCTACGCTCGTGATTCAATTTTAGAATCCTTCGCTAGCTCGGGCATCAAAATTGAGCACGCGGTTAAAAAACAACTTTGCACTCACGTACAACAAATAACTATTATACCTCTAGGTGATAAGAGCAAAATAACGTTTACCGGAGCAACGAGTATTCCATGAAATAATGTGCCCAAACGCTGTGATTGAAACGGATACGCTGCCAAATCAAAACAAAACGATGTGTACAAACGCTGTATGGTTGAAACGGACGGATACGTTTTCAAATCAAAACCTCGCACCGACAAAGGCTTTCTAGTTAATTGAGTGCTTAATTAAAAACCTCAGAATAAAGCAACCGGCTCTCCCGATGGCTTTGCTCGCGGAACGCGTAATTTCTCGGCAAATATTTATGTTCGCATAAGTAAATTTTAGGCACCGCTAGGGACATATGCGTTATTTGTACACTTCAACCAAATTGCTTGTACACTCCATACGAAAAAGGCTCGCCTCTGCGAAAATTCGTGGCGAGATATGGGAAATATGAGTCTGCTTGCTATATTGCTAGGTGTTTAGTTGGCGAGTGCACGAAGCGTGCTATTCGACTTGGGTCGTGGTAGTAATAAGCGAGCCGAAAGTAAAGGTGTAAAACTTTTTCGATTTTAATTTTAACATTATATAAATGTTAGAAAAATTAGTACAAAGATTTTGGTGATTTGTGTCTTGGGTGGCCGAGCGTACAGGCACCTGCCCGGATAACAGCGGACGCAGGTTCGATTCCCGCCTCAAGACCATAATTTTTCGAAATTCTTTTTCTAGCCACCAAAATTTTTGTTGTAAAACTATCTTTCATTATACATATTGCATAGTCTCATCAACCTTATCTAAGAATATTTTATTGACTTTTTTTATTTTGCTTTAACTTTATGCCAAAAATACTGACCTTTACATAGAGAGGTGAAATAGCACCCACGATTTGCCAATTATGTTAGGTTCCATGTAATAATAGGTGACGAGCCTATGGCCATATATCGGGCGCATAAATCGCAGTACATTAATATTGGTAGGTGTTATGAGAGAAATGCTGCTGCCCATTCCTCATCACTGATTTATCCTTAGTCGCCTTGTACGACACCCACGGGAGAGATTTGGGGTGGTGACAATTGTATTCTACTCTGCCGTCTCGACACGGCAATAAAATACTGACTTTTTATATGCAAAATTGATATGTATCTATATACCTACCCACTACCTAGACTGTACGGGCACGGGGCATCGCCTCCATCTTGTTTCCACGATATCACTCAGTAATAAATCAGCAGCTATATTAGACGGTCGTTTCATTGATTCCCGACACTACACTGGCGACGAGGATTTTTTTTAATATACCTACGTGTGCTGCAGAAAAATGGCGTTCTTAGGGAATTTGCCTATTTTTGATCACAAAACAAGTGAATGGGCTATATTTAAAAGTCGCCTGTCACAGTTTTTAATAGTGAATTCCATTAAAGAAAATAAAAGTGCCATTCTCATCACCCATTTGTCGGATGAAGCATACCGTTTGGTGCGTAACTTGGCTTACCCGAAAGAAGTGGACGCACTGAAATACGAGGAGCTGATAGCATTACTCGATGTACACTTTAAAGCGAAGCAGTGTACTTTTGCAGACAAAGCAAAGTTTTTTGGGGCGTCGAAGAGCCCAGGTGAAAGTTTGGGGGATTGGGCGGCGCGACTTAGAGGTCTCGCTAGTTATTGTGACTTCGGCACCGCTCTGGAAACAAATCTAAGGGATCGTTTCGTCCTCGGCCTTGGCTCGGGTCCCGAGCGTGATAAGTTGTTCGAACAGAACCCATCAACGCTGACCTTCGCGCGTGCTTTGGAACTGGCGGAACAGGCAGTCTGTGCTAGAGAGGCCAAAGCTGTTGTCATAAAGGAGGAACCTGTTTTTCGGGCTCAAATGGAGAGGAAATCCTCGCAAGGAGGATATAGCGGAGGAACAAACTACCGGTCAGGTGCGGTGGCAGGAGACCGACGTAGCTGCGATCGGAGTTCCATTTGTGTGGTGTGCGGGATGAAAAATCATAATTATACAGAGTGTCGTTTTAAAAATTATAAGTGTAAAAAATGTGGAAAAAAAGGGCATTTAAAAAAAGTGTGTGGTGATCATTCGCGAGTGAACAGTATTTCTAACACGGAGGATAACGATAACTATGTTGAAGTAGGAGATGACACTGATTGTGACGAGTGTCGAATGTTTAACTTAAGGTATGTAAATTATAAGCCACTATACATTGATATCTATGTAAATAACAATCCCATAAGAATGGAATTAGATTCGGGATCTGGTACCTCTGTAATATCCGAGGAGTTATATAGAAATAGTTTTTCTAATTACAAATTATTAAATTGTAACATGAAATTGTGTTTATACGATGGACATAAGATCGCACCTTTAGGCTATTTTGAATGTAAAATAATGTACAATAATCGGTACAAAGTCCTAAAATTTTTTGTCATTCAATATGGAGGGCCCCCTCTTCTGGGCAGAGATTTTATGTTTGCATATAAATTAACATTGGCTCCAAAGATAAACAGCATTATAGTAAAAGATGAAATTACGGCTTTACTGGAAAATTACCCGGATCTATGGCATGAGGAGTTGGGAACCTTCAATAAATTTAAAGTACATTTAGTTTTAAAAGAAAATAGTGCTCCAAAATTTTTTAAGCCGCGCCCATTTCCATTCGCCCTTAAAGATAAGGTTGAGAAGGAATTAAACAGATTAGTTTCTATAGGAATATTGGTGCCTGTGAATTATTCGCAATACGCTACACCAATTGTGCCCGTACTGAAAGAGGACGGCAAGGTTCGAATCGCAGGAGATTTCTCTGTCACTCTCAATAAGGATTTAGTTGTTGATAAATATCCGTTGCCGCGAATCGAGGAAGTATTTGCTAGGTTAGGAGGGGGTGAACATTATAGTAAAATAGATTTAAAGAACGCTTACAACCAATTTTTGTTAAGTGAAGAGTCGCAAGAGCTTACTACAATAAATACGAGCAAAGGTTTATTCAAATACACCAGACTCGTGTACGGCTTGGCGAACGCCCCTTCAATATTCCAAAAGTCAATGGAAACCTTGTTGCTAGGTATCGACGGCGTTAGTTGTTGGTTGGATGACATCTGTATTACAGGCCCTGATAAATCATCACATTTACTTCGATTAAAAGAGGTATTACATCGTTTAAATGATGCAGGCTTACGACTCCAGAAGGAAAAATGTGAATTTTTTAAGGATAATGTAACATACTTAGGATACGTTATAAGCAAACATGGCTTACAGACATGTCCAAAAAAGGTTCAAGCAATACTGGATGCCCCACAACCAACTAACGTCACCGAGGTAAAACGTTTTTTAGGGGTCGTTAATTACTATAGAAACTTTTTACCTAACGCGTCATCCTTGTTGAGTCCTCTGAATGAATTATTGCGCGCCGGCGCCGAGTGGGAGTGGAGAGACCGGCAGCGGGAGGCGGTGCAGGCGGTGCGCCGCGAGCTAGCCTCCGAGCGCGTGCTCGCGCACTTCGACCCATCCGCGCAGCTCGTGCTGGCGGTGGACGCCGGGCCCGCCGGCCTGGGCGCCGTCCTGTCTCACCGGGACGGTTCGGGCGTCGAACGACCACTAGCCTACACGTCACGCTCACTTTCGGCTAGTGAAAGAAATTACAGCCAAATACAAAAAGAGGCTACGGCTATAATTTTCGGAATAAAAAAGTTTCATCAGTATTTATATGGTCGAAGTGAACCTTTTATTTTAAAAACCGACCATAGGCCACTGGTTTCTATTTTTAACAAAAATACTGGTATTTCTATGACCACCGCCTTACGATTACAAAGGTACGCAATAATACTTTCCGCTTATAACTATATAGTACAGTATACTTCGGGAAGTAACAATGTTGTAGCAGATTATTTTTCTCGGGCGCCGTTAGACTCGATCGATTGCGAAAGTGACAGAGAATATGATACTTACACGTCAATAAAGTTTTTAAATGCATTTTCTCAAGCGGTTTTAAACAAAGATATCCAGTCGGCCACGGAAAATGACAAAATATTACAAACGGTCATAAAATATATGAATCGTGGATGGCCTAAAAAAATTAAATGTGTCTCAGTTCAACCCTATTTTAAATGTAAAACGGATTTACAATTTGAAAATGGTTGTTTATTAAGAGGTCATAAGGTGGTAATTCCAGCATCTTTAAGAATACGCTTACTGAATGAACTTCATAATTCCCACCTAGGTGTCGTAAAAACTAAACGCACGCAATGTAACACAAAATGTAACGCACGAAGCAAAATGTGGTGGCCGGGCATTGACAAAGACATCGAGCGGCATGTGAGTGCGTGCGAAACGTGTGTCGGTCTGCGGGACGCACCGGCGCGCGCGCCCCCTGCGCCCTGGCCCCGCCCGCACGCACCCTGGCAGCGATTGCATATTGATTACATGGCCATTTCACAACGAGTTTACTTAATTATTGTTGACGCGTATAGTAAATGGGTCGAATGTTTACATATGTCGAATGGAACTACGACACAGGCATTAATTTCACAGTTAAAGCGAGTGTTTTCAACGTATGGTATCCCCAACTTGCTCGTGTCAGACAATGATCCTAAAATTAGCTCCATTGAATTTAAGGAATTTTGTTCTAGTAACGGAATAAAACACTTGACCTCACCAGTGTATCACCCGATCAGTAACGGTCAGGCTGAAAATTCAGTTAAAAATTGTAAAAAAATGTTAAAACACATTTTCAGCGAAAATGTACCACACAATTTAATTAACGAAAAATTACTGGAGTACTTGTTTAACTACAGAAACACTGTGCACTGTACAACTGGACAAACGCCGGCGAAGCTAATGTTCGGCCGCGAGCTGAGAACACGTTTAGATTTAATATTGCCCTCAGAACAAGAAGCGATGTGTACATTAGAAAAATCCATAATAAAAAAATGTAGACAATTTGAAGCCGGAGATATCGTTTGGATCCGGTGGTACGGCGCACGGAAAGAAACTTGGGTAAAGGGAAAAGTAGTTAGTAAAGTAGGGTGTAGAATGTATAAAATATTTAATCTTGAGTTTAATGAAGAGTGTATTCGTCATGTTGACCAGATAATGAGCTGCATCGATAATAATGTTGATAGTAGCGTAATGACACATAATACCGATTCTGTAAGTCCAGTGATTTCACAGCGACGTCCACTTTCTTCCTCATCCTTACCAACATCGGTTGAGACATTTTGCGAAGCGCCGCCGCCGTCACCGCCGCAGTCAATAGTATGTGGTGTTGAAGAAATTGATGAGGGAAATGGTAATAGTAGTTGTGAGGTCGCTGAGGCCCCAAATAAGGCTCACGAGCAAATGTCAAGCAGCGAAGCTAATGCAGCAGTTGCTATTCCGGCTACAAGTGGCAATGATGACGCTATTAGACGGCCATGGTCGAGCCGACTACGTCCGCGCCATAGAAAGTAGGATAAGTTAATTTTAGTTACAAAAATATATACTAATTACATTTTATTATTGTTACCAGGATTCAAAATTAAAGTGGAAGGATTGATATGTATCTATATACCTACCCACTACCTAGACTGTACGGGCACGGGGCATCGCCTCCATCTTGTTTCCACGATATCACTCAGTAATAAATCAGCAGCTATATTAGACGGTCGTTTCATTGATTCCCGACACTTCAAAAATATCCAATGTCATGTCGGATGACTATAATTTAGTAAGTCATTGAAAAACTGCAAAGTTTTATGTGAGTATTATAAGAATGGAGGCTGACAGAACGTGAAGTAGGTGGACAAAAAAATATCCTTATACATTGTTGATGAGTGTACAACTGTACATGTATCCCTGTCTGTTCTAACAATACAACTGTATGTTTAAGTTGCTTGTGGTGAATGTTATGAAATTCAATTATTTGGAAAAAATGCATTTTTACTTCCATAAATCAAGTCTGTTTAACCCTGAAGGATTAGACAGTGGTGTATTAACATTCAAGTTTTGCAGTGCGTTTAGTCCCAAGTAATATAGGCAAGCCGATTGCCATCCATAATTAGCCACTTAAATCGAAGTCTCTTAGGTGGTATAACAGAAACGCTGCTACTAATTCCTCATTACCCTTAGTCCCCTAGAGATTGGAGGGGTGACAGTTCTATTCTGCTCTGTCGTCACCACACGGTAAACTCCCAAATATAATCTAATCCTTCTCTAACGAACATCAATGAACACGGTTTTCACATTGCATCGTGTACCTTGTTGGATGATTTCATCCACTAGGTTGTTCACATTTTAATTACGTCTGTTTATCCCCCAGTCCAGCGGTAGGCATTCCTCATCATCCTTTTAACCTTTACCACCTTTAACGCCCCAGGAGAATTACATCTTATCTGTATTATGCGTGGGGAATATTGTTATTCAATCAGAGGACATATTGTCGAAGTTTTTCTGTCAAATTTATATGAAAAAATAATAAAATGATTTTTTCTGTTAGCGACTTTTATAAATACAATCTCCTGAAAGGATTTCTCAATGAAAAAGGCAGCCGAATAATAATGAGTATCTTGGTCCGCTATTCATTAACCAATACTCTCTTGTGGCTCCAATAAGATGGATAGCGGGGTATCCACTGCAAACTGGCATAGAGATGGGCCATCGATATTAATTCATCGATAACTTTGATAACTCGATTCGGATATAATTCGATTCTTTTTTTCATATCAAAAACCTAGATTTACCAAGTGTCGTATAAAATCGGTATAAAATTTAGCCTTCAAACTTTACTTTATAGTACAGGATTACAACATTGCATTCAATAATGCTCAAGGTTGAGATGTTGGCGTAGGTTTTACAGCTGAAAGCCTGTTTTATTGAGTCACCTTATCTTTTTTTTTGTTATACAGGAAGCCTTTTATCTCACCTGATGGTAAGTGACGAAAAGGGCTAAAGATGGAATTGAGCTTCACCTGGAACCCTCGACCACAGAGGGGCTGGCGATCTTATCACACATTGTCGGAACACAATAATGCTGTTAACATTATTATTATGGCGACAGATTTTTGATAAGATGGTGGTAGCTAGCAAGGCGACTTCAAAGAAGTCCCACCACCAATCAAATCTGTTGGCCAAAGGCCTTTACAGCATCTATTGGCACTCCCTGGTCTGACATCAAACCTAGAAAAACATAATTTGAAATATTAATTAACTTTTATCGATTGGCGTATTTAGGCAGTTAATTAAACAATTATTTATCCCGAGTTTATACTATATTCTCCATTAAGTGTTACCTACATATTTTCTACAAAACTAATTTCTGTAATCTCACATGTGCTTCAACTACCCTCCAATGACTCGCAGGAAGCGTGAAAGCTTGGGGAATTCGTTTAAAATACCACGAACTTAGCAAACGATTTTAATTTACTAACTTCGTGGACCTATCCGTTCCGATGCCGTGTAACTAGGGATGTGGTTAAACATCGATAACATGAACTTATTGACTTATATTCATGATCACCAGCCCTTTGATGTCCCAACTGCTGGGGCACTTCCCTATGGATGAAAGAATATAGGCCCTGTGCGGATTGGTGGGTGTTACACACAGAACGGCTTAACGTGCCTTTCAAAACACAGAGGATGAACGATATGAATAAAAAGGGACTGGCTGGCTCGATGAACGACATTAATGGAAGATGAATGAAACATACGGCTTCTACCCTAGATCAACTGGAAACAGGACAGGAAGAAGAAGATTATGGCTCTACGCCTAATATATCAGTGGAAAAGCACAAAACGCTAATGCAGTAATTGTAGATAAATATTGCGAATTACAAAACGTCGGACTACACCAGTTTGCAAAGAGGCAAATCATCCTTAATCCGCTCTATTAAGGCCCATATTTGAAGTAGAATGTTTCTGTATCCCTTAAACGAGGCAGTTGAAAGGCAATACCTCATGCACGCATTATACATACTTTATCAGTCTACTAATGGTTGATTGTCACGGAAGTTTATTGCTCAGCCCTGCTAAGGTTTTTTATGTTGAGTATAATTTAAAATAGTCGGAAATACCAAGCTTAAGTATAATAGATAATGTTATAGTCATCAAGAGCACCATTCTGGTGTAATGCATGATATAAATCAAATATAAGTTTATGCCGATGACTGACCGATATCATTGGATGAGGAAACATAGGTACTGCGCCGACTCAGAATTTGAATGATATTTACGAATATTTATCGCAATATTCTAAGTTATATTATTTTAATACTTGACAATAATATTCTTAATAGATTATAGTCCCATGACCACAATACTGTCAGTTCCTGCAACCCAAACCTCAATCTCAATAAAAAATTTTAGTGACCACATGAGCATTACACCAGTCATCGTCATCACCACCAGCCCTTTATGCCTTTACCATAGAGAAAGGGCTATATCCCACGACGCTGGGCCAGTGCGGATCGATGGGTTAACATGTTAAGTAGGTACCAAAACTGTGCCAATAATGAACTGTGCCAAAAAGTGCACTAAAAAGAGTATTGAGGTAATGTACCTATAGTTTGAATTATAAGCTAATTAATAAATGTAATGACTGGAGGGTACTGTGATGCTGATTGGGGTGGGGATATTAATGACAGAAAATGCACTTCTGATTGCACACTTTTGATATTTCATTGTCTTGTTGTATGGAGTTCGAAGAAGCAGGCTGCTGTTTCTTTGTCTGAGTGCGAAAAAATGACGTAAAATCCCGTGAGAGACACACCAGCCCGGCTAGTATGACCACTGATACACGATATGATAACATTAAAATAATCTTTAGTGAAATTTTTTAACAATAAAACATGACATTTACACCTGTCAATATAGTATTTGAGTTAAAAAATAGACTAATAGGTGCTGCTAGAAATTTGTCCTTTAAATATCGATACCGATACGATCACAACCCCAATCGAGCTCTTGAACGTTATGTACCATTGGGAATTTCCTAATCAATGGGAATATTGAAAGTCTTTTGATTTCACATCGCTAAATATTAATAAATGAGAGTACAAATAGTCGTACATTACATTGAAATCGAATGGTCTCCGACCAAACGAAAGAAATGAAGTTGAAATATCAAAATAAAATTACATTAGGTACTTCATTATACCTGACAGTTTTAACAAATATGGAATATTAGCTTTGACTTTGCTGCCCGAACAAGGATATGGGAAAAATATTACTTTTATTACAAAGCTCTAACTAAATAATTATGTTGTTAAAACTGTCAGGTATAATTAAGTACCTAATGTAATTTTATTTTGCTATTTCAACTTCATTTCTTTCGTTTGGTTTGGGTTTGGTCATGTGGAGGAAAATACATTTCACCACACCTCACATGTTTCAAGAGTTAGATATAAAAATTATAATTTTTATGTATCGATCTTTTATTAAGAAAACTGTATAAGTAACTCAAAAATATTTCGAAACAAACTTAATGCTAAAAATTAATAATATGATAATGTGTTCATTTTTAGCATTAAGACTTTATATTTAAAAGTGACACGTTTTTTGTTTGTGTCTGTTTTATAATTAAAGAAGACATAAATCACGCCTTTCTCTCCTAAGAGAAGAAGAGCGTGTTTTATGCATGTCTTGTGTGTGAGAGGTGTTTGAAAAGCCTAGCCCTGAATACAGAAACGTTACTCAAAGTTTGCGTCCTGCTTAACATTTACTATTACTTCTATACAAATTCTGGCAGATATTGTCGACTTAACTTTATAAGCAGTCCTGAAAATTTGAGTAGCGTTTCTGTATTCGGGTGTAAGCGAATTTGTGTCTGCTCGGTGTACCTCTGCCTAATCCTTCGGAGATATAGGCGTGATTTATGTATGTATATATATTTTTAGGCGAGATTGTGGCAATACACCCAGCATCTATACCAATATTATAAAGCTGAAGAGTTTGTTTGTATGGTTAAACGCGCTAATTTCAGGAACTACTGACTCAAATTGAAAATTTATTTTTGTGTTGGATAGTCCATTTATTGAAGAAGGCTATAGGCTATATTTTTTCGCTAGAGGGCGCTTGCCAAGTAAACATCTCTGCAAATTATCTCCTCATACAATATTTATTTTAAATTCATCCTTTTCACGTTTAGTAACTTTCTTTTAACGTAGTAGTTCATAGTGTTTACAGTTACCTGCATAAGTGTTATCCCAGTGAAAATACGTCCGCATCACAGGAAAATTGTCGTTTATTAGGCTCTTATGTACGATCAAAATAAACAGTTTAAAAGTGCCGTGCATGTTATGTGTCAGTGTAATTACCATCAACGTAGTTGCCGTAAGTGTTTGTGCTAAACTTTATGACTTGGTGCGCTTTTTATGAACACTGAACTTCTTATAACCTCAAATTTTTTGGTGACTCATTCTACAGCGTCTTATCTTAGTATTTCTCATCACTTGCATTGGTTTTATTCTTTTTTACTGACGCTTACTGCCATCTTGCGGTTACAACCCGAACTACCTGTCAACGTGCTGCATGCGCTCGATACGGCTTTTACTACTTGCAGTGCTTTAGCAACTGTGCTCGGGTGTGACGTTACCTACTGCGTTGGAGTATTTCCGAAAGAGGGCACTAATAGCATAAAACTTCATTTTGCTTGACAATTTTATTCTGAACAATCTGAAAATGGTTTGTGGTGCTTGTAAAAAACCAACAGCTAAAGGCAAAAATAATACAGATGATGGTACCAATACAATAACGTGCTCTAATTGCTCCACTATATACCACGTTCTCTGCTTGAATTTGTGCCGTGACGACATTAAGGCGTTTAGAACTAAACAGAGCCAATATGTTTGCCCATCATGTAAGCTCCAGACAAAAAAGGTTACTACCGACAACACCCCAATTAGGACTAGCAAAAGCCAAAAACCTGACCAGGACTCAGAAGGATGCGACTTTATGACATCCACCCGACACTTGGCGACCATGGAGGTTCCTGCGCAGACAGTGGTCGCGTTTACCAAGGCGCTCTCAGATCTTCAAAACGTTTTTCTTTCAATGAAAAATGAAATGCAGGATTTTACATCTTCTTTAAATTCTACCTCGGAAGATATTGTTTCATTCCGTCAAGAACTGGCTGACATGAAAAATCAACTTAAAGATTTGGACAGGTGCAAAGCAGAGGTAGCTAGTCTGCGTGCAGAGGTGTCTGAGCTCCGCCAAGAACTTGCTGCGAAGGAGCAGCGCCGCCTTCTTAAGGATGTAGAAATCACCGGTATCACAGAAAATAAAAATGAAAACCTACACCAAATAGTAAGTGTCATATCATCAACCCTGGGCGTAGATCTGGACCCTCGTGACGTGGACGACATCCGGCGTGTGGGGCCGCGCGGCAGCAGCGTAGCATTAGAGCGACCGCGACCAATCGTGGTCACAATGACTCGTCGCGCGCCCCGGGACCAACTGTTGCGCGCCGCGCGCACCCGTCGCGGACTTACTACTGACAAAATAAATCTTCCAGGTAACCCACGACGCCTATTCCTCAATGAGCATCTAACGAAGGCAAATAGAATTCTATTCAGCAGAGCTAGAAAGCTTGGGAATGAATTGCGTTTTAGATTCGTCTGGACTTCCAACGGCAATATATATATGCGTCGTTCAGAGACAAGCTCCGTCCTGCATGTATTTGCGGTGGAAGTTCTGGAGAAGCTTGAAATGCAGAATAGTCTCCCTAAAGCGAACCAAGATCCCCAAAACTGTTCCTAGCAAAATTATTTTAATTTTAAGTGTAACTTTTATTTTTTCTCGCCTTAGATTAGTGGTAAAAATTAAAAATAATTATAAAAATCCTTTCTTCAGTAATCATAACATCCAGCCAGAGTATGTATTGAACATAATGTATACTCGTGATAAATTTATAACTATGTGCTTTTTACGTGTTTGGATGGAAATACAAAATTTATATTTGAGTAAAGCTATAATGTGCTTAAAAATATATTCAATTAAGGTTTATTTTCAGTTGGTAAATAGTCGTCAATTCAATGGTTTCATTTATTTAATCTTATGCTTGAGCTGTTTTTTATATAATAATAGGATATTGCTTGTATATTACATACCTCAAAAATGTTATTTTAAGAGTGCTGCTCATGATAGTCATAGTTTCTTGACAAAATATGTAGTGAACTCGTATGTGAGAAAATATATAACTATGTGCTTATTTAAACTCAGTTTACGTATTTGGATGGTAATACCAATTTTAAATTTATGTAAAGTTGTGATGTTCTCAAATGTGTCTTCTTCTAGGGTTTTTTCTCGGCTGTTAACAAATTGTCAATTCAATGGTTTAATTTATTTAATCTCATATTATTATATGCCCTGTTTATTGCATAAATGTGACATACCTAAAAAATGTGTGGAACAATTCAATACAATTACATGTTTGTATTTTTTTGTTCTAATGAAATGGGACCATGCTCATCTTATGGTAATGCTGTCGGAGGTACTTATTGTGAAACACCGGCTTTGCCTCTGTGATCGTTTATCTGTTTTGAACTTGCCTTGCTTCTTGATGCTGATCAACGTATCGCACTGTTTACCGTTTTCAACGCAAAGAAATAATTATTGCTTAAATATCGAGATTTCAATTAATAGTAATATAACTTCGCCACTACAATATGGATAACGTCAATCTAGCTAATGACATTGATTCCATTCCTGATATTAAATGTTTTGAGATCGTTGATGCAGATACGTTTAACACTATAGTCACATCTTCCCACAATTTTAAAGTTCTGACAGTAAACATCAGAAGTATTTCTAAAAATTTTGATGCGTTTTTGGTTTCTCTCCGGCGTCTAAATGCTACTTTTGATGTCCTTATTTTAACAGAGTGTAGATTGAGTGACACAATCATGATTGAAGATATCCCGGGCTATAATCAATTTTCAACCAGAAATAACATTAATCAAAATGGTGGAGTGGTGGCCTACGTTAGATCCTTATTGGGACCAGTAGTGGTAACCGAGCCTGATTTTGGCGAAGCTTGTTGTCTGTCAATAAATATAGCGAACAAAATTACTATTTTAGGAATATATAGATCTCCTTCGTTTAAAAATTTGAATAACTATTTTAATTCATTAGATAAAATTCTTAAAACTCTGGAAAATAGGCACTGTATCATCGTAGCGGGTGACATAAACATAGATATTCTTTCCCCAGAGTCAAATGAATACCTATGTTTAAATTCAGAGCATGGGCTAGAGCCTGCTATCACAAAGCCAACTCGACTTAATGCTTGTTTGGACCACATTTTTATTAAAACAAAAGGTTCAGCTGTCGGTGTGGTATATGACTGTGACATTACAGACCACAGGTTAGCAGCACTGGGCCTTAACACTCTTTGGGTTGACTCTTACCAGAATGCCCACAAATTAAAAATAAAGACTGTAATAGATAATAGAGGTGTATGTGACATTCTGGCATCTGTTGACTGGTATCCCGTCACGTCCAAGGCTGATGTAGATGAATCTGTGGAGGTTTTCTTGGGGATAATGGGTAATGCCATGGAGCTTAATTCAAGGAAGGTTAAAATCAGCAGATCAAAATACATAATAAGACCCTGGATGACTCCTGGGTTGCTTAGGTGCTCACGACACAAAGATAAACTCCATGCAAAATCAAAACAAAATCCTAATAACGAAGTCATTAGTATTTCATATAGACGATACAGAAATTTTTATATAGATATTGTAAGGAAAGTAAGACTAGAATATGATAGGGAGCTATTACAAAGGAGCAGCAAAAATACCAAACAACTGTGGAAATCAACCAAAGATATCTGTTACAACAAAACCAGTCATCCTGTATTTAGATTTTGGTGGTTAGAAAAAGAACTCTAACCAACTCTCTAAATTCATTCGTTGCACCGAAAGCACGAAAATTGTTTGTCATATACTAAATTCGCATTAAATACTTGTAAATCTTATCTTGAGTTTAAATCAAAGCTCCATAGTGTTCACTACGAAACATAAATTGGCGACCGTGACAGGACACACTCCAAAAGTGTGGAATTTTCAAAATTTCCGAGAAGAAATCCGGTGTTGTTGCCGTTGGATATTGGAAGTTGAAGCAGTTAGATATTCAACGAGAAAACCACAAAGGAATTGCATACAGAAGTGCAATCGATTAATAACATCATCTAGATTGGAAAACTATAAATTTTGAGGACGAAATTGAAGGTCATCCTGGACAATAGCCGACCAGTGACGCAGCAAAAGCATCACATCGCAGCATATTTCCAGCAGATAAGTGCCTTGGTTTTTCCTTTCACCACCCAAAATCCTATTCCAAATCCCAGAATAGATTGTTATTTGTGTGATTTCTTTTTATTAGGCAAAACACTTTTTATAAATTATTTATTTTCTACCTACAAGTAAAAATATTTTCCAAAAGTAAACTAAAATTCTTCATTTTATTCAAAATTATTAAACTTTTATAGCCCCAAAGTTCGCAGTGGTTTATTCCATAAAAGTAAAGGCTATTTGCCGAATATTTTCAGTTTCGCTGCCGGGTGAGTGAGTAATCATCAAAATTGTTGCGCTGCCCGTTATCAGCTGTTCGACCGCCCGCCTGCCGTTAGCCGTAAGCCAGGGAGGAGCGTGAGAATAATTTTATTACTCTTATGGATTTATTGCTTTCTTGAGTGGTTGTCTAGTGATTTGTTTTTTTTTGTTATTAATAATTATTTAAAATGGATTTTCATAATTTAATAATTAAACGTAGTTCTGTAAAGGGTCAGATAACCAAATTTAAAAATTATTTGGATAAATTTACTGGACAGCCTACATTGTCGTCTATTGAGCTTGCTGAGATCACATTAAAGGTCAGCAGGTTTGAGGGATTATCTGCCAAGTTTGACGAGTTACAATGTCAAATAGAATTGCTTAATGCCGATAATTTGGACGCGGAATTGATGAGAGAGAGTGCATTGAGCAGGATTTTGTGCAGTACATTGCAAGGGCTAAAAATATTATTGAAGAGCAGACTAATATAAAACTAGTGCAACAAGAAATAAAAAGACGTGAGTCGGTATTCCAAGAAGCTCAATGCTCCCTCGATCATGATTTTAATGTTAAATTACCCCAAATTCAAATCGCGAAATTTGATGGTTCCTTCTTTAGATGGCTTGAGTTTCGTGATACTTTTACCAACTTAATTCACAATAATGAACGCATTCCAGCAATTCAAAAGTTCCATTATTTGAGTTCGTATCTCGAAGGCGACGCCGCTCGTGTCATTTCTAATATTGAATTATCGTCTTGCAATTATAACAATGCTTGGCAATTGCTATACGACCGCTACAATAACAAAAGACTGCTAATAAACCACCATTTAAAATCGTTGTTCAATGTTCAACAAGTAAACAGAGACACAGCTAGTTCACTAAGATATATAGTTGATCATATCACAAAAAACCTACGTGCCCTAGCCAGCTTGGGCCAACCCACTGACTATTGGGACACTTTAATTATTTTTATGGTCACCTCTAAACTCGACAATATTACCCTTACGAAATGGGAAGAACAAAGAAATGGTTTAGGTGACATACCAACATTGCAACAATTTAAATCATTTTTAATCGATAGAGCTTATATATTAGAGACCACACATAATAATAAAAACGACAATCATTCAAAATCGCCACCAAACACGTTTCATCAAAATAATCATTCAAAATATTCACATAATAATAATTTAACTTATAACAATCAGTACAATAATAATAGACGCAATTTTAATCCTAATAATAATAATAATAAATCTTTTACTGTTACTACTCAAAATAATAAATGTGCCATTAACTTATGTATAATTTGCAGCCAAGATCATAAAATTTATGACTGCCCTTCCTTTAAAAATAAATCCATTATGGATCGGTTGGATGAGGTGTCCAAATACAAATTATGTGTAAATTGTTTGAGACAGGGTCACCCAGTAAGCCAATGTCGCATGGGTCCTTGTAAAATTTGTAAAGAGCGTCACAATTCTTTATTGCACCAAAGTGTTGCTAAATGTAATCCGGAAAATTCAGAATCCATTGTAAACTTTTGTTTGAACAGTAAACAAATACTTTTGTCAACTGCTTTGATAAGTATTCAAAATCCACAGACTAAAAATGTAATGCGTGTGCGGGCATTATTAGACTCAGGTAGTCAGTCCTCGTTTATAACCACACGTATCAAGGATGAGTTATCATTGGAATCGAGTCCTATTGTTATCAACATAGTTGGCATAGGATGTACTGAAAATAGCAAAATAAAAGAAAGTTGTTTTATTCAAATTCAGTCCCTAAATAGTAGCTTTCAGTCTAAATTAAACTGTTTATTACTTGAAAATATAACTGGTAACTTACCTGCGTTTCCTGTGAACAGGGATTCTTTACAGTTGCCAGCAGACATAGTGCTAGCTGATCCCGCATTCGATAAGCCAGGGCCCATAGATTTGTTGATTGGGGCTGACCTGTTCTGGGATATTATTCAACCCAAGCAGCTAAACTTGGGGCCAAATCAGCCTAAATTACATGACTCTGAGTTCGGCTGGTTAATCAACGGTCCAGTTAATTTTTATAATAATTTTAGTTGTAGTAATATAAAGGTGCAGACAGATTATTCAAAACAGTCTGAAATTGATAATAATCTTGCCAAATTTTGGGAGTTAGAAGAAAGTTCTCAAAAGACGGAATTAAGCAGTGAGAGTAAAGAAGAAAGAGAGTGTGAAAATCAATCTCAATCAAATTTAACTCGCACTGCTCGCCTAGATGGGGGCAGATTTTGTGTGAGACTGCCACTACGTGACTCATCGGATTGTTTAGGTTATTCTTATTCGTTGCCTAGAAAACGGCTTATTAGTCTATGTACGCTTCCCTTTGAAATACTTAAACTATCAAAAAATTCTTTATTAAAATGTATTTCATCATATTTACTTAATTTTTCTTAAGATTTATTTACCTACATTCCATTTAAGTCAGATATAACTGAGGCAATTGTGTTTAGTTAGTTACATAGTTATATTTAGTTAAATTCAATATTTTGGCGATATCGCTGTCTACCGAGAAAACTTTAGACAATCTAAATTGTTTTTGAGCATTTTCATTAAAGTCAATCAACACCTTTACATCAAGTACTGTACATTGATTACTTTTCCGTGATCCAATCTTGTTATGGTAATAAGTTTATTTAGAATAATCTTTAATATTTATTTCATTACATGCTTTATCTTACATAATAAAGGAAAATAAACTTTATCTTACTTAAAAGGAAAAATGAACTAATTTATATTTTAAAATCTTTCTTTGTAATTTGTAATAATGTTTCTAACCAAATAGGTTATAAGGCGAGAAGTTAACAAATATTTATTTATAAAGAATGTCTTGTCTAAAGAGGCGTTTGTAATGACTTTGCATAGTTTTTTTTTATGCACGGCGCGGTAAGCCGGCCGAGATATTTTCGGATAATGGACGTAACTTTGTAGGAGCTTCCAAAGACTTTCAAAAATTCTTTAATGATAATAATACGGCATTTAGTGAATTTGCTGCTCAGGAAGGCATTAAATTTATTTTCACTCCATCTTATGCTCCTCATTTTGGCGGTATATGGGAGGCTGGCGTGAAATCAGCCAAATTTCATGTCAGACGAGTGATGGGCAATTCTCACCTCACTTTTGAGGAAATCACAACTCTTTTCGCACAAGTAGAATCTATTCTAAACAGCCGTCCCCTCTGTCCATTATCCCCATCCCCTGACGATTTTCTCTTCCTATCCCCAGGGCACTTTCTTGTTGGCAGGCCACTGAATGCGCTACCTTTACCTGCTGTCCGAGAGAACATTACAAGCTTGAATCGATATGCTCGTCTGCAACAGATTCTACAACATGTCTGGCACAGATGGCAAGGAGAATACATCTCCGAATTACAGCTGCGGACTAAATGGAAACAAGACCAAACCAAATTAGCAGTCGGGGACTTAGTTCTGCTAGCTGAAGATTCCCTCCCTCCTCTGTGTTGGCGTACTGGGAGAGTAACAAGACTGTATCCGGGTCAGGATGGAATTTCACGTGTTGCTGACGTCAAGACGTCGACGGGTTGTTATCGACGTCCTCTGGTTCGTCTCTGCCCTTTGTTACCAGATGAATATTAGAAGAGCGAAAATATGAAAAGAAAATGGAAGTGGAAGAATGGGAGTCTTCCACGGGAGGGAGACTATGTTGCGGCCTACTTTAGAAACTATCAGGCAAAAGGGCCACAAGTGCAACTTTGCCTCGAAGAATCATCAAGGCGAGACTCTCTTGTGTGCCGTTCAACGGCTGTACCCCTACCCCCCAACAATCACTCTAAATTCATTCGTTGCACCGAAAGCACGAAAATTGTTTGTCATATACTAAATTCGCATTAAATACTTGTAAATCATTATCTTGAGTTTAAATCAAAGCTCCATAGTGTTCACTACGAGACATAAATTGGCTTGACATAAAGAGTTCTTCAACTAACTTTCTAACCACCAAAATCTTTGTACTAATTTTTCTAACATTTATATAATGTTAAAATTAAAATCGAATACATCCTGTATTTGATAAACTACTTACCATTACAAACGATCCCAAAATATCGCTTAATGAATGCAATACTTTCTTTTCTTCTGTAGGTCTCAACTTAGCCAATGATATCCTTTTGAAAGCGAATGAAACTGAGGATGACTTAGCCTGTCAAGTCGACTTGTCTAATTCTCCGGCGCACTCTTTTTTTATGGAACCTACGGATCAAAGGGAAGTATCAGACCTAATCAACACACTGAAAACGAATAGCGCACCTGGTATAGATGGTATCAACACATCCCTGGTAAAATCTGCTAAAGAATTAATATGTGAACCCTTGGCACACATCTATAACCTTAGCCTGGAAACGGGTCGCTCTCCTGAGGCGTGGAAAATTGCTTCTGTAACCCCTATACACAAAGATGGATCTGAAAGCATTCCGGGTAATTATAGACCGATCTCGTTGCTCTCAGTGTTCTCCAAGATTTTGGAGAAAATAGTCAATAAACGACTAATCAAGTTTATGGAGGCGAATGGGTTACTGGCTTCACGTCAATTTGGATTTAGACACGGAAAATCTACGGAAGAAGCTGTTTCCCTGTTAGTCGACCTAATTTCTGGTACTCTTGATAGGGGTCTTAACTGCCTAGGAGTGTTTTTAGATCTTGCCAAGGCTTTCGATACAATCTCGTCCAAAATACTACTAAGAAAGCTTGAAAAATACGGAGTAAGAGGTCTTGCGCTTGAGTGGTTCAAAAGCTATCTTTCTGACAGACGTCAACTAACCAAGGTTGGAGGTCATAAAAGTGATCTTCATTCGATAAAATTTGGTGTACCGCAGGGGAGTATTCTTGGCCCCACATTATTCATTGTATACATGAATGATATACACGATTTGGTTTTGGAAAATGCTGAAGTGATTTGTTACGCAGATGACACAGTAATCCTATTCAAAGGAAATTCTTGGTCTGACACTGTACAAGCCGCTGAATTTGGGATGTTTCACGTACATAATTGGCTAAATAAAAACCTGCTTACTCTTAACTACGCGAAGACCAAATTTATCTGTTTCCATAAAACGGCAATTTCCAACCCAATTGACGTTAGTCAAATTAAAATTCATAGTTGTGATATCATCTCCTCGAACATCTGCAGCTGTAATCTCGTTGACCGTACTGACTCATTAAAATATCTCGGAATAATAGTCGACGAGCATCTTAACTTTAAATGTCATATCCAGAAGCTGGCAAAGCGAATTAGAAAGGTATCTGGTATATTTAGGAAACTAAGGAATGTGGCCGACGATAAGTTACTTGTTGTAATCTATAAGGCTCTCTGTCAATCCTTAATTGGCTATTGCATCTCAGTGTGGGGTGCCGCTGCTAAGACGTCACTTTTGGTTGCGGAACGTGCCAACCGATCGGTATTAAAAATAATGTTTAAGCTACCCTACCGATACCCGACTGTTAATCTTTATAATAGAGCACAAGTTTTGTCAGTTCGTCAATTATTTATACTAAAAATATCACTCATTGCCCATAAACGTTTAATGTCTTCCGATTACTACGAGTCGCTCCTAAAAAAAAAGAGTATTTAGATTACCGACCCCGACTATAAACTCGGCATTTGCTGGAAGATTTGGCGACTTTATCCAAGCGCGAGTCTACAACGCGGTTGTGCGGTTTTGCAGTGTGGTACCTTGTTCTGTCTACAGAGCAAAAAATATTCTGACAACCTGGCTATTATCACTGGATTATGCCTCCACGGAAGATATACTAAGTCTGTATTAGTGTTTATGTTTGATTAGTTTCATGTTTAGTATCATTTATCTATTAGTTTGTTAGAGGTTTCAATTGTTATTATTTGTTTATTTTCTTTTAAATAAATTTAAAAGTATCCGATGCAGTACATTAAACAATGTATATGGTTCGCCAAGATACAGGCTTAGCCTAGTTTGGGGACCTCTGTCTAAATTTAACATTAGTACATTTTGTGATTGCACTGTTTTGTTAACTCTTCATGAATGTATGTTTGTTTGTTTTTTTAAATAAATTATTATTATTATTATTATATAATAACCGACATTACCGCGAGCGAAGCCGCGGGCGACCACTAGTCGTACATAAAACCCATCACTTCATTGACATCTTCGCTTTCCCTTGTTACAGATAACATGTGACGTGCAACAAGATGGCGTCACTGCACATCGCGTGGCGTCTGCACAGCCTAGAGAGCTTGCTCCTGAAGGTGGACACCAAAACCTGAGCCATGCACCGCAAACACTTAAGTTAAAATGGAGTTCTCCTCTATTTTACCTACTAATGTAAGTAATAAATATTTTTACACTTACACCTATCACTGTAGATTTTAGCGGGGGCAGGGGATGCGGGGAGGAGGGTAAACTCGGCCCTCCCCGCATCACCCACCCCCGCCAACATCTAGAGCGCCCCGTCCCCGCCACCGTCTCATACCACAGGAAGGTCGCGCACGATCTTGTCGGAATATAGTGTTTCGCCCATCGGAATGAAAATCCAGAGGTCCCCAAGGGGCACGAATTTGTACTCGGTTTGGTAAGTGGTAGGAATCTTTCAAGTCCGCCTGGCTAGCTACCACCATCTTATCAAAATCTATCGCCATAATAATAATGTTAACAGCATATTGTGTTCCGACAATGTGTGATAAGATAGCCAGTCCCTCTGTGGTTAATTACAGGCGAAGCTGGATTCCGTCTTTGGCCCTTATTGCCACTTACCATCAAGTGGCATGAAGGGCAAGAGCTTTCCTGTCTAGCAAAAAAAAATGACTGCTTTTCTACTTATGAAGTCCCCTTCATAAGTAGAAAAGTAGTAAATTTTTGCTAAAAGCTGGGATAATGCTTCAAACTTAAGTTACATGTAATCGAAATAACGCGCCCAGAAAACTACTAATGCTAACATAATCATATAAATACTATGGTGATATTAGTATTTGGTTAGGTCCCATGTTAGGTCCCAATTTATCGGATACGGAAATCGCAATACAATGCCTGGTGGCTTAAGAGGAACGTTGCTGCCCATTACTCATTGCTGTTAGTCCTTAGTCGCCATGTATGATACCCTGGACAGATTTGGGGTGATGGCAATAATAATTGTATTCTGCTCCGCCGTCACCACTCAGTACTTTTAGCTAGGCACTAAACACATGCTAACGAAGCCTCTCAAAGTAATTTGTTGTTCTATTCATAAATACATACTTCAATAATCTATACTAATATTATAAAGCTGAAGAGTTTGTTTGGTTGGTTAAACGCGCTAATCTCAGAAACTACTGGTTCAAGTCGAAAAATCCTTTTTGCGTTGGGTATTCCATTTATCGAGGAAGGCTAAAGGCTATATAACGACCCACATTAACACGAGCGAAACCGCGGGCAACCACTATACCACATAAATGTAGATGTGAGCTATTGGGGTCAATTTATGCATATGACAGTCTCTGTGATAAACGCGATTGTCCAGCGTTCAAATGCACTTACGTCCGACGCCCTGGTGTTATTGCGTCCGTATATTCTGGTGCAAGACTATTGTAGATTAGAATTAAATTCTGAACCAGCCCTTTGTTGATGGTAATCTGTTAGAAGAGTGGACGCTGACTAAATCAACGATGTATTACACTATAGCCGTGAAGTGAGCAGAATCCAATTGTCACCTCCCCTTTGTCTCCCACAAGTGTTCTACCGACTGAGGGGTCACCAGAATGTCTTGCAGCGTTTCTTTTTAGTAGCATCATGAACCCGGATGCGAGTCACGAGCTCAGTTATGGCAATTATGTCTCTATTACGTGGGTATTTAGGGCTTTTCGAGATCTATGCGAAATCTGCTTTACGAAATCATGTATAGATTATTACTGACCATTTAGTCTCTTCTTCTCACTGCCCTGTTTCCAGTATATCTGGGGTCGGTCAGTATGTTTGCTCTTCCATTCATATCGGCCAGACGACATCATACCATTCACTCCCTTTTGATTCATATCATTCATCACACCGTAAAGGAGCTAGTTATGAATGAATGTATAGAAAACAGATGGAACAGATCATGTCGAGAGACTGATGAACGGAGATAGTAATTGGCATGACAATATTCCAATCCAACTGCTCAAGGTTTTGGCTTAAGTTTTACAGCCGGTCGCCTGTCTGACAACAACCCTCTTACTGATTAATAAGTACTTTCATCTAATAAACTAACAAGAAATGGTTACATTTTTGTTTATATGCTGTTGAGCTGGTAGCGAGAGGTAGACCAGTTAAGTCCTTGAACCGTCTAAAGCTTTCATACGTTCGTATGTACCTACATTTGTGTCAAAATCAAGCGCTACTCCTGACTCTCTCTGCATCACTATAGACCCGGCACCGGTACGGTGAATCCACGGAATGCTGAGTTTTCGTCTCTTCAGACCTTCGCCATAAATATAGAATCCAAAACACGCTTTGTGACGCGAGAGATAAATGCCTTAAGCATTTTGCCTCATAATGCCTACTCCGTAACTCTGTAGTCATTAGAGTAATTAAGCGAAAGCCTGGCAGTAATCAGTCACGACATTAATACATGACGTGTCTAATTGAGCTTATAAAGCAAGATACCTGCGGCGAAGGAGAAGAAAAAGTAGGCAATTACAAAGAAAATTGTGATCAGAAAAAGTTTTTCTAATCACAATTGTCTTTAATCTGGTAAAATTACAATTTTCATTGTAAGTAATAAGTTTTCTAACATTTATAATTATTATAATGTTCAAATTAAAATCTAATCTAATCACAATAATTGTCTTTGAAAGAAGTTTTCTAACTTTTTTATTATAATGCTCAAATAAAAATCAAAAATAATTAGGTAGACAATGTTTACCGGTAGATTTCAATATTCTATCTATATTATGTTTATACAATAAAATTATGTACAGATACACGATAGAATTAAAAAAAATGCTGTCGTTTTATTATTAGTCGTAAATTTTCTTTCGTTTATTTATTCATAAATCAGTCTCTAAACACAGTTTTATCCCAAATACTCATTTATTTCTGTTTCTGTCAAACTGTGACCATACGCTGTACAGAGTAAAACGTTAGCTAGTTTAAAGTTTAAGCAGTGTTTTTAAACTGTTTTTTTTAAAGTAGGTAGCGAACTTTATGAGGGTTGTGAAGTTGAAGTTTGTGAAGTGAGAGACTTCACAAACTTCAGAACCCCTATAAAGTTCGCTTTTTTCGATCTGGCTTTTTCTTCCTATACCACTTCTATATTATTTGGGGTAGGTAAAGTGTGTATTAAGTACAAAATTATTGTCCTAGAATATTGGCTAGAATATTAACTGACAGGAGGAGCTCGCTAGCGCAGTGGCATAGCGCGCTTGGTCTGGGATTACGTACCCTAAGCAATGTTCGCTGAGGCCAGTCCTTAGATGGGTCACCAAAAATTTATTACCTTGAGTTCCTTGGAAGGCACGTAAAGCCATTGGTCCCGGCTGCATCTGCAGTCGTCAATTAATACCCACCACCAGCACTGGGCCAGCGTGGTGGGTTAAGGCCCATTCCCCTATATTCTTCCATCCATGGGAAGGCCTGTGCCCCAGCAGTGGGAACATTAAAGGGCTGGTAGTGATGATGATGATGACGATGAGAATATTGAAGCGTTTCAATTCTTCCCAACAGGTGGCGCTGGAAGTCAACGAGACGATAGTGGAATTTGACGACGCCGATGACCCTGATGCTGTGACCCTTCTATCGATATTGCTTGTTGGTAAGTTGCTATTTAACTTTCTAACTCGAAAAAAAAACTGTTTTTCAAACTCAACTAATAACGGATTTATACTTAATTATTATGACCCATTCTCCCTATATTCTTCCATCCATAGGGAAGGCCTGTGGCCCAGCATTGGGGACATTAAAGGGCTGGTGATGATGATGACGACTTAATACTGAAAATTGAAACCCGTTGATCTTGTTATTTTTATTTAGTTTGCATTTTGCAAAGCTAGATTCAATATCGCTACCATCTCTCCGTGGGTGTCGTACAAGGCGACTAAGGGTGAAGACAGCGATGAGTAATGGGCAGCAGTTCCTCTGATACTACATAGCAATACACTGCGATTTATGTGCCCTGTAGATGGCAATAGGCTCATTATCATGGACATGGGACCTAAATTAGTTGGCGAAAAGTGGATGTTAGTTCACCTTTGCGTACCGCATCGGTGAAATAGGCGTTTTATATACTCTTTATTGCACTTGAAAAATACATAATAACTTATAGTTTGAGTTTACAGTTTGCAAGGGCGGATGTTATGTATGATGTTATGATTTAAGGAATGAGTACGTAAGAGGGAGTTTGAAAGTGGCGCCAGTGACAGAGAAGATGAAAGGGAGCCGTTTAGCTTAGTATGGACATGTTATGAGACGGGATGCCATGAATGTGAGTAAAAAAGTTATGGACATGAATGTTGATGGATGTCGAAGTAGAGGAAGACCACTGAAAAGATGGATGGATTGTGTGAGGTGTGCTATGAAGGTGATGGATGTGGATGAGGAGATGACGAGTGACAGAAGAGAATGGAAAAAGAAGACATACTGCTCCGACCCCAAATGGGATGGGATAAGGGCAGGGCGATGATGATGTAGATTCAGTATTTTAGGTTTCAGACTTTTAGTTAGTGCAAACATCCCAGTTTATTTTTCTAAGAATACCTTTTTCCATGTACCGACTAAGAGATTGCCACTTCAGTCGTCACTGGAAGTTTTCTGAAAATCCTCCGACACACGAGGGACGCCTGAATCTACAATTGGATAACAAGATCGAGGCACTGCTCGTAGCTCCGCTTTCGGCAATAGGACGGATCTTGTAGGAGGCGAAATCATATACCGTCTTCTATTTTGGCTTTCCTCAACATAAATTGTCGTTGCTTCGTACTTTCATGTAAATTAATTGTTTTATATCGTTTATTCTGTTAATCACAAGACTACAATATTTATGTTTTACTGCGGACAAATTTAATACTGCGATCAAATACTGTAGAAATCACTTAATTTTTTATTTTGTGACATATATTTTTATGGCTTAGCTTAAGGCAAAACCTAGAGCAGTATTATAGATTCGAATGTTCTCATTCGAATAACTCTTTCCGTTCATCGGTCTCTCGACATGGTCCGTTCCGTCTCTTTTCTATAAATTAATTCGTCACTAGCACCTTTACGGTGTAATGGATGATATGATTCAAAAGAGAGGGGATGACTTAATTACGTCTGATCGATATGAATGGAAGAGGAAGCATATTGCGCCGACCCCAGATAGACTGGGAACAGGGCAGGGAGAAGAAGATATTTTTATTGCTTAGTTCATACTTACATAAGTCACGCCTCCATCCTCGAAGGGGTAGGCAGAGGTGAATTAAAACCCACTTTTCGCCAATTATGTTAGGTCCCATGTAATAAATAGGTGGCGAGTCTATTGCCATTTATCAGGCACGAAAGTCATAGTACATTGCTAGGTGGTATAAAAGAAACGCTGCTGCCCATTCCTCATTGCTGTTTTAACCCTTAGTGGTCTTGTACGACACCACGGGAGAGATTTGGGGTGGTGACAATTGTATGCTGCTCTCCCGTCACCACACGGCACACCAGCAAATTTTAATACTTTAAGCAAATACCGTAGAAATCACTTCATTTTGTGATTTTGTTTTCATTTTGTGATAGATATGAGGAGCTCCCTAGCGCAGTGGCACAGCGCGCTTGCCCTGCGATTGCGTAAACTAACCAATTTCGCTAAGGCCGGTCATTGGATGGGTGACCAAAAATTTATTATCTAGAGTTCCTCCGTTCTTTGGAAGGCACGTTAAGCCGTTGGTCTCGGTTGCATCTGCAGCCGTTAGTACCCACCAACCCGCACTGAGCGTGGTGGGTTATGGCCCAATCTCCCTATATTCTTCCTTCCATAGGGAAGGCCCGTGCCCCAGCAGTGGGGACATTAAAGGGCTGGTGATGATGATGATGATGAGATATTTTATTGCTTAGTAAAATTATCACCATTATTGTAGAAGACTAAAATAACAATATTTTCTCAAAGTTTTCAAATCGTAATCAACAACTTTGTGGCGGGAAATTGATATCGGCATTCAACCACCGCGGTTCAAAGTTGATATCAACTGCAGACCCGATTTATTTTGGTAAAGGTTGAACTTCCGAATTTGTGAAAGAAGCCTCGAGTTAATTTGGTCTCGCTTAAATTTTCTTCAAATCTGTTATCTTGTTAACTTTCGAATATAATTTGGACGCAAGAAACTTGAACGAACCCGATTTTGGAGATTCCAAACCAGTGCTTATTACATTGAAATAAGGTTCACAAATTAATTCAAGAGTAAGTGTCAAAGTTCTTGATTGCTGACGAAGTATGGCACACAAAGACGTCGCTGTAGATGAGGTTCCTTTACGTATTGGTTAAATTTATCATCTTACAATTACCATTTTAACTTGAAGCAAATGAATTATGAATCACATGAAAGTATATTGAAACCTTTTCTGGTGTGATGGATGATATGAATCAAAAGGGAGTGGATGGCTGGGAATAGGTCTGAAAGAAGAAGATAAAAATACCCAATAATTTACGAATGAAACGAAGACAATCCAAGACACCAAAAACTACTACGGGTTCTATGGATTCAGCCTGCTGATGCCAGATCCATAGTTTTGCAGAGAGGGGAGTATAGGTGCAGTGCCATGGGACCACATACAGGCTAAGGCTTAGCTTTTACTTGGCCCCATCTTTATAATGTATCAGATGCATTCACTTTCGATGCATCTCTCTCCACATCTTCCTACTCTGATCCCAGTATATCTAGAGCAGTATGTTTCCAATTTACATACATACATAAATCACGCCTATATTCCCGAAGGGTTAGGCAGAGGTGAACTAGCACCCACGTTTCGCCAATTATGTTAGGTCCCATGTAACAGGTGGCGAGCCTATTGCCATTTATCAGGCACAAAAGTCGCAGTACATTGCTAGCCTAGGTGGTATAAGAGGAACGCTGCTACCCATTCCTAATCATATTCAGATTTATCCTTAATCAGCTATTTATCCTTAATCAGATAAATCAGCGATGAGGGATGGGCAGCAGCGTTCCTCTTATACCACCTAGGCTAGCAATGTACTGAGACTTTTATGCCCGATTAAACGGCAATAGGCTCGCCACCTATGGGACCTACATGGGACCTACATGGGACCTACATGGGACCTACATGGGACCTACATGGGACCTAACATAATTGGCGAAACGTGGGTGCTAGTTCACCTCTGCCTACCCCTTCGGGGATATAGGCGTGATTTATGTATGTATGTAATCCTCATTTGCTTACAAGAAACAGTTCAATATATCCGACTGGATAAAATAATTTTACTATAGAAATAACAATACCAAATAGAACATATTTCTAAATTATTGCACTCTTCCTCTCTCCCATTAATTGATGCTGACAGACAGGGTACATAATTGTTTCCAATTTTAATTAAATTCCCATCTAACTGTAAATTAAGGAATGCAAATAATAAAATATTGAGTACATGCCTTTACTGCCGCGTTGCTCGCATTGATGTCTCTTAATAACTGTCAAAGTCAAAGTCGAAGTCAAAATTCATTTATTTATATCTGGTATGATTACAATACACTTATGAATCGTCAAGACGCTAGATACCGAAAACCCGTGTGTCCAAGAAAAAAAATAGGGGAGTGCGCAGCATGCCTCAGTCCGTAATGATAGGTCTCCCAAACCCGCCCACGCCCCGATCCGCAACGAAGCGCCGACCCTGCCGCGTTCAATACCAAGGTGATACTAAACGCATCAGGGCCCAATGCTCCGCTAGCAGAACGGCACGCAAATAGGCTGTAGAGAAACCCACCATTGTCAACGAGTTATGACATTGCAGGTACATTGTAAATTATGCACTAAATACAATCCCACAACTCGCCAATCACATAAACCGAAACATGCCGCGCACTACCAATAGATCAGATAGATATTAGATATAGATATTATATAGATATTATATAGATATTAGAAATAACAAAATGACAGCGCACGTCAAATAATTAGGTATTTTCAAAGGAAAATGTATGCTAACTTTGGTTACTATAATGTAACTTTTTAAAGATCTGTAGTTGGAGAAAAATTGCCTATTTTACTTGCTAATAATGTATTTTTTTATGATTGAATGAACTTTGAAAATCGGTTCAATTGTTTAGGCTTGAAAACGTTACCAACAAACAAACTGTCTTTCGCATTTACAATATCATTAGCAACAGGAATTATAAATAAATAATAAATAAATATTTTTTTACACTCACACCTATCATCTAGCCCAAAGTAAGTAGCTTAAGCACTTGCGTTATGGATACTAGATGACGGACATATTTTTAATTTAATTATGTATATAAATGTTGAAAATATACCACATAAACATATACACAACCATGACTCGGAAACAAACATTTGTGGTCATCACAAAGTTTGCCCCTACCAGGATTCGAACCCGGGACCTCTTGGCCAATACCCAGCAATCTGAGCATTCGACCAAGGCGGCCGTCAATTGACACTACTTTTTTTTTCCAGGTATATTTCTGTCACTGCTAATCTTCCTGAGTGTGGCTGGCAACATCCTAGTCTGCATAGCCATTTACACTGACAGAGGACTGAGACGGATAGGCAACTTGTTCCTGGCATCCCTGGCCATTGCTGACATGCTGGTGGCGGCTGCCGTCATGACGTTCGCTGGCGTTAATGATTTGCTCGGGTGAGTCTAATTACTAATGGGCCTTGGAGACGGTCAAGCGGCTTCGCGTCAAACACGTAGATTTCTGTTGTGATTCCTACAGTGCGTTCACAGTTATTTTACCTGTGACGTTTCCATTTACGTTTTATGTGAGAGAAGGATATTAATATGACATTTACATATGTTAGAGCAGGATGATGACAAGTGTCAGAGGTAAAATAACTGTGAACGCACTGTAAACAGTGTGATTGAAACGCTTGTCAAGATGCTTGAGCATAGACTATACATACATTTGAGACCACATCAAGCGAGTAGGTATCCAGCTTATAAATTTGACTCAAACATCAAGCGAGCGTTGAAGACAATCAAAATGTTTGAAGCGGGCTAAAATCTACGTGTTTGACGCGAAGCCGCTTGACCGTCTCCGAGGCCCATCCAACGGCGGGTCCCAATATTCTATCAACAGTTGAAGATACGGATACGTATTACAGCTCAGTTGCTTAGCTAGTTCTGTTATTTATCGTAATTTAACAAAGAATGCCAGGCAACTAAACTTTTGTAAGCTTAATTATACCTGTAGATAGAATATTGGGACCCGCCGCCGCCGTAAGAAAAGAGTCAGAACATTTTCGAAAAACCTTTTTTTTCCTAATACAGAATTGAATCGCGTCCTCTGCAATCTTGGGTCTAATTAGTTTATTTTGGATGACATGCAAGATATCTACACTGATTTTGGTGGTTTGCATGAACAACAAATTTACGATCGTTTCGATAACGGCCAGGACTCGGATAGAGCAATATAAGATAAGTAGGATTCAATAACTGGGAAGGACACTGGTTTTGATTAAAGTTCCCGGTTGCCCCTTAGGGGGGAAAGGCGAGATTTATGTATATTATTATGTATTCCTGAGTAGTCCAGGCGTCAAAAAAGGGTCGCCATAAATTCAGCTTCGCGACAGATCGCTCTTGCAAAGAATCAATATTTAAAAATGTAATATCCGCCTTGGAACCTTTGATCTTGAAAACGTCCCTTTCATATTGCTAAAAGAAGTTTCTTTTCCGGCGGTGATATATAATCGGCTTTCATCCACTCCACGTGGGACGATTGACATTAATATATATTTTTTGAATATTTACAGTTTTTTAAAAATATAGGTGAACAGATTTGCTAATTTTATTTATCTAACTTCCACACTCAGAGACGGCAATAAACTTTAATGAGTATTTAATGTCAAACATTTTCATTCAAATCTAGACCATAGGACCCAGCAAGAATAGCGACTAGTTTTGAATTGTCATTTTTTGATGTTAAGTACTCATTAACGTTATTTGATGTCTCTGAGTGCGGCAGTAAATGTTTTTGTCGATCAGTTTGATTGAAGGGTCAGATCCACAGTCAGATCGCTGGTTATCGGCTGAGACCCCTACCAGGATCGAACCCGGGACGATCCTGGTAGGGGTAAATGTTTGTGTGGTGAACACATTAATTTTGTTCTGGAGTCATGGTGGCTTTTAATAATATATTTATGAAGTATATTTTCAATGTTTATAATTGAAATGTAGGTTTTATTATAATTTGTCCGGGCAGATGCCAAGTAGTTTTAGGCAGGACAATAATTTTCGAATTTAATTTTCTTTTTCATTTTCATTCTCATTTACTGGCTCAAAAAATATCAATTCAAAACTAGTCGCAGGTCTATGGTCTAGTTTAGATTGATATTTGTTTGTATTAAGTACTCATTAAAGTGTTGAGCTCCCGAATACAAAAACGCCACTCAAAGTTTGATTCCTGCTTAACATTTAAATATTGTCAAAATTGACGTTTTCCCATACAAATTCTGACAGGTATTAATTGTCCACTTAACTTTGAAAGCAGTGCTCAAGATTATAGTAGCGTTTCTGTATTTGGGGGCGAGTGCGTCAAGTTATTTATGCATCAATTTAAAACCTCTCTTGCCACAGGTACTGGGTGTTCGGAGAGCAGTTCTGCGACACTTGGGTGGCGTGTGACGTCATGTGCTCGACCGCCTCCATCCTGAACCTGTGCGCCATATCACTGGACAGATATATACATATCAAAGACCCCTTAAGGTGAGACTGTAGCTAATAGTCCGACAACTTCGTGCGCGACCTTCCTGCGGTATGAGGGGCAGTGGCGGGAACGGAGCGCTCTGGATGTGGGCGGGGGCGGGTGATGCGGGGAGTAGGGAAAACTCGCCCCTCCCCGCATCGCTCGCCCCCGCTAGCATCTAGAGTGTCTCGTACCGCAGGAGGGTCACGCACGAAGTTGTCAGACTATAATAATGGTGACTACAAAGCAGGGTACAATGGTCACCACCCCCCATCCTCCCGCGCGCGTCAAGGCGACTAAGCAAAGTAAAGGTCAGGAAGATCAGCCGTGACAGGAATATGACTGGAAGGAAATAGCAGCGTCAATTCCTGATATTAATATAAATGCTGTGTGGTGACGCCAGAGCAGAACACATTGTCACCACTCCCATCTCTCCCGCGGATCTCACACAAGGCGACTTAGAGTAAACACAGTGATGAGAATTGATCAGCAGCGTTTCTCTTAAAAGACATAGCAATATACCTACTGTCTTTCACGTGCCCTTTACATGGCAATAGGCTCGCCCTATATACATGGGACCTAACTTAACTGGCGAAAAGTGTGTGTTAATTCACCTCTGCCTGCCCCTTCGTGGATGTAGGCGTGATTCATAAATCACGCCTACATCCACAAATAAAATTTTGCCGCATGGCAGCGCATCGTACTGGAATTTCGTATGTATTAATTTACGGTCAGTTTTATAGGTATCAAATATATTATTAACATCAAATATTAGCCCTGTTTTATACCAGACCGTCAAAACTCCATCTTGTAAGCACCCCAAGAATCGTTCCCGATATCCGGCATGTTGTGTCAGGTCACGAATGTGATTCTTGTCCCCTCGTTTCGGAAGGACTCTCATGACCTACTTTCTTTGACGAGCTACGAGTAGGTACTTTCGTCGCAATTGTCTGATGCATCTGTAGTACATCCTATAGCGTTAAGGATACGAAGGGTCTCAAATTCATGTGCGAGACTTGTTATTAATATGACTTCATCATCATCATTATAATACTCACCGATCATGTTTGGTTGTTACCAATGAAAAATTAACTTGCCCTTCATCTCACTGATGGTAAGTGACGATAAGGGCCGAAGATGGAATCGAAGTTCACCTGGAACCCTCAACCATAGAGGGGCTGGATACCTTATCAGAACTGTCGTAACACAACACACGGAAGCATTATTGTGTTCCGACAATTGGCAAGAACTTCCCTGTCTAACATTAAAAAGAAAACACAACCATGCTGTTAACATTATATTATTATGGCCACAGATTTTGATAAGATGGCGGTAGCTAGCCAGGCGGATGAAAGAAGTCCTACCGCCAACCAGATCGAGACAAAAATACAAATTTGTACCCCGCTGGGTATCGAACCCCGGGACCTCTGGATCTTAACTCTGGTGGGCGAGTTACTAGACCACGTAGGCGGTGATTTATGTATGTATGATTTAAAGATGTGTGTGGTGACGGCAGAGTAGAATACAATTGTCACCACCCCAAATCTCTCCCGTGGGTGTCGTACAAGGCGACTAAGGATAAATTAGTGATGAGGAATGGGCAGCAGCGTTCCTCTTACACCACCTAGCAATGTAATGCGACTTTTGTGCCGGATAAATGGCAATAGGCTCGCCACCTATTACATGGGACCTAACATGATTGGCGAGGCGTGGGTGCTAGTTCACCTCTGCCTGCCCCTTCGGGGATGTAGGCGTGAATTATGTATGTATGTATGTATGATTTAAAGATGCATCTTTGTTTCAGATACGGCAGATGGGTAACAAGACGAGTAGCAATAGTTACAATAGCCATGATCTGGCTGTTGGCGGCACTGGTCAGCTTTCTGCCGATTTCTTTAGGGCTTCACCGGCCTGATGAAGAGGCCTTGGCCACCCAGAGACCGCCGAGGTACCCCACATGCGCCCTGGTGCTGACACCGACGTACGCCGTCGTGTCCAGTTGTATATCGTTCATCCTGCCATGTATCGTGATGATTAGCATATATTGCAGGTGAGTACTGCTGAATTTACTAGTAGTATTCTTCTATATAATAATATATTTAATAATAAATATAAATATTTTTACACTCACACCTATCATCTAGCCTAAAGTAAGTAGCCTAAGCACTTGTATTATGGATACTAGAAGGCGGAAAATATTTTTAATATCATTATAATTATGTATATTACATACATACATAAATCACGCCTATATCCCCGAAGGGGTAGGCAGAGGCGATCCAGCACCCGCGTTTCGCCAATTATGTCAAGTCCCATGTAATAGGTGGCGAGCCTATTGCCATTTATCGGGCACAAAAGTTGCAGTAAATTGCTAGGTTGTACGAGTATAAGAGGAACGCTGCTGCCCATTCCTCAGCACTGATCCTTAGTCGCCTTGTACGAAACCCACCGGAGAGATTTGGGATGGTGACAATTGTATTCTACTCTGCCGTCACCATACGGCGTGTTATGTATTTAATTAAATTATGTATATTTAATGTTCAAAATATACTACATAAACATATACATAACCATGACTTGGGAACAAATATTTGTGTTCATCACAAAATGTACCCCAAACAGAAGTCGAACCCTGGACCTCTTGACCTATACCCAGCGATCTGAGCATTCGACCAAGCCGGCCGCCTATGCTGGTCTGGAAGCGAACAAAAAACGCAGAATAGGCCAGCCCCGACTCTTCCCATGGGTGTCGTATAAGTTGACTAAGGGAGATTGCCCGGTGTAGACCAATAAGCACCTTAGACACCCGAATGGTGGAGGGCGAACCACCAACAACAGCGTACCCAAAGAGGGTTGGTGCCAGGCAGGCGGCCGGCTGTAAAACCTAAGCCACAACCTTGAGCAGTATGGATCGGAATTTTGTCATTCCAATCACTCGTTTCAGGTTTATTACGTATGTGATCTTTAATTCCCACTAGATGGCAATAGGCTTGCCCGTATTGTGCCTCAATGTTGCCCTCTACCCTAAGAACACGCAACAGATTGAAGAACAGATTTCTACGCACTTTCAAACTTCTGAAACATCGCAATAGAATCGGATCAACACGAAATTTCCATTAGGAACTAGCGAAAATAAATTATTCTTATCAAGTTTTCCTGTATGTATCCGTGTAATCACTTCTGCACGTGCAACTAATTATATGTCATCATCATCATTATCACCAGCCCTTTAATGTCCCAACTGCTAGGGCACAGGCCTTCCAAGAATTATAGAGAATATTGGCCAATAAATTAATAATATATAAGTACATACATAAATAAATCACCCCTATATCCCCGAAGGGGTAGGCAGAGGTGAACTAGCACCCGCGTTTCGCCAATTATGTTAGGTCCCATGTAATAGGTGGCGAGCCTATTGCCATTTATCGGGCACAAAATTCGCAGTAAGTACATAGCTAGGTGGTATAAGAGGAACGCTGCTTCCCATTCCTCATCACTGATTTATCCTTAGTCGCCTTGTACGACACCCACGGGAGAGATTTGGGGCGGTGACAATTGTATTCTACTCTGCCGTCACCACACGGCACACATAATATATAAGTGCTTACAAGATATACGGTACAAGCTATTATTATTCTTATGTAGTTCGTCGGTTAGGTAAGGTTAGTGTAGTGTTCATTTTGATCTGCTATGATATATAATACATGTTATTAGTTTGTTTTAATTTGAACATTATAATTAATGTTATAACAGTCATAAGGAATGAGCAGCAGTGTTCCAGGCGTTCCCCTTATACCTCGAGATTAAACTTATACTTTGAGAAACAAGGTGGTACCTACTAAAAATAACGAGTACAACCCACCGACCAATTTTGATTTCACTATAGGCAAGTCTAAATTAAAACATTTCTCGTTTTAATTAGCTGTTAGCTGTCACTAACTCTGTGATGGCCACTGTACATACACGTCCCAAATTGAATTTCTCGCGCGTAAAACGCTAAAGAAGATGATGTGATTAGTAAGCCTTTTAACCGATTATAATGCTAACAATAGAATGTGTGCCGAAAGTTAGTCTTTAGGCGTGAAGAAATTCCTTGAGTTGCTGTTAGTAAAATATTTTAATAACGTGATTTGAGAATAATTTAACAACGTATTTGAAGCCGCGTGAAGACGGCAGTGCAGAACAACTTGTCACCACCCCCATCTTTCCCGTACATGTCGTACAAGGCGACTAAGGATAAATCAGTGATGACAAATGGGCAGCAGCGTTTCTCTTATACCATCACTTATCAACCTACCAATATACTGCGACTTTTGAGCCCGATAAATGGCAATAGGCTCGCCACCTATTACATGGGACCTAACATAATTGGCGAAACGTGGGTGCTAGTTCACCTCTGCCTACCCCTTCGGGGATATAGGCGTGATTTATGTATGTATGTATGTACAACGTATTTGAAGCCGCGTGATGACGGCAGAGCACAACAACTTAGCACCACCCTCATCTTTCCCGTAGATGTCGTACAAGGCGACTAAGAATAAAGATAGCGATGAGTAAAGGGCAGCAGCATTCGTCTCATACCTCCTAGCAATAAACTGCAATTTATGTGACCGATATATGGCAATAGGCTCGCCACCTATTACATGGAACGTAACTAATGTGTTGTAAAAAATATACAAATAAAGTTTCATTCATTCATTCATTCAACTTAATTGGCGCAAATTGTGTGTTAATACACCTCTGCCTACCCCTTCGGGCCTCGGGGATATGAGCGTCATATTATGTATGTGTTTTGAGTGCTAGCGGGGCGTACTATAAGCATATTATTATGGACTATTTCGATAAAGTTACTTTGGCTTGGAATTCGTTATTAGAAGGCGTCTAAAAAGGTCACATCTGCCATTTCTTTTATGATCCAATTATGAATTTCATTGCAAATCATAAAATTGTCACGTGAATGTAAAATGTGTCTGTTTAGGGTACGTTAATCATTTCTCTCTAGAAATCTACCAGTTTGAGAGTTTTGTACGAGTTCTTTCAATAATCTAAATTAGCCTTAATCATCGTCATCATCTTCGACAGCCTTTTACTGTTCCCACTGCCGGGGCACAAGCCTTCCATAAGGATGGAAGAATATACCATAACCCGCCACGCTGGCCCAGTGCGTATTGGTGGGTATGATAACCGCCCGCAGGTGTCGTACAAGGCGACTAGCAGGTTAAGACAGCAGTAAGTAATGGGCAGCAGCGTTTATCTTATGCCACCTAGCAATGTATCTACTGCGATTTCCGTGCTCGATATATGGCTAAAATTGGCTCGCCACCTATTAAATAGGTGATATGTAACCTTATCTAACTTTATATCTAACCTTAGTGGCGAAAAGGTGTTAATTCACCTTTTAGGGGATTAAGGCGTGATTTCTACGTAGGTAAAAATAGCCTGCGGATTTAGAAAAATGATTTGCCATGGCGATATTGCATAAATGACCGTTTTAGACCTCCAGGCCTTATCGCGTAGGGATAAGTTAACATAATCAGTTGGGTTTCTCGAGGTGCTTATTGGTCTACTCCGGGCAATCTCCCCTAATCGACTTTCACGAAACTTCTGGGGTGAATCGGGACTTGCACATTCTACGTTAATTTTTCGTCCCAGGCCAGCATGGAAGACTTAATTTTAACATTATATAAATGTTAGAAAAATGAGTACAAAGATTTTGGTGGTTAGAAAAAGAATTTCGAAAAATTATGGTCTTGATGCGGGAATTGAACCCGCGTCCGCTGCTATCCGGGCAGGTGCCTAACCGCTCGGCCAACCAAGACACTAATTAACTTGCCGAAATTCTTCTAACCGTTGGCTTACAACGTGAAGTGTAAAGGTGCTAATACAAAAAAGAGTTAATTATAATTAAGTGTTTAATACTAGAATTAATATTGATTTAAATCTTAACAAGTTATATTTGAGGGCTTAAAATAACATACATACATACATAAATCACGCCTATATCCCCGAAGGGGTAGGCAGAGGTGAACTAGCACCCACGTTTCGCCAAATATGCCAAGTCCCATGTAATAGGTGGCGAGCCTAATGCCATTTATCGGGCACAAAAGTCGCAGTACATTGCTAGCCTAGGTGGTATAAGAGGAACACTGCTGCCCATTCCTAATCGTATTCAGATTTATCCTTAGTCGCCTTGTACGACACCCACGGGAAAGATTTGGGGTGGTGACAATTGTATTCTACTCTGCCGTCACCACGCGGCTTAAAATAATATTTTACTTAATTTGTAGGTGTGTGCCAAGTCAAATAAAATTGCGTCATTGAAAATGTTGACTTAATAAGGAATGAATAAGACACTTTTTAGGACTAATGAAATAGGATCAGATGAATAGAACCGCGCCTTTGGGTCCTAAGGCTATTGTGCAAATTTTAACAATAGTCCTCAAGTTTAAGCTAATATATTTATTTTTAAGTTTAATAGAAATGAAACGTTAGCTTGTTGCCCCTTGTCATAATTAATCATATAAGGCTTACATTACATTTACATAAATTTGAAATTGTGTTATGTATAAAAAAGATATTGTAAAGTTTCATGATAAAATTATGTGGACGCATACTAAGTCATCGGCATTTCAGCCTACCCGGAACTGTCAAATTTGTTCAATCGATTGTCAACCTTAACTTGTTGGTAGTAAGGCACAAAGTCGATTTCACAAGTTTATATTTTGTTGTAGACCTGTAGTGCTGATGACAAAACATTCTTATCATCTTCATCGTCACCAGGCCTTTAATGTCACTGCTGGGGCACGGGCCTTCCCTATGGATGGAAGAATATAGGGAGATTAGGCGATAACCCACCACGCTGGCCCAGTGCGGGTTGGTGGGTATTAACGACTGCAGTGCAGATGCAGCTGGTACCAACGGCTTAACGTGCCTTCCGTAGCACGAAGGAACTCGAGTCAAAATATTGTTGGTCACCTATCCAATGACCGGCCTTAGCGAACATTGATTAGTTTACGCATTCGCAGGCCAAACGCGCTATGCCACTGCGCTAGCGATCTCCTCGAGTAGTGCTGTTGACTGTACATACATACATACATACATAAATCACGCCTATATCCCCGAAGGGGTAGGCAGAGGTGAACTAGCACCCACGTTTCGCCAATTATGTTAGGTCCCATGTAATAGGTGGCGAGCCTATTGCCATTTATCGGGCACAAAAGTTGCAGTTCTATTGCTAGATGGTATAAGAGGAACGCTGCTGCCCATTCCTCATCACTGATTTATCCTTAGTCGCCTTGTACGACACCCACGGGAGAGATTTGGGGTGGTGACAGTTGTATTCTACTCTGCCGTCACCACACGGCACCTGTTGACTGTACATTCTTATAAAGCAACCAAACACAACAAGATGGCGGCAACACGTCGAATTACAACTTTCTACATTCGATGAATGTTTAAGCGCGCCTACATCAGTTGGCGCTCTCCGAATAATTGCTCCTACAATATTTACGTGAAGCCACGCGTGTATGTCTTCCTGAACCATTCGGACTAATTGGGACTTAGGAAAGGCCCTATCGTTTATTTCATGCGCCCCATTGTCGTTTAATGATACATAAACTTTGATGGTCTACTGGCGATTAGTTTATCTGCTGCCTGCGAAGGACATTGCCCTGCCAATCCAACGCGCAGTATCTTTTGAAAACCATATTTTAGATTTTGGAAAATATAATATTATGTTTTTTCCAATTAATTGCTTTTTAGAGGGGTATATAATAGTAGTAGATTATATACCAAGGGCGATAAAACATAGCATGCCGCAGATCGCAAATATGCGATCTAATTTTTTATCGCCCGTGGTAAGACCATAGTCTTATATCACACCTGACCAGGACGCGGGATTTTCCGTACGCGTAGTGGGTGGAAAAGTTGACTTTATGGTCAGGTATGACATAAAATAAAATATTCTGCCTGCAAAGCATGTGTTGGGACGTCATAGCGATGCTGAAACAAAATATCGAGTGACCGATACGAAAAAAAAATTCGGTCCTATACAAGGTGCAAAATAAAGGTGCAGTAATATTTATTTGGGGTTATTCAGGCCATCAAAATAAACAACTTTTACTGAGACCAATAACAAAATCTCAAAAAAACACCTCCCCATACAAACTGACGTCAGCTGGTACTCAGCTTAGTATGGGGAAGTGATTTTTTTTTCTGAGATTTCGATTTTGGTCCCGTAGTGAAGGTCGTTCAGTTTGACAGCCTAAACAACCCCTATAAATATCACTGCACATGTCTGTTACACCTAGTAGAGCCTATTGCCGTTCCCTAGTTACTAAATCGCACTTCCTAATTCTCCTCTTAGTCGCTTGAATACAAGGCGCTTGTAATCAACCCACGAGCCGCAATTGACAACATTTAAAAAATGACAACCCCCCCTAAATAAAAATACCGTTTCTTTATTTACCAATCCTGACTTCGAAAATATTTTTATTAAATTTTTTTATTACTTTATTACAGGGATAAAAAATAAAATTTAAAAAACATGCGATGACGTCACAGTCGTAGATGTATGAAGTAAAACGTTTGCCTTCCTAGATGGAAGAATAAAAAAGTTATCACAGACATGATAACAGACGTCAGTCATAAATCAAATCAAATATCATTAATCGTCATCGTAGAAATTAACACCAGTAAAGTAGCATTAAATTGAAATCCTTCATAAACTTTAATTTAAAACGTATTTTACCTTGAAATTGATTTGAAACATTTTAGATAGAATGTTTATATTCGACACCGGAAACGCCAGTTCGTCAATTTTGACAAGTGATCTTTTTATTTTTTGCGTCAAGAGTGATTTCGCCATTTGTCCACGATTGTGAGGTCATTTAGCGCTTACGTCTGTTTAGAATTACCGGTATTTCAATCATGATTTTTTGTATGAAAAGACGGAATTCAAAAGAAATAAAAAATATGGGTGTCTTCATTTTCGGTTTAATTTCATATAACATCACAGTAAAGGTATGTTGAAAAAATGAAATGTTGTCAATTGTATTTTGCTCTGCTAGTACACTCGCTTAATACAGACATACATACATAAATCAAGCCTATATCCCCTAAGCGCAGAGGTGAACACTCCCTTAATATTATGTTTAAACTATAACACCATGTAAGGCAGCGTGCGTAAATCATATTCATATCAAGCAGACAAGTGGCAGTAACTTGTTAGCACACTCCCGGCACCACACATTGCTCTGACCTATTAGAATAGAAAAAAAAATTGCCAGACCTAATAAATAAAATCCCAGATAAGCTGAGAACAAGTCAGGAAGATAATTAATGTAGGTCTTGCTCGAGATAGGGGATACCGATAGCAGACCCATTAGTCATTTTACTTCAAGCTTCGATGTCAACTTTGATTTGAATCAAAACTTTTCCGAGTATTTCAACATGTTACGCCAGAATAACGGCTGAAGTTCTTCTTCTTCTCCCTGCCCTGTTCCCAGTCTATCTGGGGTCGGCGCAGTAAGTATGTTTCCTCTTCCATTCATATCGATCAGACGACATCAAGCCATCCACTCCCTTTTGATTCATATCATCCATCCCACCGTAAAGATGCTAGTGATGAATGAATGTATATAAAAGAGATGGATCGGACCACGTCGGGAGCACGATGAACGGAGAGAGTGATTGTAATGACAACATTCCAATCCATACTGCATAAAGTTTTGGCTTAGGTTTTACAGCCGGCCGCCTGCCTGACACCAACCCTCTTTGGGTACGCTGTTGTTGGTGGTTTGCCCTCCACCATTCGGGTGCCCCAAGGTGTTTATTGGTCTACACCGGGCAATTTCCCTTAGTCGACTTTTACGACACCCATGGGATGAGTCGGTGCTCGCCTATTCTACGTTATTTGTTCGCTCACAGGCCAGCATAGAAGACCCGAACGGCTGAAGTTCATTTGAATCAAAAATTTCCCTAGTATTTCAACACTAGTTGACGCCCGCGGCTTCGCTTGCGTTAATGTCGGTTATTATTAGCCTTCCTCGATAAATGGACTATCCAACACAAAAAGAATTTTTCCATTAGAGTCAGTTCCTGATATTAGCGCGTTTAACCATACAAACAAACAAACAAACAAACTTTTCAGCTTTATAATATTAGTATAGATTTATTCTAGAATAAAGACCGAAGTTGAAAATTTGTATTCCATAAAGATGAAATTAAAAGTTCAGTCAATTACGGCCCCGATTAAGAAGGCTTAAGTGCCAAATAAACTTTGACTCATTCAATTCGTTAGAGTTTCACTTTATCCGAGTGCCTGTTGGAATTGTCGAAATGTTTGGGTCAAATAAAGCTATTAGAACTTGAAAAATTGAATTAAATTAAGTGGCAAATGACAGGGCAAGTTACCGAAGAGAGGTGTTTCAAAGGGAGGATTTTTAATATTCTATCCGCGGACCGTGGAAGTGGTAACTGTAATTTAGATGGTGAAATCTTGACTGGCAGTGGGCTGTCTGGGTGAATCGACAATTAACAATAATAACGAATCCGTGACATAAATGAGATTGTCTTATTATTTTAGACTAATTTTCGCCCGCGGCTTCGCTTGCATTAATGTCGATTGTTATATAGCCTCTAGCCTAATTAAATAGACTATACAACACAAAAAGAATTTTTCAATTTGAACCAGTAGTTTCTGAGATTAGCGCGTTTAACCAACCAAACAAGCTCTTCAGCTTTATATTATTAGTATAGATTAATATTAATTATAAAAACCAACGTCTTGTTTAATCGAGTGGTAAGGCATGTGCCCGGTTAGTAGAGGAAGTGGGTTTGATATCCCTATTAAGACTATATTATTTTTCCGAATATTTTCTAATCTATATTTCTTATTCTTTGTAAATAGGCTATGTAGTTAGATAATGAAAAGGTATGTGTATGCTGCAGTCGAATCGTTGAATTCGGCAGAATTTCATAAAATAGTGGAATAAGCGCTGACAATTCTTTTACGACAAAAACAACAGCTGCGGATGATAGTCATAAGATAACTAGCCGAACCTACCGATGGGTTTGCCGCGTAGATTGATTACTTACTGCCGCACTCAGAGACGTCAATTAACTTTAATGAATGTTTATTGTCAAAAATTTTCATTTAATTCTAGACCATAGACACGGCAAGAATAGCGACCAGTTTTGACATACATACATACATAAATCACGCCTATATCCCCCAAGGGGTAGGCAGAGGTGAACTAGCACCCACGTTTCGCCAATTATGTTAGGTCCCATGTAATAGGTGGCGAGCCTATTGCCATTTATCGGGCACAAAAGTCGCAGTTCATTGCTATTGCTAGGTGGTATAAGAGGAACGCTGCTGCCCATTCCTCATCGCTAATATATCCTTAGTCGCCTTGTACGACACCCACGGGAGAGATTTGGGGTGGTGACAATTGTATTCTACTCTGCCGTCACCACACGGCAGTAATTTTTTGAAGTTCAGTACTCATTAACGTTATTTGACGTCTCTGAATGCGGCAGTTAGCTAACGAAATGTTGACATTATATTATTAAACCCTTATTATCAGTCCTGCACAAGCATCCAGTGGATTGTACCAGGTCTTCGTTCCACCTCTTAGGGATGAGCCTACAGCATTACTGCTACGTTCTGTAATATTGGTTTTACTACGGGTTCATTCATTTCAAATTCGATCGTGCAGAGAATCTCAGACGTTTGCCCATTGCCATTTGAGTGACCTTGTGCAAGCTTGCAAGGCTATAGGCAATGAAATTGAGGATTAAAATGGGACGCCTTTATTTCTAACTAAAGGTGGTCTCCCGTGGCTTCGTTCGTGTTAATTTGGGTTATTAGCCTAAATTTTCAATTCATATTAGTAGTTTCTGAGATTATCACATTCAACCAAACAAACAAACAAACTCTTCAGGCTTATAATATTAGTACAGATATCACAATTAAGTGACAGACTTGGTGATTGAAAATCTTTTGTGGCGTTTAGATACTATTGGATTTAATCTTCAAAGGCTCATGAAATAATTTCCAACAATGCCATCCATTTGTTAGAAGTTAAACCGCTTAAGGGTTTGAATGTAACCGAATTAAAATCTCGCTCCTAAATCCCATTTACATTGCTATTTACGCAGTTTGATTTATTTACTCTTCGTAATGAGTATCAATGAATTTGAATTAAGGTCGTAGAGATAGAATTTAAGGACAAAACAATTTGGAAGAATACATAGATGCGTTAACGTCAGTTTTTAATATTCAATATTAACGTGAACGGGCTTTGTCACCCACTGGGTATGATAGGTAATCGAATTAGGCAGGAGTTCACCAACACTTAAACTGGCGAATTCTTATTATTTAACCATCGGTTTTTGACGGATAAATAACACTGAAGAACTGTCAAAAACTGACGGCTATCTTTTAATCGCTTATTTTACGTGTTGGTAAACTCTAGCCTAAGGCACATAATAGACGGTTCAAAGTTGTTGAAAGAGATCGCTATATCCAAAATCGGGGAACGACACACTGAAATCGAGAATAGCTTTTCACTTTTTGAGGGTTTCTGGCTTGGAATCTGAGACCTTTACTCAGTCAAACTAAAATCAGTCTAATATTATGCCATTGAAAGCGCGCCAAACGCTCTCCACTTTTTTTGTAAATTGTTTTTTTTTGACATTGTTTTAACGTTCCTGGCAAGTCCTTTTGGAACTTTCTTAGTTAAACTTTCATTTTCTTGAATAATTTTACATTAAAATATGGGTAACACATATTTTAACGTATCTGCACGAATCGAGTGGTAACAGAGTTTATGATTGCTACTCATGAGGTGGTAAAGAACACTATAAAATTCTCAACGTCAAACAAATCAAACACTTTTATTTCAATGATACCTTATAATTGAACATCAACATAGATGCATCAAATCATCACCACTTTCACTGCACAAAGTCCACTCTGAAACAATGTATGATGATTGAAACAAAATTTTGACTGACACCATTGAAAGCCCGCGCTTTTAACTGTCACCTTTTGTCCACAGATTATACTGCTACGCCCAGAAACACGTGAAGTCCATCCGGGCTGTCACCCGGACGGTCCAGCTGCCGGACAACCGGACCAAGTCGGTCCGCACCCGGGTACATACTCACGTCCACTCGTCACCGTACCACGTGTCCGACCACAAAGCGGCCATCACGGTTGGAATCATCATGGGGGTGTTTTTGCTGTGTTGGGTACCATTCTTCTCGGTGAACATCGTCGCTGCATTCTGCAAGACTTGTATACCAGGTTGGTAATAATTTTGTCTGTTACACTCGTATCTACAGGGTTATTATTAAAACACCTAAAACCTCCCATGACTAGATAGCTAACGTCATAAAGAACAACGTTTGTTCATGAGTTTTAATATTACGCAATACATTGCGCAAAATAATTTTCGAAGTTTTTTTTGTACTGTCGTGACATTTATACGTCTATGTTTTCATTCATAAACGAAATGACGACGCTACGCTAGGCCAGCGCGCTGCTTAATGCCGATGCAAGTAGGTGTAGAGTTATTGACTTTTAGAGCGGTAAATTAAATTAGTATTTATTTTTGTATGAAAGTAAAATCTTACGAATCATCAAAAGTCTTGCCGTAGAACAAACATTGTTGCTTATGATGTTAGCTATCTACTCCTGCGAGGGTTTTGGTATTTTAAAAATAACCTTGTATAGCCAAGTCAAAGTAATTACCTACTTGAGTTGTTACTTTAATTGTCATTTTTATACAATATACTTAAGACAGTTCCTATTTAAGTAGTAATTAAGTTTTTAAGTATTCTTACTTTAAGACAGTTCTTACTTCATTCAAATTCTTGTTTAATGTTTAAAAATGACAATTTAAGTAACGACTTTTACTCAAGTAATTACTTTGACTTGACTGTAGATACGAGTGTGTTATCTTTGTAGTCAACATAATTAATCGAATGATAAAGGTGCTTCCACAAAAAAAAACACATTAGGTATTATTTCAAAAATATATATAAAATAATGTGTATGTTTAATTTTTTTTTGTTTCATCAAGAAAGAAGCGGAAATCACCCCACCAGCTAAAGTTCCAAATTAACTAAAGTAAAGAAATGTTAAAAATAAAATAAGAGGTCAGAAAAATTTCGAATATTTTTTTCACTTCTGACTTTTGAATCAATAAATAAATACCAAAACGGTGACGAAACAGTGTCTATTTTCTTATTTAATTTTAACTATACTATATTTAACTTAATACTGAAATTAATGCAAAGCTCGAAAGTTTAGTCGAAAGGTAGATATATCTAGTGACATATCGGTCAATAGGTTTGTGTATGTTCAATATTTATATGCCATTATAATATTAATTTATTCCTATTATTTATATCTTTATTTGTGATTATCATCATCGTAAGAGCTTAATTGAGTCACTATAAGAAATGTTTATTATTTTTATATAAAAACTAAAGTAAATACGTACATTCAATTAAAATAAGACGCTATCAATATTAAATCTGGTTGTACCAAAAACCCAATACCCATTTTATAAATCAAGAAAATAGTAATTACATTTTAGAAATGTACGCCTACAATGTTAGCTTAATATGCTCTCACTCGTGAATACGGCTATTTACATTCAAAACAGTAGCATGTGTTACAATCACATTATCAAATATTAATTGAGTTCTAATTGAATATGAATACGATTAATATCGTTCATGACTAATCATAACTGATACTTATTTACACAGTTACGTTATCTTTGTTATTTCATTGCGCAAATACAACTTTACACTACAATAGACGATGTGAACTATCACTTGAGAAAACTATCTTCAACGGACTGGTTAGTCCATAATATATAGCTTTCTCAACAAATGGTCGACCTACAATTATATAGGTATTATGTTGTCAATAATGCACAGTCCCTTTTTTTATTTTCCTCAAATCCGATACGGTTGAAAATGTTTAACAAGACGTTATAATAATTAAACATTTTTAGATAAATTATAAATATAAATATTTTTAACACTCACACCTATCATCTAGCCCAAAATAAGTAGCCTAAGCACTTGTGTTATGGATACTAGATGACGGACATATTTTTAATATAATTATGTATATATATGTTGAAAATAGACTATATAAACATATACACAACCATGACTCGGAAACAAACATTTGTGGTCATCACAAAGTTTGCCCCTACCAGGATTCGAACCCGGGACCTCTTGGCCAATACCCAGCAATCTGAGCATTCGACCAAGGATACCGTAAAATGTCTTCTTAGATGCCATTTACACTGAAATTTTAAACTAGGTCTTTAACAAAGTGTCTCCAATTATTGATGTGGTTACTCGTGGTAAGTCAGATTAAAATTGATACATACAAACATATATAAAGCCTATCACCGAAGGCGCAGGCCAAAGTGTATCAACCTCACATTATGCTAATAATGATTATGTTTGATCCCATTTAATACGGGGAGAGCCAAACTATCAGGCACGTAAATTGCAGAGTATTGCTAAGTGATATAAAAGAAACGCTGCTGCATTCTGCATCATTGTTTTAACTATTTTCAAGTAATAACAATGTTATATTCCATTCGATTTTAATTTTAACATTATATAAATGTTAGAAAAATTAGTACAAAGATTTTGGTGCCTGACCTCATGCTTCAAGGTGCCTGACCGGATAGCAGCGGACGCGGGTTCGATTCCCGCCTCAAGATCATAATTTTTCGAAATTCTTTTTCTAACCACCAAAATATTATATTCTCCTTTGTCAGCATTGATGAACACAAAATAATTGATGATTACGGAAATCTGTTTTATCAAAGAAACAGAAATAATAAAACAAACAATTCCGTAACAGAAACACTCTCAGAATGGAGGCAATTGAAATTAAAACTTGTCATCAACGCGATTGTTGTTGACACTTCAGCAAACTATGAAACTTACCCAGACGTATCTTAAGCAGAGTTGGTTCCCGAAGTTTCAATAGTAATTTTGATCAAAGGTCCCAAAGGTTAGGTAGATATGGGTGTAGTAGTCGTCTACAACAATGAAAGTTCTTGATTGATGAATATTGAATTTGTTTGGGTTAGTCCCTCTTTTGAATTCGTATTTGAATGTTAAAATAGAATTCTATTGGAATTGAGGTTATTTTTGTATCGTGTATTTATCAAAGGAGAAAAGATACTGTGCAGAATTTAACATAAATACTGCGTACAAGTGGCTGTGAGAAAGTTATCGAACCTCGTATAAATATTTTTATTGTTTTATTGATTATTTATATTAATTTCATCTAATGCAAAAACGTTTTTGGAAATATCTATACAAAAAGTTGATGGTCAGAAATAGTAATATGCATGAAATTTTGAAGAACAACATTAAATTTAATTTAATTCTAAAATTGTATTGGAAAGATTTTAAACTGGTAGTCGTTTTTGGTTTCATATTGATGAACGTTTTTGTGGCTCCAATGTCAAAATGCACACCTTTTTTACATTATAAATTTGGAATATTAAATAAATATCACTTACTGCCGCACTCAGAGACGTCAGATAACAATAATGAGTACTTAATGTCAAGAAATGACAATTCAAAACTAGACGCTATTCTTGCTGGGTCTATGGCCTACATTGAAACGTTTTTTTTTTACATTAAGTACTCATTAAAGTTTATTGACGTCTCTGAGTGGGGCAGTTAGTTCCACAGTTTGTAATAACCAGACTTGCTAACTACAGTAGGGTCATGATGATGTGGTAGTGGTTTATACTTACTATTGGTTTATGAATAAAACATGAGATTTTTGTAATATAATAATTGATTCCACAGCTAAAATCCTTATATGCCTCTAAAGTTCTTGAACAGTTTTTATCATTATAAACTCGTAGTACAATGAAGCCTTTGTTTCAGATTTGGCCTTCAAAATCCTCACATGGCTCGGCTACTCAAATTCAGCGTTCAACCCGATAATTTACTCCATCTTCAACACCGAATTCAGGGAAGCCTTCAAGAAGATCCTCACGTCCAGATATCCCCCTTGCTGTGGATATCAGACGGTCAGGGCGAACACGCCGACGAGAAATGAGAACTTTGTCACAGATTACGGAACGAAAACCCTAGTGGTACGAAGAAGTGGGTCCTTGGGGTTGTCTGGCGTAGATCCCACCCCAAGGTCGTCCGCTGAATCTGTACGCCCCTTGAGGGAGTACCACATCTGACAGGAAGACGGTAGTAGCAACAACGGGCTGCTACACAAGAGTGATGTGGTTTGAGACTGTGGTGTGAAAGCAATACTCGTAGCTGTAAGTAACTGCTCACTTGAACTTGGTTCGTGGAGCTTCGATAGTGTGGCGTTTCGTATTATTAGTTAGCTTTTTGATATCTTCACTGCTGTTTCGGACTATATCGAGCGGTGCCATTATTCAGAACCATTAATGCCTCTTTGGCATCTGCATCTTCTTGCCCTTCGTCGGGGCAGTGTATTTTTTCTTCGATCCACACCAGTTAGCTGTCCATATCAATTGATGTGTCTTTGACAATAATTCAATAGTAAAGCTGCCTGTGTTAAATCTAAGCCAAAACCTTGAGCAGTATGGATTGGAATGTTATTATACCAATTGCTCTCTCCGTTCTTCGGTCTCTCGACATTCGATCTCTTTTCTATACATTCATTCATCACTAGCTGACCACCTCTCCGGTGTGATAGATGATATGAATAAAAAAAGTGTGATGGCTTGATGACGTCTGATCAATATAAATGTAAGAGGAAACATACTGCGTCGACCCCAGGTAAACTGGAAATAGGGCAAGAAGAAGAAAAATGTTTGTGTTTTATGAGATGCGTCTTCTTTATATTAAATGAAGGATGTCTCATTTCCAATAATTGAATAATGTAATCTAGAACATTTAAGCTCACACAGTGTAATCCAGTCCGTCTGTCATTGTCAATGAGGGATTTGATTAAGTTAAATAGGTCTTGGAACTTGGCACCCATTATCCTTTAACCAATATACTGTCTGAGATAAAGACATAAAGTGAAATAGGCTATTCTGTATTCTGTAATATAAAATTAGTTCTTACATTGAAGACGATATTGACTCTGTTTCTATGTAGCCTCGTAAATAGATCTCTCAACTAGATCTACATTTTAATTATCTTAGATTCTGTGTAGATAGATGCATTACCAAAGAGGATTGTGGTTTACTAGCCTTTTAAGCCCGAACTATATTTGTTTAAGAAAGTGATCGTCAATACGGAGTTGGCAAAACATAAACAGACATAATATTTATAAAAGATACCTTAAGTTGTAAAAAGTAAGTCCCGAGGAATCAACGTACCAAAGTATTTGCAACTTTATGCTAATATCGAAAGGACTGAAGTGTTTATTCTGTAAATACTCACAATCTAAGCTCTTCGAATTCATGTTTCAATTAGTGAAATTATCATGAAATTAATAATATTATTTTCTAGCTTTAGTCTAAAACATAGATGGTTAGTACAATTCTCAATCGTCAACATTTCTGAATGGATTTTCTACATATCTAGTTGAATTACGAAAGCTTATAAGTTAATTATTAGTCTATAAAATAATCACTATCAATGTTTGTGTCTAGTCAGTGCTCCGATGATTCGCGTTTTTGAAATTCCTGTGATACTTTTGTAAATGTCTAATGAAATTGTATATACTGCTACTGTTTCTCTTTTAAGAAAAAAAAAATTAGGTGTTAGTAAATACAGCTCTAAGTCTTGATACCAAAGGTCGTAAATTGTATTTATGTAGATATATTATACATAGTGTCAGGGCTTGTGACCATTTCAGAACAAACTCAGTTTTTCATATCATTACAATATCAATAATAATAGCGTTATTACTCAAGTCTACGGCTTATAATGGCTTGAAAGTATATTACTAAATAAATATCACATTAAAAATATATAAGACCTATTTTAGTAAAATTATAAATTAATTCCAATAATGAGCGCAAGCTTTTGAATATTTTTAAAAGTGTTTTATAATCATATTTCTATTCTTATAGTGACATATAATTATATTGAACTTTATTTTTTTAGTTACAATGTCCATTAATCAGTCACAATAAGTAATTAAGTTATCTATTGTCACTGTCATACAGGGTGGAAAGTTAAGATGGGGCAGTTAGGGCAGCTACCAGATCTCTTGCTGCCACGCGAAAATGGTCTTAGGAGACCTCACCCAACTTATTGATCGATGACAATCGACATTCACAGATTTTTTATAAAATGTACAGTCAGCGAGAAAATCGTCAGAATTGACAATTTTTTTTTATGCTTATCAATCCCATTCCCGTAGAGGATTAAAACACTCTTTGAGACCAACTGAGGTTAGAGTACTAGAAAATCCACAAATCAAAGAAAACTTTTTCCATACATTTTAGGATTTTAGTAGAAGTGGAATTTTCTTAGCATAAAGATCATTAATTTTTATCGGGACAACTTCCATAAGGATATTAAAAATGGGATAAATCTGTATTCTGAGAAAGAAAAAACCAATAAATACGATTCAAAATGAAAAAATAAGCTTCTATCTAATCTAAAATTTTCTTGATTAGAAACCATTTCAACGTTCCAAAGAAGAGCAAAACCTGAAATAAAACATCAGATACCTGTTCTAAATTCAAAATTTTAAATTTCTTCGTAACTATTAGGCTTCTTGTGCACACACGGTTTTTCGCCGTCAAAATATTTGGTTAGTTCACCTTGTGTAGGCACGGTCGTCAGTGTTGTGTGGATTACTATGGAAGATTGTATAGGTGAAAGGCACGCGTCTACGCACGGCGTGATTTTTATCAGTGTTGTATTAGGAAACTTTTCACCCATGATTGCCAGCTTTATCTATGTAGCAAAAAGTTTGTAGGTATCGTATTTAATGGTTTTATATTATCAGAATACCAATTTTTCCCATTTTTAATGTTTTTATGGAAGTTGTCCCAATAAGAATTAATGATCTTTATGCTTAAGACAATTCCACTTTGCCTTACCCTACTAGCTAGTTCACCTCTGCCTACCCCTTCGGGGATATAGGCGTGATTTATGTATGTATGTATGTATTACCCTACTAAAATCTATTGAAAAAGTTTTCTTTGATTTGTGGGTTTTCTAGTACTCTAACCTCAGTTGGTCTCAAAGTGTTTTAATCATCTATGGTAATGGGATCGATTAGCATCAAAAAAAAAATTATCAATTCTGACGATTTTCTCGCTGACATTGTACATTTTATCAAAAATCTGTGAATGTCGATTGTCATAGCTCAAAAAGTTGGGTGAGTTCTCCTAAGACCATTTTCGCTTGGCAGCTTTCCACCCTGTATAGTAATAGTTAAAGCAGAGACGGTATCTGTATTCATACAAAACCTACATCAGTTTCAAAATGCTGCTAAACTAAACTAAATCAATAATTTTATCTTTTCCTATTAGCGTAAACGCATAACACAATTGGACTGAAAGAGACCAATGACTGTTTAACTTAAAACTAATCTTCCTAAAATTACAACAAAATACACCAAACAAATAAAAAAACAATTAAAATATTTTTATTACAATTTAAATTTTACTGAATACGAACAGAATAATCTTCATCAAATAATCATCAATCAGACTAGCCGTAACGATAATTTAAATATAAAACCAATTCAGTAAAAACTAAATTAACGTAAAAATCTGTAGACGCTAAATTAATAAAATATGATTAATCTTCTATATAAGAAAAAATAGAAGATTACTCTTACTATTATCATTTCAAATACTGTTTCATTAAAATTCGTCTAGTGCCTAAACTTGACGCATTTGTAAAATTATCTAAATCAATCAAAATTTTTCATTTATTTAATTGGACTATTGGACAATAGAAATGAATGAAAAATATTTATTTGGAGCATAATCAACACTTAAATAACAAATTCATTATAAATATTCAGAATTAATTTTAATAACAAAAATTCAAACAAAAAGAAACAAATAATATGCCCAAAATGGTACACACTCAGCTTTATGTCACGGCATGCGCCGGGACGCTGGTTTTCAGTGAGCCCAGTCAAACTAGGAGCCAAGCCCACAGTTTATCTGTCTGCTTTATTATTTTTTGATTAACATTAGCACTAAATCACATCTCAATACATAAGTCGTTGGAAATTGTAAAACAATTACACTACTGTAAAATTATTTTCTAACATTTAAGTCTTCACATTGGAATATTATAAGTCTACATTTTTTGGTAGTTAACTTATTTCTTGTATGAATTATCATTGTATTAATAATATTTATTTTCTTTTATTATTTCCTTTAAAACATTTAAGCCTATTTATTTAAAAACAACGGTCACATATATTCTACGTTGTTCTGTTTCGGTACATTACGTAACTAGTAAATAAACTAATCTAGATGTAAGTAGTGGTTGGTGTTACCTATTTCTTCTAGGAATTTCAATATTTGAACGAGGCGTTTTGATCATGCTATTAAACTTGCTTTTCCTAAAATTTTCAAAAGCAATTTAACTGATTTTTCTCTAAATATTACAAAAAAAGTTTTTTTTCTATTCTGTGGTTGAAAGTAGGTGTTGCGGTAGGTACCTATTTCTATTTATATTTTATAAATAAAATAATAAAATAACCTTTTACACGGTTTTGAATAGGTAAAATCGGTAGGTATTTATACTGAATATGTAGTAATACAGTGTGTCTTTAGGAGACTGTTAAAATTAATAATACGAATCTATTTTCAACCGTAAACTGATTGTTATAAAAGGGCAAAATTGAATGTTAAATTGTATAGGTTTCTTCCTGCAAATGGTACTTTTTCCTGTTTCTGTACATTTGATTTCAAATTCACCCTTGAACATAGAAGCTAAATTAATACTTATCCAGATTCTATATTCGCTATGACACAATATTATTCTGTCCCGCTCTTGCCCTATGAGCAAAATTTATCACAATAGGGAATACTTGATGTGGTTAAGGGTAGGCATTGTTAAAGATACCCGCATATTTAGATTACTGTTTATCAGATGGCAAGTTTGTCGGGGGATATCGGTTCACGTGGTTAAACGCTAAGATCGTGGTTAAGGGTACAACAACAAGTATTGTGTCTATAATGTTCAATATACACAACAGGTAAGTATGTTTGCATTATTAAGAATTTTATTTAGAGATAGGTATGTGCTTATAACACATAATATGTAAATGTACATGCTCATATACCAGTCAGTGTACAATATGTGATGCTATGTAATTGTATTTGCTCTACTGTGAATGGTTTTAATGAGTTTACTCTATTGTCTAAATTACTAAAAACTTCTGGTCCAATTCTCTGTAAAAATGGCCAAAAAATAATATTTTAAATTCACGACCTCAATATACAACCGTGAGGCAAAAAGCAAACTCTACTTAAAATTCATTAAAAATGTGGCTTAAATAAAACATCAAATTTTATGTTAAGTACTTGAATTGGGCCTCTTATAGACACAGGTCATTAACAAACGCTCGCCTCGTTGAAATAATGAACATACTTATCGAGTATTTTCCCTTTCACTCAATCAATTAGAGCACGCTGTTATATCGAATATAATGAAAATAAAATGACGAGTGTGAAAATTCTGTTTTCATTACGAGCGTTTTACCAGTGCCAAAACGGGCTCGTATGATTGGATTTGCACCGAAAAATGTAAAAGGGATTCCCTAGATTTAATGTATGCTTCAAATCGAATCAGCAAATTCAGTAGTCAAGAGCCGTTTGCTTAAGTGGTGGGAGATTTTTATTCAAAGAGCACCAGGACTGTAACAGAAGAACTCTAAATGCGTTAAGTGCCTAGTTTCATTAGTGAACAAAGTGAATAAGTATTTTGTTAGAACCTGACCAGAAAAGTAAGATGAAACTTTGGATGGAGTACCCCAGTCGGCTTTTCGTTACACTTATTGTTCTAAGTTGAAGAAATTAGTTCTAGCAAAGTCCACGAAAGGCGAAGTTGATTTTTGGCATAGTCATACTTATAAATAAGACGCGATGAAGAGTATTAATCCGAAATTTCGCTTTTCGATTTCAATGGCGTCGAGAAAGAAGACATTTATAAAGATCAGGGGGCCTACCGCCTAACTCGATTGCTAAAGCAAAAGCTATAGTTTATGACGTCATGCTGTCATTTCGCACTAAATGTACCTAAACTATTAGCGATAGCTTTGAACGAATGATGTATGAATTTGGCACAAAATCCGTGCCACCTAAAAATTCAGGATGGCTTCTATAGCCGTAAGCAGTGCATAGCAATATAGCTATCATCAGCAATTGAGTTAGGCGGTAGGCCCCCTGGAGACATTTTTCTAGCTGTTAGTGGCAGATTAAGAATTGATGTGAAATTTTCTGGAATGAAGAGAAGGAACTCAACAATGAAAAAAACCTTATACGAAAAATTGCAAGATAGTTACAGTGGAATATCCTGATACTATTATTTATTTATAGCTAAAGATTACAATGTCAGAAATAAATGTTAAGTAAAAAACGAAATCAAAATCTTGCAATGCTAAGCATCCATATTTTTCCATCTATAAGGAAAACCTGTGGCCCGGATGATGATTATGATGAAATGCTGAACAGCCTTCATAAAAATCAACAACAATATTAGTAAAGTAGGTAAGGTACTTGACACCCAACAAAATTCATAAAATCTCTAGTAATAATAGATATATAAAATCGGAAGCATTTGTATAACTCATATTTTATGTCTTTATAGTGTCGTCATTGCATTTCTATAGTCAACGCCGTCAATGTACAAGGTACAAAACAAACTAAAGAAATCCACAAAAATGTCACCATGGAAAGCAAGACAGAAAAACTTTTCACACAGTAAATTATTAAATTATCAAAAAAAATTTACAAAGTTAACCTATTTAACCAAAGCAATATACATTAGCTCTTGCGATAATGTTACAATTATTGACTACTTAACAAACGAATCAAAATGAAAAAGGTGCCCGATTTTGGTAGGTAAAACGTAGCACAGAACAAAATTTTCACACGCTTTGCATTTATTAATGGGGAAAAGCGCTAATGAACTTTGTTAGTAATGTAAATAAAGTATATTAAATTATTATTAGTAATACTTGACAGTATTAATATCTTAGAACATATCAAAGATAATTCCGGATGAATTTAAGATGTTAAGTATGATACATGTTATTTGTAAGCGCGTAGAGTTAAGTGTAAATGTTTAAATGGCTGTAAACGTAAACATTATTGTAAGTATCTCATTTGTAAAGTTATTTCTTTTCATAGGTGGTAATTGCCTAGCATTTCTCGTCACACATGCAAAGTAAAACTGTTCTTTTTCATACCAGAGCGTCATAGCATAAACATCCTGGTTAGAAGAATAGTAAAGGCAGATCTAATGGCAAAGGTAGATCGAATAGCAATGGTAGATGAAATGGTAAAGGCAGATCGAATAGCAAAGGTAGATCAAATGGTAAAAGCAGATCAAAAGAAAAGGCAGATCGAATGGTAACGGTTGATCGAAAGACAACACGCCTTAATTTACAGAAATTTTATGTGACCTGATTTTACATAATGGAAAAATAATTATCTCTCAAAACTGTGCGACTACGGGCTACAAAATGAGTAACAGATGTTATGTACAAATAGATAATTCAATCAAAATGGTATCACGTAAAGAAAAGTTATAAAAAGCAATCATTATAAAAGAGTCTGCAACAGATCGTATATTAATCTGTTTACAAATTCTGTAATACCGATTTTAAAACAGCATTATTTTGTTACCTTTTATTAGTACATACTTTAAAATTGTCTGTTGTCAAAATTGTCTAAGAGAATTTCATAACAAAGATTTTGGTGGTTAGAAAAAGAATTTCGAAAAATTATGGTCTTGAGGCGGGAATCGAACCCGCCTCCGCTGCTATCCGGGCAGGTGCCTGACCGCTCGGCCACCCAAGACACTAATTAACTTGCCGAAATTCTTCTAACCTTTATACTTCACGTTGTAAGCCAACGGGTACCCTCGCAATGTAGAAATAAATTTCAAACATTCCAAAGCAGATATTTTTACAAATACCGTGCGTTTGGTTAAGCTTGGGTTTGCTTTATAAAATATTCGACTTTAATTTTAACATTATATAAATGTTAGAAAAATTAGTACAAAGATTTTGGTGGTTAGAAAAAGAATTTCGAAAAATTATGGTCTTTTGTACTAATTTTTCTAACATTTATATAATGTTAAAATTAAAATCGAATAGAATTTCATAAATTGAATATTGTAAGGACTTTTAATGAAATTTTGAGTCCCTTACGCAAAGACAAGTGCCGGCAAACCCTTTGCCGGGGACTTGTTACCGCTGAACGGAATTCCAATTTCAGGTTACACAGCTTACTGCCGCACTCAGAGACGTCAATTAACTTTAATAAGTATTTAATGCCAAAAATTTTCATTCAAATCTAGACCATAGACCCGGAAAAAATAGCGACTGGTTTTGAATTGCCATTTTTTGACGTTAAGTACTCATTAACGTTATTTGACGTCTCTGAGTGCGGCAGTTAAAGTTATTACAGCAACACCGAGGTGCTTGAGTTTGCGGATTTCCGTTGCGAAGCAATAAGACCCTTGGGTGGTTGAAAGAAGGGTAAAAATGCCGGCTTATGGTTGTCTTCAATCGTTTCACTAATGTATAATTAATTATGATTTTGAGTAATTTTAATGTTTGTCAATTACCCAAACTGATTTTAAATTTTATCGGACAGTCAATTATTTGATTAGAAAATTGGCGAAACGTGGGTGCTAGTTCACCTCTGCCTACCCTCTCGGGGATATAGGCGTGATTTATGTATGTATGTATGTAAAATTGTGCTAGTTTGATGTTGGCCCTCCTTTTGTTGACAGAAGTTGTTCTTCTATTTGATTGAAAAAAAAAAAACTTCCTAATAATTTGCATACCTATCATCCTGTCCCTGCCCTGTTCCCAGGTTGTATATTTCCTATTCCATTAATATTCGTCAGACAAGCTATCTAGTCTCTTTTGATTTATATCATCCATCATACCTGAAAGGTGCTAGTGATAAACGAATCAATAGAAAAGTGATGGAAAGAAACATATAGAGACCGATGAACGAAGGGGGAGTGATTGGAATGACAACGTTTTATAGCCGGTCCCCTGTCTGACACCTACCCTCGTTGGGTATTTATACACCCATCTATGCCTACCTGAAATTGTATTTCGATTATCACAGGTGGAATTAACATATCAAAAACCTAAGCATTCCGATGAATATTCAAGTGCTTATTGCATTTCGAAAGCGGCAGTCCTCTTGAAACGAATTGAAGAAAAAAATAGATTCGAATTTGGTCTTTGTGCTCTATTTATTAAAGGCTTTGCATTCAAACTCGTACAATAGGCATGGGTTCGATGGTGACTGGTGAATAGATGGCTTTTCCCGTTATTTGGTCTATGGTAAACATTAACCATTTGTTAGCAATCGTACCAAGGGAACAATGTTAACTATCAGGAACTATCTATTGGTATTCCCGAAATTTTGACTACTGAGTAATGAACTGACGAATCCTTAGGCGGCCCGTACACTGTCAATCTCTATCGCGATCCGCGATCAAAATCAATGATCACGATCCAAATTGACTGTGTACGGGCCGCCAATCTACTTCGTGATCGTGATCATTGATTTTTATCAACGCGACACCTGCAAGAAACAATATCGTAACTAATTTTTAGTAACATAACAGGAGAGCGCGTCAAAATTAAAAAAATGTCGGATTACGCCTTAGTCTTATTGCCAACCAATCTTGAAAAATTGAGTCAACAACGGAAGGGGAGGAGTCACTATGCTACAATGTCATATAACGACATGTAAAATAAGATTTGATACGATTAGGTTGCAACTCAGACATACAATCGAAAATGTATGGTAGTGAATATTTCAATGAGAAAGTTTTTTCCGAAAATAAAAATGTATCTTGAGATACAATGTATTATTTATAATGGCCTCCTTAAATAATGATGAATGATGGTGTGTAACTCAATTTACCATTTTATGAAATGTAGAGTTGAATCGTGAATTACAATGTTTTTACAGTTTTTAAAATCTATACGTAAAGAGCTTAAGGCGAAGTAATGAGTGCAAAAAAAAAAATTCTGTATAGCAAGAATAAAAACTGACAAAAAGGGAGTTACAGTGTTGTAGACTGTGTATGGGCCGCCTGTGAGAATTTTAGTCATGTCTCGGCTTTGGAATTTACTGAAATTCAACCATGATTAAGTAATCTTATATGAAACCACAAATTCTTGATACGAATATAGGGGGTATTTTATACAGTATAAGGAGAGAAAGGGAAGTCCTGTACCTCAGTATTGGGCGGACTAAGGGCTGGTGATGATGAGTACTCTGCCCCGTATTAACAATATTCAGTTCATAATACTACCGTTTTATATGCGGATCACAAAGTATAATATTTAATCAGTACCAGATACAACAAAAACGTTTAGAGTAAAAATCGATCTTGCATACCTATAATTTTTGCTCGACCTTTTATGCCAAAAATTATAAACGTATAATTTTAAACTAGGAAAAAGCCTGTTGTAGAAAATGCTGGTTGGTTTTACACAAGCCTCTCCCTATGGAGAGAGCAGACTCAGAAGCGTTTGATGTGAAATTCACAGAAGGGCTAAAACACCGGGTTGTAATTCGGTCTAGAATCCACGCCAGTATTCGGCAGAGGCATGCACCGCAACGCTTGATTACAGACACAGTTTAGCCTTGAGTGAACAGAATTTGATGCCTAGGGGCTACAGTGAAATTTTCCTTAATGGTGCGTCTACACAGTGCATGTCACTTGCGCATGTTGAATTCCAGCGACTTGATAATGTTACCAGCGCAAGCTAAAGTAACCCACGCGCGCATCACACGTCGCTCTCCTATCACAATTGTCGGAACACAATAATGCTCTCAACATTATTATTATGGCGACAGATTTTGATAAGATGGTGGTAGTTAATTTAATAAATATGACGAAAAATTATCATGATATAATAATAACTTATCTGAATCTTTCCTTTCCTGATCAATTTTTCAACGTTTCGTGTGGTTGCAAAAGCATTATACTTTGTTGAAATCTCAGTCACGCAAACAGTAGCAAAACATGAAATAAGTAAAAAAGGCATTATTTGCTGAAACTCATTATAAAACTGTCGCAATCTAGGATTTTGATTCAATAATACAGTGCGATGAACTAATTGAAATTATAAAAATACTTAAGCGGAGACCTGAATGCCAACCTGTAGACAAAAAACTGTGAGTTATTGAAACATCTACATCTGCCTTCTATTGTTGCTGTAGATTCAGAAACCGCCTTTATAACCCATTTCAACTGCCAACTTCGATGTCAAATAGATCTGATAATACTTGTAGACTAATTAATAATAATAAGTGAATCTCATTAGGATTTATAAGCGTAAGTAAGTAAGTAGGTCTATTACAGTTTCTGAATTGTTGTAAATAGTATTTTCTATTGTCTAAATGTTACCATATCACATAGAGACGCCCTCGAAGGGAAGCCACCGAAGATGGTATTTGGTATTGTAATTACAAGGTTCTAGTGGAAATAAAGTATATTTAAAGATGTCTTTGTTTTTTTCATTCAATCTAATAACGATTTTACATTTGCTAACAGAGTGCAATGTGAGAGATCTGACAGCTGCTAACGCGACAGAGCTACGTGATCCACCTAATAGGATAACTGATGGGATGGTTTAAATTCCCACGTTCCTCTTTAATCAAACAAAGCAAAAAATGAGACAGGATTGTATCAATTGTAAAAATGATTATTTAGGCGATTTTTGTGTTGAAATTTTAAAAAGAAAAAAGAAGAATTTTTAATTGAAGTGAAAAAAAATAGCACTACCGAACGATTCTTATAATGGGTACTTCACCTGTACATTTTATGGTATGGGGAACGTAAGAGAAGGGGAGTTTCATACTTAAAGGGCGCATTAAATAAGTGAATCACTAAGGGCCTGTTTCACAGTCGACAAATAAGTTCTGAGAAGCTTACTTAGCACATCAGTGACACTTGTAATAAGAAATTTTTGTCAAATGAACTGCCAAGTAAGCTACTCAGAACTTACTTGTCGACTGTGAAACAGGCCCTAAATGTATTCGTTCGTACGTGACGCAATGACTGCCAGTACACGCCCAATTATAATGATTATGATGAAATATGGCAATTACGCCATAATAACCTCCTTATTAGATATAACAGCATAATCCCTCTTATGATTAATTGCCTATTAGATAAAACAAAGCCATGACATTAAAGCTATCTCGGTAATGCGGTTTATTAATGAGAACCATCTGAAGATTTGTCTTAAGAGTAATCTAGTGCGAGTTGGCATCGCAACTTGTATACATACATAAATGACGCCTGTTGTATGTGCCAGCCATGTGGTGACAGCAGAGTAGAATACAATTGTCACCACCCCAAATCTCTCCTGTAGGTGTCATACAAGGCGACTAAGGATAAAACAGTGATGAGGAATGGGCAGCAGCGTTCGTCTTATACCACCTAGTAATGTACTGCGACTTTTGTGCCCGATAAATGACAATAGGCTCGCCACCTATTACATGGGACCTAATATAGTTGGCGAAACGTGGGTGCTAATTCATCTCTGCCTACCCCTTCGGGGATATAGGCGTGATTTATGTATGTAAAAAATATGTCTCATCGAGTTATCAGATCGGTGATAGTCGATCTTCCACGTCTCCTCTACTATTCAACCACAAGATACGTATTGTAGCAGCTACGTCGTAGTGTTACGTGAATAAACTACGAAGTAGCGCTACATCGTGGTGCTAGTCATAAAAACTATCGTGACAGCATTCCAGAATACAATAATAATTGTCACTACCTGACGCGTATGTGTCGTACAAGGCGATTAAGGGTAAAAACAGCGAAAAGCAATGTGCAGCAACGTTTTTCTTATACCAACTAGCAATGTACTACGATTGACGTACCAGATAGATTGCAATAGGCTCGCCATGTACTACTTGGGACTTAACATAATTCGCGAAACGTGGCTGTTCTCTATATCTACCCCTACGGAGATAAGTAGTAATGATATATAATAATAATATATTCTTTATTGCACACATAGAAAATACAAAAAAAGCAACATTATAAAGAAAGAAAAAAAAAAACAGTACAATAGGCGGCCTTATTGCTAAAAAGCAATCTCTTCCAGGCAACCGATATATGTATGTAATATAATTTTTGTCACCCATCCGATGGGCGGCCTTGGAGAACGTTGCTTGAATTACGCAATAGTTGCTCGATAGCGATCACTGTAGACTATAGTCATAACTAGATCGCTTTACCCACAAAGCCATGTGACGTACCTACACAAGAATAATTACTTTACAACCTAATGGTGCTTCTACACGATGCATGTAGCTTGCGCATGTTGAAGCACTTGCGCGGGTTATATGCATCCAGTGAACGATTCCAACCAGTCCAGCGACTCGCGGATGTACCTGCTCAAGTAACATGCGCAAGTAGCCTGCGCACGCATCACATCGCGTGGGTTACTTGCGCAGACATGCTGACAGCTGAAACGAACAAGATCCATACATAATGTACTTGCTCGGGCAGCATGCACGTGTAGCTTTTTAACCCGCGCCTTTGTCACTGATCAACTAACTTGAGCATACTGCTCGTGTAAGTAAGCGCTTTTACTTGCTCCAGCTACTTGCACCGTGTAGAAGCACCATAAATAACAGAACTTAGATATCGTACGTACGTGTATATCGGACGGTGGGACCCCCGTAATTAGCGTAATTTACGCTAAACGTAGAGGTGTTCAGTGTCCTATTCAATTAACGGGACAATGACGGGGGACAATTTAATATTTTCGGAGAGATCCGGACCCCCAAATTATATATTATCATTAATGGTAGATTAGCTACGGGTCCACATGTTCGGTACACGTTTCGGTAATTGCTAGCCTAAGTGCCTACTTAATAATCACCGAGAGATTATTCTGGTTAAAGATAGCTTAATCTTGTAACAAGAACAATACAATAATAAATATTTATATTATACGACGGCCGCCTTAGTAGAATACTCAGATTGCTGGGTATGGGCCGAGAGGTCCCAGGTTCGAATCCTGGTAGGGGCAAACTTTGTGATGACCACAAATGTTTGTTTCGGAGTCATGGTTGTGCTTATGTAGTATATTTTCAACATTTATATACATAATTATACTAAAAATATGTCCGTCATCTAGTATCCATAACACAAGTGCTTAGGCTACTTACTTTGGGCTAGATGATAGGTGTGAGTGTAAATATATTTAATACTATTATAGGAGCTTATAGTTATATGCTATGAGAGGAGCTCGCGAGCACAGTGGTATAGCCTGCTTGGCCTGAGATTGCGTAAACTAAGTAATGTTCGCTAATGCCATTCTCAACTTCTCACCTCCAGTTCTTCCATGCTTCAGAAGGCACGTCAAACAGTTGGTCCCAACTGCATCCCTCGTTAGTTTATTAAGTTTTTAACTGCCGCACTCAGAGACGTCAAATAACTTTAATGAGTACTTAATATCAAAAAATGACAATTCAAAACCAGTCGCTATTTTTGCCGAGTCTATGGTCTAGATTTAAATGAGATTTTTTGACATTAAGTACTCATTAAAGTTATTCGACGTCTCTGAGTGCGGCAGCTAGGTCGTTAGTTAAGTTAATACCCACCAACTTGTACTGTGCCAGCGTGGTGGGTTATGGCCCAATCTCTCTGTATTCTATAGTGGCGACGGCAGAGTAGAATACAATTGTCACCACCCCCAAATTTCTCCCGTGGGTGTCGTAAAAAGCGACTGACGATAAAACAGTGATGAGGAATGGGCGTAAATCGCAGTATATTGCTAGATGGTATAAGAGCTGCTCTGCTGCACCACTCAAAGCTGTCTTCTTCTTCTTAGGAATTTTTCCCGGAAAAAAAAATAATTTTCCAATAATTGAGCTACTTACTTACAAAATATTTCCTCAGGGAACTGAACTACTTAGGAATTAGACTGGCGTATGGGACGTTTTACCAGCGAGACGTCCAGTAAATTTTATAATGACTCGGGCCGGAAAACAATGCACGTTATTCCCATTGGATAAAGTTTGAAATCATGCAATGCGAAGTTTAAAATGATCATTGGATAAAGTTTGTTATTATTGATTTAATAATGGCCGTTTGGTGACGGCAGAGCAGAATACAATCTATCCCGTAGATGTCGTACAAGGCAATTATTTTTTTTTCCGGGAAAAGTTCCTTAAGCCGTGGACTGTTTCATCATCATCATCATCACCAGCCCTTTATTGGCACAGGCCTTCCCTATGGATCGAAGAATATATGGAGAATGAGTCGTAACCCACTACGCTGGCCCAGGGCGGATTGATGGGTATTTACGACTGCAGATGCAGCCGGGACCATCGACTTAACGTGCCTTCCGAAGCACGGAGGAAACTCGAGAAAATATTTTTAAATTTTTTCTAACCACAAATTTCTATGTGATATTTTTTTTACATTTTTTTTATTATTTTTTATTATCATTTTATATTATTTTATATTTTTGTTTTAGGTCGTGTGGTGACGGCAGAGCAGAATACAATTGTCACCACCCCCATTTCTCCCGTAGGTGTCATACAAGGCGACTAAGGGTGAAGACAGCAATGAGTAATGGGCAGCAGCATTTCTCTCATACCACCTAGCAATATAAGTTTGTACTGCGATTTATGTGCCCGATATATGGCAATAGGCTCGCCACCTGTTACATGGGACCGAACATAATTGGCGAAAAGTGGGTGTTAATTTACCTCTGCCTACCCCTTTGGGGATATAGGCGTGATTTATGTATGTATATTTTTTTTTACATTTTATTTTATATTTATTCAGGCCATCATAGGACCAACAAAATTTCAGGAAAAAAAAAAACACTTCCCCATACAAACTGATGTCAGCTGGTTCTCTGCTTGGCGTATGGGGAAGTGTTTTTTTTTTCCTGAAATTTCTATTTTGGTCCCGAAGTGAAGGTTGTTCAGTTTGATGGCCTGGATAACCCCTTTAAATATAACTGCACATTTAGGTTACACTGGTATAAAATTACCAATGTTCAAATAAAAATAAAAATAGTGAGTACATATATACATAAATATATATATAATGTTATAATTTTGGCCGACGAAATGTAAAATACAGGGTTTCACGCGCGCTCTGTGTGAATGGAAATTCTCAGCTGATCGGAATCCCAATAACTCGCTCGCATTCCACCTAAATCGGTGTGCCGGGCGATGGAAATGTGCGTGGACCGAAAATAATATTTTGGTCCGCGACTCGTGGAATCTAACGATCTAGCAATCCGCGCTGGGCCAACGTGGTGGGCTATGGCCCATTCGCACTATATTCCATCAATGGCCTTTATAACTAAGTAATTTAACGAATGGCTCTCAGAGAAACTGTTCTATAGGATTATGGAATAATTTTAGATCTCATTTCTTATGAGGCGTGGTATTTTAAAGTTGCTTGTTTTCACCTAGTTCACCTCTGCGTACTCCTTCGGGGATATAGGCGTGATTTGTGTATGTATGTATGTTGTTTTTCAGTGTCACTCTCCACCTGTCGTTTATCTTTACCTATTTAATACCTCAAACAGTTATGGTTAGAAAAAGTTCGAAAAATTATATTATTGATGCGGGACTATAATTTTTCGAACTTTTTTAACCTCAATTTTCTTTGTAATAATTTTTCTAACACTTAATGGTTAAATAAAAAACAATGTAATAATAAATATCTGTTTAATCATCGAATAGAGTAACCAGGCCAGGAAAACACACCTTACTTACACAAATTGTGAATACACAATCACCCTCTTGGTTCAAAAGAAGCATTCGTGGAAACGGAACCACAAATAATATATCATCAAGATAGCGGGCTATAAAACATTTTAGTGGTCCAATCGATCTGAACGCAAGCACCTTTAGTTTGATTGATAGTCGGGGATTATCATGAACGTAATGGCTTACGATTCGGCTTACTATTTGGATAATGATGTTTTATTTGGATAACTTATATTACTAATGTAACACATTAGTTTTTTAAGCTACAAGGTAAATTTTACATTCATCTCACCTGATAGTAATTGACGATTAGGGCCGAAGATGGAAACGAGCTTCACCTGAAACCCTCAACCACAGAGGGGCTGGATATCTTATCATAAATTGTCGGAACACAATAATGCTGTTAACATTATTACTATGGCAGTTTGCTGCGTTGCGAATTCGCATCGCGCCAATTCGGGCTCAAACACTGCTGTAGGCTAAACACGGCATGATTGTCATGTACGACTATTTTTTAAGATCTTTTTATAACTATATTTTGCCGTGTGGTGACGGCAGAGTAAAATAAAATAAATTGTCATCACCCCAAATCTCTCCCGTGGATTGCGTACAAGGCGATCAGTGATGAGAAATGGGTAGCAGCGTTCCTCTTATATAAACTAGCAATGTACTGTGACTTTTGTGTCCGATAAATTTTAATGAAAATAGGGTCGCCACGGTCACCACGCCTATATCCCCGAAGGGGTCTTCGGGGTTATAGGCGTGATTTATACAATTATGTATGTATCTATTTTGCACAAATAAACTTTAGTATTGTATTAAAATTTGACTCCAAACGCATCATAACATAACACCTCGCTATCACGCAACACAATCACCGTTGTACCGAAAATTACTCCGGTGGTTGCAATAAAAATTCGAACCCGAACCAACCACAGGTGACATTGAATTTCGGAGTGAATAGGACACTTCCAGTTTACGACTCGCATAAAACGGCCGTATAAAGGATTTCGCGGGAACCTTTCCACCTAGTGTGAAACTGTGAACTCTCGAGGCCAATAGAAGTACTTAAATCTCCAAGAATTGCAAGGAATTATTTCGGAAAACTTAAGTAGACGGCAGGAGCAGAGTAGCGTAGTAGGATGGGTGACCAAAAATGCGTTGTCTTTTTTGTGATTTAAATTTGAACATTATAAATGTTACAAAAAAGACTACCAAAGAAATTGTGGTTAGAAAATGTTCGAAAATACTATAAATTTTCGCACATTTCGCACATTTTCGCAAAAACCGCAGTATATTGATTTCTACGTGGTATATGAGGAACGCTGCTACCCATTAGGTACTCATAGTTTGGCTTGTACGACACTCGCGGGGGAAGAGAGGGGTGGTGACAATCGTATTCTGCTCCGTCGTCACCACACGGCGCAAATAGCAACAATCTTAGAATACCTACACTGTCAATAACAACAACAACAACAAACAATGGAAAAACGTAATGAATAAAACCTCTAACAGAATGGAGCTCCTGTAAGAGTAATCCGAACAGCATCTTGCGACTTATTGTTATGAAGCGTTTGGGGCCTGCAGATATTTATTCCGTCTTTGTTCCTTAATGAGCTATTCATAGGAAGGTTGACGTCAGGTATCCCGAGGTGCGAGAATTAACTTAGCGAGATTTATTAAGGATTATTAAGGTTAGCTCTCATTAGACCAGTACACCCGACTAGCACCGCCTCGGCGCTAGGCTAAGCTGGTAGAAGAGCGTGGCCAACAGGTGGAAGAGCGTGGTCAACGGGTGGACGCGGCGTGGTCAACGGGTGGAGGCCGCGTCGGAAACCAGTGGACCGGACCTAACGTCACTGTTACATACATACATACATAAATCACGCCTATTTAGTAGGCATAGGTAGGTATTATTACGTAGGCAGAGGTCAAACTAGCACCCACGTTTCGCAAATTATATTAGGTCCCATGCCTATTGCCATTTTACGGGCTCAAAAGTCCCAGTACATTGCTATTGCTAGGTGGTATAAGAGGAACGCTGCTGCCCATTCCTCATGATTGGTTTATCCTTAGTCGCCTTGTACGACACCCACGGGAGAGTTTTTGGGTTGGTGACAATTGTATTCTACTCTGCCGTCACCACACGGCGAGCGTCACTGTTTATGGAGTCAGTTTCTTCTATAAATCTCTATTTATCCATTTTAAAAGCAAACACCATACGTTAGACATGTTATAAGGAATGCCTGGGAATGACGCTTCGTCTTCAAATCAAAGAGGAAATTCTCCATCATTTAATATTTTCCGTTTTATTTAGCAATTTATCAATATAATGTTACATATATTATAATATACATAAATCCAGCCAAGTTATCCCTGAAGGGATAGGCAGAAGTGAAATAACACCGCCACGTTTCGCTAATAAGGTCCCATGCATTATATTATTGCTAGGTGGTATAAGAGAAATTCTACTGCTCATCGCCCTTTTGTCGCTTAATGAAAAATGTTGCTCTTTATAATGCCATAATACTCGATAAAAATAATTTTTTCGAGTCGGTTAATAACGAAGAAAGATCACTCTATAATTTGAATCGCTCGCTCTTAGGGCGCGTTCCCACTATGTCGTGACGGATAATTATTATCGTTGGAGTTTGTCGTCTCTAGCTGTTCCCGTTATAACGATTGTTTGTCGTCGTGACGACATTTTCTCGTTTCACGGCAGTCGCTTTGTCGATTACAGGTCATTAGCAAGCTACAAATCTACAGTCGCCTCTACACGTGTAAACGATTTTTTATCATTTTACGACTATCGCGCTAGCTGTTGCCACTGTCATGACAATATGTCGTCACTACATAAAAGGTCGTAGACGACAGTAGGTACATCGTGTCGTTCTATATGTGAACACTTCCATTTAAAAATATAAGCTACTTGATATAAGCTACATAAGACACTTGAAACTACACGATTATCTGTCGCCACGACACAGTGGGAACGCGCCCTTACAGGCCAGTCTGAACCAAGAACGGGTGTATTCCGAAATTACTCAATTCGCTCCAGTTTTTCGCGACTAAAAGTTATGACGATGGAAATAAAAGGAAGTGTCTGGGGCATTTGGATTCCGCTGGGGGAACACCGGATTCTACGGGATTATATTTTTGTCTTCCGTCGGGAAGCCGCGGGAGATGATCCCGTGTAATCAGATAAGAGTTTCTTGCAAACATTTTGAGCTCTGAATATTCTAGACAAGACGATGATCCTGTACTCTTTGAACCTTCTGTGTAATACCTAATCCTATAACAGAGTGAAACGCAAAAAACAATTGACTTTACACGGAAAAAAGTGAAGATCGTCTATACTAGTATTATAAAGCTGAAGAGTATGTTTAGTTGAACGTGCTAATCTCAGGAACTAATAGTTCAAATATATATTTTAACGCGAGCAACGCCGTGGGCGACAACTAGTTTTAGAATAATTAAGCCCTGATGACGAGAACCCGCGTCTTCCGGATTCGAATGCTGGTAAGGTTAAATGTTTGTGTGATGTCCACAAACATTTGGTCACGAGTCATAGTTTGTGTACATTATATATAATATCTATGCTTACGTAATTATGGTACATTTTCCGCTATCGTGCCGTGTGGTGACGGCAGAGTAGAATACAATTGTCACCACCCCAAATCTCTCCCGTGGGTGTCGTACAAGGCAACTAAGGATAAATCAATTATGAGGAATGGCCAGCAGCGTTCCTCTTATACCACCTAGCAATAGCAATGTACTGCGACTTTTGTGCCCGATAAATGGCAATAGGCTCGCCACCTATTACATGGGACCTAACATAACTGGCGAAACGTGGGTGCTAGGTCACCTCTGCCTACCCCTTCGGGGATATAGGCGTGATTTATATATGTATGTTGTTTATCATATGCCGAACGTGGTAGGGCTCCATTGATATATAAAACATACAGTCAACGGCACTTCGAACTACCCAAAACTGTCAAATTTCTTCAATCGATTGTCAACCTTAACTGGGTAATAATAGAGCACAAAATCGATTGAGAAATTTTGCCATTTTGTGGTATTTTGTCTTGCTGTAGACTGTACATATACTAAACTGAAACTACTCCTTGACATGATAAATATTTCCTTAAGAACCCTAAGACAACTAGAGGAAAATTTGTCCTGTCTATATGGGAATAGAAGGGATTATTCGTTTTTGCGGATACTCCGGACCAATTATTTATCTCATTAACTATAATTCCACTAAGCAAGCAACTATGTAGAAACAAGCGACTAAGGGTGCGTCTACACTAGGACTAAGATATTAATATTATTACAATGAAAGCCTATCAATAGAATAATATCAGTAAGGGAGCAAGAATTATGGCACTCCTTTTAAAAATATATTTAAACAAAGCTGACAATTGTCAGTGAGATTGAGTGTCAGTGAATAATAAAATTAAATACTAGTAGTAAATAAATAATAATAATAAACAGCCGTGTGGTGACGGCAGAATAGAATACAATTGTCACCACCCCCATCTCTCCCGTGGGTGTCATACAAGGCGACTAAGGGTAAAGACAGCAATGAGTAATGGGCAGCAGCATTCCTCTGGTACCATCTAGCAATATACTGCGATTGATGTGCCCGATAGATGGCATTAGGCTCGCCACCTATTACATGGGACCTAGCTAAATTGGCGATAAGTGAGTGTTGATTCGCCTCTGCCTACCCCTTAGGGGATATAGGCGTGATTTATGTATGTATGTATTTAATAATAATAATAATTTTATTGACAAACGCCAGGTATCGTCCAGCCCAAAACAAGTAGGTACTGAGTAAACAAAAACATATTATTTCAAGTTCCTCCGTGCTTCGGACGGCACGTTAAGTCATTGGTCTCGGCTCCATCTGCAGTCCATTATGACCCATTTTCCCTATATTCTTCCATCCATAGCAAAGATCTCTGCCCCAGCAGTGGGGACAGTAAAGGGCTGGTGGTGATGATGATGTATAATTAAATCAAAATCTGGTTACTTTGGGCTATATCACTGTAGAAAATATTTATTTACTGTTTTGACGATATAGACAAATAAATGCGAAAGAATGTGTAGTTCTCCGAGGGGGTAGGGAGAGATGAATTAACGCCCATTCTTCGCCAATTAGCATAGATCCCATGTAATAGGTGGGCAAGCCTATTGCCATTTATTGGACACGGAAATTGGAGTACATACATTGCTAGGTGGTATAAGAGGGACGCTACTGCCCATTACTCATCGCTGTCTTTACCTATAGTGGCCTTGTACGAACGACACCTACGGGGGGTGGTGACAATTGTGTTTTGCTCCACACGGCTATAATGAATAGAGAAGAAAGTACTAGAAATCGCAATAACCACCGACCAATGTACCCTGGATAGTGTAGACGCTCTTTAGCGAAACACTAACTCGCATTACGGTCTTCATTTGTTGTCCGCAGCGTTTTCCTCAATATCTATTTGATACAGAGTGGTAATGAAATCAACTACATACTTAGGAACTTTTGCCAATACTCGAGGGAACGAACGACAGCTACTTAGCCTCTTTGCACACACTTTGTTTTTACCTTATTATAGTTGCCTACGTGGGAGCCGATCACGTAAGTCTTTTTCCAGAAATAGACGTTTTTATGTGCGTCTATTTCTGGAAGAGACTCGCTCTTTCTATACATCATCATCATCATGGTCTTCCGTGCTGGCCTGGGAGCGAAAAAATAACGTTGAATTGGCCAGTCCCGACTTATCCCATGGGTGTCGTAAACGAAGGGAGATTGCCCGGTGTAGACCAATAAGCACTTTTTGGCACCCGAATCGTGGAGGGCAAACCACCAAAAACAGCATACCCAAAGAGGGTTCGTGTCAGGCAGGCGGGCGGCTGTAAAACCTGAGCCAAAACCTTGAGCAGTATGGATTGTTAAATGTTGTCCCATCCTAATCACTTTTCCATTCACTAGCGCCTTTCCGGTGTGACAGATGGTAATGAATCAATAGGGAGAGTAACCCCTGAATACAGAAACGCTACAAGGTTTGAATACTGCTTGACATTAAGTATTGTCACAATTTACGTTTTTTCATACAAATTCAGGCAGGTCCACTCAACTTTGTAAGCAGTGGTCCAAATTTGAGCAGCGTTCCTGTATTCGGGGGTAACTCTTCCCGTTTAATAGCGCTTCGCTACTATCTTATTTGAATGCATTCATCGATCCGAATGCATTCTCGATAATATGACTTTCAACGAAGACATACTTCGTTGAAAGGTCTACATCGACTGGCGACTGGTCCCCAGAAAGCATTGACCAGTAGGCTTATTCGCTAACTTTTTTTGACAGCTGAAAGTGATGATCACCGAACTATTTACTTATCCATTACTACTTTACTATAATGCTATTGTGACACTTGTCCTGTGATAACAGCAATGTATTCGTAAATAGTTCGGTGATCATCACTTTCAACTGTCAAAAAAAGTTAGGGAATAGGCCTACGGGCCTAGATTCCACAATCGTCCACCATTTTTTCCGAGAACAATTATCAAAACAAATACTAATCAGCGAAACAATAAAGCGTCCGCGCACCGGGCACAAACGGGACAATTCAATTTTATCCTGGAATTTAATTATCAAATGCCTGTCTCGGAACGCGACGCGAATTTTTCCCTTATTATCTTTTCACCGCAATTCCTGTAAGGGTGATGACTTCACAAAGGGCCTGTACGTGCGAAAGTTTGGACGAAGCTGGGTTGTAATCTATACTACCAAGTTGGTCCCGTTGGTTTGTATGCTGTCATGGTAATTACTATATATCCAGTATTTTGACTGATATTTATAAACACACGAAGGGCGAGCTATCCCACGCCCCTCTGATCTCGGCATGCGCTCGGCATGCAACAGTGTAGCGAATGTGCCGCAGCGCACTTTTTGAAGACTATGGGCGATTTTTGACACATCCCTATCGCATTTTTAAGTACCGCGCGGCTCTGGCTTTTGTTACAATGTTAACACTACATAAAAGTCCGCATGGCTGAATGTGCCAAGCCCCGTTGCATTCTGAATATAGCAAGATTAAAGAAGAGAAAAAGAAGAGAGTTTTGGCGCGGAATTAAAAAAACCAGATTCAATTTAGATTCAATTAACTATTTAACTTTACATATATTTTTCACTCAATAATTTTTACCTAACTGTAACTTTCCATAAATATTTTTTATAACAAGTTATCTTTAATTTTCTACAACATTAAAGATAACTTGTTATAAAAAATATGAGAGGAGAAAAGACCTCTCATTAACATACAAAAATACGGCCGAGTCACAATACTGCTATAGTATTACCGTGATGCTGTTGAGGTGGGACCGAGGGGTATACTAGCTAAATCCCTATACTATAGGACCTTGGCTTGTCTAGAGCTTTCGTAAGTTTTATACTGGAACGTGTGTCTAAGGCGGCTCTCATGGAAACTTACCAAATATGGCTGGCAAAGGGAAGTAGGGGTGGCGAGGGTGAGTGTTGACATGTTGTGATGGGATCCCGTAAACCTACACTCGGGTCACAAGTCCCAAGCGCAGCCACTGACTTCCCCCTTGCCGCACTATGGACCCGACACCCGCACGGTGAATCCATGGATTGCTAAGAGTTATTGTCTCATAAAGTTAGTTGGTTAAGATGAAAATACGAGGAGTTGGAACATTGAAGTGAGAACATTCAGGTTGCAGTTGAAAATTAGTGGTTTGCTTGGGTAACACGACCAGATGTTACACTGAACTGTGACCTTTTTTGACAGCTGCGACACACACGTGCTCGCTATAAAATTAAAATTTAATGCTTTGCTTGTATTGTAAATTAAACTCTTCAGTATGTTCAATCGTTACGTTTATTCCTCTTCAATACATTGACCAAACTTTAACACTTGACAAAGCACAAGACCTTAATTATCTCTTGCTTACAAGACGTCTGCAAAACTGCACTCCAAGCTTTATTACCAATTTTCTTCCGCTCCCGCCAAAAACGTGCTTCGCTCTGATTGGCTGACGTTAACCAACCTTCACCAATCAGAGACAAGAACGGTTTTGCCAGTTTACAGACTTTTTAATAGTATAGGGTTTTATCTATTTGTTTTATATTAAACTTTAATTAATAATTTATACATTTTCACTTTTTGACATTAATCATACATACACAACATTAATTTTGTATTTTACTTAGGTCAGAACTAATTTCCTAAAAAAATACTTACGATTAGTCAACATCACAACTATTTATCGATGTGAATTTAATTATCAATCAAATAACTAAGAATCATTACATTCGGCCGTCCTACTACGTGCGATCTCCTGACGTACGTAAATGGATTGTCGATTGTACACATACATACAATTAAAAATAATAATTATTACAGAAATCCAAACAAAATTATAACTACACAGTTACGAACTAAATTGAATACAATTTAAATCATTACATTCGGGTTGGGACTCAGACTATCTGATTCAATATAATACTAATTCTTACTTTTTTTTCAGTTTTAGATGTACTACTGCTGCTATCAGATTCAGAAATTATATCAGTTTGATCTGGTACATTTATATTAATCCATGGTCGGATTCGGTCGACTGCCACTACACTTTCAAATTTATTCTTTCGTGAAGTAAATCCTGGTATTTCGACAATTCTGTAGCGGTCGTTGCCTAAAACTTCCGCTATTTTATAAGGTCCTATGAATTTTGACAAAAGTTTAGTGCTGTTTCCTTTGTTATTAAAATTAGTTCTGGTTATTTTGATTAAGTCACCTTCTTTATAAGATGGAGCAGTTACCCTATTTTTATCATAATATTTCTTTTGTTTTATTTGACTAGATTCAATATTTGTAATTATTTCTTTCCTTAAATCTACTACGTCTGAAGCAGCATCAGTACTTATATCTAATTTATTACTAAGACTATCTCTCAATCTGGTGCCAAACATAGCTTCCGTAGCAGTTTTCTTGGTGGAGGAATTAATAGCATTGTTTATTCCCCACTGTATTTTGCCTAAATAAATATCCCAGTTCCGTTCATCATCATTGACGTTGTATTTAGAAAGTGCATTTAAAATCGTTTGATTATACCTTTCGACTTGGCCATTGGCCCTGGGACATGCTACAGCATTTAGTACATGCTTAATGCCATGACTTTCACAAAAATATTTAAATGCTGAAAAAGTGAAAGAAGTACCACGATCTGATATTATTCGTGACGGTAACCCAAAGTCATAAAAAACATTTGATAAAACTTTAATTGCAGTCTTAGTTTTAGTATCTTTAACAGCTCTTACAAACAAATATTTCGTAAAGCCGTCCACTATTGCAAGAATATAAGTATTGCCGTTCTTATTTTTAGTAAATGGACCCAGATGGTCAATATGAATGGTGTGAAACGGAATACTTACCTTCTCAATAGGATACAGCTGTCCACTTTTACGGGTTGAAATACCGTCCTTATTATATGCACACTGAATACATGATTTTACATACTTTTTTACGAATCTACGTAGCTTAGGAAACCAGAACATAGACTGAATTCTTTCTATTGTCTTACTAACACCTAAATGTCCAACATCATCGTGATTAGACCTACAAATTTGCCAACGCGCTTCTCGAGGTATTACTAAACATAAATTACTATCACCGACTTTTCTATAAACTCTGCTATTCTTTATCACATAGTTTTTCCTAATATCTTTAGATTCTTCATCAGTTTCAGGTTTTAAAATTTTGACTATACGAGATATGTCTGGATCTGTCAGTTGCAATGTTAATAGCCAATTATCAGTTTCTATATTATATACTGCAACCGAAGTTTCGTCGATAGTTTCAGGTAATAGTCTAGTATTACGACTTAGTGCGTCCACATGGGCCATTCGAAGACCAGGTCGATACTCAATATTAAAATTAAATTCACTTATTTGGAGCCACCATCTGGCAATTCGAGGTCTCGTTTCGTTAATGTGGTTCTAAGGGCGTTACAGTCAGTTACAATTTTGAAATTTAATCCTAACAAATAAACCCTAAATTTTTTTAAAGAGCACACAATTGCTAACGTCTCTAACTCATACGAATGCAAGTGTCGTTCTTCGGGCGTAGTTTGCCTACTAAAATAGGCAACAGGCTTAAGAACATTGGGCTCTGGTTGCCACTGTAACAATATTCCACCCACGCCCAACGAACTTGCATCCGTATGCAGCTCGGTTTCAAACGTTGGATTATATAACGCTAATATCGGTCGATCAATCAATTTTTCTTTTAGTATTGCGAATGCATCCGATTCTTGACTCGTCCATTTGAAATTATTTCCTTTCTTTAATAGGTTAGTTAATGGTCGAGCAATCTCCCCAAAGCCTTTAATAAATTTTCTAAAATATCTTGCTAAGCCCAGAAATTGACGGGTCTCGTGTATGTTTTGAGGAGTTGGGAAGTTTTCGACAGCTAGAATTTTAGTCGCGTTAGGGCGTATACCTTCGGCAGATATTTCATAACCTAAATAATCCAGAGATGTATCAAAGAACCGACATTTAGAGAGTTTAAGAGTAAGGCCGTTCTGCCGTAATAACTTCAGAATATCTTCTAGTCTCTGAAAGCCTTCTTTTAGGTCAGTTGATGGTATGAGAATGTCATCTAAATAGGTTAAAGCAGAGTCGTAACGTTTAGAACCAAGCATAGTATTCATAAGCCTTTGAAAAACTGCTGGAGCATTTGCAAGTCCGAAGGGCATCCTTTTAAATTCATAATGCCCATCAGGCGTTACAAATGCTGTTAGTGATCGGCTACTTTCAGCCATAGGCACTTGATAGTACCCAGAAGCTAGGTCTAAAGAAGTAAAGTATCTGTTACCGCTAAGATTAGTAATTTGGTCGTCTATGAGGGGTAGGGGAAAACAATCCTTTTTCGTTCTACTATTAAGGGCCCTATAATCTACGCACAATCGTTGCTCTCCGGTCTTTTTCCTTACCATTAGTATCGGGCTAGCGTAGTTAGAATTGGACTCTTGTACTATGTCATTATCTAAAAGATCTTTTACTATTTCTCGAACTTGTTCTCTTTCAGAGTGCGATAGACGGTAAGGTCTGTAAACTACAGGTTTATTATCTAAAAAATCAATATTCATTTCTACAGATTTAGTGCAGCCAATTTCATTGAGATTAAACGCAAAACAATCGCGGTAGGTAAGCAGTAGTTTATGAAGTTCATTTAAACGATTCCTTATCAATTTCGGGACCAATTATAATGTCTGATTTTTGCAAAGGTTCATATTTTGAAAAATCCTTATTTATTGTGTTAGTATATTTAATTTCCTTCTCTACAAAAGGGTCTCCCCTAGCTATAGAACTATTTTTAGAAAATCTTAACATTTTGTCTGCTAGATTAGATACTCGCAACATGCATTTGCCATTAAGAACACTATAAGCACCCCTATGTAAATAGTACTCCCTCCCAGGTTCACTACTGTACCCCTGTACCCCTCAACGTAAATATCCCCGGAATAATCAGGATCAGACACGTTAACTTCAATTAAACCTGACGATGAAATGTTATTTTCATTCAAAACATTTATTTTTAAATAATTTTTGCTATCATAAATATACGGAGCTTGGTAGAACTTTAATTGGTCGTTGTCTTTAAAAACACATACACCCGGTAGTTCAGTAACGTTCTGACCAATTAGTAAAGCCGACTGCATGAATTCGTCGTTAACCACAAGTACATCTATCGTAGCCTCAACTTCATCTAGTTTTAAATCCACTTTGCTTTTAAAATTTGGGAAAACTCTAGCGTTGCCAAATCCTTTAACTACCGGTAATTCCGTAATAGTTCTTGACAATCCTAGCTTCCTAGCCTCCGAGTCACGCATTAGACTATATTCACTGCCAAAATCAATAAAGGCAACTAAAATCGTATCATTAACTTCAACCTCTTTATAAAATTTATTGCAGGGTTCACGACCAGTGGAAATCTTTAGGACCTTCCGATCTTGGTTATCGAAAGGTTTTCTTTCATTTTTCGAAACTATAGGCTCCAATTTGCAGTTGTCATTGTTGTGTCCTACTCTCTGACATTTCTGACACCTTACAAGCGGTTTGGGGCATCTAAAGTAGGGGTGGCCTCTTGAACGACAATTAAAACAAAGAACTAAATTATCATTTGAAGTTGAGGGGATAGTGCTAGGGCGGATTGGTATCGGGTGATCACTACGTCTTCTTAGTATGTGTATATTATTATCAAATGTTGGACGCTGAGAACTAAGAAAATTCAGTAAATCTTCAGGCTCATCACAAGTTAAGGATTGGGCACTATTCCTAATTGATTTGTCCAATATACCATGAACTATGCAATCGACAGCCTTTTTACCTCTTATATCACATCTATTTACAAGCGTTAATTTATCATAGAAATACTCGCGTAAATTTTCATTACTGCGTGTTGTACGTGCTAACATTTCTTCAAGAAGCCGACCATAATTTTGCTCAGTTGGAAATGCTCTTTTTAGTTTAGATTGCCATTCGGTCCAGCTAAATACTACGCTAGGAAGAGCCTCAAACCACTTCTTCGCCAGGCCTGAAAGCTTTTGTAGTGCAAAATGTATGGTCTGCTTCTCATCCCACTCATAAATAACGGCGCATTCGTTTACTTTCCTAACCCAACTCTCTATACTTTGAGATTTACTAGATGGATCGAACTCTGGTATTACATTATTAAAATTATTACTACTAAGATTGTAAGCTTTCCTTTTGTGTTTTTGTAAAGAATTAAAAAGTTTTAGTACTTCCTTAGTGGACCAGCTTCCGTCTTCCTTACGTTTCTTGCATCGCGACACGAATTCCGAGGAATTGGACTCTGTTGAACTATTTGAGGACGTTTTGGAAGAACTGGTTGATCGACTACTTCTTCTCGACTGCCTTTTAGATCCTTTCGTTGCAGTTCTCCTCGAATGTCCTTGTCGCTTTTTAGGTCTACGCTGGAATCCAGGTGGGGCACCATCAGGAGTTACAGCACCGTCAGAATTCATCACCTCAAAATTTAAAAAAATATATATTCTATTAAAGATAATTGCATTCATTGTATTTATTTGTGACTTCTGCTGTAGATGTCGATAAAATGACTGTGTCTTACTGTAGGTTTAATTATGGAATGTCCACAACTTTAAGAATATATATATTTTTTTGTAAATACTAAAATAACGTTTGCGTAATAAAGTGCTCTTACTGCAAGACAATCCATAAACATACAATAAAACAAAATGTCTAGTCAGATGAACTAGAACAGCAATAGTCCTTTCTTCAATTACTTCTCTACACTCAAGTTAAATTAATTATTCGATTTTAATATCAACATTATATAAATCTTAGAAAAATTAGTACAAAGATTTTGGTGGTTAAAATAAATAAATAAATATTTTTACACTCACACCTATCATCTAGCCCAAAGTAAGTAGCCTAAGCACTTGTGTTATGGATACTAGATGACAGACATATAAAATGTTGAAAATATACTACATAAACATATACACAACCATGACTCGGAAATAAACATTTGTGGTCATCACAAAGTTTGCCCCTACCAGGATTCGAACCCGGGACCTCTTGGCCAATACCCAGCAATCTGAGCGGCCGTTAGAAAAAGAATTTCGAAAAATCATGGTCTTGATGCAGGAATCGAACCCGCGTCCGCTGATATCCGGGCAGGTGCCTGACCGCTCGGCCAACCAAAACACTAGACGCAGTTAAATTAACTAAAAACTCCTTTTCATTTTAAGCAATTTTAATTTGATAGAGTACTTTTTTAGTACTTTAGTACTTTTTTTTTAAAAGGCTATCTCTAACTTAATAGGCCCACATAACCTATACATTCTAATCTGTTAGGCACACATAACCTAGCTCACTGGCTTAATAGGCACACATAACCTACAATCTGTTAGGCACACATAACCTTAGCTGACTTGCTTAATAGGCACACATAACCTATAAACATACTAATCTGCTAGGTATACATAACCTTAGCTCATTTTATTTTCAGTTTACCTTATATTGTTACTATTTTTTTTTTATTGTACTCTCACAAGCTTGCAATATAAAATATCTTAAACAATTTTAGGTAAACTTTGTCATCAAGTGAATTCCTATGTAATGTAACGTAAAAAAAAATTATTTAATCATACTACTACACATATCAATTTTTGAATAAAATGCTGCGAGCTTAAATCGTTTTAATACTTCAATAAGCATATCTATACATTATCGGTGTTAGTCCACACATCTCAATGCTATCGGAGAGTAGCCCCGATCGAACATCAAAATGCCCGGCCTAACTATTTTACTTATTACTTATTTAACACATTTTACTAAACAAGAATAAATGGCCAGACTTGAAAATTAAGCGAGACATTATCATTAATCCCAAGCCCATAATAATTAGCACCATCACAGAGTAGGCCAGTATATCAACAAAAATGAACGCTTAAAATTCTTTTTTTTAACATAAAAATGAATTATCCACGCATTTCACTATCAGGGTGTCGCCATGACCAAATGCAGTGCGCAGATTAGTCATAGTCATAATTCCATAAATGTTTCTTTATTCAATCAAACTTAAAATTTGAGATCTTAGCACTTTTCAGATTTAATTCGAAAATTTTCTCACTTGTACGTACCTTGAAATTGGTATATCCCACTTCTGAAATATTGTAAATTAAACTCTTCAGTATGTTCAATCGTTACGTTTATTCCTCTTCAATACATTGACCAAACTTTAACACTTGACAAAGCACAAGACCTTAATTATCTCTTGCTTACAAGACGTCTGCAAAACTGCACTCCAAGCTTTATTACCAATTTTCTTCCGCTCCCGCCAAAAACGTGCTTCGCTCTGATTGGCTGACGTTAACCAACCTTCACCAATCAGAGACAAGAACGGTTTTGCCAGTTTACAGACTTTTTAATAGTATAGGGTTTTATCTATTTGTTTTATATTAAACTTTAATTAATAATTTATACATTTTCACTTTTTGACATTAATCATACATACACAACATTAATTTTGTATTTTACTTAGGTCAGGGGGCCTACCGCCTAACTCAATTGCTGATGATAGCTATATTGCAATGCACTGCCTACGGCTATAGCAGCCATCCTGAATTTTTAGGCGGCACGGATTTTGTGCCAAATTCATACAAAATCATTCGGTGATCATTCGTTCAAAACTATCGCTAATAGTTTAGGTACATTTGGTGCGAAATGGCAGCATGACGTCATAAACTATAGCTTTTGCTTTAGCAATCGAGTTAGGCGGTAGGCCCCCTGAACTAATTTCCTAAAAAAATACTTACGATTAGTCAACATCACAACTATTTATCGATGTGAATTTAATTATCAATCAAATAACTAAGAATCATTACACTTGTATACGTTATAAATATCATTTGTGTAGTTTCTGTTGTGATATGTTGAGTGCTGTGCTGTGTATTTGTTATGTATTTGTGTGTTAGTGTTAGTAAAATAAAAATTATTCATTCATTCATAAAGCTAAAGAGTTTGTTTGGTTGAACGCGCAAACATCAGAAACTACTGATTCAAATAAAAAAAATATTTTTGTTTTAGATAGTTCAATTATCAATGAAGGCTATAAGGCTATGTAAGATCTTTCTACGACCAATAGGAGCTGAGCATCAATGGAAAATGTTGTAAACGTGGGAAGATAATTGTTATTTTACGACATACACGCGAACGAAGTCGCGGGCACATCTATTCTGCATATTTTAAGTGACATGGCCTTCAGCGGGTTTTGAAAGCACGACTGACTGTTTTTTGTCAAAAAGCTACAGACAGCTCTCTGGAAATCGTATTTCCATTTTTTCCGTTGTGTTATTTGCATTTCAAACACGAGTACGTGTTTCAGCGGCTAGTGTCACCTATCACCCCCTATTCCATATATGTATCTCTACTGATTATACCCCGACTACTAGCTGACCAGACAGACCTTTACTATCTTGTCGAGGAATATTCTTAATTCACATTGATCAAACGAACCGTCAACGTGCAAAGTTAAATATGTCGATAGGTTTTCTGAAATTATCCAATTTTCTGCGCAATTTTCCTTATTTTTCTTTCCGTAAGATCCCTCTACAAAGTATTAGAAATAAAAAAAAGAAATGTAGAATTAAATAGGTTAAGTCGTTGGGAAGTAATTCATTTTTTAAATATAGATAGAGATATAAATAGTGTGTTTGAAATAAATAAATAAAAGAAACAAGTTTGTACAAAGAATATGGTAGTTAGCAAAAGTTCGTAAAATTATCGTGTTCTTTTCTAACATTTATATGTTAATCAAAGTAAAATTAAAAAATAGTAAAAGAAATAATTTAAATATACCTACATAGATTGCCGTGATGTGACGGCAGATCAGAATACAAAATTGTCACCACCCCCATCTCTCCCAACACATAGGATACCCGCGAGACAAGACATGAGTAATGGGCAGCAGCGTTCCTCTTATACCACCTACCAATATACTGCGATTCACGTGCCCAAGGCAATAGAATTTGCCTACCCTTTTGGGGATTCAAAGCGCTAATTAGACTGCGTGACTAGCTATACAAAGACAGTGATCGATAGCCGGCCCATCAAAAATAACAGTCACGTTTTATAGTACAAAGGAGTGCTGACTTACCGAGCTATGAATTCCCTCACACAGGGAATGCGTGGCTACTGTACAACCGGCCGCCAGTCAAAGGACTTATCATTCACTTTACTTTTACATCGCTACATGTCTCTCGAAGGAGTTATCGTCCACATTACTTTTACATTTGCATCGTCCCCTGTGGATGGTCTCTCCCGAGGATTGTCTCTCCACTCGATGGGCTTTCTCGAGGATTGTCTATACCGAGGACTGTCTCTTGAGAGGATTGTCTGTCTCGACAAATTTATCTCTCCCGACGATGGTCTCTCCTCAGGATTGTCTCTCCCGATGACTTTCCCTGCTGACGATGGTCTCTCCTAAGGATGATATCTCCCGAGAATTGTCTCTCCTGAGGATGACGTAAAAGCTGCCTGACCACCTAGCACTATCTCATCAAAATCTGTCGCCATAATAATAATGTTAACAGCATTGTGTCCCGACAATTTGTGATAAGATAACCAGCCCCTCTGTGTTTCAGGATACCAGGTTAACCTTGTCACTTACCACCACGTGAGACGAAGGTAAAAAGCTGCTCTGTCTAGCATTTAAAAAAAATCTATCTCCATAATAATAATGTTAACAGCATTAATGTTGCGGCCGGTTGTAAAACTAAAAAAATACCTGATCATAAATACCAGATGTTTTGCCATGATTTGTTTTTATTTCACAGCGCATATCGCCAGGTTATCCGTTTTGATTCATCAGCTAATGGAACGGCAGAACGTGCGGTTACTAATCCAGATATTGGATAGAGGTGTCCGGAGCGGTTTACCGTAGGATCGGGAGAAATGGAAAGAAAAAAATGTTAGATCCATTTTGTTGCTGCCTGATATTTTATTTCCTTATGGGCGATTCGTTTGAGCGGTAACGTTTACCGTCCATTGAATAAAATTGCATTTACAAAAAGAAAATTTTCGAAAGATTATTGTTTTGGTGATGCTAAAATAATTTCTCGGAGTTTGTGTCCACTTCTTGTTTATACGTTTCCTCTTCAATTCATATCGGCAGACGTTATCTAGCCATCAGATGAATAAATGTACAAAAAAACGATGGAAAATACCATCTCGAGAGACCATTGAAAGGTAAAAATCAATTTTTCATCCCACCATCTCGGAAATGGCGTTTTTGCTCTTCGATATCTGAGTGCAAAAGCCGTTTTTATCCTCTAGAGGATAAAGTAAATTTGAATTTAGAACATCGTGTGCAATGAGTTTGTGAATTCAAAACATTATTATACCTATTTATTTCTACCTCCATGGTGCCGAAATTATCATGCAACCTATTTTAATTTGTTAAAAACTCAGACTCGGAACCTTCTTGGTGTACTTTTTTTGGAATTAGCTTTGCGCGCGCCATTTTCTTTTCACGTAATAAATTTGTTAAAACCTTGGAGTTCCGTGACGGTCAATCAGCTTGGCGTCAATCTTGCTTTAAACATTTTGATCGTCTACAATGCTTGCTTGATGCTTGAGTCAAGCATTTAAAAGCTTTTTAGGTTTGTTTGATTTGTTTACGCTAGCAACAGAACAAAAACATACAGAAAATCAACGTACTTGACTCAAGCTGATTGACCGTCTCAGAACTCCATTAGAAACGGTAATTTTTATTAGGTACTTACAGGTGTGTCTGGATAAATTTTGCGGGTGTGGCTGGGTGGATGGGTGGATGTTGGAGGTGTGTCTGGGTGAATGGGTGTTTTGTGGGTGTGTCTAGGTGAATGGGTGTTTTGTGGGTGTGTCTAGGTGAATGGGTGTTTTGTGGGTGTGTCTGAATGGATGGGTGAGTATTGTGGGTGTGACTGGGTGAATGGGTGTTTTGTGTGTGTTTCTGGGTGAATGGGTGTTCTTTCGGTGTTTCTGGGTAAACGGGTGTTTTGTGGGTGTTTCTGGGTGAATGGGTGTTTTGTGGGTGTTTCTGGGTGAATTGGTGTTTTGTGGGTGTTTCTGGGTAAACGGGTGTTTTGTGGGTGTTTCTGGGTGAATGGGTGTTTTGTGGGTGTTTCTGGGTGAATTGGTGTTTTGTGGGTGTTTCTGGGTGAATGGGTGTTTTGTGGGAGTTTTGTGGGTGTTTCTGGGTGAATGGGTGTTTTGTGGGTGTTTCTAGGTGAATGGGTGTTGGTGTTTCTGGGTAAATGGGTGTTTTGTGGGTGTTTCTGGGTGAATGGGTGTTTTGTGGGTGTTTCTAGGTGAATGGGTGTTTTGTGGGTGTTTCTGGGTGAATGGGTGTTTTTTTGGTGTGTCTGGGTGGATGGGTGTGTATTGCGGGTGTGAATGTTATGGGTGTTTCTGGGTGGGTGTTGAGAGTGTGTTTGGGTTAATGGGAGGGTGTTGTGGAAGTTTATGGGTGAAAACAGAAACTGTTGTGTGATTTTTCAGAAGATTTTTCACCTTGTGCTCTTTTGATTCCCTCGCTATCGCTCAGGATTCTAATTTTTGAATCACTCGCTACGCTCGTGATTCAATTTTAGAATCCTTCGCTAGCTCGGTCATCAAAATTGAGCACGCGGTTAAAAAACAACTTTGCACTCACGTACAACAAATAACTATTAATGGCAACATACTGATCCAAATTGGTCAAGGTTTTATAGCCGGCCACCAACCGGACTCCAGCCTTCTTTGGGTGCGCTGTTGTTGGTGGTTCGCCCTCTGATTTCCCTTGTCAATATTTACACCCTGCCCGGTTCGGAGGTCATGCTAGCCATGACTACCGAAACACGATTTGATATAGCTATTTATCGGATTAAACTATCAAAAATGTATGGAGTTTTGAAACTTCAACGCGATAAATGGCTTTATCATAAATCGTGTTTCGGTGTTCAACACACCCCAGCCCGGCTAGGCTGGGGTGTGTTGAGGCTGGCACATTCAATGTTATTTTGCGCTCCCAGACTACTTCCAAATTCATAAACCTTTAAGTCCATTTTTTATGTACCCGGAAAATTCGTTCGCACTCCTTTCCCAACGAAAATGGCCGAAGCTACAACGGGAAAGCGGTAACGACACTCGGACGGGGCCACAAAGAGTTTTGTCGCCTTTTGTATGTGCTCGTATTTTTGGAGATCCTCCGAGAAACGCTTATTTATTTGTTTATTTTATTAGCTTCCAAAATACAGTAAAATTCCTTATCAACATTGTTAACAATATAAGGAGGTAAGACTGGTGTCTGAACTAGGCTGAATACCGATAATTCTGGCTAAAATATCAAAAACCGTACATACATACAAAAATTACGACATTTTATCGCCGAAAGGATGTATGATTTTCCGAAAAATATTACTCGTATGTTCCATATAATATTGATATTACCAATAAGTAGATTAAAATGTTCAAACACTCTCTCTTTTCATCTGTCTCTATGGTCCTTTCCGTAACCTTTTCCATTCATTTTATCAGTAGCACCTTTTCACTGTGATGGCTGACATAACTTAAAAGAGAGTGAATGATGATCGATGATGTCTGGCCTATGTGAGTGGAAGACGAGGCATGCTGTACCGACCCGAGATTACACGGGACCTGATGAACATAATAATTATGTAAGGTTTCGTATCTTCCCACAGCATGACGTATTTTTCTGACCTTTTGTTTTTTAACCAAAATTTAAATCAACAGGTCAAAGATTTTGGGGTTAGAAAAAGAATTTCGAAAAATTATGATCTTGAGACGGGAATCGAACCCGCGTCCGCTGCTATCCGGGCAGGTGCCTGACCGCTCGGCCACCCAAGACACTAATTAACTTGAAAATTAGTAAAAAGATTTTGGGGTTTGTACTAATTTTTCTAACATTTATATAATGTTAAAATTAAAATCGAATAGTTTATAAAGCAAACCCAAGCTTAACCGAACGCAAGGTATTTGTAAAAATAACTGCTTTGGAATGTTTGAAATTTATTTCTACATTGCGAGGGTACCCGTTGGCTTACAACGTGAAGTGTAAAGGTTAGAGGAATTTCGGCAAGTTAATTAGTGTCTTGGGTGCCCGGATAGCAGCGGACGCGGGTTCGAAATTCTTTTTCTAACCCCAAAATCTTTGTACTAATTTTTCTAACATTTATATAATGTTAAAATTAAAATCAAGAGGTCAATATTCAATGTTTGTGTCATCAAGGTCAGGCTCCTTTAATATTTGACATTTGAAACTAGTACATTTTGCGAAATTGCTGCGTGCTAAGACATTAAGTAACTATTCCATCTCCATCAAACCCACTACTACACCGAAACGGCCAAATTTAGATTTGTCAGAAATTATATTTTATCAGAAATGGAAATGTGGTTAGCCTGTACAATAAATTATATTATACTGAACCGTACGGACCGGCAGCTACCTAATAATTTCTGAATATACCCGTGACTCAGCTAATACGGAATCGTTTTCGGAATAATTTCGGCCTTACAATAGCTCTAGCTCGCGCCTCGCAGGCTCTACAGAAAATCAATTATGCAAATTTAAAGAGTAAAAAATTGGTACAAAGGAAAATTGGCGCTAGAAAACAAAGGAGCACGTTGGCCTCCTTTTTGTTACTATCACGTGTTAGTAATGAAGTTTGTCTGGAAACCTTAAAACGCGTAGTGGAAAAGGGAGCATGATAAACATATAACGTAGCCAACGGGCTGGATACGAGCGATAAGATAAAATTAGTAAGTTAGTTAGTTAGTGAATTGGATACAGTTGGTGAGATGAGATGGATACAGTTGGTAAGGTTGATACATTTGGTAAGATAGATACAGGTGTTAAGATGGATACAGATGGTATAAGATGGATACGTTTCCCAAGATGGATGCTACATAGATACATTAGGCAATATTGGTTCAGAGACCAAGATAGATTAGGGAATCAGGAAACTATTGACAGGATCAACAAAACTGATTAAATAACAAAAATGTACGAGTATCTAGGAATTATAGATTTCAGAGCGAAGTGTGGACTTGAGAAAGGTGATGTATGTGAGTGAGATGGGGAAGCGTAAAATAAATTCAAATTGTTTATTGCTTGTCACATTACATTAAATACATACGGTGGATGGTATAACATAGGTCTACATGTGACGCCCTGCAAGGGCATTGCAATTCAATTATATTACATGGTTGCATTTACAATACAATTATTTATATTCTGAAAACGAAATGAAACCCCTAATCATGTCATTTACCATTCTCACTATCGTTAAAAAACTCTTGTATATTATAATAGCATTTGCTTATGAGATATGTTTTCAATGTTTGGATATATATTGTCACGTTTTCATTATTTTTTATGTAATTAGGTATATGGTTATAAATTTTTATCAACATATTGTGGGGACTGGACGACACTAATTTTAATGTGGAGAATGGGACTTTTAGTTTATTTAAATAACATGACTGTTAGGTGTAAGGATGTATAATTTAAAATAAAAGAGAGTTTCGCAGTTCTTTTGCTTAAGTTACCAACATCCCACATGGTATCTATTTATCCACCTAGTTTTTGGAAGAGGTGCGAGCGTCGAATTAATTCTTAAGCACCACGAAGTGCACAGCATGGCTTTTTTTTCATTTTATTCCCTTGAATATTCCACTCGCACACCTGGCTAAGTGTGGATCCGGTGAAATGCAAATGGCTACGCTGTCACGCCAAATTGATATTAAGAGAGCCTTCTCATTGGACGGCGGTAGGCGCGACAAACGCTCCTTATTAAGGTGTCAACTAAATTCATTATTAGCTTGAGAAAACGTACACCGATAAAAAACGAAAGGTGAACGTTGCATGTACTGTCAACCGCACGTGACACTGTACAAAATAACAATTTGTTTGCACTTACAATAAATCATTTAATTTGTTTTTACATACATACATAAATTACACCAAAATAAACTAAATTAAATTTGTTTTTTCATGCATTTGCATACATACATAAATCACGCCGTTATATCCCCAAAGGCAGAGGTGTATTAACACCCACGTTTCGCCAATAATTATTTTCAGTCTCATGAGAGATAAATATTGTGAAAATATTTTTACATAAGTTGAAAGTATTTTTAAGCATTTTTACAAAAGATTCAGACGAACTTTCATGGTAAAGGTGCCTTAGAATCAACGTATTAACGCTATATGCAACCAACTCTCCCAACCTCTCCCAACCAACTGTATTATAAACTTGTGAAGTTGAAATGCATAAAAAATCGTTGAATTAAACATGGCGCATAAATTAGAGATCATGATTATGCATCCTGAAACTTTTCGTTAGTGCAATTAATAAAGTATTAATGCACATTTTTACCTTTATAAGATATAAATGTAAAAAAAACTGTTGCAAAGTAAGTCAGTGATTATTTTATTCATTCCTTTCTTATTTATTGATAAATGGCATAAAACATGGGACTTAAAAGGGTGTTTTGTCAGCTTATATTGTAGTTAAAACGCCTACCCCTAGGGGAGAAGGCCTGATTTATGTAGGTATGTATGAAAACATACTACATAAACATTATAAATTTGAATAGTATCATTATCAAACAATATTTATACTAACATAAGATTGACCTTTTAAGCCAATATACGCACTTTTATCCTCTTTCCCTAAAGGGTATTTTGGGGACGGCTTTCTTTATATAAAATCTAACCTCTGTCTGAACACAAACTTACCTAATTAGACATGAAAACAAACTAATTATATTCTAAATATCGCAAGCACAACACTGTACCTACCTCAGTAGCAACTAATTAAAGAGTTCCCGAGCCTTCGTTAGACCCTCCAGAAAGTCAGTGTAAGCCAAACAAATCGAGTAGGTATCCGCAAATAAAGAACACACCTTGCAAGTTTAACGGTCGCAACTTTCCCGGTTTACTCGAGATCTTCAGGGCAACGTGGCTCCGCAAATATTTGATAATGTCGGCCAAAGTTTTCGGTAATTGACCGCCTATTTGAGTTGGTGAGTACGAGTAGGCACTTGGAAATATAAAGCAAAAAACAGTTCCCAGAATATGTGCTTAAAGTCATTCAGATTCTAGAAGATTCTAATAACTGACCAGCTAGAAATATACAGCAAAAACCAAATCCAATGGTCTGTGCTGAAGTGTTCAGTATTCTAGAAGATTCTAATAAAACTGACCAACTGGAAATATACACCAAAAACCAACTCCAAGGATGTGTGCTGAAGGACCTAGTATTTTAGAAGATTTTATTGCTTTTTGATTTAATATTGATTTCACCTGCTGGAAATATAAAGCAAAAACTAACTCCAAGTCCTTACGGGCTCAGTATTCTAGAAGATTTTAATATAACTGACTACCTTTTCCATTTAGTCAGTGATAATAGAATCTTCTATTACAGCAAAAACCACAACAACTCCAAGGGTCTGTGCTGAAGAACTCAGTATTCTAGAAGATTCTATTATAACTGACCAACTGGATATATACAGCAAAAGCCAACTCAAACAATGTTCGTTAAGGCCAATCACTGAATGGATGACCTAAAATATATTATTTCGAGATCTTTCCCTGCATTCACTATTGCCGGTGGGTAAAAGTGAATGAACGGGAAGGTCTCGAAGATTGGGATGATTGGTGAATCTGCACTGGTTCCGCGTGGTGGGTTATGGTCCAATCTTCCTATATTCTTCTCACCATAGGAAGGCCTGTGGCCTACCAGTGGGAACATTAAAGAGCTGGTGGTGCTGGTGATGAAGAAGATGTAATAGGGCACGAGCTTATTGCCATCTACCTGATACTTTAGTCGCAGTATTACTAGGAATAGTGATGACCATTCCTCTGTCTCCTATGCTGGCCTGGGAGCGAACAAATAACGTAGAATAGCCCAGCCCCTTTTTTTTTTTTTTTTTTTTTTTACGGAGTGGACCACATTTACGCACCATATCAGCCGCTAGCTAAGCGGCTGACGTGTGTGGGACTCGCCCGACTCTTTCAAGTCGGGAATACCCACTAAACCACTCCGGTGTTCCCCTAGCCCTTCAAGCGGGGAGAGTCTGGGATCCGCCGTGAGGCAATTCACCAGTCAGAATAGGCCAGCCCCGACTCATCCCATGGGTGTCGTAAAAGTCGACTTAGGGAGATTGCCCGGTGTTAGCAAACCACCAACAACAGCATACCCATAGAGGGTTAGTGTCAGGCAGGCGGCCGGCTGTAAAACCTAAGCCAAAACTTTGAGCAGTATGGATTGGAAAGTTGTCATTCCAATCACTCTCTCCGTTCATAGGTCTCTCGACATGGTCCGTTCCGTCTCTCTTCTATACATTCATTCATCACTAGCACCTTTACGGTGTGATGGATGATATGAATCAAAAGGGACTGGATGGCTTGATGACGTCTGACCGATATGAATGGAAGAGGAAACATACTGCGCCGACCGCAGATAGACTGGGAACAGGGCAGGGAGAAGAAGAGTGATAACCATTCCTCTTATAATTTTAAGTCCTTTACCCTTAATTTGAATTGGAGTGGTATAGATCTAAAACATTGCAATATCGCTTCAACATCACACAAGCCCGGTGAGCTTCATATTTTTCCTGACCCATTTCTCTTTTATGATTTCAAACCGATAAACGGTGTACGTACACATTAGTGTAAAAATCAATACGCCTATCAGCATAACGTAGCGCGCACTCAGTAGGCCTAGCACGGGACGTGGACAAAACTCCTCGGGGAAAAGAATATAATTTATCTCTCGCTCTAACTCACCCTTATTTCGGAGACTAAGTGGTGGAGAAAGATTTTGTCCACGTCCCATGGTAGGTCTACAGGAGTAGACACATAGAAGACATTCGAGCATCAAACGTGGCCGATTACACGCCTTCGTTCGTTTGTAATCAGTCCAAACGGGGAAATGGGAGAGATGCTCATCGTGCAGCTAACACTGTTACGTGCACAGTACATACACCGAGAGCAGGTAATGTACGTTAAACCTGAGACTCTAATGAGACGGGCCTTACCAGCAACACTGAACGCGACTCAATTCTCATTGTTAAAGTGAGACAACTCTATACGCCGAGTAGAGCGGCGTCTTGTTTTGTTATCCGCGTTTGGATCGCACTAATACTTCATGGTACTCCCACCCTAGACAAGTGGCTAATCTTCTCGAACGAATGGAATACAATGTCAATTTTTGACAATTTCGAGTGAGATGTCATATAAAGAAAAAGGGATCAGTAAAATTAAAAAAAAATGTATTTATTATTATTATTCAAAGAAATTACGGAAATCATGGGTATCAGAAGACACGAGATGATATAAATAATAAAATAAATATTTCCGGCCCCGTTTTGTCTATTAGTTATGAATCTATACTAATATTATAAAGCTGAAGAGTTTGGTTGGTTGGTTGAACGCGCTAATTTCAGAAACTACTGGTTCAAATTGAATAATTATTTTTGTGTTGGATAGTCCATTAATCGAGGAAGGCTATTTAGGCTATTTAGTAACCGACATTAACGCGAGCGAAGCCGCGGCCGACCACTAGTAAATAATAATAAAAATACTTCCGACCTCGTTTTGCCAATAGCCATAAATGTTATAGTTTTAAAAAGTCCAGTCTGTATCAAAACATTTACTACCGTCGCGCAGCAACTGTGCGTATGTTTGCGATGGAGCAAATAAGCCCGTGTGTTTCATCGTTGTTGGAGTTGATTTCTAATGGCAACGCTTCGAGCCGAGGGTTCGCAATCACTACCTCTTGATGGCTGTTACGATTAAGTAATGTCCAATACACTCGCTATTCATCTGTATGGCAATACCACATGGGTTTTCTCAGCTATTCCCAGCGCGTAGGTTTGCAATAGACTTTATAGCCGAGGAAGTTAGTTTGACTTTGGATTGATTCTGAACACATAATAATATTGCTGATGAACTTGATTTAGGTATTATTCCGATTTTTATTTGAACATTAACCCCCTTATTCATAAAACACTGTTTTAACTAAATCACTGAACTGTCTCATTTTGTCAAACTGTGTTTACGCTGTGATGAAAAGAGACAGATCAGTGATTTAGTTAATACAGTGTTTAGAAACTGATTTTTTAATATGAATAAGGAGGAAATTATCTATATAAAAGTTAGAAAAGTTATTAAAAAGAAAATGTTCGAAACATCAGAACAGATGATGATGAAATTGCTGAACTACATCAGCAACTATAGTGTTTTGAACTAATCCAGTTATATAGCACTACTGTTGAGGCACAGGTTTCCTCTATGCGTGGGAGAATATAGGGTTAACAGGCCATAAACCACCACGCTGACCTGGTGCGGATTGGTGGGTATTAACGGCTTCAAATGATGCAGTGACCAGCACTTGACCTGCGGTTATGGAAACAAAGCAATGTTTGCTAAGGCCGGATTGAATGGTTGCCACAAAATATACATGGTTTTGAGTTCCTCTGCACAGTCCCCTATGCATCTTTTGTCGTTAACACATGGTGGGACATAGTGGGTGGTGGGTAATGGCTCATTTTTCCTATATTCTTCCATCTATCTGGAAGGTCTGTTTCCTAGCAATGGGGACATTAAAGGGCTGATGATGAAGTACATTATTTAGATATTAACTGCCGCACTCAGAGACGTCAATTCACGTTAATGAGTACTTAACATCAAAAAAAATGACATGATTTTTTATCCATTATGCTCTCATTAAAGTTAATTGACGTCTCTGAGCGCGGCAGTTAATAACATAAAACTTCAAAAGGTGAAGTTATTGTGTTAGGCAAACCGACAGGCAGATCATTTTTATTTTGTTATGGCCCTATAAAAAAGATAGCAGCTTTTTAATATTTAGTTAAATATTTTTTCGGTAACCACATGAAAACAAAGCAAATGTTCACGCAAATAGCTGCTCACTAATTTTAATGAAACAGATACCGGGAACGAATATTAATAATAAATATTTTTCAGAAAACAGTAACCTATTTTTTAATTAATCATTGTCTTTCCAGCCTGCTGCCGGGTTATCTGGGTTATCAATTACACCGAAAAGGGTGCTAGTGATGAATGAATGTATATAAAAGTGATGGACAGGATCATGTCGAGAGACCGATGAACGGAGAGAGTGATTAGGGTGACAACATTTCAATCAATACTGCTCAAGGTTCTGATTTTGGCTTAGGTTTTACAGCCAGGCTCCTGCCTAACAACAACCCTCTTTGCTTTGTTTAGCTGTTGTTGGTGGTTTGCACTCCACCATTTGGGTACGCCGAGGTGGTTATAGGTCTACACCGGGCAGTAATCCTAGGTCAACTTTTATGACATCCCTGGGGTGAATCGTGGCTGGCATATTCTACGTTATTTTTTCGCTCCCAGGCCAACATATCTGAATATTTTTCAAGCATCTTATTAGTAATCTTAATTATGAAGGTACTTAGTAGGAAAAAGCATTTGTCTGATTGTTATATTCAATATACTCTTTGTTATATAAAGAGTAGCATAGAACTCTAGTCTAATGGTCTCTTTAAAAAAATATAGTCATATTGTACGGACTCACGAGTCTACAAACTGAAAGAGAGAGATGAGCTCTTGTTAAAGCTTGATAGCTTCTTAAACATAAAGAACTCCAACTGAACATTTCATTCGTCTAACTGTAATTTTTTTTAATTAGCCTGGAAGATCCCACTGCTGGGAAAAAGTCCTCAACCCTCCATTACGGGCGATCCCGAGCCATTCCGTCCATGTCTTGCAGTATGATCGTCTTTCTCTACCTAGTGTCAGAAAGGAGATGTTCCAAAATGGCCCATGTATTTGTACACTGTCTAAAAAAAAGATAAAAAACAAATGATTCTGTGAAAATTGCAAATAAATATAAATACTGTAATAGTTTTCTGGTTTAAAAACATTTTAAAACCATTAAAATCACATACATCTGTAACTCTACTTACAAAATTAAAATTCGAATTTAATAAACTTTAGATTTCCTCCTTCCTTTAGATTTTGAAATTCTTGAGTTGCTTTTCTCTTGTATTAGGAGTTGGAGTTTAGTCTGACCACATCATTGAGATTAGTCGTTTAGAGATACAGAAAATTCGAGTCCTAACCAGCACTACTGATATACGGCGGGGATTTACAGAAATAACCGAATAAAACCGGTACATGGTGGATTAATCGCAGTAATGCTGAGACTACCCTCGCAAAAAGCAATACACTAAATGTCCAATGATCCTTTAAAAGCCCTAATGCGGGGCTTAACGTGCAAAACCAGATTACCTAATTGAACAGACTGAACACTAGTCTGTATGGATTACTGGCCTGGGGATTTATGTATGGAAGTGTACCTGAGAGGCGGGTAGACGCAGAAATTAATATAGGATGACGAGAGTATACTGAACATGATAAGGAGCTTGATAGCGCAGTGGCTGGTTGGAAAGTGACGTAGATGAAAAGTTCTGTCGGCGAAAATTGTCCGAAAGAACTTTCATCTACGTCGAACGTGAGAACCGTAGCGCACCCAAAATGTATAACCTCGAGTTCTTAGCGCACTCGGCCTACGATTCTAGACACTAAGCATTGTTAAGGCCGGTCATTGGATGTGTGACCAAACATTTATTGTCTCGAGTTCTTCTGTGCTTCGGATGGCACGTTAAACTGTTGGTCCAGGCAGCACCTGGAGCCGTTAATAGCCACCAACCCACAATGGGCCAGCGTTCTTCTTATGGGTCAATCTTCCTAATATTCTCCCATCCATAGGGAAGTGCCAGAGCACTGGGAACATAAAAGGGTAAATACGTAAATCGCTACATATTGGTCATACTGAGATACTGGGGGTAGAAGTAAGCTCTGTCGTCTCGACGCGATCACAGATTTTCCAATTCACGCAAAATCAATACCCCTCAAACTTCTGCCCACAAACGAGACAAGCGAATCAAAAATCACGCTAACAAGTTTACCGCAAACAAGATTTTAAAGCAAAACAGACAGCCGGCAAGATGGCCGCCGAAACAAATTATCGGCTTTGGGCGCGCAAATCGAATCATCATTTCAATTTAACTTTGGCCCGCGCTAAGTATTTTTTTAATGTGACCGTTTGTACCTACTGGAGCGGGTGAGGCAACTTTTCGTCGCTGACGTCTCAGTGATTTGTATCTATGATGTACGGTCAAGCGCTTCTGGATACCCAAAACTGTCAAATTAATTCAATCTATTGTCAACTGTCGCTAAGGCCGGGCCAGCGTGGTGGGTTATGGCCCAATCTCCCTATATTCTTCCATTCATAGGAAAGGCACCAGCAGTGGGGACAGTAAAGGGCCGGTGATGATGTTGGTGGTGATTGTCAACCTTTTAATTGTAGACGCCGCGTGGTGACGGCAGAGTAGAATACAAGTGTCACCACCCCAAATCTTTCCAGTGGGTGTCGTAGAAGGCGACTAAGGATAAATCTGAATATGATTAGGAATGGGCAGCAGCGTTCCTCTTATACCATCTAGGCTAGCAATGTACTGCGACTTTTGTGCCCGATAAATGGCAATAGGCTCGCCACCTATTACATGGGACTTGTCATATTTGGCGAAACGTGGGTGCTAGTTCACCTCTGCCTACCCCTTCGGGGATATAGGCGTGATTGTATGTATGTATTAATTGTAGTAAAGCCGATTGAGGAAATTCAATTAACTTGAAAGAGAGTACTTAATGCCTAAAAATGTCAATATATTGCGATTAAAATTCCCGATAGATAATAATATACCACGCAGATCGTTTCTCGAGTTCCTCCGTGCTTCGGAAGGCACGTTAAGCCGTTGGTCCCGGCTGCACCTGCAGTCGTTAGTACCCACCAACCCGCACTGGGCCAGCGTGGTGGGTTATGGCCCAATCACCCTATATTCTTCCATCCATAAGGGAAGGCCTGTGCCCCAGCAGTGGGGACATTAAAGGGCTAGTGATGATAATGATGATGATGACGCAGATCGTACCGGTAGTCATAGAAAGGTATGGTAGCCCGCACATCTTTCCAACTAAATCGTACAACTAAAAAGTTGGCCCAACTATCAACCGATAGATCAGAACGGGCTTCTATGCAAGTCCGCAGACTATGCAACTTAGCTGTTCAACTTGGTCGTATGTCTGCGGTGACCCTTGATAATTGGCTTAACTCTGTCTACCCCTTCGAGGATTAGGCGTGACTGTCTGTTCCATCTGACTTGTCCTATTTGGTAAACAATCATGGAACACCTTTTTATTAAGTATGCAGCATTAAAAAAATAGGTCCAATTCTGACATGATTCACTAAACTTAAAACTAAATTTAATATCAGTCTCTCCTCTTCATTCTGTATTGGGAATGAAAGAGTTCTTAAAAGAGAATTCTCTAAACCGTACCGGTTTAGAGAACCGTTGCCAGAATCGACCCTAATAACGATTTATTAGAAGTTTTTTTAAAACATATAACATAAATATACACCTGAAAAGGTAAAATTTTGTTGTTCTGTCTATGTAGAAAGCAAATGTATCTGCTAATTTGTACCTAAATTTATGTCTATAATAAATTCATTTCATTTCATTTAATTTAAGTCTATAATAACGATTTATTGTGATAAATTATTGACTTTTTTATTATTTTTTTTTATAAATGGGTGATTTTTTATAAGGTTTTTTAGGCCAAGATTTTTTACCAAATTAGACAAATTAGATGTAACAGACTTTACGTATGTACGTTTAGTATAACAGGAACGCTGTTGCGTATTCCTCATCATTGTTTTAACCCTTACGACTGGTCCCAATATTCTATCTACAGCTAAAAGTAAGCTTACTTAAGTTTAGTTGCCTGGCATCTTTGTTATATTGCGATAAATAACAGAAATTGCTAAGCAACTAAGCTGTAGTAGGTACGTCTATCTTCAACTGTTAATAGAATATTTAGTCGCATTGTGGCCGTGTGGTGACGGCAAAATAGAATAAAATTGTCACCACCCCTAATCTCTCCCGTGGGTGTTGTACAAGGCGACTAAGGATAAATCAGTGATGAGGAATAGACAGCGTTCCTCTTATACCACCTAGCAATAGAACTGCGACTTTTGTGCGCGATAAATGGCAATAGGCTCGCCACCTATTACATGGGACCTAACATAATTGGCGAAACGTGAGTGCTAGTTTACCTCTGCTTGCCCCTTCGGAGATATAGGCGTGATTTATGTAGGTATGTATGTATGTATGTTAGTCGCCTTGTACATGACTCGCAGGGCCTTTTACGATATGTTATATGCACCCGATGTTGTTGCAAAACAAAATATAAAAAAATACATCACGAATTACATTGACGGGCGAAATTTTATGATGGTGTTATGTTATATAGGGCCAAAGGGCAAATTTTTGTTTTTTCCCCGACGTAAATACCGCGCGGTATCTATCAGCGCCTGCGGCCGGGAGATACACCAACAATGAGGTATTGTGTCGGTGTCGCCTTTGTTACACAAAATCACCTTTTACGACGATCGCTCTGTATCGGATATCTGGTTATAAATTTATGTATTTTCCATCGCGATACTTAATGAGGGTTATAAAGTTAAAAATAACGATTTTTTTTTGTAATCTGAATTAGTTAATTGAATTGAACCCGGACAAATTATTTATAGAAATTTCGATATACAAAATAATTTCTGACTATGTTATATTAAACGTCAGAAAAAAATTACAAAGATTATAAAAGAAATATCAAATCATTGGGTAATTGAGCTGAAAGCAATGATATTATATAAAATTATACATATAAATATAATATAATTGGCTGAAAGTTGTTATTTTTTTTGTTTATTATGGTTATGGTGGCGTTGAGTAGAATAGGAACAATAATCACCACCATTTGTTTATTATGGTTGTGGCGCCGTGTGGTGATGGCAGAGTAGAATCAATTGTCACCACCCCCCCATCTCTCCCATTGGTGTAGGGCGACTAAGGGCAAAAACAGTAATGAGTAATCGGCAGCAGCATTCCCCTTATACCACCTAGCAATAGACTGTGATTTATGTGCCGAATAGATGGCAATAGGGTCGCCACATGGGACTTAACTCAATTGCCGAAAAGTGGGTTTTTAATATGCACCTCTGCCTATAGATATAGACGCAATTTATGTATGTATGTTGCTCTTGATAACTTGAAATGACAGGCAAGGCCTGCAGGTCAGTCAAAATAGCACAAAAAGAACAATAAAAAAATCTTAATCAAATCAAACACCAAATGGGATGCGAAATGGAATGAATAGAAAAGTTTACACACTGATTGGCTTTTACTACGTATATTCAAGCTTTTGTATTTGATTGTAATAATAGTTATTTGTTGTACGTGAGTGCAAAGTTGTTTTTAACCGCGTGCTCAATTTTGATGACCGAGCTAGCGAAGGATTCTAAAATTGCTAAATTAGAATCCTGAGCGATAACAAGGGAATCAAAAGAGCAGAAGGTGAAAAATCTTTGCACTCGAGTGCAACACGTAACTTTTCATCCCCACCAACGAGGAAATTGCAAAATACAAAAAAAAAATACAATCACAACAGTTTCTGTTTTCACCCAGAAACTTCCACAACACCCTCCCATTAACATCATTCACACCCGCAATACACACCCATCCACTCAGACACACCCAAAAAACACCCATTCACCCAGAAACACCCACAAAACACCCATGCACCCAGAACCCACAAAACAACCATTCACCCAGAAACACCCACAAAACTCCCATTCACCCAGAAACACACAAAATATCGAATCACTCAGACACACCCACAACATCCATTCAGACACCCACAACTTCCACCCAGTCACATCCACAATACTCACCCATCCATCCAGACACACCCACAAAACACCCATTCACCTAGACACACCCACAAAACACCCATTCACCCAGACACACCTCCAGCACCCACCCATCCACCCAGCCACACCCGCAAAATTTATCCAGACACACCTTTATGTACCTAATAAAAATTACCGTCCCTAATGGAGTTCCGAGACGGTCAATCAGCTTGAGTCAAGCACATTGATTTTCTGTATGTTTTTGTTCCGTTGCTAGCGTAAACAAATCAAACAAACCTAAAAAGCTTTTAAATGCTTGACTCAAGCATCAAGCAAGCATTGTAGACGAACAAAATGTTTAAAGCAAGATTGACCCCAAGCTGATTGACCGTCACGGAACTCCAAGGTTTTAACAAATTTATGACATGAAAAGAAAATGGCGCGCGCAAAGCAAATTACAAAAAAAGTACACCAAGAAGGTTCCGAGTCTAACTGCTGCACTCAGAGACGTCAAATAACGTTAATGAGTACTTAACGTCAAAAAATGACAATTCAAAACTAGTCGCTATTCTTGCCGGGTCTATGGTCTAGATTTGAATGAAAATTTTTGATATTAAATACTCATTAAAGTTAAGTGACGTCTCTGAGTGCGGCAGTTAGTTTTTCACAAATTAAAATAGGTTGCATGATAATTTCGGCACCATGGAGGTAGAAATAAATAGGTATAATGATGTTTTGAATTCACAAACTCATTGCACACGATGTTCTAAATTCTAATTTACTTTATCCTCTAGAGGATAAAACGGCTTTTGCACTCAGATATCGAAGAGCAAAAACGCTTTTTCCGAGATGGTGGGATGAAAAAATTATTATCTATTAAGTATGGTTTTGATAATTCGGGAGTTTTTTTTACTCAGGGCATAACTTGAGTCTGACATTTGTATAGTGTCCGTCTAAGCTGACCTGGAAGCGAAATAATATGACTCAACATTGGGTAGCCGTAAAAAAATCGACTACACGGTATAGAAAAAATAGCACCTAAGGCACCCGACTAGTGGAGGGCAAACCACCAAAAACAACATATCAAAGAGGGTTAAAAACTATGTAAGAACATTGATCAGAATAGATTGGATGCTGTCATAGTTGTAATAACCAGCAGAGGGGGGAGATGATTGTCACCCATGTGTACGGTGACAATTGTAAAACTTCCGCTCTGCTGCCTGTCACACGGCTCGAACGAAAAGTGCACCGACCGACAATTTTCAACTTTGAAACGTGTCATACGCTGAGCTCGTCGAATGTTCGTTAAAACTCCGCCCCAGAGTCCAATTAGTTGAGGTGCCATAAACTGGATAAAACCAGTAAAAACTGGAACTGGACTTTGAGAGCAAACTTTATGTACACATTTGCGAACAAACACTGTTAATAGTTTTTATGTGGAACGAGTTAAGGTCTATCATTTAAACGTAACTTACATTACATAATATGTCTGGCGGGCATGTCCGTGTATTGAATTCCCCGCTTTACCCCCTTAATCACGCCTATATCCGCGAAGGGATAGGCAAGGGTGAAAATAAAACACCTACTTTTCTCAAATTAGGTAAGGTAGGTCCCATGTAATAGGTGGCGAGCCTATTGCCATTTATCGGGCACATAAATCGCAGTATATTACTAACTGGTATGAGAGTAACGTCTGTGCCCATTACTCATCGCTGTTTTAGGGCCTAGGGCCGGTTTTTTGATGCATAGTTAACTCGAGCAATTGTTAAAAATTTTAACTAATGGGTGAATATCAATCTGATATTTAAGCATAAGTAACAATTTTAGTAATTAATGGTTAAATATCAGTCTGATATTTAAACATTACTAACAATATTTGAAAATAGGTTGAGTTTAATTTGAATAATATGACAGAAACCTCTGGACTTATTGCCTGCTCTGTTAACAGTTTTCGCGTAAGAAACCCTTTGAAACCCGCTCTCATTGAAGTCCTGACACAAGATTTCAGAACAAAAGGACCAGAATGATAATTAATGTATTGTTTTATTGAATCTGTTTGAATAGGTATTATTTTGAACTGTCATGAGACTCTATAATTAACGACAGAAAAGAAATATAGAAAAATATTTTTTTTGTGTTTAACTAATAACACGTCACTTTCACAATACCATAATTTCAAATAAAAGAAAATAAACTTACTTTACTTAACCATGTCTCGAACCAAATGTCGATGTTCATCACAAACAAATCGCTCATTTACAATGTGTGTTAAAACAGATATAACTTTATAAAAACACAACGTTTTACAATACCATCAATGTTCCAATATAAGAGCGTTATATGAATCCTTATAATTATTACTGTTTGTTGGCCATTTTTGAAAGACGCTGTATATCATGAAGCTTAGAGTAAACCACCCAGAATTGACCTCTAAGGGGATTGGTGTTAGGCAGATGTTTGACCAAAAGAACCTGGCCAAATCAAACAACAACAAAAAACAGTATATTTACCTAAACCTCAAATTGTTTGTGAGTAGACTGTTACTATGTCACTATTATTTTTTGTTGATTAAACAACCTTATTGTAAGAAATATTTTCGAATAAAATGCCAAAAAAAAATATTTGAGCAAATTCAAATTTTCTAATAAATATGGTCCTTCGAGCCAGATTATTTTCAGCAAAGATTATTAGTAAAGCCAGTAACCATTGCAGATTAATAAATCAGTGTCATAATATCTGCCTCAAAAGTGTCTTCATTAAAATATCATTTCATATTTATTAATATTAATAGTCATTTGGGGTAGAACGCTAAAGTTTAAAATCATGAAACGCAATTAAACTTCTGACGTCACTCGGGAAGGTAAATGAAAGTGATCTCAAATATTCCAGGCGTCCAGGGGTCATTTGCAGCAGGAAATAGAAACGGAATCAGTTGCCTACTTCTGTACAACCCATAGGTACTACACTACATGATAGGAAAACCATAAGGCCCAGCGCTCACTGACTGGTATTGAAGCCAATCTATACTAATATTATAAAGCTGAAGAGTTTTTTTGGTTGGTTAAACGCGCTAAACTCGGGAACTACTGACTCAAATTGAAAAATTATTTTTGTGTTGTTGTTGGATAGTTAGTTAGACTCCTAAACATTTTATATCGTTTTTATTCCATTAACCGACTAAAAAAAGATTTAGTAGGATTTTTTTTATTCAAATACTTTATTGCCAAGTAAGTGTAATACAATATCTTATAAAATACATACACTGTGCTTCACAGCTTGTTAGTTCTAAAGTGCCGTAAATGTCAAAAATCCAAAATTGGGCAAACAATATTAAAAAAATATTTCTAGACCAGACAGAACTAGATTTTGGATGTGTTTATTCAAATTATTTTGACAAGACGCCGATCTTCGGAAGGACTTAACAGTTGACTGAACAAATTGTCTCAAGAAGTGTAGACAAACATTTACACTTATGTGGGACTTGCCGCGAGATCCGATACCGTGTTTATGGAAATCCCCCAAAAACATACGAGATGTCATTGTGGAGCGTCGCTGCTTTTATTTGTATTTTAGCATTTATTTTTTGTTTTAAGTTAGCAAGGTATTTAGTGGCCTGATTACAATTAACACAGTGGACAGAGGCTGGCCTTTGGAGATTATTGATCTTCATTAATGGTGTTCCTGCCCTGCCCTTATCCCGATCTAGGCGGGGCACAACATGTTTTTTTCTTTCTCTCCTCTCTACCGTTCACCAATACCTCGTCCACTCCTCACGCTATCATATCCTCCTTTACACAATCCATACATTTCTTCTTTAGACCTCCTCTCCTTCTACGTCCTTCCACGTTCATGCCTAACATTCTTCTGCCAACATAGCTTTCATCTCTTCGGATAACATGATCAAACCATCCAAGTCTATTACTTCGCAGTCTCTTAGTCACTTGCGCTACTTTCAAAGTTCCCTTGATATTCTCATTCCTTATCTTATCCCTCCGTGTCAGACCACACATCTTAACATATGCATTTCTGTTACATGCACTCTGCTTTCATCAGTTTTCTTCGTAGCCCAACACTTTGATCCATACATAACAACAGGTCTAATGACCTCCTTATAGATTTTCCCCTTTAACTTAAGGGCCATCTATGAGTCACATATCGTTGATGAGACCTGTCGCCACTTCATCCATCCTACGTTCGCTATATTTCTTATGTCACGGTCAAAATCACCGCCGCTTTAGAGAAGCGATCCAAGGTACCGGAAAGCCAAGCAAACACCATCAAAGGCACAATTTTTAAAGTGAATGAAAATTTCCTAGCTTCGTTAAACAATCTACAGTCGTGTGTTTTCACTGTAACAATTTCCACGAATTTTACCACGTCCGCACGTCACTGCTTCCCAGATTTATGTGCTGCAAGAGTGAAATTTGCAATTAATCTACAAATTGTACCATTCAAAAGCAATTACTTTGTTATATTATAGCCCAGATTTAACCACGATATCTGGGGACTTGAAACTAGTTTCGCTTTTGTTAAGGTAGATTAAATACATTTGAAATATAGCCACTTGAACGAATTTAACTTAAGTGTGGTAAACTAAAATGAAGAAAATGTTGGAATAGATATTTTTTATACAATAGTTATATCATGTGAGATCAGCTAGTACCTCATAAAATTCTTCACGGGAGAACTCAAGAGGATGTAATATTTTGAATCACTATGCTATCCGATCACCCTAATCCTCCTCGTCTAGTGAATATGACCACATTGAATTAAAACCGCTATTTGTTTTATTTTTTACATTTAGCAAAACCTTTAAAAAAAGCCGGTTTAAATCGGTTTAACCTGAAAGCTAAAGCAAACCAAAACCCGGAGATAAATACCAAGAAAATCATAATATATTATCCTGAGACTCAAAAGATTCAAGCTCCTTGCCTCGAAGCGCGTCTGGCATCCTCAAATCCGCCCTTGCCCGCCAATTAACCAAAAATCCCATTGTGCACACCTGGCCTTTTTAATTTGGCTTCTTAACTGGTGGGAACATTTCTCTTCTCCTGGACGAAATAAAAGCTTTGTATTGGACGAAGTAATTGTTTTAGAGCGAATGGTATTTTGATTCAGCTGATACAGAAACCTTTGAAGGGTTAATAGATCGTTGCTCTCGTAAGCTCGATTTATATTGCTGTGAAATTAGAGGTTTCTCTTATTTTCGTTGATGTTCGACTTCCCTTTCGTTGCTTCACTTTAAATAAATAAATAGTCTTTGACATTCCTGCCTCATATCAAGCTAATTATTACTTTGTATGTGTAATATATGAATCTAGAATCCTTTAATATTATTTTTTGTGTGCTTAGAAATATACGTTCTATTGACCAGACGTTTTATTATTGTTTCCGATGCAGAAAATAAGAAATACCAAGCCAGATATTTCACACCACGTCATCTTTATAGTCTCCATATGACCACGGCCGCTGTAAAGTGATCGAAACGTCGGCTAGGCTACTACCTGCCTAATTTGCGAGTTTAATCCTTAGCCTCGCGTATTAAGTTGTACCTATTTTTTTTATTTGAAACGGGTAGTGCTCGTGCATTTATAAAAATAAACAAAGTCTGCTGTTCCTATTAAGCTATGGCACGTCTGAAATACAAAAGTGTATTTCAGACCTGATATAAAAGCGAATTAAGTGATATAAAAGCGAATTGAATTATGTTCTTTCTAAAGTGAGTAATAGATTTAGTCATTTAGAGCACACAACGCTTTTAAGTGTCTGTGATTTCCTAGTGTCATTATTGTATTAAATTAGGGTTGTGTGCTAGCTAACATTGATTCTTCTACCGTTATCACACTGCATTAGTAAAATTCAGCACCCCCAAAATTAAATAATATATACAAACAAATCAATTTAATCCTTATTCTATCAGGTAGCATAATTCATTGATGGTTACTTAAATGATTAAGCAGTAATCCTGTTGTAAGTCGTATCTAAATGTAGTTAGTCTGAGATTGAAAGGTAAGGCGGGACCTTCAATGATGAGCGGAGCGATTTGGTGACTACTAAGTGTGGTGACCACCATAACATTATGTTAAGTTAAATTTCTTAAGCATTGTAAAAGTCAAAGATAAAAAAAAGAGTATTTGAAATTACTTTTGGTAAAGAAACTATAATAATTTTTGCAATAATCTGAAACAAGAAAATACGACACAACATATTAAGAAAGATGCGAACAGAACTAAATAGACGTAAGGTAATAATGTAACAGATCGACTTTTGTCCTCTCACAAGATATATTTCAGATTCAGTTCCTGTAAAGCTAAAGGCGCAGACACACGACAACCAAATTGCTACTCGACTGTAAATGCCAATCGAAATGAGATTTAGATGCAGCAGATCGGCGCTTTATATTTTTCTTTTTTAGTATTTTTGGCACAATTCGTTTTTGAATATAAAAGAGACACAAATCAAAAAGGCTTTTCTTACAAAAATAAGTCTCAATGCCATACATTTTGAATACACAATGTTTCAATTTTCAAAGTATTTTTTGAGTTCTGCCGCTTCTTTATAAAATTCGCAAATGTCTAAAATATCTACGTTTCGTATCCTAAAAAATATTAAATAAAGGTTTTCTTTTCTTTCTGCATTCTGATTGCACTCACATTGATAGATAAATCGAAGATGTGAACTACGATGATATCCTGTTATACGATTTGCAACTCGTGTGTCTGAGGCCTAAAAGACATGTACTTTATAAGGTAATGGTAAATGACAAACGATACGAGATTCACAATGTGTAGTATCATCCTAAGAAGTCCTATCAGCGTTGATATATCAGTAAAAAATAAAATGGCTTCCCAAATGCCTCCGTCATACGTCTCCGGGGTTAGAGCTGTCAGAATACCGAAATTGATGTAGGCTTTTAATAAAATTCCTTCTATCCACGTCTAATGCTTTCCAGCTAGGCCACTGGAAAGGTGGCTCTATATCAAGGAACACACAACACAAAATCCTTTGTTTCAATGTCCGTATATAGACAATATCGTGTTCAATCAAAGTCATATAATATTGGTGATAATTTTATCAGAAGGAAATTCAAATTGTTCTACTTCAATTCACTTTGATTCGGTCTCTCAAATTGTGAGGCGATAATAATATAAGAAAAGATGGCATCAAAGTATTAACGATTTAACTTCTTATATTTAATATTTATAATATAATTAAGCTGAAGAATTTGTTTGTTCGTTTGGTTGAACGCACTAATCTCAGGAACTACTGACTGAAATTGAAAAATTATTATTTGTTTAATAGTTCACTTATCGAGGGAGGCTATAAGGCTACTTATAATAGCCGACATTAACGCGAGCGAAGCCGCGGCCAACCACGAGTGTTTCATATAGAAAGAACCACTTAGTTGTGAAGGATAAAATATTTTATGATAATGTTTCACACCCCATGGTAAAGGTTACATGAATATGGTTTTATCACCATCTTCCTTAAATGTAAGAAGTAATAGATTAACGCCAGTTTTTACGAACGACTCTTAACTTTAACTGCCGCACTCAGAGACGTCAAATAACGTTAATGAGTACATAACGTCAAAAAATGACAATTCCAAACTAGTCGCTATTCTTTCCGGGTCTATGGTCTAGATTTGAATGAAAATTTATGACATTAAATACTCATTAAAGTTAATTGACGTCTCTGAGTGCGGCAGTAAGTGTCCCTTAGATCAGAATTAAATATATCTTAATAATTTTAACACAACGATAATATTTGCTTATATAAACGACAACGGATACCTTGGGCTTAAAAACAGAGTATTGAGTTTAATTTAGCTTTATTTATGTGGACGCAAAGTACATTTTAAAGTTAGGTATTGTTGGTGAAAACACACACGGTCCCTTTATCAGATGTCAAGTAAAACTCACAAAACAGCGTTTCCTAAAAGGGTTAGTGACAATCGGGCTGCCATAAAAACTTACGTAAAACTTACGTTAACGTATTACAATAGGCAAACTGCACCAACTCCTAAAAATTTGGGAGCAAGGAAGGCAAAAGAAAATATTATTTAATATTTTACTAGCTTTCAGAATAACGAGCATGGTATGATAAGGTCGTTCCTCAGATGGGTGATCAAAAATGTAATTTTGTTGAGCAGCTTTCATAGCCTTTGTAAGTTTATTTTAGGCCTACGCCCAAACAGTGAAGACAATCAAACAGTGATGAGTCACGATATTCAATGTATCTACAACGACATTTCTATGAACCATAGCAACTTCTATATCAATAGTCTTATCAAATCTACTGAAGTAGGTACAAAGTTTTTCATTGGCAATATTGATATGGATAATGACAGAAATGATGTCGTTTAATTATGAACCTTAACAGAATAATGAAATCAAATAAAACAACAACTGATGTCGACTTAATTAAACTGAATTCTGACAGCAAAATTGTTTTCACAATCAAACGAAGACGACAAAGTGGAATGCCTATCTGTTTTTGGAATTTCGTTTCAGTTTATCACGTGAATGAGCAGTAGGTACTCTGCTATGACATGGCTGAAAAATGTTATACTGTGGTTCTGCTTAGGTTAATGTAGATGACTATTAATACTGCTGCTATGACACCAACGTATAGCCTTTCTTTTAATTTCTTTACAAAATTCCACAAGAACCTCAAACTGTAGCACTCTCCATCTTTATCCGTCCGAATTGATGTGTGTAATAAGTAATGATCTCAAGTTCCTCCATCCTAGGGGTGACACTTTAAGCCCTTCATCCTATATGTTATCGTGAGCCGCATTACTTCAGAGATGTGGTGTTATGGCCTGAATTCCCCTTAAGATGTTACATGATGGAATAGTCGATTATGAGGAATATACGTAGATATATCTACATGATTCGTCGTGTACATGCGGTTGTTTGTGACTATGTGTTATATGTTTTCTCATGGCTTTTTTAGAAAACGAAAAAGAAACAAATGAATTGGACATTTCTAAATAGGAGATGAACTTTATCAAATGCTATCTATAAATCTAATATTAAAAATAATTAATATTATTTTTCTGTCTCTTCTTATCGCATTAGAAACAATTTAAAACTTTTTAAGCATCCTAACTCTATTTGAAAACAGATAACTAGTTTACAAGTAATTTATAATTCGGTGCATGACAGGCGTCGGTTAAAAATCAAATTTAAGTTGTCTTAAGTAGACCAAGAACGTTACCTTGGGGGATTCCAGTTTATTAAGAAATATTTTAGAGAGGACCTGTATATTACCCTTATCGATCATATTATCAAATTAATCACATTAACTGACAGACCCAGAGCGTGCAGTCGCATTTTCAAAGCATTATTTTCTTACCTCAATCGGCGTTATACAAAGAATTTTAATATCCAAAACTTGGATCGACTATTCGCTTGTAACACTAATATTTTAGTTTCCACGAGGCAAAGATTATTCACGGTAAGGGTAAAAGGACTGTCGCATATTTCAATTTAATCCCTGCTTACATGGAAGCGTCTTCCACTCTGATATAAGAATAACTAATGCGAGGAACGCCGCTGCTTTCGACAATAAGCTACAAAACTTTTACGTCATATTCGTTTGAATGCTTAAAGGTATCTGCATACCTAACGGGAAAATACCCCGGACGGAACGTGGACGGTGCGGGGACGGGGACTGCAGAAACATCGTTTCATACAAAATGCACCATGGAGAACATATGTCACGGAGTCACGGACGGGACGTGCACGGGGCTTTTGCAGGTCTCTGCATTCGGGACGGGAAATCAAACTGGACGGGACGTGGACGGGTCGGGGACCGGGACGGCAGAAACATCCTTGTCCCGTCCAGGTTATTTTCCCGTTACGTATGTAGAAACCTTTAACAGGGTAAACTTTGTAGAGACAAAAGAAAAGTAATACATTGCTCCAAATTCTTGTTCGGTGTCGCCCTTTCCCTAACTCAAATATTGAATATTATTCTGTCAAACAAATATTACATTACATACATACATACATACATACGTAAATCAGGCCTATATCCCCGAAGGGGCAGGCAGAGGTGAACTAGCACCCATGTTTCGCCTGTTATGTAAGGTCCCATGTAAATAGGTGGCGAGCCCATTGCCATTTATCGGGCACAAAAGTCGCAATAGGTACATAGGTAGATGGTATAAGAGGAACGTTGCTGCCCATTCCTCATCACTGATTTATCCTTAGTCGCCTTGTACGACACCCAAGGGAGAGATTAGGGGTGGTGACAATTGTATTCTACTCTGCCGTCACCACACGGCTGTACACGGCAAATATTACATTCACAGTCCTTATAATGTTTTATGTACAACCACTATGTTAACATCTATAAAACCGGCTACTAAGCTTTTGTTCACTAACAAGCACTAATCAAAACTGATTATGTGATAACTTCATGGTATGTGTGTGTGTACCTACCCAGTGTAGTGATGGCAGACAGAATACAATATTGTTACTACCCCCGTCTTTCCCGCAGGTGTCCTATAAGGCGACTATGGCTAAGACAGCGGTGAGTAATGGGCAGCAGCGTTGCTCTATACCACCAAGTATATACTGCTATTTAGGTGGCGGATAGATGGCAACAGGCTCGCCACCTATTACATGGGACTTGTCCTCATTAGCGAAAAGTGAGTGTTAATTCACCCCTGCCGACTAATAGAGAAGTGATTTATGTATGTGTTTATGGTAAGTGAGATGTACTGTTAACATCGCATCGGGCTGTTCAAATTCTCAATTGACATTTGCAGAAAGTCCAATCTTGCAAATTAATTCTGGATCGCTTTCCCCAATCAGTGCATGCGACCCTTCGAATGTCTATTTAACTCGAGCGATGTTATTCAGTTAGTGCGTACCTCGTTAATGTAATACAGTAGCATAACACGTCCACATAAGCTTCAACTATGTATATGTAACGTGCGGGCTGTGTTGCAATTTGATTGATTGCTTGCTGGACAAACATTTGATCGAATCGGTGTTTCTGGATAGGGGAAAAGTGGTTATACCTAGTTGGCTTAAGCTATTATTTATTTCAAAGATTTTGGTGGTTAGAAAAAGAATTTCGAAAAATTATGGTCTTTTTGCGGGAATCGAGTCCCCGTCCGCGTACACTTGTGTGTCTTGGTTGGCCGAGCGGTCAGGCACCTGCCCGGATAGCAGCGGACGCGAGTTCGATTCCCGCATCAATACCATAATTTTTCGAAATTCTTTTTCTGACCACCAAAATCTTTGTACTAATTTTTCTAACATTTATATAATGTTAAAATTAAAATCATACATACATACATAAATCACGCCCATATCCCCGAAGGGGTAGGCAGAGGTAAACTAGCACCCGCGTTTCGCCAATTATGTTAAGTCCCATGTGAGCCTATTGCCATTTATCGGGCACAAAAGTCGCAGTACATTGCCAGGACGGTGGTACAAGAGGAACGCTGCTGCCCATTCCTCATGACTCATTTATCCTTAGTCGCCTAGTACGACACCCACGGGACAGATTTGGGATGGTGACAATTGTATTCTACTCTGCCGTCACCACACGGCCAAAAAAAATATCTAACGTACTTGTTGTCATAGCACCTAGGAATATAGCACCTAGCAATACTGTAATTTACGTGACCGATTGATGACAATAAGCTTGTGACCAAATATAGTTGCGGAATGCAGGTGCTAATACACTTCTGTTACACCAAAGGAAAAGGGGGGTAGAAGTGTGAAAAATAAATAGGTGATTTATGTACCATCACCAGCTCTTTAATGTCCCCATTGCTGGGGCACGGGCCTTCCCTATGGATGGAAGAATATAGGGAGATTGGGCCTTAACCCACCACGCTTGCCCAGTGCAGGTTGGTGGGTAAACGAATGAAAATGATTTATTATGAGGAAAGAAAAATATTTTACAACAAAACGTTAGGTACCTACTAAATTTAAAAATCATCCTAGGTAAACATGAAATTTTGGATGTTTTTATAACATACCTACAACATAAAGCTAAATTCTATACCAGATTTGGTGAGTCGAGACACTGCCATTCTATATTATTTTTTCGTTACCTGGCCGACAATGTTGGCCTGGCCGTTAAATGTTAGAAACATTAGTACAAAGATTTTGGTGGTTAGAAAAAGAATTTCGAAAAACTATGATCTTGAGGCGGGAATCGGACCCGCGTCCCCTGCTATCCGGGCAGGTGCCTGACCGCTCGGCCACCCAAGACACTAATTAACTTGCCGAAATTCTTCCAACCTTTACACGAACCTTTACATCGAATAGTTTATAAAGCAGGCCCAAGCTTAACCGAACGCACGGTATTTGTAAAAATATCGGCTTTGGAATGTTTGAAATTTATTACTACATTGCGAGGGTACCCGTTGGCTCGCAACGTGAAGCGTAAAGGTTGGAAGAATTTAGGCAAGTTAATTAGTGTCTTGGGTGGCCGAGCGGTCAGGCACCTGCCCGGATAGCAGCGGACGCGGGTTCGATTCCCGCCTCAAGATCATTGTTTTTCGAAATTCTTTTTCTAAACACCAAAATCTTTGTATTATTACCAATGTAAAATCGCCATCTTGAACCCCTGTCTAACATAGCTTCACATGCTACATGTTTATTATTCCATCTGTACAATCTGGGTACAGTAGAACACTTTTAGTGCCAATTTTTCTAGTGTCGGCTATAAAAGGAACATTGTTGTGAATGTTTTATGAATCGTTCGCAACTTTGTTACGTATTATAGGCCATAAATACAAGGTTTGCTTAGAGAATTATCACACTAACATAGTTGTTGGGGTTTTATTTTCCGATAATGTCGGCTCTAAGATTTATTATTTGCAATACCTCGGTCTAATTGCGAAAAATGAGACTGGCCAGCCCTGGTGGCTTTTCAGATGGGTTTTATGATCCACAAAGAGCTAACATACACATCCATGCATACAAAAATTACGCCTATATCCACGAAGGGGTAGGCAGAAGTGAACTAACACCCACGTTTCGCAAATTAAATAGGGTCTCATGTAATAGGTGGCGAGCCTATGCACTTTATCGGGCATGCAAATCACAGTACATTGCAAACAGATTAATGATCGATATAATTTATTTAATCACCATCTTCCTGCCTTCCTGCCCTGCTCCCGTTTATCTGGGATCTGTGCAATTTATGTTTCCTCTTCCATTTATATCGGTCAGACTTTGTCAAGCAATCCAGTCCCTATTGAATCAAATCTCACATCCTTCAAGAAAAGTTGTTAAAAGGACAATGTCGAGAGGCCGAAGAACGGAAAGAGTGATTCAATAGAACCGTTGCAGCATTCCTTATTCCATATTAAGTTAGTTGTCGTCTATGACATCCACAAACAAGACAATAATGTATTTTAATTTGCCATCACCATTAGAAATACCAAAATATCGTATCCAAAATGTTCCCAAGACCTCACTAGAACTAACCCGTTTGCTTATTAATCAATTGCATATGATACCTAGCATTAAGTGATAACCCTTCAGCGCTTCATCATCCTCATCCGACCTTCTATGCTGGCCTGGGAGCGAACAAATAACGTAGAATAGGCCAGCCCCAACTCATCCCATGGGTGTCGTAAGAGTCGACTAAGGGAGATTGCCCGGTGTAGACCAATAAGCACCTTGGGGCACCCGAATGGTGGAGGGCAAACCACTAACAACAGCGTACCCAAAGAGGGTTGGTGTCAGGCAGGCGGCCGGCTGTAAAACCTAAGCCATAACCTTGAGCATTATGAATTGGAATGGTCATTCTAATCACTCTCTCCGTTCATGGGTCTCTCGGCATGGCCCGTTCCGTCTCTTTTCTATACATTCATTTATCACTAGCACCTTTACGGTGGGATGGATGATGTGAATCAAAAGGGAGTGGATGGCTTGATGACGTCTGACATATGAATGGAAGAGGAAACATACTGCGCCGACCCCAGATAGACTGGGAACAGGGCAGGAAGAAGAAGCTTCATCATCCTCATCACCAGCCCTTTAATGTCCCCACTCCTGGGGCACGGGCCTTCCCTATGGATAATAATAATAATAATAACTTTATTAGAAACATTTACAAAATTATAACAATTTATATTTTTTCTCTAGTCCCCACACTAGGATTCCCTGTGTTGTGGCGGACTAGTCTCTTCATCCTGGTGGCCTTTGGTTATAGTGATAATAATGCAAAAGTTGTAACATAGCAAATTGAAAGAAAATAATAACAAGTAAATAAAAACAAGCTATTATAATTAAGTGAATGTGTGTGTGTGTGTGTGTGTGTTTGAGTGTGTGTATTTGTGTATGTGCGTGTGTTAGCGTGTGTGTATTTATGTATGTGTGTGTGTATGGATGGGCTTTAGGTTTGTGATTTTACGATGTCTTCAGTGCCTGTGTAATCTTTTCCATACAACCATTCTGTGATACGTTTTTTACAATGATATCGAGTTAGTTTTACCACATTAAGTATACGGTTTATTTTTGTGTACAGTTTAGGACCCATATTCGAGAAACTTTTTATGCCAAATGAGGTCCTTGCTCTTTTGGCTCTCCATTTTGGCATTCTTTTTTTGGATGGAAGAATATAGGGAGATTGGGCCATAACCCACCACACTGGCCCAGTGCGGGTTGGTGGGTATTAACGACTGATTAGTGATAATAAATTTTTGGTCACCCATCCAATGACCGGCCTTAGCGAAGATTGCTTAGTTTACGCAATTGCAGGCCAAGCACGCTATACCACTGCGCTAGCGAGCTCCACCTTAATCGCTTAATGCTATCGAACTACAGTTGTAATTATAGAGGAGCAGATATTAATTTCTTAACCTACAAAGCAGATGAGATCTGCGCCGTTTGACGTCAAAACCCGACACGTATTGTGGACTGAGAACAATCTACAATGGACTACCATTATCGTCCGAGTGAATAGAATCTGCGGAATCCGAATCATGGGGAACTCTCATTATTATTTGCTAAACGGTAGCTTGGTAGTGACAGCATAATCCAAGAGCATAATAGTGACCGTGAATACGTTCTCAATACCTCGAATTGTTAATTGGAAGCCAATATGATGTGTTTATTTATTTAAAGACAGTGCACCAGTGGCGGAGCGTCCATATAACCCGATTCCCAACAGCCGTACCAAACAAGCGAGCATAAAAAAATCATTACCATAATTCAAGTACAATACCATTTTATAAGCAAATAAAAAAAATCCATCAATATAATCTTATCATAACAGTATTAAACGCGCGCGAAACAATATGCAACACAGGTACATACAATTCGCTCCCGCTCTCTAGATTCCTTCAACTAACTCGCTAAACATCGAGTTATGGACGCCTGCTATACAGCGCCTGCACGCACACAGACAAGCGTAGTCTTGTCAGGCGCACGCAACGCGAAATAGTACCTAAAGTTTGCCTACAAGCCGGCATCAAGCCGGCATTTCGGCAGCCTACGCGCTTATGCATCGATACACTACGACACACGCACACATTAGTAATAAACTCCCACGAAAACAAGTTCCGTCAAAAGTAAATATTTTAGATCTTATTGCAATAGCCATAAAAGCGGAATTTCTTTTGTGAACTGCAGTCAATATCGCGGCCGTGCGCCGCTCCTGCAAGCCGCTCCGGACCGGGTTGAATCGTCCTTCCCTTATTAACACGGCTTTTGTTTGTATAATGATCTCTCTTTCTGGCTGTATAAAACAAAGCACAAGCACGCAAAAGTGGCAACGTAGTTCTCCGCTTCGCCACTAGATGGCGTTGAACAGTTGTAGCCGTGTCCTAGCAGGCGGTGTTAAAAGTTAATGCTTAAACCATAAGAGGCTTCATATAGTTATGGCTTGCCTAACTTGTTTTTTCACGCCACGCCACTGCAGTGCACCGTGTGGTGACCGAAGAGCAGAATACAATTACTCTATTGATTTTAAATTTGAACATTATTTTTAAATGTCTGTTGGCGCCATCTGTTGTTACATGGAGGAGGCGCCGTAATCGATATGAAGTTGCGGCGCAAGCGCTGCTTTACCGGACTGAAGAAGTGTAGCAACGTTCATACCATATTTGTGCATTCGAAATCCATATTCGTATTCGTCAACTGCTCTTTGTATTGTAAACGTAGAAAATTAAATCAGTTATAAACGTAATCGACTTAATTATTGAAAATACCAGAAACCTACAATAAACGAAAGTCTGAGCTCGAAACATGGTCCTTCGAGCCGGATTAACGGGATTCAAGAAAAGTTAGATACGACGGAAGACGATACCCGGCGTATCAGGCATCACGAATCAAAGAAGACGTAGAAGACCCAGAACCAGTGCGAGGAATAAACGGTCAGATCATATCCTTTTCCATCCCATGCCAATCGATTTGTATTAATATAGTGCTTTTCTCGAAATTTCAGTTGAGTGCAATAGTAGGCCTACCCGCCTACCCCTTTTTATACGGCTAACGGTGAATTTATACGACTGTAAGTACCCTTTGCTACCTTATTTCTTCCCAAAATTAGTGAGGATCAGAATATTTCGGTTAATACTAAACTTAAATTACCAAAGTCAAATGACGGCGGTAAGTCTCCATCAAAAGAAAACCCGCCTTTTGATTTCAAATTACCTACTTCAGATCTCAAAAAAACAAAGGGGTGTTTTCAAAGCTCGTATCACTTCTTTTCAAAAATATATTTTAAAATTTGAAAACGTTATTTTAGATAGTAATCAAATAGTGGAGGTAAAACTAAGAATTTCACAGTTACAACTAATGTTTGCTGAATTTAACAAAACACAAAATCATATTGAGTGTTCTTGTGATGAAGATGATCTTTTATTACAAATTGAATATAGGGAAAAATTCGAAGAAGATTATTACAAATATATTTCTATGGCTAAATCGTTAACTGAAGTAGAACATTGCCCAATAACAAGTAGTAAAAATATAACATCACAAATTAAATTACCAGATATCAAGCTACCTGCCTTTGATGGGTCTTATGATGGCTGGTTGGAATTCAAAAACTCGTATGTAACAATGATTCATGAACGAAGCGATTTAGGTGAAATTCAAAAGTTCCACTATTTACGGTCATCACAAACCGGTAATGCACTGCAAGTTATAAGTGCATTAGAATTTACAGCCGAGAATTATATTCATTCATGGGATTTATTATTACATAGGTATCAAAATGAGCGACTTTTAGTACACAACCATGTCAAGGCTTTGTTTGTCGTGCAAAATATTACAAAGGAATCACCATTGCTAATTAGGAAACTCATAGATTCTGTGTTACGAAATTTACGCGCCCTAAAATCATTGGGGGAACCCACAGAGTCTTGGGATACACTAATTATATATTTAATAGTCACTAAACTTGATTCTTCTACTGAAAGGGAGTGGGAGAATTATAAGGGCAGTCTAATTTCAGGTTTACAGAATCAGGATTTTAAACGAAAGTTGAAATTAGAGGATTTATTAGTATTTCTTAGAAATAGGGCAGATTTTTTGGAAATGGTAAACGTCAAGAGTAATTCTCACAATAATTCATTTTATGTAAATAAATCGTCTAATAACAACTTTTATAATTCGAATAATAAACAAAATCAATATACGAAAATGCCTGCGGCGCAATCACAGTCTCATAGTTATGTAACCACTAGCAATAACAATTCGAATAAATTAATTAAACGTGCCCGTAATTGTGAAATGTGCCAGGGTAATCATTCACTATATATTTGTAGTATGTTTCTAAATTTATCAATTGATGACAGGTACAAATTAATAAATCAAAAGAACCTGTGTAGAAATTGTTTACGTGGGGGACATTCGATTGATAATTGTTATTTCGGCCCGTGTAAGCATTGTAAACAAAACATAATAGCCTATTGCATAAAGATTCGCCTAATAATCATAGTGTAAACACAATATCACTCCCTGAGCCAGACAAAACTCAGGCAAAATCGACCGTATTGCATTCGTCATTAGATTCACGGTGTACCGATCCGTTGGTAACGGTACTTTTGTCGACTGCGTTAGTTGAGGTGAGCGATGAAAACAATACGCGGCATACGGGCCGCGCGCTCCTTGACAGCGGCAGTCAACATTGTTTTATTTCGGAAACGTTTTGTAAACGAATAAATTGTACAAAATATATACAGTCCACTGTTCAAGTTTCGGGTGTGGGACAGTCGGTCACACACACGAATAAATTATACGATTTAACTATACGATCTAGGATAAACGATTATTTCACAAATATTAAATGTTATGTTTTGCCGTGCATTACGTCATTCGTACCAAATATGTGTATTAGTGCGAAGTTTTTACAAATACCCGACACTATTGAACTTGCAGACCCGAATTATAATATACCTGCGGAAATTGATATATTAATAGGTGCTAATCTTTTTTGGGAACTTTTAAACGAAAATAAAATACGATTAACATGCGGACCATTCCTACAGGATTCCCAATTAGGTTGGTTAATCTCTGGTCCAGTTTACACGAATGGATTAAATTTAAATAACAATATTCAATGCAACTTTGTTCAAACTATTGATATAGATTCGCAATTAAAAAGATTTTGGGAGTTAGAAGACTTATTCCAACACGATAACCTTACCAGTGAGGAACGTAAGTGTGAGGAAATATTTAGGCAAACAACTAGGCGTGAATTAGACGGCAGATTATCGGTTCGTATACCATTAAAAGAAACAGCCGATTCGTTAGGTAATTCATACAATACAGCCTACAAACGCTTTATTTTGTTGGAACGGAAGTTAGACCGATTGCCTAAATATAAACGGATGTATTCAGACTTCATGCGGGAATATCGTGAGTTAGGTCATATGACAAAAGTAAGCGAGTACAGTCAGCCACATTATTTTCTACCTCATCACGGCGTATTTAGGGAAAGTAGTACCACCACTAAATTGAGAGTAGTGTTTGATGCCAGCTGTCCTACTCGTAACAATATTTCGTTAAACGACATTCAATTTATTGGCCCTAAACTTCAAAACGACGTCTTTTCTATTTTGTTGCGTTTTCGCCAATATCAATCGGTGGCTTGCGCTGATGTCGAAAAGGCTTATAGGCAAACGCTCGTTCAAGCCGACCAGCGTAACTTGCAACTCGTATTATGGCGCGAGGATCCGTCAGATTCATTTGACGTTTATCAATTGAATACAATAACTTACGGTACTTCATCGGCTCCGTATCTATGTATAAGGTGCCTTAACTTAGTTGTGGAGGAGTGCAATGATGAATCGGTATCGCGAGTTATTAGAGAGGATTTTTTCGTTGACGATTTGTTAACATCTCATGATGATCCTAAGGTGTTAGTTGATATTTGTGAAAGGACGTCCAGTATTTTAAAAGAATATGGTTATTCGCTGCGGAAGTGGACGTTCAACAGTGACGTCACTGCGACAACGTCATCACGTGACTTAGCTATTGGCGAGCATACACAAACTAAAACTTTAGGTTTAGGATGGTACAATAAAAGTGATGAACTTTATTTCACTACAAAATTGACCCCTATGGATATGTCACTTCTAACTAAACGGAAAATGCTGTCATTAGTGTCTCAAATTTATGACCCGTTGGGTTTATTGGCACCAGTTATTATTGAAGCTAAAATTTTGCTACAAAAGTTGTGGTTGTGTAAGCTCGGTTGGGACGATTTGGTACCTAAAGACGTTACAATAAAATTTAAAAATATTCATGATTCGATTATACAATATTTATACGAAATAAAAGTTCCACGATTTGTAAGAAATATTCGTAGTCGGCGTTTAGAATTACATATTTTTTGCGATGCTTCACAGGAAGCCTATGGTGCTTGTTCATTTATACGAATAATAAATAATACGTCGGTAGAAATTAAACTACTGTGTGCAAAAAGTAAAGTTGCACCTTTGAAATCGATTAGCATACCTAAGTTGGAACTTTGTGGTGCTTTAATAGGCGCAAGATTATACAATAAAATAATTCAGTCACTGAGCTTAACATTCGATTCTATTCATTTTTGGACCGACTCAACTATTGTTATTGGATGGTTGGGTATGTCTCAACACTTGCTCAACAGCCATGATAACCCAGCTGATTTAGTGTCCAGGGGACTAAACGTAAAATTACTTAAAGATTGTGATCTGTGGTGGCACGGTCCAAAATTTTTATTTTGTCCTGATTGGTCATATACTAATCAACCAACACCTATCTGTTCCGATTTGCCCGAATTAAAAAATCAAACAGTTAATGTTTTACATACGTATTCGAATAATATAATCGACTTTGATAGATTTTCAACTTATAATAAATTAATTCGAACGGGAGCTTACGTACTTAGATTTATTCATAACACGCGTAATAAGCAAATGAAACAAACAGGTTGTTTAACTGTCGCCGAGTTACATCAATCGCAACAATTGTTATCGCGCTCATCACAAATACAATCATTCCCTACATTATATACATTATATAATTAATAAATAAAAGTCCAATTAATAATTGTAATGAATTTAAAAAGGTATCGGGTTTAAACGTGTTTTTAGACGAGCATAATATTATACGTGTAGGTGGGAGATTAGGCAATTTTTCATTATTAGAATACAATAAACGACACCCGATATTGTTGTATAGTAAAAGTCGATTCACTACACTTTTATTTCAACATGAACATGTAAAATGCCTTCATGCAGGACCGCAGCTTTTGTCATCTACCATACGCGAAAGCTGGTGGCCACTTGCAGGCAGAAATCTCGCTAGAAAAATCGTGCATCATTGTGTTACCTGTTCCCGTATAAGAGGCAAAACATTGACGCCTATAATGGGCAATTTACCTACTGAACGGCTAGATGCGAGTTTTCCTTTCATGCGTACTGGCGTTGATTACGCGGGGCCAGTCTTCATATTAAACCGTAAAGGCAGGGGAGCTATATTAATAAAAGGTTATATATGTTTATTTATTTGTTTCACTACACGATGTATTCATCTGGAACTTGTGGGCAGTTTGTCTACAGATGATTATATTTTGGCATTGAAACGCTTTATATCTAGACGCGGCAAGCCTATAGAAATATATTCGGATAATGGTAAAAATCTAGGCGGTGCCGAAAAAGAATTTCCATTATTATGCGATAAAAACGTTGATTAAATATTAAATTTTGCTGCGAATGATGGAATTAAATTTAAATTTATACCTCCATACGCTCCTCATTTTGGGGGTCTTTGGGAAGCAGGGGTCAAATCGAGTAAATATCACCTTAGACGTATATTGGGCAACGCTAAACTGACTTACGAAGAGTTCAGTACTGTATTAATACAAATCGAAGCCGTCCTGAACTCCCGCCCAATATCTCCTCTTTCCACAGTTCCTTCAGACTATCTTCCATTAACACCCGCTCATTTCCTTATTGGCCGACCTCTGACAGCTCCACTCGTCGACGATATTGCCGAGATGCCGACCAACTATTTGTCACGCTATAAACGAATAGAACAGCTACGTCAACATTATTGGAAACGATGGTCAAAGGAGTACGTCACGGAGCTCCAGATACGGACAAAATGGAAGCAAAACGCAAAAGACATTGAACTGGACAGCCTTGTCTTAATTAAAGATGACCAACAGCCCCCTCTCAACTGGCGTTTGGGACGAATAACACGAGTTCTAACGGGACGAGACGGAGTATCAGAGATACGCACCGCAAGAGGACTTATTCAACGTGCCTTTAGCAAAATCTGTCCGCTGCCTTTATCTCCGCCAGAAGAAAGGACGGGATCGGCACCTCCTACATTCTAATGAACTATACGGAACGAGAACTAATTGGAAGCTAACGCAAGGCTTCCAAGGCCGGCGGTATGTTGGCGCCATCTGTTGTTACATGGAGGAGGCGCCGTAATCGATATGAAGTTGCGGCGCAAGCGCTGCTTTACCGGACTGAAGAAGTGTAGCAACGTTCATACCATATTTGTGCATTCGAAATCCATATTCGTATTCGTCAACTGCTCTTTGTATTGTAAACGTAGAAAATTAAATCAGTTATAAACGTAATCGACTTAATTATTGAAAATACCAGAAACCTACAATAAACGAAAGTCTGAGCTCGAAACAATGTCAAAAAAATAGTAACGGGTTGGGGAAAAAGTTTCTTCGCATTTTTTAAGAAAATTCAAAACATTTTTTAATATAGTTTATTTACATTTAACTAAAGTATGTAGGTACCATTTTGTTCGATAACTTTTTGCCATCTTGTAGGTAGGGACATGATCCCATTGCTATAGAAATTTTGGGACTTCTGGTCAAAATACCGCGAAAAGTGGTTGTGGCAGTCCTCTCGTGATGTTAACCTGACACTGCCTAAGGAATTCTGAAGAGACCGAAACAGGTGGAAATCTAAAGGTGCAAGATCAGGACTATACGGCGGATGCATTAACACCTCCCAGCCAAACTCTCTTAATTTTTGCTGAGTGGCTAAAGATGTGTGAGGTCTAGCGTTATCATGATGAAAAACCACACCCCTTCTGTTGATTAATTCCGGCCGCTTTCTCTCAACTTCTTGCTTTAATCTCATCAGTTGTTCGCAGTAGAGTTCAGAATCGATGGTCCTGCCTGGTGGTAACAGCTCATAATGAATAATGCCCTTCCAATCCCACCACACACACAGCATCACCTTGTTGCGAGTTAACCCGGGTTTCGCCACAGTCTGTGAAGCCTGACCGGCCTTTGACCACGACCTTTTTCGCACGTTCTTGTCGTACGTGATCCACTTTTCATCACCAGTTATCAGCTTCTTCAAAAATGGTTCGGTTTCATTACGTCATAATAAAGAATCACAAATGAGTACACGGTTCATTAGGTTTCTTTCAGTGAGCTTGTGAGGTACCCAAATGTCGAGCTTTTTTGTGTAACCAGTTTTTTTCAAATGCGCCAAAACTGTTTTGTGGTTAATTCCCAGTTCTTCAGCTACGTCGTAACTACTGACATGCCGATCTTGCTCCACTTTTTCAAAAATGGCATCCATTTTATCTGTAATAGGGCGACCAGAGCGACGTGCATCTTTGACATCAAAATTTCCGGATTGAAAACGATTAAACCAAATTTGTGCTACTCTCACAGACACTGCACTAGGTCCATAAACATCAAATTTTTTTCGCGGCTTGCGTTGCATTTTTACCTTTTTTGTAGTAAAATTTTAAAATGTATCGAATTTCTTCATTAGATTCACTCATCTTGGCGGTACGAAAAACAAATGAATATCACACATTTTCCTAATTTGAATTTGGAATTATGTTCTTTAAAATTTAAACTTTCAATGATATCAAAACCAGCCAGATACAAATAGTATAGCCAAAGAAATTTTATTACAAGTTTATACATACTATAATGCGAAAAGACTTTTTCCCCGACCATAGAATACTCATATAACGTCTTGGTTGGCCGAGTGGTCGCAGAGGACGCGGGGTTCGATTCCCGCATCAAGATTTTTAAAACTTTTCCTAAACACAATATCTTTGCAGAATAAAATTTGTCACCACCCCTATCTTTCCCACGGGTGTCGTCCAAGGCGACTGAGGGTTAAGCCAGCAATGAGTAATGGGCAGCAGCTTTCCATTTATGTCACCAAGCATTGTTCTGCGACTACCGAGCCCGATAAATGGCAATAGGCTCGCCACCTGTAATAATAACTTGACATATTATAGAATTGAGGAGCTCTATAGCGCAGTGGAATAGTGCGCTTGGCCTGCGATTGCTTAAACTAAGCAATCTTCGCTAAGGCCGATCATTGGATGGGTGACCAAAAATTTATTATATCGATTTCCTCAGTGCTTCGAAAGGCACGTGAAACCGTTGGTCCTGGCTGCATCTGCAGTCGTTAATACCCATGAACCCGCACTGGGCCAGCGTGGTGGGTTTTGGCCCAATCTCCCTATATTCTTCCATCCATGGGGAAGGCCCGTGCCCCAGCAGTGGGGACATTAAAGGGCTGATGGTGATGATGTGATGATATTATAGAAGACGCTATAGTAATAATAACAAACTAAACCAGTACACGAATATGTTTTTACATACGTATATGGCCTTAAAATATTAGTTGCCAAAGTAGTATTTCAACAAAAACGGCGAGGCTTCACAGAGTTTTGAAAACAGCGGAACTAAGTAAGTTGTTTGGACACAGTTGACGGGTGATGAGGAAAGTTGTGAGTTTTCTGTTGCTTATCATGTTATTTCATGTGAGTCTGCATTTGTGTGAACAACTAACATTGGAGTACATCTGATTACATACATATATAATATTTTTTTTTATATGTGAACCAGCACCCACGTTTCGCCAATTATGTTAGGTCCCATGTAATAGGTGGCGAGCCTATTGCCATATATCGGGCACAAAAGTCGCAGTACATTGCTATTGTTAGGTGGTATTAGAGGAACGCTGCTGCCCATTCCTCATCATTGATTTATCCAATAAATCAATGATGATTAAAATAGTTCAATATGATTCCTTTAAATATTTTTTAAATAAAGATATGAATTTTTGTTATTGACAATAATTTTTAATCTGTACCTACTAAAACACAAATCACAGTGCGTGACGTCATTTGTAGGCAATCATGAATGAAACGGGTTTAAATGTATGATTGTACTACCTATTAGTTTTAATATACATACATAAATCACACCTATATCCCCGAAGGGGTAGGCAGAGGTAAACTAGCACCCACGTTTCGCCAGTTATGATAGGTCCCATGTATAGGTGGCGGGCCTATTGCCAATTATCGGGCACAAAAGTCGCAGTAGTTACATAGCTAGATGGTATAAGAGGAACGCTGCTGCCCATTCCTCATCACTGATTTATCCTTAGTCGCCTTGTACGACACCCACGGGAGAGATTTGGGGTGGTGACAATTGTATTCTACTCTGCCGTCACCACACGGCTGACCACCGCCACTGTTTTAATATAAATATATAAATAGGTGTGATTTACGTACGTATGTATACAAATCGCAAAACGACCAATCTCTGCCTACCTAGGCTTCCCCGTTAACAAAGCCCTGTTATTGTTCGAACGATAATGCACAGTGCATTATCGTCAAATTGGATTAAATGACCTCACAATGAGGCCCGCGTTAACTTGATTAGGGACACTGAAAGCATATTAGTTCTTACCACAGATCACCTCCCTTCGACCTTATGGGCCTTAATAGAAGGTTCATTATGAAGGGAAGGAGAAATAACAATACGAGAAAATAGACTTGGATGAGGAGATGAACTGTGAGAAAAGAGTGGGGAAGATTGTACTTATCGATTTTAATATTTATGGCTAGCTTTATAGTATACCGTATTTAGGGATTTAAATTTTATGGCATGTGAAATTAACTTCGGGCAAGTTATCCTTTGGACAAATGATGATTAGAACATGCAACATGCATATTATTATGACTTTTATAAAACAATTATGACTAGAAATGCAAAACTATAAGATTCATGGATTTTAGTAAGTAGTTACTCTATTTATGATAGAATAGTTTTAGAAGTAAAGTTAATTAATTGTAAAATCAAATTTCGATTTTTGAATATTATGGTTAGTAAGTGTAAACATCATTAATAATTGATAGTCAATCTAGTAGTCCCAAATGGCATCATAAAAAGCCATAAGCAACCCTATTTCCGTGACGTGAAAGCCCTCAATCGCTCTAAAATTACGGGGGCAGACCCCGAATATTAAAACTATAAGCCTCAAGTGATCACGGCGCTCCATTTGTGCACCGAACCGTCCATAGCGGGAGGGTTAATTTTAGCGCAGTCCCCCTGTGGTAATTTTAACGTCAATCGATAATCATCTCGCTGTGCATATGTCCAAACTATACCTGAGCGGAGACAGCGTGGGGGAAGGTAGCGCGAAACGGGCATACTCCTCTAAAAGTCCTCTGCAATCCGGGCAGATGACTATACCACTCGGTCAGCCAATTTTTCAAACTTTTTCTAACCTCATTTTTCTTTGTACTAATTTTCTAAAATTTTTATAATGTTCAAATAAAAATCAACGGAACATGTTCTTTTAAGCTTTATTTAAATAACTATTGTAACCGCCGCCAATGTGTGATTATTTTGTCACAGTAATCCGATTAATAAATCTCCTTCCAAGGTCTCGCCTCCTGGTGTTAGCCTCGCATAACTTTTAATGTAAATGTCTGACTGAATAAATAATAAGATTGTGACGCGTCCCTAACGGGTCTCCCGGTCCAGATATCTGTGACATTTCGTAAGTAAGCAAACATTTCGGCTTGCTCTTGGGTATACGTCTGGTTATTAGTCACTAGGATTGACGCCCACATGTCCCAGGACTGACACAAAATCCGTGTTGAAACTAAGATTGCTTTCATGTCATGCTTGGGTGATAATGAAGCGAATGTTTATGTCTATTTCTTTGTTACGTACAACTTTCATTAGATGAACACTTTTGTAACCTTTTTATTAAACTATCATCAAAGTCTTTCTGTCCTGTTCCAAGTTTATCTGGGGTCGGCGAAGTATATTACCTCTTTATTCATATCGGTCAGACGTCATCAAGCTTACCACTTCCTTTTGAGTCACACCATCCATCACTCACCCACTCATCAACATCAGTGGTGAATGAATGTATATAAAAGATTAAGAACGGGATTTCGAGAGATAGCTGACAGCTGAGGGGTTGCAATGACTACCATCCGTGTACATAATTATGGCTACTCAAGATTTTGGCTTAAGTTTTACAGCCAGCCGCCTGCCTTTGAATATCGTGTATATTAATGTTAAATTTGTCCGTCATCAAGTATCCACATAACGCAAGAGCTTATGCTACTTACTTTATTATATTATATTTAGGGCCTGTTTCACAATCGACAAGTAAGTTCTAAGTAGCTTACTTCGCAGATCATTTGACAGTTGTAATATGAAATATATGTCAATTGATCTGCAAAGAAAGCTACTTCGAACTTACTTTTCGATTGTGAAACAGACCCTAAGTGTGAGAGAAAAAAAAGTGATGTACAATTTCGTCGGAAGGATGTTACTATTCATCTGTATCACCCCGGATAGTATAAAATGGTTCAGAACTCCTTTTGTCGCCTTTTACGAAATTCACGGAGATATTACACAAAATAGTAATTGTGAATTGATAATAACTCAGTATGAAAATGACTTTTCCATCTAAAAAATTCTTTTGTAGAGACCCCAAACCGTCTCTTATTACAAATTACGCGGGTAATTCAATTGTCTTTGCCTATTCAATAATAGCGCGATTAGATTAGGTCTCGTAGAAAAGTAAGCAATTTCTTTTGCTAACCTTATATTATTTGTAATGGCGAAACATTGCTCTAGCATACACTGTGTTTTGGTATTAAGTTGTTACAATCAAATACCTTTATATTTTCCAATCGATAAGAGCGAAGGAAAGTTTTTACCAGTGCTCGAAACCAGTAAATTTTTCTTTGCTAAAATACAAATAGAAATTTTATCATTATGAATGAATCAATGAATGATTGGTTTTTGGTTTATCAATAATTCTCTTCTTTTTCCATAACTTTTCTTTACGGGTCTTATAAAGCGGGGAATCACTACACGGACATGCCCGCCAGACATGCCCGCGCGGACCTCGTTTGTATAGGTCAGACTGAATGTGACGGTCCTACAATAGTGAAACATCGCACGGACCTAATAGAAACGAGGTCCGGCGGGCATGTCTGCAGGCATGCCCGTGAGCATGTCCGTGTAGTAAACACGGACATGCTCACGGGCATTGCGCTTAGCGAACATTGCTTAGTTTACGCAATCGCTGGCCGAGCGCGCTAAGCCACTACGCTATCGAGTTCCTTACTCCAGCGTCATAAACTCATTCCCCCTTATTTTATTTGCTTAATTAAAGACAGAGTCAGCATCAATTTGAAACCACGACTAATTTTAGTCCGTGTTTTATAATAAGGAGGATTATAATTATTTTTTGCCTGCCGTGTGGTGACGGCAGAGTAGAATACAATTGTCACCACCCCAAATCTCTCCCGTGGGTGTCGTACAAGGCGACTAAGGATATATTAGCGATGAGGAATGGGCAGCAGCGTTCCTCTTATACCACCTAGCAATAGCAATGAACTGCGACTTTTGTGCCCGATAAATGGCAATAGGCTCGCCACCTATTACATGGGACCTAACATAATTGGCGAAACGTGGGTGCTAGTTCACCTCTGCCTAACCCTTCGGGGATATAGGCGTGATTTATGTATGTATGTATAATTATTTTTTTATATTCAGAATAAGAATAAGAGCCCTTCACACAGAAAAACTCTTTAATAAGTAAGTACGTGAACAATAATGGGTGAAAAAAATAATGACACACATCTTCAACAAACAATCGTACGTGACTAAAATATTATTTTGAGTCCTATGAAATATGTGAGCAGACAAGAGAAAAAGCATCGAGTTATTTGGTAACATGATTTGCAATTCGTAAACATGTTTCGTTGTAAAAATTTGCGTGGGTAATACATAATAATAAATGCACGGCTTATGGGAGATTTCGATTTGTTTGTACACTTCCACATGCGCCGTTATTAACATTCAACCGTGGAACGTTTTTCAATTTACTATTAGAAGCATTATCGTCACTGTTAAGTTTTATTTAAATCTATGCTAATATTATAAAGCTGAAGAGTTTGCTTGTTTGGTTCGTTAGTCTTACTGCCGCACTCAGAGACGTCAAATAACGTTAATGAGTACTTAACGTCAAATAATGACAATTCAAAACTAGTCGCTATTATTGCCGGGTCTGTGGTCTAGATTTGAATGAAAAATTTTGACATTAAATACTCATTAAAGTTAATTGACATCTCTGAGTGCGGCAGTAAATCTCAGAAACTTTTGACTAAAATTGAAAAAAAAAAGTGTTGGATAATCCATCTATCGAGGAAGGCTATAGGCTATTTAATAACCAACATTAACGCAAGCGAAGCCGCGGGCGACCACTAGTATTATAATACCTACTCACTATTACTCATGTTAGAAACATTATGACAACGAAAAAGAAGTCGATGCGGGAATGCCTCCGCATGTTTATTGTATAAATCCGACTAACGGTAAAGACAGCGATGTATGGGCAGCAGCGTTCCTCTTACACCTAGCAATATACTGCGATTTATGTGTCCGTTAGACGGCAATGGGCTCGCAATATTACAATATTGGACCTAACACAATTGGCCAAATATTTTTGGGTGTTAATTCTTCTCTGGCGGTCACCTCAGGATGTTCAAAGGCATCGAGGTCGACCTAGAAAGAGGTGGAGATGATCTGGAAGCATACTGTAAGACATGGACGGAATTGGAGGATGGAGATGGATGACCGATGGATTAACTAAAAAAAAAAAAAAAAAATTTTCTCTGCCATCTGACCATTTGACCGTGAAACTATTGCGAAGTTTTCTTAGGGCGCAATGAGCAGAAAACTCGTTTAAGACCCTAGTACTGCTAGCAAAACATTGAAATTTCCCCACATCAGTTACACGAGAAACAACGTTTTACTTGAAGTGCCTCATTCTGAATAAAATATAGGTCAAGTTATTTTGAGTATTGCAATAATACATCATAAGGGGGAGTTTCGTGTTTTTCCTCCTTAAAGGGGTTGCATATGCTTACACGAGAATCGCGGTTATTATTAATAAATCTGTGTGATCTTTGATCTGTGTACGTAATGCTACATTCAAGGCTGAGCTTTCAAAATCGTCTTCAAAATCGTTTTATATATTTATGATGAAAAAAAAATTGCATGCAACAGAGATGACAGGGCAGGCAGATGTGAATACACAATCACGCTTCGCCAATTATATTAGGTGCCTGGAGCGAGCCTGTTGCCATCTATCGAGCACGAAATTCGCGTGGAATAAGAGTAACGCTACTGACATTTACCTACCGATCGAGGTTTTCAAACTTAGGCGCTTTATTATTCATTAATTATTTATAAAGGTTTTGTTCATCATCGCCCTGCCCTTATCCCATCCTATTTGGGGTCGGCGCAGTATGTCCTCTTTTTCCATTCTCTTCTGTCACTCGTCATCTCCTCATTCACATCCATCTTCTTCATATCACACCTCATCCATCCATCTTTTCAGTGGTCTTCCTCTACTTCGACATCCTTCAATATTCATGTCCATAACTTTCTTACTCACATTCATGGCATCACGTCTCATTACATGTCCATACCAAGCTAAACGACTCCCTTTCATCTATAAAGGTTTTAATTAACCCATTCTGAAAAATGAGATTGATTATTATAAATAAGTATGTAAAGATCGTAGCAAGGGGAAAGAAGTGATCTGTGCCCATCCCTGTGATAGAAAGACATGACGTATATGTAAATCTTTACTTGTGATTAATGAGTGAAAATACCTTTTTCATCCCCCCATCTCGGAAAGAGCGTTTTTGCTCTTCGATATCTGAGTGCAAAAGGCGTTTTTATCCTCCAGAGGATAAAGTAAATTTGAATTTAGAACATCGTGTACAAGTGCCATTATGTTTGTGAATACAAAACATTATATTTTTAAATTTGTTTTTAATTCTCCCTGTTTTTTTAGGGAAGGCAAAGGGTCTAGCCATGTCTTTAGTATATTTATTTCATAGTAATATGATTAAATGAGTAAGTGAAATGAATGTATGGAATTGATTTTACATTAAAATATTTAAAATTCTCAACATCAAACACATCACAAGTCTTATTTTCAATGATTCTGCATAATTTCACATCATCCCGGATGCTTGTGAATCAAAACAACACCACTTTCACTGCACAGTCTGCACAAAATCCACTTTGAAAAACATCATTAAACCTATTGGACCTCTACAGTGTCGAACTTATTATGCAACCTTTTAATTTGTTAAAACTTCATATTCCGAACCTTCTTGGTATATATTTTTTTTATTAATTTGCTTTGTACGTGCGCGTCTGAGTGGATGTTGTGGGTGCGTCTGGGTGGATGTTGTGGGTGTGGGTGTGTTTGATAGGAGGGGTGTGGAAGTGTCTGGGTGTAAATAGAATTGACTGAAACTTTTAATAATGTGATTGTAATTTTTGTTTACATTTTGCCATTTCCTCGTTGGAGGGGGGGGGGAATGAAAAGTTACGTGTTGCACTCGAGTGCAAAGATTTTTCACCTTGTGCTCATTTGATTCCTTCGCTAGCTCAGTCATCAAAATTGAGCACGCGGTTAAAAAGCAACTTTGCACTCACGTATAACAAATAACTATTATATCACACCTGACCATTTTAGTGTACTTTTCCACCCGCCACGCGTATGGAAAATCCCACTTACTGGCAGTTGGTGACATCGAACTATGATCTTACCTCGAGCGATAAAAAAAAAGCCTCAAATCGCAAATTACAAATAAAACAAGTCAACAACAAGACAAATAATGGGATCGATATTGTGGTTGAAGACGTGGATGAATGCAGTGTGCCTCTTTGCCTACTAAAAAGATATGACAGAGTACAAAGATTTTAGTGGTTAGAAAAAGAATTTTGAAAAATTATGGTCTTGAGGCGGGAATCGAACCCGCGTCCGCTGCTATCCGGGCAGGTGCCTGACCGCTCGGCCACCCAAGACACCAATTAACTTGCCGAAATTCTTCTAACCTTTACACTTCACGTTGTAAGCCAACGGGTACCCTCGCAATGTAGAAATAATATTCAAACATTCCAAAGCAGATATTTTTACAAATACCGTGCGTTCGGTTAAGCTTGGGTTTGCTTTATAAATTATTCGATTTTGATTTTAACATTATATAAATGTTAGAAAAATTAGTACAAAGATTTTAGTGGTTAGAAATCTATATATCTTTGTACTAATTTTTCTAACATTTATATAATGTTAAAATCAAAATCGAATAATATGACAGAGTGTTTGGCGAGTTTCGTGGTGTCAGTCAGATTTATTTTCGCTAATTCAAAAATTGTTACAGAGTGGATTTTGTGCAGTGAAAGTGGTGTTATTTTGATGCACAAGCATCCGTGTTGATGTGCAATTATGCAGAATCATTGAAAATAAGTCTTGTGATGTGTTTGATGTTGTGGTAAAAACCACTGTAAAAAGTGGTTTTGTCCACCTCATCAGTCACCAGCATGAACTCTGATACCATTAAATTCGCTCCAAGCACTCTCTAGATGCGTTAAAATGTGTGACACCCATATTTTCACGTAAAATTCATTTCATTCATACATTTCACCCACTCATTATCTCATATGACTACAGATAAAATATACACTAAAGACATGGCTGTATGGGCTAGACCCTTTGCCTTCCCTTAAATATAGGGAGAATTAAAAAAAACAACAAACAAAAATATTTAAAAAAATGTTTTAATATTCTGATTGTCAGTTGTTTGTGGAGAAAATAGATAATTGTTTTGTTAAAGTTAATAGTTTAAATATTTTATGAATTTATTTCATTCTTTGTTTTATCGCCCTTGGTATATTATCCGCTATTGCGTCTAGGACAATATTTGTTGAAACTATATTTAGTTACCTGCACGTGAATTTTCAAGCTGTACGCGCCAACCCTTGCAATGTTTGTCCATCCATCCATGAGGGGCACAGGTGTCGCCAAATATGTCCACCGATGCGTACGTACGGGAAAAAATCTTGTTCATATTAGAATTTATAGCTGTAGAAAATGGCCGTTAAGCTTTCGTGAGTACGGCGAATGGGTGGAGACAGACAGGGAAAGCAAACCATATTTAGTAGAGTATTATCTTCATACCCTATTTCCAGAATTATTCCTCTTGCATTCATAACGGACAACGTCATCAAGCACTCGATCAAAGTCATCAAGGGACCTATTTGGCCTAATAATATTTAATTTCGTGTTTATTGTTTTTAATGTTACAAACATACATATATAAATCACGCCCATATCTTAACAACATTTAAGCCAATGGTTGCTTCAATAAATAAATAAAATATTATATTATATCCCCGAAGGGGTAGGCAGAGGTGAACTAGCACCCACGTTCCGCCAATTATGTTAGGTCCCATGTAATAGGTGGCGAGCCTATACAGTAGTTTTTAATGTTATATTTCTTTTTTGCCAAATAGACTTTAATTAATTAATTTATTCATATAGCTTCTGATTCATTTATCCATTACACCGGAAAGGTGCTAGCGATGTATGTCCTCAAGGTGGATGCCTTGAGGACATACATCGCCTCCCTTTTGATTCGTATCGTCCAACATACCGGAAAGGTGACAAAAATTATGTAGACTGTGCCAGCGCCGACTCCCCCGTGTCGTAAAAGTCGACTAAGGGAGATTGCCTGGCGTAGACCAAATAAGCAGCTTGGGGCACCCGAATGGTGGAGGGCAAACCACCAACCACAGCATATCCAAAGAGGCTTAGTGTTATGCGGGCGGCCGGCTGTAAAACCTAAGCCAAAACCTTCAGCAGTATGGATTGGAATTTTGTCATCACTCTCTCCGTTCATCGGTCTTTCGTCATGGTCCTTTCCGTCTCTTTTCTACACATTCATTCATCACTAGCACTTACAGTGGGATGGATAATATGTATCAAAGGGGAGTGGGTGGTTTAATGACGTCTGGGCGATTTTAATGGAAGAGGAAACGTACTGCGCCGATCCCAGATAAACTGGGAACAGGGCAGGAGAGACGATAGCTCTTAGTATTCCATGGATTCACCGTACGGGTGCCGGGTCCACAGTCTGGCAGAGATGGAAGTCAGTGGCGACGCCTGGGACTTGTGATTGTGACCCAAGTATAGTAAGTATATCTTAGGAGAAACCTTACAATTTTTTTTTCAAATACAGCTCCCACTTAAAATAACTTGATGTGAACGCATCTTTACCCTCTTTCGTTCCACGTCTGTAATAGAGTTCCAGCCTTTTATATGAATAAATGTTCCAAGCGAACTCTGTAGAGAACGACTTCAGAAATGCATAGTAAGGCCGCCGCACAGTATTAGGTTCTGTTCCAGAATTTACAAGTTGCAAGTCGGTTGGGTGTAATGCGGCATGACTCTAAGAATGTACACAGTGTTTTATATTGCAATTGAGACAGCGATGCACCGAGAGCAAATAGTGTATAAAACTGTTTTTATACACCCTGGGCGACAGATGATAACTTTACTCTTCACGAGTAGGTATCCCATGGGAGCAGTTAAAAAGGCTGAATTTATACACGAGAGTAGCCGCTTGGGCAGCATGCCTAAAGCCTAAAACGTTCCTTCCCCTACCATTGCAGGAATGCAATTTTGAGCTGAATCTCTTTTGTATTTAAGAAGTGGAATATTACAAAGTGTCATAAAAAATAGGCCGTGTGGTGTGACGGCAGAGTAGAAGACCGTGTGATGACGGCAGAGTACAATACAAATTGTCACCGTCCCAAATCTCTCCCGTGGGTGTCGTACAAGGCGAGAGAGTGATGAGGAATGGGCAGCAGCATTCCTCATAGACCACCAAGCAATGCACTGCGACTTTTGTGCCCGGTAAATGGCAATAGGCTCACCACCTATTACATGGGACCCAACATAATTGGCGAAACGTGGGTGCTATTCACCTCCTACCCCTTCGGAGATATAGGCGTGATTTATGTATGTATGTGCATGTTATAAAAAATCAAAATAGGTCAGAAATATGTATTTCAAATTTCTAGCCTAGCATAATTTTATATAAGAATTTTAATTTTTAGATTTCTGTGTATGTGTGTAACTATTTATTTATATTTTTTATTAACAACAACCTATTGAACTATCTTCCCAATCGAAGACAGTTTCTCTAAAATGCTTTAAATATCTAGCTTACAATATGAAGTAAGAAGGAACTCTACATGTTTTTGGTTATCCAATCCAATTACCGGCCTCTGCGAACATTGCTTAGCTTACGTAATAGTAGGGCGCTCCCCATTACGTCATCGAACCCCTCCAATCGCTTCTTAAACAAGAAAAGGATAAACTTAAAATTGCATTCCTGCAACAGTAAACCTTATTGCTATGAATTTAGAACACACATTGTTTCTATGGATTATATTATCAGTTGAGTCTATCTTGTATTAAATGAGCGAAATTTGTGATTTGGATTAATATTTTGGTACGAAAATTAAGGATGATAAAGGATCTGTTTGTATATTGAAAACGACAGAGAAAACGTATAAAAATAATCGACATTGACGCGTCACGTCAATGCGGCGACAATTTATATTGCTCGCTTGAAAAGGGAAAATCCCACATAATTTTTCTGGATTCAGTTTATATTATAACAATGCTTGGTAAAATTAAGAGACGGGGCACACAGTTTCTGTAAGACATACGGAGGAGACCTTCCGTGCGATACTAACTACATTAATTCTGATTTGATTAATTATCTAAGGACCCACTCCCTTATAATAATGACATTTGTGAAGGTTAGATTTATATGTTTAAATTTTATAGGATTGTAATTTTAAATTATTTATATAACATGCGTGTGAGTTATAAAAAACGTCTGAAACAAACAAATACGTATTCAAAAAATTGGATTATGTACCAAACAGAAACGGTATACCCCTTGTGTATCCACAACCTTAGCTTTGTGCTTAGAAGTTGGTATTTCACTAGAGGAAAACGTAACTAAACTAGTCTGCTTATGCTTTTCAATTTCAATATTAAATAGTTTCCATGATTATTTTGTTTGTCTATGAACAATGGATATACAAATGCATCGGAATGCATATATAAGTGCGCAGTTTATAATATAGGGTTTCCAAAACCCACCCTCTAACACATTACTGCGATAAAAGGGCTGGTGATGATGATGATGAAGTTTTACTTTGATCACCAATTCCATACCAGCTTTAGCCAACGTCCCTTAGCTTACGCGAGTGTAGACCAACCGTGCTGAATATAGCACTATAGTATATCGGTGGATACAATTTTTTATTGCTCAAACTCAATTAGTGACTATAGCGTAATGGCTATAATAAACCGTCCTTCGATAAGGTCTCAACCCACGAACCTGTCAAAAACACAATTTACACCATAATCAGGGTAAAAGCTATCGCTTAAAAAGTCTGTCGGAGTGAATATCATTTAGCTTCATAAATCTTTGGGTAAAGGCGTCAATCCACCGATGGGAACCAACCACGTGGGGGTCAAGCGACGCCTAGTAGGTATAGTTAGTGGCACATCAGGGGGTCTAAGAAGGTAGCATCGGCAATTTATTTTATGATCCCATCATCAGTCATGTTACAAATCATAAAATAGTAATTTTTCGTCTGTTAATGTTTGAATTCGTTTGTCATTTAACCCAGCTTATAAATATTAATTGCATTTATAAGGTTATTGTTGCACATAATGTTTCAATATGCGAGACATATTTTATTGAAAAAAATATACGAGTACGAATTCAGTAACTTCCTCCGTTTTTTCGTCGGTTAAAACAATATGTCTCCCCGTACAATTTTTGGCTCTGTTTTATCTTGACTCGCTTTGGAGGACCACCTTTAAGTTCTAATTGTGGCTGACAGCCATCATAAAACCACAATTTAGACGATAGCGTATCTCTCAATGTTCAAATGGAAATTCATAAAGGAAAAACTTTCATCTCCGAAAACTTCAAGTCTGTGGCCAACTTCTAATCAGCACTAGAAAACGGACAACAAACGAATAAACAAAAGATAGTTGAAATGTGAAGCTTATCATTTAATTTCAATATACCAATAGCTCATTTCAGTAATTTTAGTAGATCGCTTAATATTTCTCCTTTTTATCTCCTTATCTTCATTCTATACTTTATATCTCTAAGCTGCTTCTACAATATCGTGGCAAATATCATTAATAATCACGCGAAATTTCACAGTATAAGCCCCAACAATTATTATTCTCACAGTTTAAACTAAATAATACTCTAAATTAAGATTGCTGCAAAACCGCGTGGAAAGGTAAGTTCGTTTGAAGCGTAAATTCGAAGCCCTTTAAAGGAAGCTTTTTCGGAGCCAACACTGTAAAAGATTGTGATGTAATTTTTAACCTTGAACAGTCTCAAGGGTTTGTAAATGAAGTCGATGTTGAAAACTGGTTATAACTTTTAATCTTCAAATTGGCGTCATGGGACGCATTAGTTGACCGTGTCTTAGGCTAAGACCTTTTTTGTTATATTCCTGCGGGAAGGACAGCATCGTTTAGATCTGTGGACTTCTTTAAAATTTTGAGCATCTCATTAAAAATTAAGATCCCATCTATTGATACTGGCAATTTTCTCATTGAGCTGGGGAATTTGAATAAAATTTAAACGAGTCGAGCTCTGCAATACGAAGAAGATCCAAATTCGATCTTTTAGGGACTATTAATCCTTATCATCAGCGAAGAATTATGTGACAAAGGCTTGTTTGTAAATGGAATTTTCTAGAAGATTTATATCGTGTCCATTATTTTATTTCGTTCATTTGCAAAAGGGTAGTGATTTTGTTTATGACGAATTAAATATAATAATCTAATATCTTAGAATTGTTTGTAATCCTGTTGACTCGTTGAATAATAGTCATTAATTCAAACGATAAAGGTTCTCAATCATAAAACATTATCTTCCTATTTGCTTTCATCTTGGATTTGTGTAAGTGATGCTTATTACAAGATAGGTAGTTCCAGGTGAATATTTCCCTTGTAGATAAGATATTTAAATGGTACACCAAGAAAAAGAAAAGATTTATGAAATTAACATTATATTGTGTTGCTACTAATAACTACTTTTTAAGTATACTAAGGACGTTGAATCTCTGTTATCTATGACAATTAAATTAATTAAATTAAAAAAAATACCTGGAAAGTAATCTAGAGACCCCAAAAACTCCCACGACATCCACGGAATATTAAAGGGGTGGTGGCAACTATATTCTGCTATAACGTCACCACGCGTCCAGAAGTCAAAAAAATAATAAGGTAAAAATAAAGCGAGCATTCCAACTAATGTTTAATTTAAAAGTTTTTGGACCGCACAAAGAGAATTGAAAATTTCTTATCCATTTCCCACGTCTTGTTCAACTTGCCACTCTAAATCTGTCTGAAGAAACAACAAATTGAAACTCAGCCTGCGGGGAATCGAATTCATTTGACTCTGGCCGGACGGCAAACTATTTTATTGCAATAGGTATCGATGTCAATATGTCCGAATGGAAATATCGCTTGTTCGGCATTAGCAATGAACCGTTTTGCAAATGGATTTTGGACTTTATTCGGTAGTCATTGAAACAATAACTTTTTAAGCATCTTTCTTAATAAAGTTTCTGATACTTTTTTTTAATACTAACGCAATTTGACGAAGGCTCCAGTTTTGTGAGTGCAACCCCTTTTCCAAACCGAGTATATTTCATAAAACGATTTTATGAATTCGTATAATTATTTTATGACTGGCCTTAGCGAATATCGCAAGCTGATATTCGCGAAAGGCGAACCATCCGAGCGCTACGAATACCACCGACGGGTGGTGAGCCAACGCCAACGTGTAGGCATCAGGCTCTCGCATCAACCAGCCAACGCTGCCTCTTCCGGCACCACTATTGGAAACCACCTACGACCAAAGGCCGTACCTCCTCTGCTCCGAAGTAAGCCGTCTGGTCCGAAAGTCAGACCAGACGTTGCCCAGGGTGCACCATGTGGAGTTCTCGGAACTACGCACCCCTTACTGCTCTTACCTAACCTAACCATTTTGTATATCTATACCAACATTTGTATTTAAATACATCGGAATTCCATGCATGCTACGGCGTCATTTTGGAATTCAATAGCGGAGCGATCTGAAATGCACAGAATGTAAATTTATTGTGACTCAAACGAACGTTGATGCTGTTGTTGATGTTGATGCATAAACGAAGCTCCGCTTGCGGAAATCCGTTCCTACTAAATGTAAATGCTTTGAATTCAAATGTATAATTACTGAATGAAATATAAATATCTACAACAACTTTATTTAATGTGTTAATTTTTTTTAATGTATAGGAATTATATGAGTGAATCCTTATTAAATTATGTTGAATATTCGCCTAGGTTTCGGCTTAATACCGAAACTCAATCCACTATGTAAACACCTGCATTGCTCAATTTGCAGAATCGAAGGCTGCTAGACACTACACCATTGAGTCCTTAGGGTACATAAGAGGTTGCATTTCATCCTAATATTATTAATGCGGAAGTGAGTCTGTTTGTTTGTTACACTTTCACGATAAACAGTGATGAGGAATGGGTAGCAATGTACTGCGACTTTTTTGTGCCCGATAAATGGCAATAGGCTCGCCACCTATTACATGGGACCTAATATTATTGGCGAAACGTGGGTGCTAGTTCACCTCTGCCTACCCCTTCGGGGATATAGGCGTGATTTATGTATGTATGTATGTAATTTTTGTTGTTAATTATTAGGTACAACAGAGATTATTACTTTGACAGAATTAAAGACATCAGCTCGAGCGAACCCGCGGCCAAAAGCTGGTGAGAAAGCATTTTAAATGTCAAAAGTGTAAATTTATTTCAAAATCTCCGCGCCATACTGGCACTCCCCTGAAATGGGCGCGATTTCCTCCGGGACATTAAATTGTACGAATTGTCAGATCGGAAGCTTAAGAGATTTCTGGAAATGAAATTTCGTACTTTCTGGGGGCGTACGCGGCATTTTTCGATGCTCATTACTACGTTTCATTGCCTCCGCTTTTTAGTTTGAGGCTCGGAGAGCGGAAAAGTTTTTTTTTTGTCCCTCCGTTTATATCTGTGTGGTTTTGTAAAAATCTATCATTTTAACTCACTAAAAAATATTGTTTACACAACTTGGCGTCAAAAGATTTTTAAATCTACGCTTTTAGCTGCCAAGGTTCAAGTTCACTAGAACGTAAAACAAGCTATTATTATTTAACCGTCGGTTTTAGACATTTTATCGTATGGAAGAACTGTCAAAAAAGACGGTTATTTTTTAACACTTGTTTTACATTTAGAAGCTAAACGCGTCGCATTTTGCAAGATTCACATTACAAAACTGGACTGATTTTCAATGCACAATTTCTGCTCTCTTGTACTACTGTTCATTTAGTACAAAGATTTTGGGATTAGAAAAAGAATGTTTGAAATTTATTTCTACATTGCGAGGGTACCCGTTGGCTTACAACGTGAAGTGTAAAGGTTAGAAGAATTTCGGCAAGTTAATTAGTGTCTTGGGTGGCCGAGCGGTCAGGCACCTGCCCGGATAGCAGCGGACGCGGGTTCGATTCCCGCCTCAAGATCATAATTTTTCGAAATTCTTTTTCTAATCCCAAAATCTTTGTACTAATTTTTCTGACATTTATATAATGTTAAAATTAAAATCGAATAGTTTATAAAGTAAACCCGAGCTTAACCGAACGCACGGTATTTGTAAAAATATCTGCTTTGGAATGTTTGAAATTTATTTCTACATTGCGAGGGTACCCGTTGGCTTACAACGTGAAGTGTAAAGGTTAGAAGAATTTCGGCAAGTTAATTAGTGTCTTGGGTGGCCGAGCGGTCAGGCACCTGCCCGGATAGCAGCGGACGCGGGTTCGATTCCCGCCTCAAGATCATAATTTTTCGAAATTCTTTTTCTAATCCCAAAATCTTTGTACTAATTTTTCTAACATTTATATAATGTTAAAATTAAAATCGAATAGTTTATAAAGTAAACCCGAGCTTAACCGAACGCACGGTATTTGTAAAAATATCTGCTTTGGAATGTTTGAAATTTATTTCTACATTGCGAGGGTACCCGTTGGCTTACAACGTGAAGTGTAAAGGTTAGAAGAATTTCGGCAAGTTAATTAGTGTCTTGGGTGGCCGAGCGGTCAGGCACCTGCCCGGATAGCAGCGGACGCGGGTTCGATTCCCGCCTCAAGATCATAATTTTTCGAAATTCTTTTTCTAATCCCAAAATCTTTGTACTAATTTTTCTGACATTTATATAATGTTAAAATTAAAATCGAATAGTTTATAAAGTAAACCCGAGCTTAACCGAACGCACGGTATTTGTAAAAATATCTGCTTTGGAATGTTTGAAATTTATTTCTACATTGCGAGGGTACCCGTTGGCTTACAACGTGAAGTGTAAAGGTTAGAAGAATTTCGGCAAGTTAATTAGTGTCTTGGGTGGCCGAGCGGTCAGGCACCTGCCCGGATAGCAGCGGACGCGGGTTCGATTCCCGCCTCAAGATCATAATTTTTCGAAATTCTTTTTCTAATCCCAAAATCTTTGTACTAATTTTTCTAACATTTATATAATGTTAAAATTAAAATCGAATAGTTTATAAAGTAAACCCGAGCTTAACCGAACGCACGGTATTTGTAAAAATATCTGCTTTGGAATGTTTGAAATTTATTTCTACATTGCGAGGGTACCCGTTGGCTTACAACGTGAAGTGTAAAGGTTAGAAGAATTTCGGCAAGTTAATTAGTGTCTTGGGTGGCCGAGCGGTCAGGCACCTGCCCGGATAGCAGCGGACGCGGGTTCGATTCCCGCCTCAAGATCATAATTTTTCGAAATTCTTTTTCTAATCCCAAAATCTTTGTACTAATTTTTCTAACATTTATATAATGTTAAAATTAAAATCGAATACTGTTCATTTTATTATAACTAAGCAAATAATATTAACAATGCGACTGCCTATTCTGCATCTGTGCAGATTAAAGCTAAACATAGAAACACCAGTTAAATGTCAAAACGAACAAAAGGCATCAGCTTTCGTGCACGTCCGCAGACTCCATTATTACGAAACCCATTCATTCATCTTTATGAATATTAAAATCTATAACTATGTTTTATTAGGATTGTCAAAATAGATAGTGAATCCCATTCGTGTTACTTGGGAAATAGAATGTCAAAACTATTTAAAACTCTGGCCCCCTTAATACAAAACATGGACTAAATTTAGTCACGGCTTAAAATTGATACCAACTCTGTCTTTTATTCAACAAATAAATGAGACAGCATCAGTTTTAAACTATGACTAACTTTTGTCCATGTTTTATAATAAGGGTAGAGCATCGGTCAAAACCTATATATCAAGCACCTTGTATTTGGTAAAAATAACTAATGTTTAAATATTGGCTAGGGGATCTGTCGACATTTAGTTTAGAAATCCCTTGGCGGTTCAAAGGGATAGGAAGGACTATGTAGAGATACAGCTGAACGAACAGATGGAGTAATTGGAAGAATGGGCCATTACCTACAACACAGGCCCTGTATGAATCGGTGGGTAATAACGATGGCATATGCAGCCGAAACCAACAAATAAATGTGCCTTCCGAAACTTGGAGGAACTCGAAATAAAAAAATTTGGTCACCCATCCAATAACCGGGCTTAGCGAACATTACTTAGTTTAAGTAATCGCAAGTCCAGCGCGCTAAGCTTCAGCCGTTTCAATAATTAATCCAGTCGTATTATCTTGCTATTTCGCAAATCTAAACTGGCCTTCGGGTACGAATGGCGTAAAATCCATTTCCAATTGGTTTATTCATCACGTCGAGCATTCGTCTATGTGACTTACTGAGCCAACGCTACGGGGGGCAAATTGGGAAGAGATTGATTCCTTTGCTCTCAGTTGCATGTGCTGTGTGATTTAAACATTTCAAAGGCTTCCAGAGTGTTCTATATGGTGAAGCTGTAACGATGACAGGTGAGGCAGAACTATCAGCACCTAATAATACGATACGATAGGTGAAAAATTTAGTTTGTTAGTCTTGTATCTTTACAAAGAAAATTATGTCAGAAAATGTTCGATAAATTTCTCTGCTGATTCAGGATTCGAACCCGCGTAAAAATACAATTGTCACCACCCCCATCTCTCCCGTAGACAGTGTTAAGTAATGGGCAGCAACATTCCTCTAATACCACATATACTGCGATTTATGTGCGCGATATATGCCAATTTGCTCGTCACCTATTAGGTACATGGGACCGAACATAATTGGCCAAACATGGGTGTTAATTCACCTCTGCCTACCCCTTCGGGGATATTGGCGTGATTTATGTATGCGTTAGAAATAAATCGGTACTCCGGAACGGGGGCCTCTGGACATGGGTAGTATTCAGGGTGTGAGTTATTTCTGCTACATGTTGTATATATACCACACAAGCAATTACAGAAGCCATAAAGATGGTCCGACGAAAACCGGAATTCTAAAAGCGCCCGAGGGAGCAGTATTTTTATCAATTAAACACGGCTGCTTGCTCGCCTAGGATCGCCGTTGCAATTTCTTAAGTTCTTGAACGATCCCATTTTAAACCTTATACTAAAGGGAGTAAACGCTACAATTGACAAACTGTATTCTTGAATTCACTTTTAAGGGCCCTATAGAGGTTTCTTGGATCGAATAAAACATATTGAGGCAAACGTGTATGTACGGCAATCCATTCTATACTCCATGTCAGGTCAGATGAGACTATTTATACATTTACCTAAATACATTTTACATACGAGGAACTCGCGTAAACTTGCGTAAACTAAGCAATGTCCTTAAGGCCAGTCCTTGGATGGGCGACCAAAAATTGATTATCTCGAGTTCCTCCGTGCTTCGGAAGGCACGTTAAACCGTTGGTACCGGTTGCATCTGCAGTCGTTAATACCTACCAACCCGCATTGGGCCAGCGTGATGGGTTATGGCCCAATTTGCCTATATTCTTCCATCCATAGCGAAGCCCTGTGCCCCTGCAGTGATGATGATGATACTTACATACATTTATGATGAGAAAAGATACATACATAATATAAATCATGCATTAAAATCATATGAAAAAAGAGGCAGAGGTGAATTAACACCCAGTTATCAACTTGTTAATCGAGTGGTAATTCATTTTTTTTCCCACCATTTGATTTTTCCTTGACACCATATGGAAAATAGACATAATATATTAATAATTCGTCTTTATTGCACAAAAATAGCTCCAATATTAGCAGTTTAAATTTTCAAAACGACACGCTTTTAAGCTACAATTGAATTGCGAAATAAAGCAAGCGATATTAAATAAGCACAATGTAAATAAGGAAGCATTGACACTCATAATAAAAACTCCGCAAACATTGACGCCAGTATGCTGTCAGAAGAAAAATGAGCTCTCGACTAGAGCTCGGGGATAATGCAATTTGTTGGACACGAAAATGTTTGAGAATTTTTTATAATCAGCTTTGGACCACTGACTTAAGTCACTTAGGAATTGAGTGGATAATGCTGATTGCAATTAAGGTCCTTTGGGCCCCTCTTTTTACGATTTTAAGGCTCTTTCCCACCAAACATTGTCGAGGCGATGTCAATTACTATAATAATAGGAAAAGCAATTTACATGTGCATTACGATCCACATTGACTTCATCATCATCATCACCAGCCTTTTGATGTCCTCAATACTGGGGCATAGGCCTTCCTTAAGCATGGACAAATAAAAGGAGAGTGGGACATATAAATATTCCCGAAATAATCCTATATAAAATCTGGGAAGATTTTTCTCGGTCAGAATAAGTTTTTTTTTAAACCCTCCACGCTGACCCAGTGCGGGTTGGTGGGTATTAAAGATTGCTAATGCAGCCGGGACCAACGGCTTAACGTGCCTTCCGAACGACGGAGGAACTCGAGATAGTAAATTTTAGGTCACTCATCCAATGACAGGCCTTAGCGAACATTGCACCTGCGCTAGCGAGCTCCTCCACATTGACTTATGTTAAATAAAAATGGAGTTTACTCTAAGTGGTTTAAAATTGTATAGTGATAAATTGTGTAGTGGTTTAAAAAGTTGTCCAAAGCAGATTATAAAAATTCTCGAACATGTTCTTGTCCAAAAACTTTCATTATCATCCACAGAGCATAAACCCCCAAGGTTAAGCGGGCGTGATATATTATATGTTCGTATGGAGCGATTGTCATCAATAGATGGCATGGCAGTGCTTATGCTCCGTGGATGACTTCTGCTCTCAATACACTTATATCTGCTGGGGTACCGCTGTAAAACCGTCTTTGAAGACAGTAACAAAAGGCACAAATTCCCACGTTTCAATATCCCAGTCTGTCCACAGCCGTTAGCACCAAAACCTGGTATATTGAAACATTTATTTCCAGCCGTCCCGATTTTAGCAGAGCGACATTTCCGTATCTGGGATCCGTTAGTTTTCAAATGGATTTGATTGGCGCGTGACCGGACACGAAAATTCTTATAAAAATACCGCCATTTCATAGCGCTGGGGTTTGTTCGATAGAGCTTTGACTGTGTCAGCTTTGGGTGCGAAAGTTTTAGGTTTTGTGTGTTATTTGAGTCATGCATTTCGGCGATCCCAACGTATTTCATCGAAAGTGATTTTTTCTAATTTTTACCAGAGCGTTTTAAAGTTTGATTCCGTTACTACTCTCAAAATAAAATCATTTCATTAAATCTTAATTAATAAGTATTATTATATTTATTTCTATTTAAAGACTTTACAATAAATATTACTTTTTTCATAATTTGAGTTTCAATATATTACCTCAGAATATGTTTATTAACTTACCACATCCCAACACTTATGTGATTCGCCTCATTAAACCCTTTTCATTGTAATTAGAGGGATTTTCGAGGCAAACAAAATTTATGTTCCTGAAATATAATGCCAGGGGTACGAGTTAATAATTCACACCAGGTGTTTACTCAATTATATCCAGTAGCAAAGTTAAATTGTAATAGATACTTCGTACGTCAAATTTGCAGGAAACGTGCTGTAAAACCTGAGACAAAAGCTTGAGCAGTATGTAAATGATAGTTATAGAATTTTGTCATCCTACTCACTCCCTCCTTTCATCGGTTTCTCGGCGTGATTGTTTTCTTACACTAGTTCCTTGTGATGAATGCATGGGACGTAACATAATTGGCGGAACGTGGGTGTTATTTTACCTCTGCTTACCGCTCCGGGATGGATATCCGATATGATGACGCAGCAATATATCATTTTCGCAACAAATATGTCTTATCAGTCAGTTAGTCAGCCGAGAGACGCCCACTGTTATATACGGCATAGGCCTCCCCCAAGGATCTCCAAACCGATCGGTCCTGCGCTGCCCGCATCGAGCGGCTTCCCGCAACCCTCACCAGATCGTTGGTCCACCTTGCCTACCAATGCTGCGTCTCCCAGTGCGCGGCCGTCTTTCGAAGACCTTTCCGCCCGTCAGTCCTCCTCGCAATCCCCTGCCTACTGTCACTTAAGGTCCGCATTTCTTCAAGCTATGTCGGTGACCTTAATTGTCCTGCGGATCTCATCATTTCTGATAATATCACGATAAGATCAACGCAGAGAAACACTAAGCCTCAATGCCCTTTGAGTAACTTTGAACCTTATGGCATTGTCACAATGTCCAAGAACTAAAAAACTATTACTCCGATATGCTAGGTACACTTAAACCAGCGATCTGAGCACAATGAGCCTTTGAAGTGCTTCCGAAGCCCAGCGCCTCGTCTACGGAATAAGATTTTTGCTTTGTCGTTCCTACCTTTGAGAACAGCAATTATTAGTGTGCGGATCCGACGTGCATTTTCCATTGCGTTATTTTCACTGGACTGCATGAAATGTTCTAATAAAATATCCAATGAGCAAGAAAAGTTTTAATTACTGCTTCGGCTCGGCACAGTGATGTACAAATATTTTCGTAATATTTTCTTAAATGGGTAAATACTACTAAATCTTTAAAAAATAATTACGTAGAATGTGCCTACAAAACCCTGAGCATATTGCAATGTTGTCGTCCAACTCGCTCTCTCCGTTTATCGGACTAGTGACATGGCCATTTTCGTCTCTTTATCTATACATTCATGCATCACTAGCAGCTTTTCGGTGTGATATATGATATGAACAAAAAAATGGATGGCTTGATGACGCCTGGGCCCGTAGCCAAGTGGCAATCGTTTCATAACGCTAACGTGTCGAAGTTCGTCACGATCGGCCATATTACTTTGGTATCTGCAGCGTCTTACCAACATGACTAGGAACTTACGAAGACGATTTTGGTCACGTGATTTCACGACCACTTACGTCAAATCCCATACATTTTGCTTTATCGAACTTCGGTGTGTTACTTTGTCTAGCCCCCCTGATGTCCAAAAATTGGAAATTCTTGCTTAACCTGATTTAACTACGTTACTCTTTAATCGTATTTGAAGGGATTGTGAACCTCTGAACTGAACCTTTAAAATTGATTAGAAAATAACATAAAAAATCCTGGTGGTATCTGTAGTTTTAAGAATTGCATTGTTTCAAAGAATTAAGCAGCAATTAAAAGTCTTCAATGAATCTACTGAAATACTAGCTGATTCGGCAAACGTTATTTTACCTTTATCATCTAGAGGTATAAAAAATTACCCATGACATATTCTTAGACTTACCAAATATACACAAAACAAATTATAAAAATCTGTCTGTCCGTTTTGGACGAAGGAGCTAAAAAAGGCTTTTACAACAGGATAAAATAATGTCTTTAAAATGCGTCTGCTTAAAGCTTACTAACATCCACTGTTTCGCAGTGAAGAAAATTCATAAAATTTCTGTTCAATTCAATCATTGTTTTTCTCATAAAATGATTTTGCTCGGCAAATAGTTAACTTTTATTTCGCTACAACAAATCGAGTGTTCGCCTATTGTTTATTTTTCTAAGTTCCTGGATTAAGGTAGGTTACAAACGTTCGGACTAATGGAACAGCTCTAGACTTGTCGCCATTTCCTATAGTTTTGTCATTGAAATTTACCAAGTGTACAAAGTTGTTACATGTTTTGTTAGTAGCAAGACTTAGTTACCATTAGGGATAGGAATTCGTTCTCTATAAAATAAAAGTAGAATCAACAGCATGCCAGGCTACCAAAAAAATTACCAATCGACTGGTTGACAATCGATTGAAGAAAGACTGAAAACACTTCATGCTGTGCCGACCAGCCCGGCTACTATGACCACCGAAACCCGAGAGTGTATTGTTTTCATTGTAATACGTCAGTTTCATACATTTTGTATTCTATGCGTTATATAGATAGTCCACTTGGCTAGGGAGGCTGGTCTAGAGCGAATAAGGGAATCAGTAGAAGAACTTATGTCGTTAGTATGTAACCTGCCTAACAGTAGAACAATATCTTGGGGCAACACACCCAATAACTGGCACACTGCCACTCGCCTCCGTTGTTTGCTGTCGACCCAGTAACGCCAGTGACATCAAGTTGCAGCGAATTACTTTATACGTTATTAATCTTCTGTGGCATGGCTGCACACACGCAATCTAAGCGCGATTTAGCTAGATCAACGTAGAGAAATACCGTGTTACATGGACATAGTAGGCGAGTCTCGAAATAATATTCTTCTCCCTGCCCCTATTCCCAGTCTATCTGGGGTAGGCTCAGTATGTTTCCTCTTCCATTCATATCGGTCAGACGACATCTAGCCATCCAATCCCTTTTGATTCATGTCATCCATCACACCGTAAAGATGCTATAGTGATGAATGAATGTATAGAAAAGAGATGGAAAGGACCATGTCGAGGGACCGATGAACGGAGAGAGTGATTGGAATGACAACTTTCCAATTGATACAGCTCAAGGTTTTGGCTAGGTTTTATAGCCGGCCGCCTGCCTGACACAAACCCTCTTTGGGTATGCTGTTGTTGGTGGTTCTCCCTCCACCATTTGGATGCCCCAAGGTCTACACCGTGCAATCTCCCTTAATCGACTTTTACGACACCCATGGAATGAGTCGGGACTGGCCAATTCCACGTTATTTTTTCGCTCCCCGGCCAGTTTGAAAGACGTTTTTTTTATATTTATGTTTCTTACTATTTATATACTTAATACACATACATACATACATAAATCACGCCTATATCCCCGAAGGGGCAGGCAGAAGTGAACTAGCACCCACGTTTCGCCAAATATGTCAAGTCCCATGTAATAGGTGGCGAGCCTATTGCCATCTATCGGGCACAAAAGTCGCAGTACATTGCTAGCCTAGGTGGTATAAGAGGAACGCCGCTGCCCATTCCTAATCATATTCAGATTTATCCTTAGTCGTCTTGTACGACAACCACGGGAAAGATTTGGGGTGGTGACAACTGTATTCTACTCTGCCGTCACCACGCGGCTGTATATAATTAATACTATATTGAAATTCCCTAACAGCTTAGCGTGCCTACTGAAACACGGAAGAACTCGAGTTAATGCATTGTAGGTCACAATCCACACAATCCAATTATTAATTTTATATTCATTTATTTCAAGTAACAATGACTCAGAGTGTGTTAGTAACAATTTTACTTAACCTATGTTAGTACGAGTACATAGCTAATATTAAAAACATTAAACTATTTACATCCCAGCTGATGTTACGCTACAATGACTTATGTAACGACAATTAATGACCAGCCAGCGAACATTGCCTAGTTTACGCAATAACAGGCCGAACGCGCTAAGCCACTGCGCTTTCGAGCTCTTCAAACTTCTTGTATAAGCTAAGCTGTTACCAAATCCTGCAAAGTTTTTCTCTTCATCATTATAATCACCAACCCCTATGGATGGAAGAATATAGGGAGAATGGGCCATAACCCACAACGGTGGCCTAGTGCGGGTTTGGTGGTATTAACGACTGCAGATGCAGCTGGGACAAATGGCTCAACGTGCCTTCTGAAGCACGGATAAACTCGAAATAATACATTGTAGGTCACGCATTCAATGACCAGCCATAGCGAACATTCCCAAATTACGCAATTATCGAGCTCCTCAAGCTTCGTGCATTTATATTACCATCTCCTGCAAAATCTTTGTCTGATGACAATTAATACGTCTCATCAAGTACAGTGTGCGACTGAAGATAGCATAGTAACAATATCCTAATACCGAAATACAATATGAATGTCGGACAAGGTTCTCAATTACCTTGGACATGTCCCAACATGACAATCGCCGGCGGATTCACCGAATATTGTGCTGTATTGTTTGGGTGTTAAGCCTCGACATGCTCTGTTAGTTAGATTTCAGTGTGTCCATATAGGGGGCGCTATGCTGTGAGCCAGTCTTTAAAGTACAACATCAGAAATTGTGATTAAAACTATATACATACACTAGTGGTCGCCCGCGGCTTCGCTCGCGTTAGTATCGGTTGTTATATAGCCTTCCTCAATAAATGGACTATCCAACAAAAAAATATTTTTTCAATTTGAACCAGTAGTTTCTGAGATTAGCGCGTTCAACCAACCAACCAAACAAGCAAATTCTTCAACTTTATAATATTAGCTTAAATAAATCACGCCTATTCCTAAGAAGTACAAACATACATACATAAATCACGCCCATATCCCGAAGGGGTAGGCAGAGGTGAATTCTCACCCGCGTTTCGCCGATTATTTTAAGTCCCATGTAATAGGTGGCGAGCCTATTGCCATTTATCGGGCACAAAAGTCGCAGTACATTGTCAGTACGGTAGTAAAAGAGGAACGCTGCTGCCCATTCCTCATCACTGATTTATCCTGATCACTTTTCTAGGATCTCGAATACAATAATTGCACATTCCTCCGAAGGGACAAAACTAAATTAAAAGAGACTAATCTTAGTCCGCTCCTCGACAACTCACTCGAATGACGTCTCAACGATATTTTTATCGTCGACAATAAAGTCTGTTATGCGACAAGGGTCCTTCGCTGTCTTTTGTGGAGATTCCCAAATGACCAAATATCCGACGGACGAGAATCTACTAATGGATTTATTGCTTTATCTGCGATTGAATGATTTGAGAGGTTGAGAGACAAAGTGCCAAGCGATATGATGAAACTGTAATCATAAAACTGTAATAACCGTTATGCCTCGTATCCATTGCAAACATTGTTTAGCAACAGATAATATTGATTAAGAGAAAGTCTTAATAAAAAAGTGATGAGGAATGGGCAGCAGCGTTCCTCATATACCAATAAACGGCAATAGGCTCGCCACCTAGTACATGGGACCTAGGACCATGGATTTATCAACAATCTATCTCGCGAGATTGTAAATTGTCGAAAAATTGGAATCCGAAACAATTTATCTGTTAACTTCTATAAAAGAATAATTTACTTTTCGTTGGTTCGTGTAGTCAGCCGTGTGGTGACGACAGAGTAGAATACAATTGTCACCACCCCAAATCTCTCCCGTGGGTGTTACAAGGCGACTTAGGATAAATCAGCGATGAGAAATGGGCAGCATCGTTCCTCTTATATCACCTAACAATAGTACTGCGACTTTTGTGCCCGATAAATGGCAATAGGCTCGCGACCTATTACATGGGACCTAACATAATTGGCGGAACGTGGGTGCTAGTTCACCTCTGCCTACACCTTCGGGGATATAGGCGTGTTTTATGTATGTATGGTTCGTGTACGAATCTAACCTTTTTTTGGCCAGTAGGTAAAATGCATATAAGCATCCATTCGTTGACGAATGGATGCATATATGCGGGACACCGGGTAAAAGCAGAGCCGTAGATCCTTTATGGATGTTAATACATCTCTGCCCAACGGTGTGAGTATGTACGGAAAAATTGTTATAAAGAAAAAATCCCACATCAGGTAGTACTTTTAAGGAACGATTCTGACCTCCTTTCCTTTGAAAACCTCGATTCGCTAATTATGTTAGGTGTTAAGTCCCATGCAATAGGAGGCGCGCCTGTTGCTATCTATCGGGCAGGTAAATCGCAGTAGTTATTGCAAGGTGATACAAGAGGAACGCTTTCAAAGATAAAGACCTTATTTCAAAGAGGAGGTTCTTTGAAATTACGTATTTTTCTTTGAAATAATATCACGTCAGTTAACTTTAATGAGTATTTAATGTCAAAAATTTTCATTCAAATCAAGACTATAGACCCGGCAAGAATAGCGACTAGTTTTGAATTGCCGCTCGCGTTAATGTCGGTTATTATATTTTATAGCCTATCTCCTTAAATTAATCTGCCTTTCTCGATAAATGGACTATCCAACACAAAAATATTTTTTCAATTTGAGTCTGCAGTTCCTGAGATTAGCGCGTTCAACCAACCAAACAAACAAACAAGCAATCAGCTTTATAATATTAGTATAGATTTGCTACTGATTATACAAGAAGAGTGTAAACATTTCAGTAACAAAGTAACAAAATAAATTACAAAGTTCTATGTGCGCCAGTACTTGCGTTGAGCAATTTTAAGTTGCTAATCTTGAATGCCTCGTTCTAAACTTTCTTTGTCTATTAGTACTGATTTATTATGGTACTTGACGCGTCTTTATTGGACATTTTAATTTGGCAGACTCCGTTATTTATGAGTTGCACAGTGTACAACTTAAATTAGCAGGGAATGTATAATCATAGTTAAGGTGAAGGTCTTAAAACAAAGGAGATCGAATTGCGTCTCCTCTCGCATAATAAAATAATGGAATATTTGCTTAAATGATTACATTGTTTATGAATACAATTAGCAAAAATCATTTTACTTTTATAATTAGTTATTGTATTCAATAGTTCTGTAGACTGATCACGTCAATATGTTGCTTTAGTCCTTGATTGGAGTTACATTGACACCTTAGACATACGTTCCAGTGTAGAACTTACGAATGTTCTAGACAAACTAAGTGTTCTAGAATAGTAGATTTTCCATCAAGTGCACAAAACGAATCATTTTTGGCCGAGACTTTTAGCTGATAGTAATGTCGAGGATAAAAATGGTTTTGTGGACGAGTTAGAAACTCTGCTTTTCACTTCGATTGCGAGGAAATAAATCAGTAGTTTATCATAACATTTCTTAAAATTCAAACTAAAATTAATACAGTTTTGGATACCGAAGGAAAAGTTTTTCCCATTGATATTAGGTTTGGGCTGCAGACCTATACAGCCAAGTATTAAATTAACTTTGAAATAATAATTTTCGTAAAATAATTTAATAACCTACCGTACCTACTTGAATTTAAATTTTAATATCTTTTATGCCTTAAAAACACATTAAATTTAAGTAAATATTATAAAATAACAATTTCTATCTCTGAGTTTGGCTGCATAGCTCATTTTCTTTGCCTTAATCTAGATACATTTATGAGTAGATACGTTAATGCTCTAGAGCACAAAATTCGATTTTGTGCAGCCTATATCCTGCACAAACAAGCACTTTCAGAGCATGAGAAGTGAAAAAGTGAAAAAGAAAAGTACTGCCGCACTCAGAGACGTCAAATAACGTTAATGAGTACATTATGTCCAAAACTGAGAATTCAAAACTCGTCGCTATTCTTTCCGGGTCTATGTTCTAGATTTAAATAAAAAAAATTGATATTAAGTACCTACTCATTACCGTTAATTAGTAATGTAATAAAGGGACTAAGCTTGTACCTCTTGCTCCCACCTCACAAACATACATACATAAATACATAAATCACGCCTATATACCCGAAAGGGTAGACAGAGGTGAACTAGCACCCACGTTTCGCCAATTATGTTAGGTCCCATGTGGCGAGCCCATTGCCATACATGGGGCACAAAAGTCGCAGTACCTTGCTATTGCTAGGTGGTATTAGAGGAACGCTGCTGCCCATTCCTCATCATTGATTTATCCTTAGTCGCCTTGTACGACACCCTCGCAAACAAACAACAACAACGTAACAATTGTATTAAAAGTCACACCTGACCATAAAGTAGACTTTTCCGCCCGGTACGCGTACGGAAAAAACCCACTTCATGATTAGGGGGTGAAATAATACTATGATCAATAACTTGCGATCTGAGCCATTCTTTGTTTTGTCGCTCTTGGTATATTATAATCCACTATTTTGTAATATGGTTCGCAGTACTCATTTGTTTGTTTGGTGAAGGTGGTGAATAGTTCTAGGTACTCAATATTGCATAAAAATCGTAGGTCCAGTGTTTTTACGAAACACACATCAAACAAAAAAACCAGAACTTGTTGAAACAGATAGATTAATCCTCTCGGCAGCGGCGATCCTCCCCGATAGCTAATTGGAACAAAATTGGGTCGTTTGTCAACTTAATTGGTATTGACGGGTGGCAAGTGGTCGCGACATATAATGGCAATCCGAATACTTTTTTTGGCAACACTGGTCTTTTCTTTCGGGGCGACATTATTTGTTATCCATGTGTGTTTCTCTCGCTCCTTGTCATTCCTACCTTTGTTGAAGGCCGGTTTGATGATTATCCTAAGACCCCTTTCATTCGACACGCCGAAGAATGAAAGGGGCCACAGGCTGACTATCCAACAGCGAATTTATTACGCATTTCAAAATAAATCGATAATTATTGACATAAGGTCTATTATTACATGTCACTGTATTTACTGTGAGTAGCTCTTGATTATTTTTTTTAATGTTAGACAGGGAAGTTCTGGCCCTTCATCTCACCTGATGGTAACTGACGATAAGGACTGAAAATGGAATCGAGCTTCACCTGGAACCCAACCACAGTGGGGCTGGCTATCTTATCACGCATTGTTGGAACACAATAATGTTGTTAACATTATTATTATGGCGACAGATTTTGATAAGATGGTGGTAGCTAGCCAGGCGGACTTCAAAAAAGTCCTACCATCAACCAAATCGCGCACAAATTTGTACCCCCCTGGGGATCGAACCCGGGACCTCTGGATCTTCATTCCGGTGGGCGAACCACTAGAACACGGAGGCGGTTGAAACAAAAATAAGTTAAATTTATAAGAAACCTTATTACAATAACACAAAACTCTATTTTAAACGCGTTCAACCCTCCGTTCGCCCTCTCCGAGCCTCTGTGTGGACCAAACGTTGATTTACTTAAGGTTGAAAATTAATAGGAGAAATTAATTCTCGACCATAACTTGATATGCTTTAGGTACAGTACACGTCTGACAAAGCATCGGGTTAATCATGCTCTTGTCACTTGAGATTTGCAGTCCTCAGTCTTTGATACAGTCCACCTTTGACGATACTTGAGTGCTCTGAGGATGCATGTCCATCGTCGATTGCGAATTGAATCAGAAATCGTAGCCCATAACGATATCGCACCCCTAGATGAAGAGTAGCACAACTCAAAATAATACAAAATCGAGTTATCTCGACTTTTGGAATCTGCGCCGAAACGTATATTAAATCCGAAGATATACATGTGTAAAAATCCTCTGTTAATAAAATGTTAATGACTCACTAAGTCAGTAATTAAGATCCATTCAAACACAAAATGTGTTGTCCGTTTCTGATAAAGCAGTATTTTGGGTTGTGCTACTCTTTAACTAGGTGTGCGATATGTCGACCTAAATGTGGATGCTGTACCAACACGATTACCACAACAACGTAATATTCAGATCTGTTGTGTATGATTGATCATCACATCATCTGTAAAAACTGATACAGAGACAGATGAGATAGAGCCTGGTGACCGACGAACAGACAGCGAGTCTTAATAATTGGGTCCCTTTTACCTTTTGGAGAACAACCTTCTTGCTTATATTGTTTGGCATTACCTTCTTTTTACGAATATAATAAAGCCGCTTTCATAAATGCTACTTTAAATTCAACGATAATATCCCCACTAACACTACCGCTAGAAGTGGCATCGTGTAGATTGGACTAGGTACATAAATAACGCACACACGTACTCCCAATTACAAGCTGTAAACTGAAACCCGTATCTGAATTGCTCGCACCGAACGATAACGTTAAAATTGTACTTCCATGTCGAATGTAATTAGTCCTGTCATGAATTAAACATTGCCGTAGTATTTGATTTGCGTTAATTTGGAAATTTAACCGAATGTCATGTTGGGTTTGCGCAGATATTATGTTTTCTGTTTTTGGAAATGGTAACATTCGTATTTTGAATCGGTTGAATTCGAATTTGTGATGTTCATATTGTAACATTCTCAATTTAAATAGGTTGAATACGAATTTGTGATGTCCGAAATGTAACATTCATATTTTAAATAGATTGAAATAGAACAAAGTGATTTGACATTGAAAATGTCAGTCACGTCAGTGGTGACGGCAGAGTCTAATACAATTATTGTCACCACTCCCAATCCCTCCCTTGGATGTCGTATAAGGCGACTAAAAGTTTAACTGCCGCACTCAGAGACGTCAATTTACTTTAATGAGTATATAATGTCAAAAATTTTCATTCAAATCTAGACCATAGACCAGTCAAGAATAGCGACTAGTTTTGAATTGTAATTTTTTGACGTTATGTGTTCATTAACGTTATTCGACGTGTCTGAGTGCGGCAGTTAGACAGCGTTGAGTAATGGACAGCAGCATTCCTCTGACACCACCTGTACTGCGATTTGTGTGCCCTACAAATGGCAATAGGCTGGCCACCTATTTCGTGGAACCTAACATAATTGGCGAAACGTGGGTGTTAATTCACCTCTGCCTACCCCTTTGGAGATATAGGCAAGATTTAAGAGTATTGTGATGTGCCGATAGGCGAGTAATGCATACATTTGGATATATTTTCTTTTTGAATACGAATATAATTGTCTTGAGCGATAACGTTTCCACTCCCCTAAAACTTCACAAAATGAGAAAAATTGGTCTTTTTAGATACAGTACATCCTTATCTAAGTATGTGTATGTATGTATGTAACAACTTTTATCATAAGCAATATTTATTAAAAATAAAAACGTACGAACTTAGTATAATAATTTATTTACAACATATCCAAAAATTATTAAAATTGGACCATGTTTAAGAGGTGAAAAATATTATCGCTTTTTGTACTAAATTTTACAGTTTCACAGTCCTCTTAACTATGTATGTATTACATAATAATATTACTCTTTGTTCTATATTCGCAAATCGCAACCCACCTTCAAGCGAACCGGGCCTCAACAGAACCGTTAATTGACGTCGAGACAAACAAACAATATTGAATGTTCAATCCTTCGTCCCCGACGCAACGGGTCAAATTTTCTGTAATGAATATTCACTAAAACCAATTATTATTATTCACGTTTCGACGACTGTAATTAACAAGGTGTTTTGGGCTTCGTCGAGGTGAGTTATCAATTTCCAATTAATCCCTTCGGCCGCTGCGGGTCGGACGATGCTACGAGTTGCGCTGTTGATAATTAATTGATTATTGTATGTTTGATCGGTCTTAATGCGGTACAGGGAAAGCAAGGAACTATTGCTTCTTCTTCTTCTCCCTGCGCTGTTCCCATCTGATGTCGGCGCAGTATGTTTCTTCTTCCATTCATATCGGTCAGACGCCTTCAAGCCATCAATTCCTTTTTAATTCACATAATTAATCACACCTTAAAAGTGCTCGTGATGAATGAATATATAGAAAAGAGACGAACGGACCAAGTCGAGAGACCGATGAATGGAGAGAGTGATTGGAATCACAACATTTCATTCTATACCGCTCAAGGTTTTGGAGTAGGTTTTACAGCCGACCGCCTGTCTGACAGCAACCCTCTTTGGGAATGCTGTTGTTGGTGGCAATTGGTCCACATCTGGCAATCTCCCTTAGTCACCTTTTACGACACCCATGGGATGAGTCGGGACTGGCCAATTCTACGTTATTTTTTCGCTCCCAGGCCAGCATGGGGAACTATTGCTTGTTCGTTACAATTTTTATCTAGTCACCTATTATATGGCACCTAACCTATTTGACGAAAATTGATGGTAATTCACTTCTGCCTACACCTTCGGGGATATAGGCGTGATTTATATTGTACCTATGTTATACATTTAGCTAGGCATCACATTTAGCTTTGTGATGGTAATCAATATGCAAGGAAGAAGTTCTGAAGCTAAACTGCACTCTGACGGCTTGTTAGCACCGCATAATAATAGCCAAGTTATCCCGACAAAGCTGAAAGTAAGGTTGGCAAAACAGTGTACAGTTAGTGGGATCAAGTTTTGTTTTATATTAAAATTAACAATAAAACGTCAGAATACGAGATAGATAGTGAAAAGTGTCGCGATAAACGAACCATTGTTTTGTTGTAATAAAAAACGAAATATAGTGTGATTTTTATTTAATTATTATTTATATTGTATTATTTATAAATGATTTAAATAAATTATATTACAAAGAAAAAGTGATCAGAAATAGGACAATTTTTTTTGAAATTTTCCTCCGTTCTTATTTGCTACCTTTTGAAACAAAACGAAGAATACCACAATATCCTTTTATGTCGAAGTATACGAAATTCTGATATACTTTTATTTTTTAACTAGGGAAATGACGAATTCGGTTTCTAGAAATTATACCAAGCAGTGGGAACGGTTATTTTGCAAGCAGTACCTTGATTCACTCAATGCCAAGTGCCATCTCGTAGCCAATTGCATACAAATTTACGAAGAATATAATATACAACAATCACCTAGAAATAACATTCAGTTTTATTATGGGTCTGTAAAGATTACAGAAAACCTAAACACCCAAACTAAACATGTCTTTGAAAAGATTTTGTTTTTCATGATCACTGTTCTAACCTTACCATATTACTGTACTAAACTGTCACGTTTTAATTGAATTCCTAAAATAATTTGCTTATCTGCGAGCAAGCATGAACATGACATATGTATAACTTTTTAACATCTGTTTAAATGTTTTTCTATGCATGAAGCATGCTTCCAGAAATCACTTGAGGACGTGTTCAACCAATTGTTGATCCGGGAAACGTTCGATTTCAACAGAATAGCGTTTAGATTTGAGCGGAGATTTGCGATAATGAATTACCGTCGCAGTTAATTGGGAAGGAGGGCAAAATCTCGGTGGGAATCTCATTAGAGAGTCATTTTAGACTGCACGTGGCTCTATCACAGAGCGTGTCCAAATAACATGAGAATTATTTGCGACTTACTAAACCACCTCCGTGGTCTAGTGGTTAGCCCACCGGAATTGAGATCCAGAGGTCCCGGGTTCGATCCCCAGGGGGGGTACAAATTTGTGCTCGGTTTGGTTGGTGGTAGGACTTCTTTGAAGTCCGCCTGGCTCTAGCTACCACCATCTTATCAAAATCTGTCGCCATAATAATAATGTTAACAGCATTATTGTGTTCCGACAATGTGTGATAAGATAGCCAGCCCCTCAAATACATAAATGGCAATAGGCTCGCCATAATATACGCTCGTACATAATATTACATGGGACCTAATTGGCGAAACGTGGTTGTTAATAATTTACCTCTGCTTATCCCTTCGGGGATATTTCAGGCATGATTTATATATGTATCTATGTTTAGTCACGGAAAGTCAAGCATGTACTTTTAGTCTAACTGACTATACCATGGGAAACAAACATCCCCAAAGACCAAGAGCTATAAAAACATAAAAACGTTAAAGATTGAATAATTCAACCTTGGCAGTATAAAAATAAGACTCCAATCACGGCTTTCAATTCCAAAGGCTTAAATTTGAGAAGTTGGATATGTGAAGCAACGTGATGATTTCTCTTCGCGATCCTTTCGATCCTTTTATTTACAGATTTACTTCAATTGCCTTTGATAAAGAATATTGAACAGTAATTTATTCGCTGTGTATGCGTTTGAATCGGTAAGCGAAATTTCGATATTTCTGATGCAGCATGCACTTGTGTCAGATAAATAAAATTTCTTACATACACAACTATTATCTTTCAATTTATTTTTAAAGTTGACATGCATCTATACTAATATTATAAAGCTGAAGAGTTTGTTTGTTTGTTTGTATGGTTAAACGCGCTAATCTCTGGAACTACTGACTCAAATTGAAAAATTGTTTTTGTGTTGGATAGTCCATTTATCGTGGAAGGCTATAGGCTATATAATAACAGACATTAATGTGAGCGAAGCTGCAGCCGTCCACTTGTAAATAATAATAATTTGAGATGTTTTTTATATAGAATGTGACGTGTGGTGACGGCAGAGCAGAATACAATTGTCACCAGCCCATCTCTCGCCCGTGGGTGTCGTACAAGGCGACTAAAGGTTAATTAAGACAGCAATGAGTAACGGGCAGCAGCGTTCCTCTTATACCACCTAGCAAGATACTGCGATTTACGAGTCCAATAGATGGCAATACGCTCGCCACCTATTACATGGGACCTAATATTTTGCGAAATGTAAGGTGTTATTATATTTCTCCTTTGCCTACCCCTTCAGGGATATAGGCGTGATTTATGTATGTTCACGGCCTCGTTGGTCGAATGCTCAGATTGCAGGGTATTGGCCAAGAGGTCCCGGGTTCGAATCCTGGTAGGGGCAAACTTTGTGATGACCACAATTGTTTGTTTCCGAGTCATGGTTGTGTATATGTTTATGTAGTATATTTTCAACATTTATATACATAATTATATTATAAATATGTCCGTCATCTAGTATCCATAACACAAGTGCTTAGGCTACTTACTTTGGGCTAGATGATAGGTGTGAGTGTAAAAATATTTATTTATTAATATTAATATGTATGTTATATAGAATTTGTAGAAATATGGATAATAATTTAATTGATAAGCATGTAATAAATGCTAATGACACAATTTTGCACGCCTGTTAGCAGGCTAACTGAATACTCTGACTAATATACCTAATTGATAATATCAAGAAGATGTATAACAATGTTTTCATGCAATACATTTTTGGTCACCCATCCAATGACCGGCCTTAGCGGGCATTGCTTAGTTTACGCAATCGCAGGCCAAGCGCGATATGCCACTGCGCTAGCAAGCTCCTTCCGCTTATATACATATTATATAAATTATAAAATTATATGAAACTGACAATGAGCCTGGCGGGAGTATGTCCGTTTATAAAACCATTTTTTACATACATTTTAGGCAGTATACCCAGTTTAGGCTGATTTCCCCTAATCGGGAAGAAAGATTAGGCATCTCTATTATAACAAATATTAATAACATTCTAACTGCCGCACTCAGAGAAGTTAAATAACGTTAATGAGTACTTAACGTCAAAAAATTATAATTCAAAACTAGTCGCTATTCTTGCCGGGTCTTTGATCTAGATTTGAATGAAAGTTTTTGACATTAAATACTCATTAAAGTTAATTGACGTCTCTGAGTGCGGCAGTAAGAGCGCTTCTACCGAAAAATCTTTTGATATTTTCTTCTTATCATGCCAGTTTAATATTAAACTGTTGATATTAGAAAATAATACTCATCTTTGTCTTTGATAATTCTTTCCATCAAAGGTAAATGTATCCAATCCGTGAAGTCGTTGCTAACTAGAGAAGATCTATTTAGTTTTATTACAATTTCAAATATTATGATGAAATTCTTTTGGTTACTAAAGAACTTTATTCGAAAGTAAACGGAGAATATCCTGAATGCCTGAAAATGAGCGAAATTTGAATTGTTAATTTCAGTTTTCGTGTTTGAAGGTGGCGCTGATGATAGATAAATTGAGGAGCAACAGGTAAGCGCGATACGAGCATGTAATGTGGAGGAATGAATGGCATGTAACTAAAATCACACATACATAAATCATGAGAGAAGAGGTGGTGATTGTGCAGGTAGAGGTGACTTTACACCTACGTTTCGCCAATTGCGTAAGGTTCCATGTAAAAGTCGGGCCCGTAATACGCTGCATATTGATGGGTGGTATAAAAGAAACGCTGCTGTCCATAATTTATAATTATTATTTATAACATTATTCATGCTGTCTTAACCCTTACTGCCGCACTCAAACACGTCAATTAAAGTTAATTAATATCAAAAAAATTCATTTAAATCCAGACCATGGACCCGACAAGAATAGCGATTAGTTTCGAATTGTCATTTTTTGACAGTAAGTACTCGTTAACGTTATTTGACGTCTCTGAGTGCGGCAGTTAGTCGCCTATTACGACACCCGTGGGAAATATTGAGGGCGGTCTCAATTGTATTTTCTGCACTGCCGTCATGGGATGGGTGACCCACAAAAAATGTATGATTGATGACACATCTTGAGGTAAAGGTGGGATATTTTGAGCCTAGTGCTATTTTAAGAGGAATTAACACACTGGCATTAAAAACATAACATAAATCACGCCTTTTCCCCTAAGGGATAAGCAGAGGAGTTGTAACAACCATATCAGAATCTGATGGCATTTGTTTTGGTTTAGTAACTCAAAATTTATCGAAACAAAAATAAGTATAAATATGTATACGCAGTTAAAATTCGGATTGAACTTGTAACTCACTGAAAATACGCCGATAAAGTTGTTTCTTTTCAAGATTGATACAACACAAATGCTTTTAACTGCCCGGCTCTACAATAAATTGTATTTTATCGGCAGTTTATTAATGAACTTAAATAAACCTTACCAAGGTAGTTCGGAAGATTTATAGAATTAGTGTGATATAATTTAAGGAGCTTCCCAGTGAACGTGTTTTGAAATTGCTAAATGCCTTTTAAAATTATAAAGAACTTGAAATTTTATACATCTATATGTCTTCTGTATTTACCTTAAAACGGCAAAAGGTAAAGGAATTAAGTGCTTATATCTGTGGCGTTCTTGTAATACGACCGCCTTTGTTGTTTGTCTATGTTTGACAAACACAATGTTTTTCACTAAGCGACAGTTGTCAAATTAATAAGATGAGAATTTTATTCCGAGCTAGAGAGTATGGTTATTTTCTAAGCCTTATAAATATTATTTCCGATTTATGTTTATTGTCCAGTTTGTATATATTGTAACCGTGTACATATTTAGAAGTACAGTCAGTTTCTTTTATGAACCCTGCCTTTTACTACCACGGAACACATCCGCAACCACCAAGATTGCACCCGGCCATACAACTTCCCAAATTGGTGTCCCGACGTGATCGTCAAGAGCTTTGGGTGTAATATCATTGGCAATTGACCGGCGCGGGATGGGAAGACATGCGGATAGCCACTACGAAGAAATTTTCGTCGTGTGAGACGGTACCACATCCCAAGCTGTGGCGTCGAGCGCCCCCTGGTGCATTCACCGTTTCCTACATTCGCAAGTTCGAGTGACGTCTCCGCGGAAGTTGCAGTTGGACACATGCATGCATTGGACTAACTGCGCATTATACCATTTGTGCACATCGCTCACGCAAGTACTATCGGCATCATTATTTGGAGTATTTTTTTAAACATTTTATTATTATTCCAAGTAATGATTTTTAGTTAGTTGTGTAAAGCGTGTTCGGAGTATTGATTTTTACGTTATTTTATGAAAATTATTTTTTTCAACTTGTGTAATGTGACATAGGAAATATTTCATTTGTTTTTCGTGTGTATTTTTTCGCGTGGTTTGAACAATTTGTTTACATTGTCTTTTGTTTTTACGTGTAATGTTGTCTGCATATTGACAACTTATGTTGTTTTTGTTGACATGTCGACATATAAATTTTTAGACGTTTGTGTTTTGTTTTCGCCACATCACGCGCCCACGGAATAGCAATTTTTCTTTTCTGTCCGTTCTCTCTCTATTTAATACGAATTAATTTTAATTTACTTTCGTTTATAATTATAATAGCGTGTTCGCGTTGACCATGGCTGACGAACTACGTTCGCGTTTAGCAACTCTTGAAGCAGAAAATGCAGTTTTGCGTAATCTGCGTGACCAAAGTATATCCCAATCTCAACGGGAGGGCGAGGTATGTCGCGTGAGTGTCAAACTTTCCCCTTTTTGGTCTGATAGGGTGACAGTGTGGTTCGCACAGGCTGAGGCACAGTTTTTGCTTGCTGGCATCAACACTGATGCCACGATGTACAGCTATGTCCTTAGCCAGATTGACCACAGGATTGCTGGCGAAATCGAAGACATCGTTGTCAACCCTCCGGCTGAAGGTAAGTATCAGAAGCTGAAGGAGACCTTAATCAGCAGACTTTCGTCATCAGAGGAACAGCGAGTGAGGCGCCTTCTTGGTGACGAAGAACTCGGGGATCGGAGACCATCTCAATTTCTCCGTCACTTGCGCTCGCTCGCGGGAACGGCTCTCTCGGACGATAACATCTTGCGGCAATTATGGTTACGTCGTTTACCACAGCACGTACAGGGGATTTTGGCTGCACAAGCTGACTTATCCCTCGATAGAATCGCAGATATAGCTGACAAGATTTTGGAAGCTCAGCCTAGCTCTTCCAACGTGTATGCTGTTGCCACGCCCTCGCTCGATACCGTTATGGCTCGATTAGAAGAATTAACTAAGCAAGTTGCTGCTTTATCGACGGGTTCTTCTGTTCAATCTCGAAACCGTTCTTTTTCCAGAAGCCAGTCGACATCACGCAGTAGCACGCCTGGCAATAAACGTTGTTGGTATCATCGCACATTTGGTGCGAAAGCCAGCAAGTGTATTGCTCCATGCAATTGGGCGTCGGAAAACTTAACAAGCAATCAGCAGTAGCGGCGGCATCTGATTGCAAGTCCATACAACATCACGGCCGCCGTCTTTTTGTCACTGACCGTATCACAAAGCGTCAATTTTTGATTGACACTGGTTCGGATCTTTGTTGTTACCCCCGCAGCTGGTTGTCAGTTCCGCGAAAATCTTCGGACTATGAACTTAACGCCGCTAACGGGAGTAGTATTAAGACATATGGCACTATTCATTTAAACCTCAACTTTGGTCTTCGACGAGCATTTGTTTGGGATTTTGTTGTTGCTGATGTTACGACAGCGATCATTGGCTCAGACTTTTTAGGCTATTACCATCTTTTGCCAGATTGCCGACTCAAGAAGTTGATGGATGGCGTAACGAATTTGTCAGCACCCGCTATTGCAGCAATGTCGGAACAGCTTAGTGTCAAGGTTGTCGTTTCAGGAGATTCCAATTTTGTTAAACTGCTCGCCGAGTTTCCAGAAATCACTCGGCCTCCTGGAATCCCTCGTAATGTTTTGCACAATACTGTGCACTACATTAAGACTACGGATGGCCCGCCTATTTCGTGTCGTCCTCGTCGTCTGGCGCCTCAGAAGTTGATAGCAGCAAAAAAGGAGTTCGACAACATGATCCAAGCTGGCATTGCACGTCCTTCTAAGAGCGCCTGGTCGTCTCCGCTACACATGACCTTGAAAAAGGACAGTAGTTGGCGACCTTGTGGCGACTACCGATCCCTTAACGCCAGAACTGTCCCTGATCGGTACCCAGTCCGTCACATAAATGATTTCGCTCATAATCTTGCGGGATCTAAGGTTTTTAGCCTAATAGATCTCGTAAAAGCATATCATCAGATCCCGGTATTTGAAGAGGATATACCGAAGACAGCCATCGTTACCCCGTTTGGCCTCTTCGAATTCCCCTTCATGACCTTTGGCCTTCGAAACGCCGGTCAAACTTTTCAGAGGTTTATCGATGAGGTCACACGGGGTCTTGATTTCTGTTTTCCGTACGTGGATGACATTCTTATTTTCTCTGCGGATGATGCTCTCCACTGCGAACATCTGCCTATCCTCTTCAAACGCTTTCAAGAGTATGGAGTTGTCATTAACTCATCGAAGTGTACTTTCGGCGTTCGGGAACTTACCTTCCTTGGTTTTCATGTCAGCCCAGAAGGTACAAGCCCTCCTCAGGATCTCGTTCAAGCTATTTTGGATTTTCCAGCTCCGAAAACCGTCCAGGGCGTGCGTCGTTTTCTCGGTATGTTAAACTACTACTGTCGATTCGTACCCCAGGCCGCGCAATTTCAAGCTCCATTGATTGATGCAGTAGTTGCCACAAATGGTAAAGGCAATAAACCATTCACATGGTCGCCTGAACTACTGGAGCAATTTGAAGTTTGCAAACGGAGTTTGTCCAGGGCTACGCAATTGCAACATCCGGTTAATGACGCACCTCTTGGACTGTTTACAGATGCATCTTCTGTACATATTGGGTCCTGTCTTCAACAGCGAGTCGATGGTGAGTGGTTTCCTCTTGCTTTCTTTAGTAAGAAACTTACTAAAAAGCAGACAGAGTGGCCGACTTACTATCGAGAGTTGCTGGCGGTGTACGAAAGTGTACAGCATTTCCGCTATATTTTGGAGGTTCAGAGCGTCACTATTTATACGGATCATAAGCCATGCTTTCGTACAGCGCAGGGAGAAACTGCCCCCTGCCCAATTAAATCAGCTATCTTTTATTAGCCAATTTACAACTGATATTAAGTATATTAAAGGTAAGGACAATGTCGTGGCTGACGCCTTATCTCGAGTCGAAGCTATTGCTCTTGAACAGGACTATGAAGCCCTCGCGAAGTCGCAAGAGTCAGATAACGAACTATCAGACATGCGTCAGAGCTCCAGTCTCCAGTTGACAAGCGTCGTCGTTCCTGGTACAAACATTTCCATTATTTGTGATGTATCTACAGGTAAGCCACGTCCATATTTGACCCCTTCCTTTCGCAAAGCAGTTTTCGATAAGTTTCATAACTTAAGCCATCCTGGCGCACGTGCAACTGCTCGCCTTTTGACAGAGCGTTATGTCTGGCCTTCGGTCAATAAGGATTGTAAGCAGTGGGCACGCGCTTGCGAGGCTTGTCAACGAGCTAAGGTCTCACGTCATAATTCTTCTCCGTTAGGTGATTTCAATCTTCCATCTGGTCGTTTCAGTCACATACACATTGACATTATTGGTCCTCTGCCTTTATGCAATGAGTATCGCTATTGTTTGACAGCAATTGACAGAGTAACCAGATGGCCTGAGGTTTGGCCTATGCGCTCCATTACCGCAGAAGAAGTGGCAGACACCTTTAACTAGAAAATGGGTTTCGAGATTTGGGGTACCATCAATCATCACGACAGACCAAGGTACTCAGTTTGAGTCTGACCTGTTTCGCCGACTGATGATTCACTTTGCCACTAAACGAATAAGGACCACATCTTATCACCCATGTGCTAATGGCATGATCGAGCGAGTACACCGCCAGCTTAAAGTTGCTCTCATGTGCCATCATGATTCTTGGGTGCGTTCACTTCCTTTCGTTCTTCTTGGCATGCGTTCCGCGTTCAAAGAGGATATTAAATCCACAGCCGCGGAGATGCTCTATGGAGAACCTCTTCGTTTGCCAGATGAGTTATTTATTTCATCAACCCCATCAGATGTAATTGACAATACATCGGATTTTGTCGTACAACTACGTCGTAAGATGTCAGTTGTAAGACCTATTCCTGCATCTCGACATTCATCACCATCAACTTTTATTTTTCAAGATCTTTCTTCTGCATCACACGTTTTCTTAAGGGATGATACAGTTAGACGTCCTTTACAGCCACCTTATACGGGTCCTTATAAAGTTGTTAATCGTGCCAGCGATGGCAAAACTATGACTTTGGACATCAAGGGCAAAAGTGTTGTCGTCAGTATCGATCGTGTGAAACCAGCTTTTGTTGAACATACTGTCACCCATCCAGAGATTTGCAAGCCTCCAACCCAACAGATTGCAAAGCCTGCGTTTTCTGATCGTCCAGAGCAGACTGCAAAGCCTGCGCCTTCTGTTCGCTCAGGGCCAACTCCGGCCATCGCTACCGCGCCGTACACTACTCGGTCTGGTAGACGCGTCAAATTTAGATGTTTATAATTTCTACTAGGTTTTCCTTCTCCGTGGGGGGGTGGTGTGGCGTTCTTGTAATACGACCGCCTTTGTTGTTTGTCTATGTTTGACAAACACAATGTTTTTCACTAAGTGACAGTTGTCAAATTAATAAGATGAGAATTTTATTCCGAGCTAGAGAGTATGGTTATTTTCTAAGCCTTATAAATATTATTTCCGATTTATGTTTATTGTCCAGTTTGTATATATTGTAACCGTGTACATATTTAGAAGTACAGTCAGTTACTTTTATGAACCCTGCCTTTTACTACCACGGAACACATCCGCAACCACCAAGATTGCACCCGGCCATACAACTTCCCAAATATCCATATTATATGTTAAATCTTTTTGTTTTTGAATAATAGTATCAATTTATTCTTGTTTTTGACGTCTCGAATTAGTACTATATTCCTGAAAACGGTTCCAGCGGAAGACCAGCGCTAGTCGTGAGGCTGGCAATATGCTGAGCTGGGACCGATTGAGACATTTTTTTTAAATGGTTTTTATGTTTAATACCTTTTGTTTCTCTGTTGTGTCTCAATAAATATTTCTTTCTTTCTTCTTCTATACCAATCTACGACTAAATCGATTAATATATTTGCTAATTACAAGATTGCTTATGAACATAATATGCTGTACTGAAAATGTTTACATATAATATCATTAAAAACATCACCGCCGTATTGCAAATTGTGTGATTTCTATTATTAAAAGGAACCGTTATATAATATTACAGAATATTATAATATTACATAACAATTATGGTAAGATACAACAAGATCATGTCAGATTAGGAGATTTATTGGTCAATATCCAGCGTTTAGGCATGGGGCCTTAGACGATTTCGGCTCACACGTTTCGGTATAGATTAGCGAAGTGGTGGCCAATCCAAAGTCACCCTTTAATATTCTACAGTAAGGTATACAGTTAAATTGTGTGAGAACTTAACTAGTTAAGACTATAAACTTATTGCGGTTTACTAATCCATGGTATCGCCAACAAGCAAACTGAATTTGTGTTTTGTTGTAGTAAGGACTTAGATAGTAAGGACTTAGATATTGTAATTGCATGAAATTAAACGGAAACTTTATGAGTTTGGTACGTGTCTACGGCTGTAAGTATTGGCGATTATAAATTTTATTTGGTAATTTATGGTACACAAAGCCAAACCAATCACTATCTATTTTGCACTTTGAGGCAGACAGATATGCTTTTATTCTGAAAAAAAAACCAGTAACGTCATCGAACCCTTTTTTCTGCGGAGAGGTAAACTACAATCTTTACGCATCATCCCTGCAGTACGGTGCAACTACAGAGGTATGTGGGACTCGGGGTAGAGGCGTTCCCCCACTACACTATTAAACATCCTCTCCCGGTCATCCAGCCAAAGCACACTATGGCAGCCATCCGGGGTCATCCGTTAGGATATGTCACCGGGCAGCCACCTGCACCTGCCTTTTCGAGCTCATTCTGTGCCATTGAACTACTATTACTAGCGTATAGAAGCGACACCGCAAACAAGAATTGTAGTCCGCGTTGATGCTCCGGAACAACAACTCATTTAGTCATTCGCCAACGCTCGAAGCGACTGCTTGCCGAAATTGTGGCTACAGATCGATCTAAAAATGCCTTCTTGCGTGTTAAAAACATGCAACAATCAATCAAAAACAAAACAAAAAGATAGTGGTGTGACTTATCATCGTTAATTGTAACAAAATATTAATTAAAACATCAAATATTAATTTTATAGCATAATTCCACATTTGCGATGCATAATCTAATCTATAAGGATATTTTTGTTAGACTGCGTTGAAAGAAACGCGTAAGCGCCATGAAATCGGCGGCGCTTACGATGTTTTGGTCGCGAGAAAACTGTATTCTATCAGCGATCGCTGCATGTTATAATACTTTGGTTAGACTTATGTTGTTTGTTTAGCGCTGCAGCATATAACTGATTCCACGCCACGCTCGCCCGCTCGCCCCGCACACCCCGCCACCGTAGATAGATTCGAGTTGGGAGAATATTTTTGTTTGGCATAGCGTCTCTAGTTTACCTTATAACTCAATGTTCTGTGCACCGTTTACCCTAGTCCAATGTCCAACGACAGCGTACTGCGCCTCCAGCCCCAGGGGGAGCTAGAGGGCGACGAAGCCGAGGACGAAGAAGAGGACGACGCGGCTTCACACACGTCACCAACAGTGGTGTCAAAAGGGGATGAAACTCAGCGCCAAAAAGGCTATGGTGGTCTTCGCTTTGATGGTCTTCGCTTTGACCCCCTACCAAAGGCGAACCATCCGGAAGACCACGAGGAGGTCTCGGAACTTCGCACCCCAACGTCATCTAATGTCGCAGATATTCCATATAAGTACATGTAAGCCTGCAGGCATGCCCCCCGGCCTTTTCTTCTATAGGTCTGTGTGATGTTTGCCTAGTGTAGGACCATCACAGTCAGTCTGGCATATACAAACGAAGTCCGCGTGGGCATGTCTGGCAGGCATACCCACGGGCATGCCCGTCTAGTGAACTCCCCGCTTTATACAAAACGATGCCAGATATTATTATTTAATCTACCTGACGAGTTCTTTTAAAAATACTGCCGCCGAATGTTATTTCACAATTACCTTCGTTTGCTGTGCAAACTGTAGAATGTATTTTTAATTTGGAGCCGAGTTCGGAGGGAGACGGTTTCTTCAATTTGGCATTTCTTTGCTGAAGACATTGGAAGTAATGGTGAACGCACACTTATCCTAGCCGAATTGACAGATTCATCCGCGCCGAAGGAATCGAAAATAGTACTGAATTGACAGATCCATCCGCACCGAAGGAATCAAAAATAGTACCGAATCGACAGATCCGTCCGCGCCGAAGGAATTGAAGATAGTACTGAATTGACAGATCCATCCGCGCCGAAGGAATTGAAAATAGCACTGAATTGACAGGTCCATCCGCGCCAAAGGAAACGAAAATAGTACTGTATTGACAGATCCATCCGCACCGAAGGAATCAAAAATAGTACTGATTTGACAGATCCATCCGCACCGAAGGAATCGAAAATAGTACTAAATTGACAGATCCGTCCGCACCGAAGGAATTGAAAATAGTACTGAACTGACAGATCCAACCGCACCGAAGGAATCGAAAATAGTACTGTATTGACAGATGTTGATGAGAAGTTTTTGGCAGATTCGTACGAATCGGACGATTCGACTCCGGCAAGTGTGCGAGGTGTCATATGATTCCATATAAACATGCATACATACATACATAAATCACGCCTATATCCCCGAAGGGGTAGGCAGAGGTGAACTAGAACCCGTACGTTTCGCCAATTATGTTAGGTCCCATGTAATAGGTGACGGGCCTATTGCCATTGTCGGGCACAAAAGTCGCAGTACATAGGTGGCTAGGTGGTATAAGAGGAACGCTGCTGCCCATTCCTCAAGACTCATTTATCCTTAGTCGCCTTGTACGACACCCACGGGAGAGATTTCGGATGGTGACAATTGTATTCTACTCTGCCGTCACCACACAGCATTCCATATTAAGATTTCTTTAAATTCGTTGTCTGCGGCACGTTCGGCTCGAATAATTGTGCGTTCACCTTAATTTGGCATTTCTTTGCTGAAGACGTTGGAAGTAATCCTGCTTTTTGTGTAATTACTTTTTCCGATGTGATGTATTTCCTTACAGGCGTACCTGCTTAGTGGGTTTATTTTCTGACATTTTCAAGAATAACGTTCAAATAAAAATAAGATCATAATTATACTATCGCTTTTTGTACAAAAATTTACAGCGTCACAATCCTCCGACGCCGTGTGGTGACGGCAGAGTAGAATACAATTGTCACCACCCTAAATCTCTCCCGTGGGTGTCGTACAAGGCAACTAAGGATAAATCAGTGATGAGGAATGGGCAGCAGCGTTCCTCTTATACCACCTAGCAATGTACTGCGACTTTTGTGCCCGATAAATGGCAATCGGCTCGCCACCTGTTACATGGGATCTGACATAATTGGCGAAACGTGGGTGCTAGTTCACCTCTGTCTACCCCTTCGGGGATATAGGCGTGATTTATGTATGTATGTATCTGTAGGTAGGTACCCATCTAATGTCGAATAAAATAAATAATCATCATCATCAACCCATGCTCGTCCACCGTCTCTCCTAAAATATGTACGTCAATGTTATAAAGTGACATCTTCCTTCCGCCATGACGGTAGGCTAGGCTGTTGTGTTGCAATAAAAGCCTAAGCACAACAAGCCAAAAACAGAGCTAAAGAATATTAACACTTAAGAACTGTTTTATAAATTACTGTCCACATTTTGGATAACTGTACAAATAATATGGATCAGACTCCATACATTTTGGAACATCTCCTTTCGAACACTCGCGCGTGTTACAAAAAAAACCACCTCGATACTTCTCACCTGCAATATCCGAATCCGAACGATTCTATTAAGCTCCCAGTACGGTACGGCGGCGGTGAAAAGTTTTTTGTTGGCAACAGGCTTAGTGTTTATCTAAAATTGGAATCCTAACTGGCTTGTAAAACGACACTGACAGTTGGAAATTCAATTTGGATTGTTGGCTTTATTTTGCCGTAGACACGATAGCCGTTTTAGGGATTAGTTTTTGTTGCGGGGATGCCTTTTTTTGGTGACCCCTTCTGTTCTTTTTATCAATGTGTGGTTCTGAATAGGCTGTTAAAATGATGGGTGAAAGGAAATCCCGGCCGCCTGCCTGACACTAACCCTCTTTGGGTATGCTGTTGTTGGTGGTTTGGTCTACACCGGGTAATCTCCCTTAGTCGACTTTTACGACACCCATGGGATGAGACGGGGCTGGCCTATTCTACGTTATTTGTTTGCTCCCAGGCCAGCATAGAAGGTATGTATGTATGCATGTAAAAGAGAACTAATTAACAGCTGTTCACGACATCATCGTGCCGTAATCGTGCGATGTCTAAACATAAAAAGAAATTAACGTCAAAGGGGCGGAAATCAGATCAGAATCCTTGAGTCCTCAAGGGAGTAAACGTTTTAATTACGTTCGGGAGCGTGGAAGCTGATGGCTGGATAATCGATCTTGTAAACTGTAGCACTTAACGTTTTTATTATTTTTTTTATCATTATTCTATACTTTCATTCGCTACTAGCACCTTTTCAGTGTCATATAAATATTATTATTATATTGATTATTATTACAACGAAAATTGTGGTTAGAAAGTATTCGAAAAATTGTAGTCTTAATTCGGGAATCAAGATAATATAATTTTGAATGTGATATAGGTCACTTACTGCCGCACTCAGAGACGTCAATTACCTTTAATGAGTATTTAATGTAAAAAAAAATCATTAAAATCTAAACCATAGACCCGGCAAGAATAGCGCCTAGTTTTGAATTATATATGGCAATAGGGTCGCCACCTATTAGATGGGATCTAACTTAATTGGCGAAACATGGGTGGTAATTCACCTCTACTCTCTACTCCAGCCCTTTGGGGATATAGGCGTGATTTCTGTGTGTATGTAAACATACTGCACCGACCCCAGGAACAGGGCAAGAATAGCGACTAGTTTTGAATTGTCATTTTTTGACCTTAAGTGCTCATTAACGTTATTTGACGTCTCTGAGTACGGCAGTTAGATATGAATGAAAGAATGTTGATGACCTCATGACGTCTGACCGATGTGAATGACGAGGAAACATACTACGTAGTGTAACCAGTGTAATCACCCCCATATCTCCTGCGGGTAACGTAGGTACAAGGCGAAAGGCGGCTAATTATTATTATAATTTAAAAAATCAACATACATTTTCCCTCGATATGTCGAGGGATCGGGAGATTGTTATTGATATTATTTAGCGATGAGCTACCTATTACATGGGACCCAACCTAATTGGCAAAACGTGAGTGTTAATTTACCTCTGCCCACTAACATATTCGTGATTTATCTGTATTTGTTGGTGAAAAGAACTACGTTACTACCACGTTTAGAGAACAAAGTGTTATTTGTACTGGCTTCATGTTAACATACATACATACATAACTCACGCCTATATCTCCGAAGGGGTAAGCAGAGGTGAACTAGCACCCACGTTTCGCCAAATATGTTAGGTCCCATGTAATTAGTGGCGAGCCTATTGTCATTTATAAGGGCACAAAAGTCGCAGTACATTACTGGGTAGTATTAGAGGAACGCTGCTGCCCATTCATCATCACTGATTTAACCTTAGTCGTGTTGACAGCCCTGTAAAAACTGGGCGCTTTAAACGCAATTACTTTACAAACTAACCTTTTATTTTGTGCCCAGTTCCCCTATATCGTCGTGTCCACTCAATCTACATTTCATTAAGTGCACAATATACAATTTTTATCCCGCAAAGCGTCCCGATTCCTGCGTATGATTGGTTCGTTGAATATTGGTAGGGCGGGCGGGGAACATCGTTACCTGTTCTGACGATGTTTTGTAGGGACAGCAGAGTGTTTTATCGATAAATTAATAAATAATGAAAAATGTTTGTTACATTCGCATCTATTTACACTCTGACTTTGAGGATCATATCCCTAGTATATTTATATGGCGTACAGAGTCCCAATGACCTTTTTATTGCTATTTGAAATTTGTATTTGGTGTTCGACGTTCTTCGGCAAAGCAATAATATAAACTGTTGGTTAACAAACGGTCCCAGATGTATTCCTTATGGTACACCGTCCTTTTTAAACGTGCGCGTGCACCATATATGTATGTATAAATCAAAGCCATAATTATATTATCATGCCGTGTGGTAATGGCAGACAAGAATACAATAATTCGGTATTCTGATTCTAGAACATAAAATTTAAAATATTTTTTTTTTAAATATGATTTATGTGTAAAAGCTATAGGCATCCTGTGATTTTTAGGGATTGTTATAGATAGCAATGCTACCTGGGTTACCGATACAAAAGAAAATTCCGAAATATTCGAAAAATGTGAACATGGTAGAATTACAAACATCACAACGGGTGCCAATTTTTAAAGACATTCAATATTTTTTGGTTTATTCTCTCTCGGCACAATAATGGCCGCTTTGATGCGCATAGACCGTACCTTACCGATTTCTTGCTAAGTGAAGGAAAGCAGTTTTCAATGTTGTCCTTTGAAAATAAAAAATATGCCATACAGTTAGGTCGAGCTCGTCCAAATATGTCAATAGATTACAAGCGTAAAGACGGTTTTTTCAAGCATTTGCACAGTTCTCTTTATGATAAATATAGTTGGCTTACAGGCAGTTGTTTATTAAATAAAATGTTTTGTTTTCCGTGTCTTTTGTTTTCTGATTCAAGCAGCGTTTGGAATCGAACGGGATTTTCTGATGTTAATAATTTATCAAACTCTGCTAAAAACATATTCAAAGTGAGAAATATATGCGTAGTTGTTTAGCGTTGCATGAATTTGGAAATAGTAGAATAGAAAACTATTTTAACAATAATTTTGACGCTCATAACCGCAAAGTCGAGCGTAATCGTATTCTGTTAAAACGTTTCATAGACACAGTTTGTAAATGGTATGTGTTTTTTTGTTTATCGCACACTGTAGACCCTTCCACACATACAAACACATGCACTACAGTATACAGACCAAATTACGAGCTTTAAAGAAATTTTCTGCGAGTACCCATTTTTTGTGGGTCCTAATTTTTACTGTGGCTTGCCTAACTTTTTTTTTCACGCCACGCCACTGATGTCCACCCTCAGGCTGATCGATACATTTTGGGACACGTTGTATAAATTAAGTACATTAAAATTTGTCCGTCATCCATAAAACATGTACTTATACTACTTACTTTAGACTAAATGATAGGTGTGAATGTAAAAAAATGTTTATTTATTATTTATATCGATACCCGTAGGTACCCGTCGCCCCAACCCTACTCGAGGAGCATCCTCTAACCCAGTTATGGGGCGATCTCGTCAGGTCAGCTCCAATATCGTGTGCAAATCTTGGCTCCATCGTTGTTTGCTGCAACACAACACCCTGTATAAGCAAACTTGCGGGGAACTATGATTTAATTAACCTTCCGGGTGCACCGGTGGCTGCTTCCATTTAGCCCATCTTACATTGGATTGGAAGGGGAATCCCTTGTGTAAATGTTTAAATGGTCTACTTCTAAAAAACTGTAGTACTGATTTAAACTGTCTTACTACCGCACTCAGAGACGTCAAATAACGTTAATGAGTACTTAACGTCATAAAATGACAGTTCAAAACTAGTCGCTATTCTTGCCGGGTCTATGGTCTAGATTTGAACGAAAATTACTCATTAAAGTTAATTGACGTCTCTGAGTGCGGCAGTTAATGGTCTATGATAGCATAATATTAGGTTGGGGAAAAAGTCTTTTCGCATTATAGTATGTATAATAAACTTGTAATAAAATCTCTTTGGCTATACTATTTGTATCTGGCTGGTTTTGGTATCATTGAAAGTTTAAATTTTAAAGAACATAATTCCAAATTCAAATCAGGAAAATGTGTGATTTTTATTTGTTTTTCGTACCGCCAAGATGAGTGAATCTAATGAAGAAATTCGATACATTTTAAAATTTTACTACAAAAAAGGTAAAAATGCAACGCAAGCCGCGAAAAAAAATTGCGATGTTTATGGACCTCTAGTGCAGTGTCTGTGAGAGTAGCACAAATTTGGTTTAAGCGTTTTCAATCCGGAAATTTTGATGTCAAAGATGCACGTCGCTCTGGTCGCCCTATTACAGATAAAATGGATGCCATTTTTGAAAAAGTGGAGCAAGATCGGCATGTCAGTAGTTACGACGTAGCTAAATAACTGGGAATTGACCACAAAACAGTTTTGGCACATTTGAAAAAAACTGGGTACACAAAAAAGCTCGACATTTGGGTACCTCACGAGCTCACTGATAGAAACCTAATGAACCGTGTACTCATTTGTGATTCTTTATTACGACGTAATGAAACCGAACCATTTTTGAAGAAGCTGATAACTGGTGATGAAAAGTGTATCACGTACGACAAGAACGTGCGAAAAAGGTCGTGGTCAAAGGCCGGTCAGGCTTCACAGACTGTGGCGAAACCCGGGTTAACTCGTAACAAGGTGATGCTGTGTGTGTGGTGGGATTGCAAGGGCATTATTCATTATGAGCTGTTACCACCAGGCAGGACCATCGATTCTGAACTCTACTGCGAACAACTGATGAGATTAAAGCAAGAAGTTGAGAGAAAGCAGCCGGAATTAATCAACAGAAGGGGTGTGGTTTTTCATCATGATAACGCTAGACCTCACACATCTTTAGCCACTCAGCAAAAATTAAGAGAGTTTGGCTGGGAGGTGTTAATGCATCCGCCGTATAGTCCTGACCTTGCACCTTCAGATTTCCACCTGTTTCGGTCTCTTCAGAATTCTTTAGGCAGTATCAGGTTAACATCACGAGAGGACTGCCAAAACCACTTGTCGCGGTATTTTGACCAGAAGTCCCAAAATTTCTATAGCAATGGGATCATGTCCCTACCTACAAGATGGCAAAAAGTTATCGAACAAAATGGTACCTACATACTTTAGTTAAATGTAAATAAACTATATTAAAAAATGTTTCGAATTTTCTTAAAAAATGCGAAGAAACTTTTTCCCCAACCTATTATATCTTTGCACTATCCAGAAAAGCTTTCAAAATTTGACTCTGACTGTTGCATGTTTAAAGTAATGTTGATTGGGCTAAAATTATCCATTTAAATCTTAAAGAGGTTGATTTATTACAACATCTGATACTTATAATTTGTGAATGTTAAGTAAATAGTAAGTAAATATTAAGTTAAACAGAAATATCTCTAATCCTGAACACTACCCATACTAACTATAAAAACTATGGTGGTAACAACAATTAAAAATTGTATTTTCCGTATATTTTTCTTTACTTACCAAATAATTTGTATGGGAGAACAAAATTTATATTGCTACAATTTTGACATTTTAATAACACCGTATTTATACGACTTCTTTAGCCTGGGTAGTATTCAGGCTGTGATTTCTGTCATATAATTGTACACGACACATGGCCCACATATAGGATAAATAGCCCACATATAATGATAAGAGTAGATCAATGTTGAGCCTTGATCTTGTCTACCTCTCAATAGGCTCTAAGGCTCGCGGAGCTTGAATATGTGAATGAGAACAGTCTTTACCCTCGTCAGTTGAACTTCGACTAGCGTAGGCTATGAATCTTCGGCGCGCTCATCGATCATTGACGAACCTTAATAAAATATGGAAAGTTCCCTCAACAACCTACTTATTTCATACTTTTATTAACTAGTTTCGAAGTAAGAACTATACTGCAAAGCAAATCAATGTATTAACCAGCTATCTTGGAAATAAACACGTCCCGTTTACTTTTTTATATTTCAGCCAAGGTTAGGCGTAAGTTGTAGTTATAAAGTTAATTCACCCCTTCAGGCCGTATCCCAGAGGGTATGTCGGACTCGCACCGACTAAACTCACCTATTATGCTATACCCGGGAATGGATCTATAGGCGTCACCTGTTCTCATTCCTCAAAGGAGTAGGCAGAGGTGAGTTATAACAGCACGTTTTGCCAATTAAATTAGGTCCCATGTGTCGTATTTCCACAATAAAACAAATCAAAAGTCTTATTCTTATTCTTTTTAAGCAAGCAAAGACACTATACCACACCATGTATAAGAGGAGGCAACCTATGCAATCTAACAGGCAATTAAGTCGCAGTATGTAGCTAGGTTACTACCTAAAGAGGAACGCTGCTGCCCATTACTCTTTGCTGTCTTTACCCTTAGATGCATTATACGACCCCCGCGGGAGAGATGGTAGGTGGTGACAGTTATTTCCTGTTCTGCCGTCGTCACACGGAAACCTCTGTCAAATATTATAAAACTTACATAGTAGGATATTTTATGCACGATTCCTAAAGCTTGCTTGCAAACTGTAACACCACTTACAACCGCACTCAGAGACGTCAATTAACGTAAATGAGTAGGTACTTAATACAAAAAAATATCTCAATTCAAAACTGGACCAGACCCGGCCAGAATAGCGCCTAGTTTTGAATTGTATTTTTTTTGTGTTAAGTATTCGTAAACTTTAATTGACGTCTGAGATGTTAGTGGGACAACTTAAGCTGGTTCCGTATAAATGATTATTCTACCTTGCAATACATTTGAAAACATATCGGCCGCTTTACATAGTACTCTCAGTACTTCCCTGTCACTTGCATTTCATCTTGTCTCAGACCCAAAGAGGGTTGCCTCTGATATACCATTTTCAAGCAATCCTTTTGATATGCATGATATTAATTATTATGTTATAAAGACGTCTTTAATTTTAACTCTTAATTTCATGTAAAGGGAAGAACAAACTTGCTGAGTTTCTTACTCAGAACTATTACATGGGGCCTAACTTTGGCGAAAAGTTGGTGTTAAACCTCTGCCTACCACTTCGGGGATATTGGCGTGATTTAGGTATGTACCTATGTGTTTTTGTATATTTCTATTTACACGGCATTCATCCCTCCTTGCTCCTCCCTTCTCTTCCTCCTTCCTCCCTGCGTCAGATATATTATTTTTAATTAAAGCCTATTATTTTGTAGGTAGCAACCCTGAATCGACAAACAATCGCTTGTTTGTCGTTGAATAAGATGCGGTGGCGACAGCTCCATTGTATTAACGAACCTCGTCTCCTACGGGACCACACCTCTTATAATGGGAGCTGTGTTTCAGATTTGTTTGAGTGTTGTTTATCAATAACCGCTTATGGTGACGGCGGAGTGGAACACAATTGTCACCACCCCTTATTTCTTTGCGGGTGTCGTACGAAGCGACTGAAAGTAAACATTTTGTTTGGATAAGACACGCAGCAGCGGCGCATCAGCTAGCAAGACTGCGATCAACGTGCCCGATAAATGGCAATAGTCTCGCCACCTAATACCGGGAATAATAATATGACATAGTTGGCGGAATGTTGACGAAAATACACCCCTGCAATCTTAACCCTTAGGGCTGGCGCAGATTGGCGGCATGGCATGCAGGGTATTTTAGGCGACGAATAAAAATATAACTGAAGAGTATAAAAAATAAAGTTGAAATTTCAATGTTGAAGGTTGTAGGTACAAATACAATGATGTGGGGTGCTTAGGCATGCCGTGTCGGCAGCCTTCGGCACGCTTCGGCATCCCTCGGAGTGCTTTGGCAGTCTTCGAGATACCGAGAGATACCGCGAATAGACAAGACCTAAGAATGCCTCAGCATGCCTAAGGGCGCCTCGGGACCACCAGTGTGCGCGTAAGTACATCCTGGACTTGCTGTAACCGTTTACACATTGATGCATTTGGAGAGATACCGCGAAAAGACAAGACCTAAGAATTCCTCAGCATGCCTAAGGGCGCCTCGGGACCACCAGTGTGCGCGTAAGTACATCCTGGACTTGCTGTAACCGTTTACACATTGATGCATTTGGAAAGATACCGCGAAAAGACAAGACCTAAGAATGCCTCAGCATGCCTAAGGGCGCCTCGGGACCACCAGTGTGCGTGTAAGTACATCCTGGACTTGCTGTAACCGTTTACACATTGATGCATTTGGAGAGATACCGCGAAAAGACAAGACCTAAGAATGCCTCAGCATGCCTAAGGGCGCCTCGGGACCACCAGTGTGCGCGTAAGTACATTCTGGACTTGCTGTAACCGTTTACACATTGATGCATTTGGAGAGATACCGCGAAAAGACAAGACCTAAGAATGCCTCAGCATGCCTAAGGGCGCCTCGTGACCACCAGTGTGCGCGTAAGTACATCCTGGACTTGCTGTAACCGTTTAAACATTGATGCATTTGGCTGTGCTTCTACATCCGCAAGCTAATGCACTGTGTAGAAACACAATTATTGCAGAAACCGTTGAACTGCAAGAGCTCTCCTAAGCATGTCCAGCATAAAAAAAAAAAAAAAGATACAGAGCGATTGGGTTGAAAAAAATCCTTTCCATACTGCCCAAAGTTTGGCTCAGCTCTGCCAGTGTGCCCCCTGCCTTTAACCCTTACCAAACTTGTTTGGCCTCATCTCCCTTATTGTAGAAACCGATCCTCAGATATCAACTGTGTAATCCTTGTTTCGTGACATCGAACCTAACGCTGATTGGGATTTTCCCGAGAGACGACAAGAGTATCTAAAGCAAGGTAATCCGTAATTTGGAGGATGTCATTAGGTTTATTTTCCACGAGAGGTGCTCGATAAATTGGTATCGTGAAATAGATTTAGTAGGCAGGTAAGTATATTAAAGTGGTTCAGTATTGGAAAGGAAAAAAAAGGATTTTGATTCAAGCATTGTTTTTGGTGTACATAGTAATAATATCTATTTATATTATTTATAGCCTTCTATGCTGGCCTGGGAGCGAACAAATAACGTAGAATAGGCCAGCCCCAACTCATCCCATGGGTGTCGTAAAAGTCGACTAAGGGAGATTGCCCGGTGTAGACCAATAAGCACCTTGGGGCACCCGAATGGTGGAGGGCAAACCACCAACAACAGCGTACCCAAGGAGGGTTGGTGTCAGGCAGGCGGCCGGCTGTAAAACCTAAGCCAAAACCTTGAGCAGTATGGATTGGAATGTTGTCATTCTAATCACTCTCTCCGTTCATGGGTCTCTCGACATGGTCCGTTCCGTCTCTTTTCTATACATTCATTCATCAATAGCACCTTTACGGTGGGATGGATGATATGAATCAAAAGGGAGTGGATGGCTTGATGACGTCTGACATATGAATGGAAGAGGAAACATACTGCGCCGACCCCAGATAGACTGGGAACAGGGCAGGAAGAAGAAGATAGTAATAATATCTATTGCTTCATCATCACTTTTAATGTCCCCACTGCTGGGGCACGGGCCTTCCCTGTGGATGGAAGAATATAATCTTTCGAAGCACGAAGGAAATCAAGATAATAAATGTTTGGTCACCCATCCAATGACCGGCCTTAACGACACTGCTTAGTTTACGCAATCGCAGGCCAAGCGCGCTATAGGTAGTTAGACATTTATTAGATACACACAATGAATCACGCCGTGTGGTGACGGCAGAGCAGAATACAATTGTCACCACCCCCATCTCTCCAGTGGGTGTCGCACAAGGCGACTAAGGCCCGGTTTCTGAATACATTTTGACGGTGAGTTATCGGTTCGATAACGCTAAAATCCATAGAGATTTTGACAATATGGATCAGATAAACCACCATCAAAGTATTCAGAAACCGGGCATAAGGGTGTTAATAAATGTTACGTATACCCAATGTGCATCCTAATACCCTTTACAGATTTATGATGTCATTTTAAAAGTTTTACAAAATATTATAATACAGCACATGTTTCCGTTCGCTATTCTCTGGACGCTGTGGCACTTTGCGAAACCTTTTTTATTACTTTAGACATTTTTTTCTAAATTTGAATAGCGCGAAATGCAAGCCATCTCAAAATGAATCATAACTATTTATCCCCGAAGGGATTGGCAGACGCATGTTTCCCCAACTATATTAGGTCACATGTTTATATATCGGCCCTATTGCCATCTCATAGCTATAGGGTACATAAATCGGATATGCAGCAGAGGTAATAAATTTTTGGTCACCCATCTAATGGCTGTCCTTAGCAAAAAGCGCTTAGTTTACGCAATCGCACGCCCAGTACGCCAGGCAATGCGCCGTGAAGCTTCTCATATAGAATCTTTTAGCGTCCCCCAGTTCACCTAAGTATTGCAATATCAACATAACTTTCAGGCACTCTTTAAGACCTTTTAATTCAGTGTCATGTCACGACCCAGAAATTCCATCCACCGAAGAATTCGAAGCATTTTTTTTATCAATAGCGCGTTTTTTAAAACGAATTCTTGTGATAACTTTAACAGGGGAGTTCCCCTGTTCATTAATCACTTAGTACTTTGTAACTTTTCAGGGGAAATATTTGGAAAGACATCGAAGTATCTTTCGCGAATTCAGCGTGACTTGGCAAAGTCATAATCCGGGGAGAAAAAGATGACGCTGAAGACAATAATGATTAAAACGTTAAAGAACTTGGTGATCTTTATCTATAGATAAATAGACCGACCGATACAGATCAGCAAGTTTGTGAGTACAATGGTACGACTCGTGGCTCACTCAATAATACCGTTAAAAGTGTGTGGTTACGGCAGAATACTGAAATGAAAAGAAATAGAAGTGTCCCATTTCATAATTAAATAAAAAGTATATTAAATAAGAGCCAGGTCAAGAGTACCTACCTTACACCGACGGGCATGCATGAGGACATTAATGAGATTAGATTATTGTGATAACAGCGTACCTATGTGTTCACAAAGAAAGAGTCCCGACGCTTAACGCTAAAAGCTGTATGCAAACCTTCGTATACATATTACGAGGAGGCGATTGTTCTGATATACAAAGACAAGCTAGTAGCTTGTCGTTGTATATCTATACTAATATTATGAAGCTGAAGAGCTTGTTTTTTTGGTTGGATGAACGCGCTAATCTCAGGAACTACTGACTCAAATTGAAAAATTATATTTTGTGTTGGATAGGCCATTTATCGAGGAAGGCTATATAATAACCGACATTAAAACGAGCGAAGCCGCGGGCGACCACTAATATAGCTATATCGCTTCACCTCACCAAATCACTGAGCCAAATTTGGTCTCAAGTCTTCTAAAGTAGGCTGAGATACTCATTCTAATATGGATCAAAAATTTAATTAGCTGAGATCCTCAATTAGTTTTTAGATAAATGTTGTTGCAAAATATTTGCTATTCATTCTTACAAACTTTTACTTATATAATAAATCACACACACACACACACACACACACACACACACACACACACACACACACACACACACACACACACATACACACACACACACACACACATAAATCACGCCTTTAGCCCGAAGGGGCAGGCAGAGGTGAACTAGCACCATAATAAATCACACTCACTTGTATCCGAAGGGGTTTAGGCAGAGGTGAATTAACACTCACGTCAATTATGTTACATTACATCCCACATAATGTAGAGGGCGAGCCCATTGTCATCCAACGGGCACGTATGTATGTTGCTAGGTGTAATAATAGGACCGCTGCTGCCCATTACCCGTCGCTTTATTTACTCTTACGACACTCGGGACAGAAAAGGGGGATATTCTTCTCTGCCCTCACCACACATCAACTTTTGGATATTAAACAAACGTGATCAAAGTTAAGTGTTCTCGATTGTTGTCACCAACGTATTCTTCGTCTTCGCAGTATTCTTCTTCGGCGCAGTATGTTTCCTCTTCCATTCATATCGGTCAGACGTCATCAAGCTATCCACTCCCTTTTAATTCATATCATCCATCACACCAGTAATGTGCTCGTGATCAATGAAAATATAGAAAAAGACAGAACGGAACATGTCGAGAGACCGATGAACGGAGAAAGTGATTAGGATGACAACATTCCAATCCATACTGCTCAATATTTTGGCTTAGGTTTTACAGCCGGCCGCCTGCCAGAAACTAACCCTCTTTGGGTATGCCGTTGTTCGTCGTTTGCCCTCCACCATTCGGGTGCCCCAAGGTGCTTATTGGTCTACACCTGGCAATCTCCCTTAGTCGACTTTTACAACACCCTCACGGTGAGTCGGGGTGGCACATTCTACGTCATTTTTCCGCTCACCGACCAGCGTGGAAGACGTTTATGCAAAGTGAAATTACTAGCCGGTTAAAATATCTGTAGACCTGGCGTTGATGTCACGTCGACGCTCCTGTACCTACGGTGTATAAAACAAGTTAACTTCGATTTCTTTTAATTGTGGCGTCCATTGTTATTAAATTACTAGTGTTTGATTTAAATGCGTTGCGTTAGGAATGGGGAGGGCCTCCACATTCTAGCCAGGCCTACAGATATTTTAACCGGGTAGTAGATTTGAAGCAGTATTACAGACATACATAAATCACGCCTATATCCCCGAAGGGGTAGGCAGAGGTGAACTAGCACCCACGTTCCGCCAATTATGTTAGGTCCCCTGAAATAGGTGGCGAGCCTATTGCCATTTATCGGGCACAAAAGTCGCAGTGCTATTGTTAGGTGATGTAAGAGGAACGCTGCTGCCCATTCCTCATCGCTGATTTATCCTTAGTCGCCTTGTACGACACCCACGGGAGAGATTTGGGGTGGTGACAATAGTATTCTACTCTGCCGTCACCACACGGCTGAGGCAGTATTTCATTCCAATTATACATAGAGTATTAAGTTAGCTGCGAGGTTTAAGGGCTCATTGATAATGACAGGGCCAGCCATCTATTAATCGTCGTTTAACTCCCCAACTTTGACTCGTTGGCAGTTAGGAGTTTCAAGTGTCATTTAACTAATCTGATTTGCGTGGTCTAATATTCTCCGGGCGTATCTCCAACTGGAATTGTCATCCGAATATTAATAAACAAACATTCGAATCGAGCCGAGGGTCGCCTGTGGGTCTCCGTCTTCGAAGTAATGAGTGACAATTGTCATTCACAGGCAGATGCCAATTTTCGCATTTAAAACGTTTAGAAGATACTTAGGGTAAATTATGCGAAGTTGATTTATTGCTAGCTATATAGCGCAGTGGCATAGCGATTGCGTAAACTATGCAATGTCGCTAAGGCCGGTCATTGGATGGGTGACCAAAAATTATGTTTAGTCACTTAAAAGGAATGTAAGAAAATAGAATGAAAAAAAAGATTTAGCTAGCCCGGCTAGCATGACCACCGAAACACGATATAATAAAGCCATTTATCGCTTTGAACAGTCAAAAAACAATGGATTTTCGACAGGTCTAAGCGATAAATGCCTTTATCTTATAGTGTTTCGGTGGTCATCCTAGCCGGGCAAGTAAAGAGTACTACCGAAACCGACGGGCATGCCTGAAGACCGTAATGAGATTGCATGAAGCGAAATAAGTACATATGCAAGGATCGTAGCAAGTATAAGTATGACAGTATTTATTTATTGCAAGAATGTGAATGAATGAATCGCAAGTATTTGACGCCGATATTTGAAGGCGAGAGCGTTTAAAATGCGCTCTTAAAGTTAAGATAATAGTTTTGTCACCCCCTGACCCGGAAGTGGGATTGTTCGTACGCGTAGCGGGCGAAAAGGTCCACTTTATGGCCAGGTGTGACATGAAAACCATTTTAAAACACTTACTCGTTTTGTTTCAAACTATTCATAAGTCCAGTCTCTGTGAGTAACCAACTCAAATTTCAATCAAATTCTGTTCTATTACGTGAACGTATCTGGAAAACCATAAAAGCAGAAATATGACTATTTCCTATTTACCGTGAAATTGACGATTTTACATTAACAGTCGTGTCTTATCGAAATGTTGTCAGTGAAATCGTATAGTCTGGTCGTCCTTTTATGCTTATTTCGATGTAAGTTAGCTGTTGGTCTTCCTTTCATGTCAGTTCCTTATTTCAACATAATATAGTTTAGTATCGATTGGTGTCTTTCGTAAGTAAGATTTGATCAAGTGTAAGAAGTATGTAAGGATCGTAGCAAGTGAAAAGAAAGAAAATATGTTTATTTGGTACCTATATAAAAAGAAGAAGAAAAAGGACATATGCCGTTTCTTTATAAAAAAGAGCGATATTATTAATATTCAAGAATAGAAAGTAATGTAAAGTTTCATTTACGTTTCAGTATCTAAAACAGAACGCCGAATAGTCGCTGGAAGAGAAGTAGAAACAGAAAAGGGATATGTTGTAAGAGCAATATCATATCAAGTAATATACATACATACATACATAAATCACGCTTATATCCCCGAAGGGGTAGGCAGAGGTGAACTAGCACCCACGTTTCGCCAACTATGATAAGTCCCACGTAATAGGTGGCGAGCCTATTGCCGTTTATCGGGCACAAAAGTAGCAGTACTATTGCTAATATGCTAGGTGGTATAAGAGGAACGCTGCTGCCCATTCCTCATCACTGATTTATCCTTAGTGGCCTTGTACGACACCCACGGGAGAGATTTGGGGTGGTGACAATTGTATTCTACTCTGCCGTCACCACACGGCGTAATATACTTTAGGTTATAGTATGATGGATGATATGAATCAAAAGGGAGTGGATGGCTTGATGACGTCTGACCGATATGAATGGAAGAGGAAAAATACTGCGCTGACTCCAGATAGACTGGCAACAGGGCAAGGTGAAGACAGCTCAAGGTTTTGGCTTAGGTTTTACAGCCGGCCGCCTGCCTGACGTCAACCCTTTGGGTATTTCTTTGTAATTGGTTTTTAATTTGTTTGGTTTCTCAGATATACCTCTCGAAGGCCCCAAAATCCCCCCAGCAATACGACTTCTGGCTGTGCGGGGGATCCTTAGTGTCCACCCTGTACATCGTCACATCAGCGGCGTGCGTCGAGGATATAGAGTACATGTACGCCATAGCGGGATACAAGAAGTACGTGCCGTACCCCGAACTGGAAGTAGACCAGTGCACCAAGGAAATGAAGAAAAAGGTGGTTTTCACTTGCGTACCGAAAAGTAAGTCTGTGTCAATGTTAACAGCATTATTGTGTTCCGACAATGTGTGATAAGATAGCCAGCCCCTCTGTGGTTGAGGGTTCCATCCAGGTGAAGCTCGATTCCATCTTAGGCCCTTATCGTCACTTACCATCAGGTGAGATGAAGTGCAAGAGCTTCCCTGTGTAGCATAAAAAATATAAAAAAGGTGTTCGTAGATTATCCACTTCTGTTGGGGGCCTAGCAGTTCGGCTAAGTACCTACTCTGGCAGGCAATGTGAAATGAAAACGGTAGATTAGGTGTGGTGTTCACTTTGAGGAGCTCGTTAGCGCGGCGGCATAGCGCGCTCGGCCTGCGATTGCGTAAACTGAATAAATGTAAGGTCATTGGATAGGTGACGAAAAATAAATTTATTATCTCGAATTCCTCCGTGCTTCGGAAGGCACGTTAAGCCTTGGTCCCGGCTGCATCTGCAGTCTTTAATAACCACCAACCCGCACTGGGCCAGCATGGTGGGTTATGGCCGAATCTCCTAAATGTATTATTCTAGAATACAATTGTCACCACCCCAAATCTCTCCCGTGGGTGTCGTACTAGGCGACTAAGGACAAATCAATGATGAGGAATGGGCAGCAGCGTTCCTCTTATACCACCTACCAATAGTAATGCACTGCGACTTTTGTGCCCGATAAATGGCAATAGGCTCGCCCCCTATTACATGGGACGTAACATAATTGGCGAAACGTGGGTGCTAGTTCACCTCTGCCTACCCCTTCGGGGATATAGGCGTGATTTATGTATGTATGTATTATTCTATCTATAAACAATGGGTACCAACTGGTTAAAGGGATAAAATTGAATACTCCGTGGATTTTGTGCCTTGTTGACTTTCATTTCATAACAATTTGCTGTTAAGCTCTGTATTGCGCAGTTTATCACAGAATTAAGATTATGCAGCGCCGAAATCATTAATGGTTTCAATTCGATCAGAGCAGACTACTGATACCGATATGCGTATTTTAACTACGTTCGATGCAAATGGCTTTATGGTATCTTGTTTCATTTACTCCATTAAACTTCCTACACATATTTACATTATCTTAGACAACTCAGAACCCTTTACAGCCACCAACTCTATAACTCCTCCAGAAATTAATGCTGACGAATCATATTTAATATTAACTCACCATAACTTATGTTACAGTGTACACACTAGACTACGCAAATGTGGCAATTTGGTCGTATATTGATATAGCAGTTGTGAAAGTTGAATCTGAATTCAATTTCGAGGACCCAAGGTTCAAATCCCTATGTAGCTATCAGCCGAAGGCCATCGAAATCAATTTTAACGTGAAGTATCAAGAACCGTCCACTGATGCTATAGTTTTGGGTTGGGGGCACGCGGAGAAATGGCGGAAGGTTGTATTGTCTTAAATTCTTAACAATTTTTTATTTCTTGTCTTATCACATTGTTGTCTGAGATCGGTAGACCAGGTAGGTAAAATCCTTTTGCATATGGATATATTCTCGCTAGCCTTGTTGTCTGCAGGAAGTAATATCTTGACTGCGTATTTGCAATGACTGCCGCGCGGTGACGGCAAAGTAGAATACAATTGTCACACTCCAAATCTCTCCCGTGGGTATCGTACAAGGCAACTAAGGATAAATCAGTGATGAGGAATGGGCAGCAGCGTTTCTCTTATACCACCTAGCAAGGTGCTGCGACTTTTGTGCCCGATAAATGGCAATAGGCTCGCCACTTATTACATGGGACCTAACATAATTGGTGAAACGTGGGTGCTAGTTCACCTCCGCCTACCCCTCCGCGGATATAGGCGTGATTTATGTATGTATTTGCAATGATTGTCTAGTATTTCAAGTCCAATTATAGCTTTATTTTTAGCCTGAAGATACAGCAGACTATAACCAGAAGACACTGCATTATGCAGCAACTAGGATTCATGATAAACAAGAGTGCAAGCAATCCTTCGCCTCAGTCCCAGGGCTAGACAAAGTAATTGACAAATATATGATCTGCACCTTGGAAGCAGGCAATATCGATGAGCACGGAGACCAGATAATCAAAGCCAAGCCATTGGCTGATGGTTGTACACCTAACTTGAAAATGATGAAGCTTGGAGCAATTGAGGTGATCACTGATACCTAACTATTCAATTTTTTTTTCTTTATATGTATAAACTTTAAATCAGTTTCGTACGGCCTACAGTGGTAAACTTTTTTATAGTGTGAAGAAGACGAAATAATGTTGGACGAAACACGACGTGGCGTATTTGCCCGTATTTTAGAAAGACAGCAGAATCGCACAAGAAAAGAAGGGATATGTCAGGTATTTTCAACATTTTTGTACATACATACATAAAAATCACGTCTATGTCGCTGAGGTGAATTAAACACAAGTGCATTTTTGTTTGGCGTTGCTTTATTTTATGCTAAAACCTTTTTCTCCCTGCCCTGTTCCCAGTCTATCTGGGGTCGGCGCAGTATGTTTCCTCTTCCATTCATGTCGGTCAGACGTCATCAAGCCATCCACTCCCTTTTGATTCATATCATCTATCACACCGTAAAGGTGCTAGTGATGAATGAATGTATAGAAAAGAGACGGAACGGACCATGTCGAGAGACCAATGAACAGAGAGAGTGATTGGAATGACAACATTCCAATCCATACTGCTCAAAGTTTTAGCTGAGGTTTTATTTTTGACAATTCTTCCATACTGTAAAGTCAAAAAGAACCGGTTAAATATTAATCGACTGGTTACGTGTTGGTGGTAATTTTGACTTTGACTTTGATTCGAAAACCCATTACAGAATGACCACGGCGGACCGTTGGTCACCTGGGTAGGCAGCCACGAGGTCCTCATCGGCGTAGCATCGGTGTTCCGGGTGACTGAGGACTCGCGCTGCACAGGCCCTTACCTATATACCAGCACCCAATGCAATGGCGCGTTCTTGGACTGTGTCATCAACTCGCAGCAGACTGAGTAAACGTGTTTTCTTCTGCCATAATTTGTACGGTGAACGGTTTTGAACTGTCAAAAATCTCATTAGATTTTTGTCAGTTCAAAGCCTTAAATGCAATCTCCAACCTCTATACAAGTACGCTGGACTGAAGGTTGTCATCCAAAAATGATGCCAATTTAATTAGCGCCATCTTGGCGCTGATGGCACTGGTGTACGAAGGTGAACGTCCACGGAACTAATATTAGAGATGCTCCCTTGCCGCTCGAAGGGGCGCTTCAAATCAGCACAAGAAACATTTGTCATTTTAGTAGACATATACAGTCCAGCGTACTTGTATAATAGAGGTCAGGGGTTAAATGGCTATATCTAAATCGTGTTTCGGCGGTCATGCTAGCCGGGCTAACTGTACGTTAGCTAAGCAAAAAATATCCTATTTACATAAACAAACATACATAACTCACGCCTATTTATCCCCGAAGGAGAATTAAGACCCACGTTTCGTCAATTATATTAGGTCCCCTGGGTGGTGAGCCCAAATGGATGGCGAGCCTATTGCCAATTGTAGATACGCAACTATGGAGCTGCTCAGTAACTAGATTTATAACAGTCTATTGCATCTATCTTGTTTAATTTTAGCGCCAGGAGACAATTCTGCAACAGTCCGCCCCAGGAAAAAGGCTTTCAAATGATAAAGAGAGACATATCCTGGATGCATCACCCAGATGGGTAAGTTTTGTGTATATACAGGGCGTCTCACGGCCATGCCACACGGAGGGAAAGTATATTAAATATTGAACGTAGGATATTTTACTAAAAGAAGACATCGTTTCATTTTTAATAATAAGTAGAACTGCATTCACAGATTTTTTTAAAATCGCCTACCTCAACCGGGAATCGAACCCGCCAAATGTGATAGAAAAATTACTTGTATTTTATAATAGCGTTCCTAAATAACCTAGCATATTTAATGAAACTAAGATCATAAAATTTTTCATTCAATCTGTGAATGAAGTTCTACTTATTATAAAAAATAAAACGATGTCTTCTTTTAGTAAAATATCCTACGTTCAATATTTAATATACTTTCCCTCCGTGTGGCATGGCCGTGGGACGCCCTGTATAGAGGGTCTAGCCAAGTGGCTTATCTATTCGAACGCATTGAGAACAAAAGTATGAAACTGACGTATTGTTTTCCCTGCAATACGTCAGTTTCATACATTTTGTATTCTCTGGGTTCGATAGATTCGGTACCCATTAGGGCTATGGGGGTTGTCGTTTCTCAATACAGTCAGTGCTGATGCTTGATAGAAAATTATTATGGCCAAGTTTCTATTTCAGGCCCGCTGAGAACGAAGTGTATAAGATGAGACCGCAGAAGCCGATAAGCGTTTATAATTAATAATAAAAATACATACATATATAAATCACGCCTATATCCCCGAAGGAGTTGGCAGCTCGTAGGTGAATTAAGACCCCTTATCGCCAATTATGTATGTATAACAAAAATGCTGGCGGAAAATTCGCCTATTCTAGGAGAAAATATTCCAAAATAAACACATAGTAATTGTGCAAAAGGTCATATACTTACCTACTTTATGGAATTAATTTTTGAATATTAAATTTTTTTTTCGTATAATTTTCCTTCTATTCGAAATAACAACGTAGCCTCGACTCATCCCAAACATACATACATACATAAATCATGCCTATATCCCCGATGGGGAAGGCAGAGGTGAAATAACACCCACGTTTCGCCAATTATGTTAGGTCCCATGTCATAGGTGGCGAGCCTATTGCCATTTATTGGGCACGAAAATCTCATTACATTGCCAGGTTAGGTGGTATTAGAGGAACGCTGTTGCCCATTGCTCATCACTGTTTTATGAAGTTTTATCCTTAGTCGCCTTGTACGACACCCAGAAGAGATTTTTGGGGTGGTGTCAATTGTATTCTACTCTGCCGTCACCACACGGCTGTCGTAAAAATTGAATAAGGGGTGTTGCCTGGACGTGTAGACCGATAGGCTTTAGGCCTTAGTGCACCTGAATGGTGGAGGGCAAACCGCTAACAACAGCATACCCAAAGAGGATTGGTGTCCAGTCAGGCGGCCGGCTGTAAAACGTAACCCAAAATTAAAATAAGGTTTCTTGACATTGTCCTCTTCATTCCTTTTCTACAGATACATTTATTCATAACTGACACCTTTCCGATGTGATGGACTTTATTTATGTATCTATCAAAAGGGAATAGACGGCTTGATGACGTCTGGCCAATTGGTATGTATGGAAGAGAAAGCCCCAGAAAAACTGGGAACAGGTCAGGAACATGATATTTATTGACTTACTTTTTGTCTTCTGTAATGTATTATTAAGTGGTCATTTCGGTTGCCTTTCATACAAGGCTCTCATACGTCAAAACATGACACACCAATAACAGTAAAAAACATGAAGTGTTATGAAAAAAAACAATTGCTTCTCATCATGCTGTGTAAAATAAACTTTATCAACTACGACAGAAGTGTTGGTTGGAGTAAAATCAACCGCAAATATAAGTTGAGACGTTCACTGTATAGAAGAAGTAAAACGCCTGAAATGAAAGTTTAATCCTTAGAGAGTTTGGGCGCTGCACGTAGAGCTAAGAAGCGAATATAGCTGACATTATTAAAATTATTATTGAGAAGCTCTTATTCAAAGGAGGATAGTAGCTCGTTGGCGCAGTGACTTTGTAAACTAAGCAATGTACGCTAAGGCCGGTATTGGATGGGTGACCAAAAATATACTTATTACTTCGAGTTATTCTGTGTTTTGGAATGCACGGTAAGCCATGTCTCGGTTGCATAATACCCATCAATCCGGACTGAGCCGTGTGGCGGGTTTTGGCCCATTCTTCCATCCATAAAGGTGAGCTAATGTTGATGATGACAAGAGACGGGCAAATAAGAAGGACGTAGAGGGTAAGTGGGATTATTCCAAATTCTATAATTTCATCAATCTGCTATGTTTCGGGTTTATAATGGGGTCAGTGCAATGTAAAAGATTTCCCTTTCAGTATAAAATGTATAATTAGCGGGTACAACCTAATAATACTTACCTACCTCCGGCAGAGATCATAAGGGGTGGTGACAATTATATTCCACTTTCCACTGTTGTCACCACACGATCATGCAATCCGTGCCCAGTTCTAGCAGTTCGAAGCTCCATAAATAAATCCCTCTTTAAACCGTACGTTAAGCAACTCTCGGAAATGCAAAGTACAAACTGTCTATTTGAATGTGCTTGCCGAGCGCTCGGAGTTTATGGAAGAACGAATCTTGTCCCCATTTTAGCACTAACATGAATAAATGGGTTATAGTTGACGAAACGCTCAGGTTTCTTGTAGAAAACAGTACAACTGATGGTAGGAATGAACCATTTTAATTATGTCTCTAAAGAGGACATAATTAAAATGGTTCGTTCCTTGATTCGTTCATTGCAGGGCAGGGTTGGCTCTAACCCTCTTTACGGACGCATTTGTGTGTGTGATTTAAGGTGAGGCCAAGCGAGCAGAATTTGGGTCGCAGGAATTTCATTCACACGGCTACAAAAAATTAGTTTTTACTTTTTGGAGATTATTAGAAACAGCTTTCACGCCAGGCCTCTATCTGCTGCACATTGCATTGCACTGACTGGCTCCCTCACTCGAGCCTATTGCCATTCACCAGGTACTTAAGCCTAAGGCAGTGGAGAGGGCTATGCTCGATGGTTCCCTGCGTGATCATGTCAGAAATGATGAGATCCGCAAGAGAACTAAGGTCACCGACATAGCCTGAAGAATTGTCGACCTCAAGACAGCCGTTGGTAGGGAAAGGTCCGAACAAGGCGGACCGACGATCTGGTGGAGGTCGCGGGAAGCCGCTGGATGCGAGAGCAGGACCGATCGGTTTGGAGATCCTTGGGATAGGCCTATACCCAGCAGTGAGCGTTTCTGGGTTGACTGGCTGCTGCAGATGGGTTTTGCTAGCTTTTCAGGTAGGTACATCTTTGGCAGAAAATTTTTCCGAAATAATATTTGTATCCTCACGAACAATAGATAACAATCTAACTGGGTTGGTACCACTAGAAACAATGGTACACTGCACGTTTTCAAACACTGCGAATGGAGTGCAATACTCGTGAATCCTTTATCCGATATGTTTTCTCAGCAATATCTAGACAATATTTATTTCCACAATAGAGCGAAATGTTTACTCGAATGTGTATGCATGCACGGCTGCAACTCGACTTTGCGTTTAAAGGCGCACGTTTGTTTGACGTTTTGAAATGTAAATGTGAGAAATAAATATAATGAAAAGAGTGCACACAACACAACAGTCAAGGAGTGTAAAGAAACAGACCTTGAGTTTGAGTTTCATATTCTCGTATGTTAATCCGACACTTGCTTCTTAAGCCTTAATGGCCTTGTACGACACCCATGGAATAGATGGGGTGGTGACAATTGTACTCTGCTCTGCCATCACCACATGGTTTAAAAAATGGATTTTTATTTTCAATATCCGTTAGTCCCAGATATATGGCAACGAATTATTAACCTGTATTTGGAGCTGCGTACGTAGTTAGAAGGGCAGGTATTATTTATGTGGTAACATCGTAAATCTCACGGACGCCGGATGGAGATCGGAGCGAGATACAACGCCATATAAATCGAGCATAGAACAACCGTATACGAGAAATAATTTCTGTAGAGTCACATATTATATATAAAGAGAAAGGTCCTGCTAAAAATAAAGAAAAAAATCTGTAGTCTTATGCTACTTTGCAATGTACTGCGATTTCCGTAAAATATTGGCAATAGGCTCACCACCTATTTATTAAATGGAAACGGGACCTAACCTAATTGGCGAAACGTGGGTGTTAATTGACCTCTAGGGCCTTCAGGGATATTAAGTATCTATTTGTGACGTATGATTTATGTATGTAAAATCATTGAAAAGTAAAATTTGTTTCAATTATTGATAACAGTACGATTTTTATGTCGCGTAGATAAGCAATACAATGTTTTCATACGTATCTACTTACCTACCTAATTTGGAACGCTCAATTGATAGATTGATATATTTTTATATCAGAGGCGTTCCTGCTGGTATAAAAAAGTGTTGTGCAAATAGAAATAAGATGACAAAATATTGCGTAACATTCTGCTATTACATCATAAAAGATATACTAACAAATAGGGAGATAAGTCACCCATATAAATTTAAATCTCATAGCAGCGCTTGATTCAGAAGTTATTTGAGATAAGTACACTTGTAGTGCCAGTGATTTTATTAGTAAAGGAAGTAAAAAACAGGTTTCTTTTGGAATAATATCTAACTCCACACATACAGAAAAATGTTAACTCTATACGGTTCGGACATAAGTCCACCTACAAGAGCTGTCATGATGTTGATAGAGATATTGAAGGCCGATGTGAAATTTCAAGAAGTCAACTTAGGTGCAGGTGACAATCGGAAGCCGGAGTATGCTGAGAAAAATCCTCTTTGCAAGATTCCTATGTTGGAAGACGACAAATACATCATTGTAGATAGCCACGCAGCTTTAACATACCTAGCAACAAAGTTTGGAAGAGAAGACCTATACTCTAGTGACTTGAAGAAGAGGTGTACTGTTGACCAAAGACTCTTTTTCGATGCCTGCATACTGTTTGACAAAATACACACCGTAATTTACGATGTCATTGACGGGAAGGGAACGCTTGAGTCTCACAGAGATTCCATTGAAAAAATCTACGGCTTGGTCGACGGGTATCTGAAGCGAACTAAGTATATAGCTGGAGATGATTTCAGCATAGCTGACATTTCGTGTGTAACGTCCGTTTGCTCATTACACTCAATCTTACCGATCAGTGAAAAATATAATAAGTTGCACGGATGGTGGTCCCATCTAAGTAACGAATATTGGTATAAGAAAAATCAACCCGGTGCTGATATTTTTGAGAATTACATAAAAGACCTATTGAAGTTGTAAAGATAAGTAGGTAATCTCAAAAGTACAAACAATTGATTTAATACAGTACCTACGCGATAATGCGAAGTAAGATGCCCTTGTGCTGTTATTTGTTTAGTTAATTGGTGTTAATACATATTTAATAATATAAAATAAGTATACCTATGACAACAACACATATTTCGCCCCTCCTTTATTCCACCACTATCTATTTAATAGGTACATAATCCGTAATGTAGGTACTTATGCTATTTCAGAAATTAGTACAAAGATTTTGGTGGTTAGAAAAAAATTTCGAAAAATTATGATCTTGAGGCGGGAATCGAACCCGCGTCCGCTGCTATCCGGGCAGGTGCCTGACCGCTCGGCCACCTAAGACACTAATTAACTTGCATTTATATAATGTTAAAATTAAAAATGTAATAGTATTTCAGAAATCTTCACTACCTATGACATCATCATCATCACCAGCCCTTTAATGTCCCCACTTCTGAGGCACAGCAACACTGATCGTAAGAACAAGTGTAGAATAGTTAAACAATGTGATTTTGTGACTTTTACTTGACTACTTTTCTTTTAGATCATTTAATTCAAAGTTTCTTCTTTTAACACTAATGTAATAAGATTTATCAAAATTATTGATGAGATTTTGTGACTGATTAGTTAGATTAAATGATCAGCAGTAAATATGATTCATTTATTATATCTAGTGCTAGTTTTCTTTTATTTTATTCAGATTGCCACTTAGGTGTTCATATAGTTACCCCACTCGCCCTTATTAAATACTTCACCTTATTTTCGTATGTGATGGTACTTATAGCATAAAACAAGAATATTAAATGAAATGTACCTATGCAATCTGGTTTTTTCATTCTTACGGCGGGTCCTAATATTCTATCTACAGTTAAAAGTAAGCGTACTAAAGTTTAGTCTGTGTTAATTTACCAAGATTTTTTAAATTTGCCGCGTTTTGATGGGTTCATCTTTCGTTGGCCATACTATAGCTGTAGAAGGTGACGAAATATTGCGTAACATTCTGCTATTACATCGTTAAAGATAAATTCAATGAATAGGGAGCTATATCAACCATATAAATATGAATCTTATAGCAGTGCTTCATTCAGAAGTTATTTGAGATACACATAAGGTGCCAGTGATTTTATTAGAAAATTCAATAAAATAGAGGTTTCATTTGGAATAATCTAACTCAACACAGTAAAATGATAAAGCTGTACGGTGCGCACTTAAGTCCACCTACAAGAGCTGTCATGATGATGATAGAGATATTGAAAGCAGATGTGAAATTTCATGAAATGGACTTCAATGCAGGTGACCATCGGAAGCCTGAATATGCTGCGAAAAATCCTCTTTGCAAGATTCCTTTGTTGGAAGACGGAGAAAACACCATTGCAGATAGTCACGCGGCTTTGATGTACTTAGCAACAAAGTTTGGAAGGGAAGATCTGTACCCAACTGACTTGAAGAAGAGGTGTATTGTTGACCAGCGACTTTTCTTCGATGCCTGCATACTGTTTCCGAAGACAGACGCGGTAATTTTTGATGCCATTGACGAGAAAGGAACGCTAGAGTCCCACAGAGATTCCATTGAAAAAATCTACGGCTTGGTCGACGGGTATCTGCAGCGAACCAAGTATATAGCTGGAGATGATTTCAGCATTGCTGACATTTCGTGTGTGACGACCGTTTGCTCGTTACACTCAATCTTACCGATCAGTGAAAAATATGATAAGTTGCATGCATGGTGGTCCCGTCTAAGAAAAGAGTATTGGTACGAGAAAAACCAACCCGGTGCTGAAATTTTTGAGAATTTCATAAAAGACCTTTTGAAATTGTAAGGATAACTAAATTAAAAAAGTGCAATTAATTGATATAATACAGTGAGTACGTAATAACGCGACGTAAGATGCCCTTGTGTTACTTGTTTAGGTACTTTATTTGGTATAATAATATTAACAAATATATACAACGATACATATTTATTTAATTTCAGTTTATATATGATATTTTTTATGAGCTATACAATTTTAGAATTTTATGAAACAGGCGCATGTTTTTCTTATTCGTGAAGTTAACACTGTATCAGCACATCAGTCAATCAGTCAGACTAAACCAATATCTGCTATAGATAAACATACCAGATAAGTTTGGATAGCCTTTGATAACAGTGGTAAATGTTAAAAATACATAAATCAAAAAGTATTTGTACAAAGTACTCGCGTAGGTATATCGCGTTTTGTGTTACTGAAAAGTGAATACAGATAAGGTGATACTACATACTAAGATAAAACCCTATTACAATAAGTATAAAACACTACAAAATGCCTTTAACTCTGTATGGAACACATGTTAGCCCACCAACTAGAGCTACGATGATGCTAATTGAGCTTCTAGGCATAGATTTCAAGCTGAAGGAAATCTCTTTGCCATCAAGAGATCATTTAAAGCCTGAGTATCTAGCTAAAAATCCGCTACACACCGTACCCATGTTGGAAGATGGCGACTATACCATTGTGGACAGCCACGCTATTCTAACCTATTTAACAACAAAGTTCGGAAAGGAAGACTTGTACCCTACAGACTTGAAGACAAGGTGCACAATCGATCAACGCTTGTACTTTGATGCCACCGTTCTGTTTCCACGGCTTCGCGTTATAATTTACGATATAACCGAGAAAAGAGCGTCCGGTCTTACAGAGTCCCATAAAAAGAATATAGAAGAGGCATATAAGGTTGCTGAGAAATATCTCGAGAACACCAAGTACATAGCATCGGATAATCTGTCCATAGCTGATATTTCCTGTGTATCAAGCATCTCATCGCTTAACGCTATTGTACCAATAAGCAAAGAATATGTTAGATTGCACGGTTGGTGGTCGATGTTGAAAGAAACGAGTTGGTACTCTAAAAACGAGCCTGGCAATGCAATATTTGCGGTATTTATGAACAGTCTATTTCGACGTTCTTCTTAATCGAGTACCACAATTTTCGTTATGAAATTTATACAAAACATCTTAAGACTGGATTGCATTTGGAATTCGGTTTCAATTGAAATTGTCAACTTCAGTTTTGTGTTGTTGTATTTATAAATCGGTGTCTGGAGTGCTATTTGAAGATGCAATTGATTGATTTATGAGTCTGTTTACATTAATATTATGTTTTACAAATAAAGCGTTGTTAATAATTGTTTCTAGTTTATTTTTCCTTCTATATTCAATTACGTTATTTGGAAACCTGTGTGTTTGATAAAAATGAAATAAAAGAGGGGGAAAATGTAAAACAAGCAATCAGCTAGTAAGTCTGACATTTATTTACACGATTGAAATATATAAACAGTACTAATTATCACTTGATTATACAATAACATTGAAGGCTATCCAAGAGCCATAAAACACAATTACATACTCACAATATTAAACATCCATGTAAAGAAACTGTGATGTCACTATAAACATGAATACCATAGATATAATCGTTAAACTCTAATACCTTTACAAAATTTACATACAACATCATAAGGCTTCTAACAGAAACATCCTACAACTAACACAAGGGGATATAAAAATTATGGAATCTTTAATAATATTCAATCTTTATTACTTTAAAATTGGATTTCAATCGTAAGGTAATAAATAATATTATTATTAAGGTAATATGTATGTATGTTAAAAATAGAAATTTCTTTTAGTAAGTAATATTAAAAAATAGTTTTCATTTTATATTATTTTGAACACCCTATTAAATCTAGACTCGTTTTGGGTCATTTCAGTTTGGGGCACTTTCACTAATATATTTGTTGATCTAACCGTAAATAAAATCACAATAACCGTGATGTCGAGTAACAAAATAACTAGTCACCTTGAAATAGGAATAACACGTAATATAAACAGTGTCAGCTTAAAAATAGAAAAAGTTACACTAAGTCAACGGCATATGGTATATTATTAGACTAATTTACTAACAATATGTATAAATCGTATTCCAAACTAACCCAACAATATATACCAAAGAGGATGATATTGTGTGAAAATGATGCATGTTACAGTTGAAATTAATAAACTCTTTTAAAGCTTTGATATTATCCTATTTGGTTACAAAATAAATATTATCATAAATTGAGACTTGTGTGGAGACACATTGAGTCCAATATATTTCACAAGCATATTATTATGTAACGATAAGACTCTTAATAGTTAATAAAATTCAACACTATAATAACAATAATTTTAAAAACCGAATTCTTCTGTTTTTCACCATATTTTCCCTCATTCAATGAGTGCACAACACAAGCCTACCTTTCCTTTTAATAAAGTTAGAGAGCTACCTAAAGATAAAACTTAAAATATACATTTTACATCAGTCAAAGTGAAAAATCATAATTTCCAACATCCAATCGGCTCTTAGAAGTATTACTGGAATAACATTTTCAATATCACGCATATAAACTTGATGGTTTCTTATTATGGACGAGTGAACACTTGAAGACGAAAATATTAAAATACCAACATCAATTTGAACTATATTACCAAGGAGATATAGTTAAAAAACATTAATTAATTATCATTTACACCTATGTACAATTATTAAGCTAAGCACTTTCTGTACAAATATGACGCTTACTGTGAAGATAACAAAGTTGTTAAGAGAAAAATAGAGATATAGAATAGTACGTTATTATGATCGATACTCACTCAGGCACTCACTCATCTATGTACACTAGAACAAGGCAAGTGGACTTTGTACTCTACACAATTGCGTTAAGGATCATATTTGTACAATCATGTGCACAAGGCAATATTCACCATTCATACTAGCTTAACACTTGAATATTGTTAAGAATTTGATTGAAACATTGACTGCACGGAATATTAGTGTCTCTATCCTAATAAATATTGTTAGTTATTTCAACATTAATATGAAAAATACGAAAATTGTCCAAAATCACCGCATATCGCCCCCCAACAGGATATTATTATAGTAATAACAGTCAGTATTAAATGATTTGAAGCAACATGATTACGGAATGCAATAGTTACTCCCAGCTGCAGTATAGCTCCCGGAAGTCAGTCCGAAGCAGCTGCTAACTTTTTACCTCTTATTATAATAAAACATGGACAAAAGTTAGTCATGATTTAAAATTGATGCTAACTCTGTCTTTCATTCAGCAAATAAAAGTGACAGCATCAGTTTTAAACTATGACTAACTTTCATGTTTTTATAATAAGGAGGTTTGGGATGATGTAACCCACATGATAGACAGGGTAAGAAGACGAAAGAAGATACCCACAATGGCCCAATCGGTGCGGAAAAAGGGCCAAAAACTTCTCTCCTTCCTGTCCTGTTCCCATTTTATCTGGGGTCGACGCAGAATGTTTCCTCTTCCATTAACATCGGTCAGACGTCATCAAGCCATCCACTCCCTTTTCATTCATAGCATCCAACACACCGGAAAGAAAGGTGCTAGTGATGAATGAATGCATAGAAAAGAAACAGTGTCGAAGGACCGACGAACGGAGTGGTTGGGATGGCAACATTAAAATCCATAATGCTCAAAGTTTGGTCTAGCTTTTACAGTAAATAACTAAACTAATGATTCGGCGCAGCCAAAGTAGTGTCTTGAAAGTGAGAGGAAAACAGTAATCTTATCCCTATCCCGGATATTAGGCACTCGTCCGGATAACTCCCGGCTTCTGATATTGTCCGGGTTACCAACCAATATGTATTTACATTAGTCGTAAATCTAGATATTTATACTACGAGTTCCGTCGAACATTCGACGTATAATTATGTCATTGGTAACAGACGGCAATCGCTACTATGCAACATAAGAAATAACTCTTATCCTGAACACTACCCATGGCTAAGTCATTTAAACACTATCATAAAATAAAAAATTCTAAATTGTTAAATTCATATTCACATTTTGCTTTACTAACCGAATATTTTGTATGGGTGAAAAATAAAAAATATTTCACAATTTTTTTTAATAACACCATAGTATTTATATGATTATATAGCTGGGTCGTATTCAGGATGCGAGTTATTTCTGTTACATGTTGTATGCGAGGAATAACAATACTACATTTTCTACATTTTTGTCAATAGAGATGAAACTTCAATATCAATTTGTCATAGCGGCACCTATCCATCATTGAAATCTCACCTCTATTGCGTTGCTGCTAGGTATTATTATTACTCGACATATAAACAGCGCTAGCGATGACATGACACCTAATCAGCAGGTCAAATGTCGAATTATGTGGTAAAGCATACGTTTGTGTTGTTGTGAGTCTTTTGTTGTGATGCTATTTCAGTGTAAGGTCGTGCGTGTGGTATAATCGGAACACAATTTATATGAAAAATCAACTAAATTATGAGCTGTGCGCACATGCATATCAACTCCGATAAAGTTATTTCAATTTTGAGTAATTTAGTTAATTGCATTTTTATTTAAAATCCCCCTAAATCACCTCTGCCTAACTTATCCCTACCCTGGATAAATATAACCTAGCAAAAACTGCGTACTTGAAAATAAGCTTTATGTTAATAACACAGGGTTGAAACTTGTAACGGGTTAATATGTAACAGCGATAAGGTGCGGCAATGAACATTGAACAGACGTACATTAACTCAGACAAGGCACGACCAATAAAGAAAGTAATACTGAAGGGCCGTATTTGATTTCCATTCTCAATCCACACTTTGATCTGAAGAAATTAGTAGGTATATCTGCAATATAGCAAGTCGTGCTATGGAACATAAATAGTTAGTACAAAGAATATTGTGGTGAGAAAAAGTTAAAAAAAATTATAGCCTCTTCGATGCATGTGCCTCCTCTGCGATGCCTGTGCCAATTGTTTGTTTTGGTTGGCCGGGTAGTCACTATAATTTTTTAGAGACTTTAATTTTTCAAACTTTTTCTAATCACCAATATTCTGTGTACCAAGTTAAGGTTCACAATCGATTGAAGTAGTTTCGACAGTTGTCCGTATGTCGTACCCGAATTACACATTAGTGTTGTCAAAACTAACTAGACATCTTCCCTACATACGCCCGCGGCGGTGATGTCTTATCGAGTTAATATACAGTTGAATATTCAATCGAATATAAGAGGTGCGCGAAACGGAATGGTGTGCCAGCAGGCGAAACAAACGGCTGGCCAACTTTCATCTGTTCGTGCGGCCGGCGGCAGTTCAGAGCAATACAACGAAAAATAGGCGTAATTTATGTATGTATGTAAAAAACAACTATAGTTTGTAAAATATAGGTGATTCATTTGACAGCATATACTTTTTTGTCTATCCTTTTCGCACTTAGAGCAGTTTTATATAAGTTGCTTGCTGTCATTCTAGTCATGTTACGTTTTAAGGACTGTAGACCTCTTCCCTACAGACGCCCGCGGCGGTGATGCCTTATAGAGTTGATGTACAGCTGAGTATTTGAACAAATGTACGAAACGTGGGTCTTAATTCACCTCTGCCTATTCCTTTGGGAATAAAGGCTTTATTTACATATGTATGAATGTATATTGGATCGAATTTCGTCCCTACAGACGCCCGCGGCGGTGATGCCTTATCGAGTTGATATACACCTGGATATTGGAGCGAATATAAGAGGTGCGCGAAACGGAATGGTGTGCCAGCAGGCGAAACAAACGGCTGGCCAACTTTCATCTGTTCGTCGAGTGCGGCCGGCGGCAGTTCGCTGCCAGACCACGGAAGCATTCCTCGCATACGCGCACCGGCTTCGGCTGGCCGAAGCGGGGCAGCGGGATCGAGTTGGAGCTGCACGACGCGCAGAACACCTTGCCTGCAATGTCGGAAATAAAATCCTGTCAATACATCGTTGGATTTCATCATCAACAGTTTCATTATTGTGATCTTCTCGGAACAATATTGTCCGTAGTATCTTACTTCTTCTTCTCCTTGCCCTGTTCCCAGTCTATCTGAGGTCGGCGCAGTATGTTTCCTCTTCCATTCATATCGGTCAGACGTCATCAAACCATCCACTCCCTTTTGATTCATATCATCCATCACACCGTAAAGGTACTAGTGATAAATGAATGTATAGAAAGGAGACAGAACGGACCATGTCGAGAGATCGATGAACGGAGAGAGGGATTGGAATGACAACATTGCAATCCATACTGCCCAAAAGTTTTGGCTTAGGTTTTACAGCCGGCCGCCTGCCTGACACCAACCCTCTTTGGGTACATCGCCATGTCCTTAGTATCTTAAAATATTGCAATTATCTAACTGCCGCACTCAGAGACGGCATCATCATCACCAGCCCTTTAAAGTCTCCACTGCTGGGGCACGGGCCTTCCCTATGGATGGAAGAATATAGGGAGAGATTGGGCCATAACCCACCACGCTGGTCCAGTGCGGGTTGGTGTGTATTAACGACTGCAGATGCAGCCGGGACCACCAGCTTTACGTGTCTTCCGAAGCACGGTTCCTCCATGCTTCGGGTGCCTCGTGATAATAAAATTTTGGTCACCCATCCAATGACCAGCCTAAACGACATTGCTTAGTTTACGCAATCGCAGGCTAAGCGCGCTATGCCACTGCGCTAGCGAGCTCCATTTGATCATCAGTATCATACCTTAATTTTAGTAGGCATGCAAATGGTTCCAGAATTGGGAATTAAGAAGTTTATACATTGTTGGATTATAATCTGTTAATACATTGTTGGATTTCATCATAGAGGAGCTCGCTAGTGCAGTGGCATGGCGATAACTAAACAGTGTTCGCTAAGGCCGGTCATTGGATGGGTGACCAAAAATTTATTATAAATCGAGTTCCTCCGTTTTTCGGAAGGCACGTTAAGCCGGTGGTCCCGGCTGCATCTGCAGTCGTTAATACCCACGGGCCAGCGTGGTGGGTTAAGGCCCAATCTCCCTATATTCTTCCATCCATAGGGAACGCCCGTGCCCCAGCAGTGGGGACATTAAAGGGCTGGTGATAATGATGATCCATTCCCTCCATAGCCTACTCTCCCCTCTTCCGGACAAAACAAACATGGATAGTGAGTGGCTTGTGTGTGTACATACCGCAGTTCCGGCAGTGGTGCCGCCGCCTGAACGCCTGAACCTGAACTTTAATACTGGGATAAGGGCAGGGAGAAGAAGGAGAAGAGCTACAGGGTGTGGTGACACATACCGCAGTTCCGGCAGTGGTGCCGCCGCCTGAACGCGGAGAAGGGCGAAGCGCACCGCATGCAGACGGGCGCCGCGATGTCGGGGATCCACTCGGGCGCGCGCTCCACGTGGTGCTCTTCCCGACTAGGGGGATCGAAACGGAAATAGTGTTAGAATCAATGATATTATATTTAAAAAGAGGTTGATAGGTTACTTGCATGCAAAAAGTGCGACCCGAAAAGTAGGCTAAATAGCCCACCCGAGCTCAATGTCGCGATGACAGCGAATGCGTTGATTGCTCCCGATATTACATACATACATACATAAATCACGCCTATATCCCCGACGGGGTAGGCAGAGGGGAACTAGCACCCACGTTTCGGCAAATATGTCAAGTCCCATGTAATAGGCTCGCGCCTATTGCCATTTATCGGGCACAAAAGTCCCAGTACATTGCTATTGCTAGGTGGTATAAGAGGAACGCTGCTGCTCATTCCTCATCATTGATTTATCTTTAGTCGACTTGTGCGACACCCACGGAAGAGATTTGGGGTGGTGACAATTGTATTCACTCTGCCGTCACCACACGGCTTATTATTAACCAAAGGGATAAAGCAGTGTCTTCTGTTGCGGGTGACGATTTAAATCGCGAACGTAACAAAGGACTCGAGGTTTTACTCCCGGTCGTAGCGAGGGACTTAAGACGAGTCCTGAGTGAAGCGAGGGATTTAGGTTCACCCAAGACTAAGACAGCTTTATCACCGAGGAAAACACTCTACTTTTCGTACCATTTGCGAAAAAATTAACACAATAATAATATGAGATAAGCATTTATTAAAAATAATGACAATTAAAAGTAAAAGTTAACATTCGAAACATTGGTCCAATTATTGATAGAGAGAGTTACATGTAAGTATTTCAAATTTAGATCATTTTCTCCCCCGGAGGATGTCTCCTACTCCACAGGATGAACGAAATTCAGTACAATCTCAATAGTGTTAACACAGATGTAGTTCAGTATAAATTTCGGTAAGTATTCCAAATTTAAATCACATTCTCCCCCTAGAGGATGAATGAAATTCAGTACAATTTTCTTTCCGTTTTTAATAGATTAAAAATGACTATTGTTATGTTCGCTTTTTGTGGCATAGAATGTCACTTTTTTTGAGCAAGTGGTACGAAAAATAATAATAGAATACAGAATGTAAGGGTAAACACAGCGATGAGTGATGGGCAGTAGCATTCCTCTCATACCACCTAGCAATATACTGCGATTTATGTGCCCGATATAGGCTTGCCAGGTACATAGATAAATTGGGTGTTAATTCACGCCTGCCTGACACCAACCCTCTTTGGGTATGGTGTTGTTGGTTTGCCGTCCACCATTCGGGTGCCCCAAGGTGCTTATTGGTCTACACCGGGCAATCTCCCTTAGTCGACTTTTACGAGACCCATGGGATGAGTCGGGGCTGGCCTATTCTACGTTATCGCTATACTTATACTTCTACGTGTTCGCTCCCAGGCCAGCATAGAAGATAAAATATAAATGTCAATTATATTTGACAGCCTCCCTTACAATAATTAGTTTTCTCTGAAATACCTACTTCAATTTCATAGGAATAAGTCGGGATTGGCCAATTCTACGTTATTTTTTCGCTCCCAGGCTAACATGGAAGACTGGATTTATGTATGTATGTAGCTTTTATACGCTCACCTGGTGAGATCCCCGGTCGACACGGACGACTGCAACTGGTTGGTCGACTCCTCGACCGATCTCCTGCGATCAGCGACGTCCATCTGCTCCGCCGCCAACGTCGCCCCGTTGACCGTGTTCCGACGGACTATCCGCGAGTTCGAGTCCGAGTTGGCCGAGTCGGACGAGTTGTCCGCGTACACCTCCTCCGCCGAGTACACGCTGTCGAACGAGCTGCCTGTACATACGGGATAAAAATCACTTATTATTATTTCGATTTTAATTTGAACATAACATAAATGTATGTCATCATAACCAGCCCTTTATTGTCCCCACTGCTGGGGCACGGGCCTTTCCTATGGATGGAAGAATATAGGGAGATTGGGCCGTAACCCACCACGCTGGCCCAGTGCGGGTTGGTGGGTACTAACGACAATGCAGCCGGGACCAACGGCTTAACGTGCCTTCCGAAGCACGGAGGAACTCGAGATAATAAATTTTTCGTCACCCATCCAATGACCGGCCTTAGCGACTTAGTTTACGCAATCGCAGCCCAAGCGTGCTATGCCACTGCGCTAGCGAGCTCCTCATAAATGTATTTATCACAAAGAAATTTATGGTTAGAAAAAGTACGAAAAAATATAAATGCACAATCCACAAATTTTCTTTGTAAAGAGCATTGTGTACGTTAGCTCGCCTAAGTTATTCGCGGTTACAAAATAAATAAATAAATATATTTACACTCACACCTATCATCTAGCTCAAAGTAAGTAGCCATATGTCCATCATCTAGTATCCACTTGTGTTATGGATACTAGATGACGGACATATTTTTAATATAATTATGTATATAAATGTTGAAAATATCTACATAAACATATACACAACCATGACTTGGGAACAAACATTTGTGGTCATCACAAAGTTTGCCCCTACCAGGATTCGAACCCGGGACCTCTTGGTCAATACCCAGCAATCTGAGCATTCGACCAAGGCGGCCGTCGCACCAAAATATCGACTTTTTTTAATATTATTTAACTTAATAACTTTATCTAGACAGACTTAACATAGGTTTCAAAATACTACTAACAGACACACTGTAACAGTAATTGAGATTAATTAATAAATAATATAGAATTCAGAAATGAATTAGCACGCACATTTTATTTATGCCGTATGGTGGAGGAGCTCGATAGCGTGGTGGCTTAGCGCGCTTGGCCTGCGATTGCGTAAATTAAGCAATTTTCACTAAGGCCGGTCATTGGATGGGTGACCAAAAATGTATTATTTAGAGTTCCTCCATGCTTCAGAAGGCACGTTAAGTCATTGGTGCCGGCTGCATCTGCAGTCGTTAACGCCCGCCAATCCGCACTGGGTCTGAGTGGTGGGTTATGGCCCATTGTCCCTATATTCTACCATCCACAGGGAAGGCCTGTGCCGGGATCAGTGTCGACATTAATCGTTTGATTTACGGGTTGGTCAACAGCCTAGCTAAATAGCTAGTGATGATGATAATGATAAACTTGAGATTTTCATTTCACGCCATGAGACCTAACTAAGGCTGGAGTTCACCAACGCGTAAAACAAGCGATTAAAAGATTAACTGTCAGTATTAGACAGTTCTTCCATACGTTAAAATGTTAAAAACAGACGGTTAAATAATAATCGCCTGTTTATGTGTTGGTGAACTCCAGCCTCAATTGGCGAAAAGTGGGTGTTTAATCCACCTCGGCCTACCTCCACCTCTGCCTGGCTGATATAGGCGTGACTTGTGTATGTAAGGCCCGAGTTCACCAACACGTAAACAGTCGATTATTATTTAACAGGTTCTTTTTGACATTTCACAGCATGATAAAATGTCAAAAAAAAATTGATTAACTTTTAATCGCTTGTTTTACGTGTTGGTGAACTCAAGCCTTAGTGTGAGATTTTCATTGAAACAAACCAAGAACTAATCACTCACCATTCTGTATAACCTGATCCTCGGTCGCCTCGTACTCAATAGTGTCATGAGTGCCCTTGCCGTCCTCTGTACTCTCTGTACACTCCGGCCTCTCCGGCGCCTCTGGCGACTGGTTCATTAGGAACACTGACTTGAGAATGTTTCGTAAGTCCGCTGCGAAATTCGTCTGCAGTTGGTCCGCCACGCCCGCTATGCACACGAACAGGCGATGGATCAGATCGCCGCTGGACCTGTTGATGGATGAAAGTCAATGTGGGGTCTTATTTCAATTGACAAGGCGATCTACCTGATTTTTTTTTTACTCTCACACCTATCATCTAGCCCAAAGTAAGAACCCTAAGCACTTGTGTTAGGGATACTAGATGACGGACATATTTTTAATATTATTATGTATATAAATGTTGAAAATATACTACATAAACATATACACAACCATGACTCGGGAACAAACATTTTTGGTCATTACAAAGTTTGCCCCTACCAGGATTCGAACCCGGGACCTCTAGGCCAATACCCAGCGATCTGAGCATTCAGGCCAAGGCGGCCGTCATAAAATTGTTAGACTACAATCGAACTACACTGAGAGGCGGCAAGTATGTGTGATGCAGGATTGTCGTCTAGGTAGGGTGCATGCGTGGCATAGATATATAAGTTTATATAAGTTTACCAAAGGCGGCTTTATCAAAGGAAAGTATGATAAAAGAAAGTTCTTCTCCCTGCCCTGTTCCCAGTTTATCTGTATCTCTTCCATTCATAGCGGTCAGAAGTCATCAAGCCATCCACTCCCTTTTGATTCATATCATCCATCACGCCGTAAAGGTGCTAGTTATGAATGAATGTATAGAAAAGAGACGGAACGGACCATGTCGAGAGACCGACGAACGGAGAGAGTAATTGGAATGCCAATATTCCAATCCATACTGTTTAATGTTTTGGCTTAGGTTTTACAGCAGGCCACCTGCCTGACACCAACCCTCTTTGGGTATGCTGTTGTTGGTGGTTTTCCCTCCACCATTCGGGTGCCCCAAGGTGATTATTGGTCTACACCGGGCAATCTCCCTTAGTCGACTATTACAACACCCATGGGATGGTTCGCGGCTGGCCCATTCTAAGTTATTTGTGCGCTCCCAGGCCAGCATAGAAGACCTTTTATTCATAAGAAAAACGAGCCGAGTGGGATAGCCAGAGAGGAGTTCTCTGTCCCTTTTTCGCAATTGCGATAACCTCGACAAAAATTGACATGACAATTATTGTCATTAGAAGAGGACGCATAACCCTATTAGAAGAGGACGAACAACCCCACTTCTATACATTTCACTCGTAGGCTCGTGTTTTCGGCTCTAGTGCTCAGTCCTTGTTTTTATACTACGTCCATGGTCCTAAGCAGGTAAGTGCGCTCGTGCGCTGAACCACCGATTAAAACATTAAAAAATTACAAAATTTTAATATAATTTCATCTTCATTTTTAAATTATTATATTAATATTTATTCATTAAACTAACAAAATCATAACAAATGAAATTTCCAATTATGACGAAACAATTTAAGCGCTTTGCTTAGCTAATAACTGCCGCACTCAGAGACGTCAAATAATGTTAATGAGTACTAAACGTCAAAAAATGACAATTCAAAACTAGTCGCTATTCTTGCCGGGTTTATGGTCTAGATTTGAATGAAAATTTTTGACATTAAATACCCATTAAAGTTAATTGACGTCTCTGAGTGCGGCAGTAAGACTTATTTTCCCTGTAAATAAATGTTCTCGTGTGCTCCGGCGACCGCACGAGGGCTGCTAATATAACTTGTATGGGTTACGAGCTAAGACGCCTGGCCCGCGAGACAAAAATAATTCATAGAAATGTACCGAAAAATGAGGCTGTTCTCGTATGGCACCGAGTGGCACCGAGAACACCCGATGGTTTTGGCGAAATTCGCGCGCGTTATGGGGTGACTGATGAGTATAGTTTTGCTGTATCAGTGACGCGTTAAATAATGTTTCTTATTGTTCACATTGTTTTTTGTGTTGGCTTTATTTTATTTTATACTGCGTGTGTGCACCGCCAGTTCGATGACCCACCAGCCGCCACTGGTCCTAAGCCGGACAGATTTCAACTCTATGTGGGACATGATAGGCTACAGATTCGCGTGATCGCGAGTACCTGAATTTGATGCGCGCCTCGTGCCTCGCGTGCAACTCCTGCGCCTGTAGCGCGATCGCAATCTGTTCATCATCCGCTGCCTCGGTGATGCTGCCACTGAAAAATATAACGGCAAAATGTTCTTATTTCCATTGGTGGATGCCAAGATAAATAATATTTGGTAATGGCAGAGTAGAATACAATTGTCACCAGCCCAATCTCTCCCGTGGGTGTCGTACAAGGCGACTAAGGATAAATCAGTGATGAGGAATGGGCAGCAGCGTTCCTCTTATACCACCTAGCAATAATGTACTGCGACTTTTGGATAAATGGCAATAGGCTCGCCAGCTATTACATGGGACCTAACATAATTGGCGAAACGTGGGTGCTAGGTCACCTCTGCCTACCCCTTCGGGGATATAGGCGTGATTTATGTATATATGAAATACTGTTGACTTTTTAGGACATCTATATGTGATTAGGAACACTTAAGGTCACCTCTGCCTACCCCTTCGGGGATATAGGCGTGACTTATGTATGTATGTATATAAGTTAGGTCCCATGTAATAGGTGGCCAGCCTGTTGCCATCTATCTGGCACATAAAATCGCAGTATATTTTTAGGTGGTATAAGAAGAATGCTGCTGCCCATTACTCATGGCAGCAGCGTTCCTCTTATACCACCTAAGCTGCTGCTGCCTTTACCCTTAGTCGCCCTGTACGACACCCACGGGTGAGACAATTGTATTCTACTCTGCCGTCACCACACGGCACACGTCAAAAATATAAATACAACAACAATCACCTCTCATCAACAAACTGATCCAAGTTCAGCCTCAACGGATTCTGTGTGGACATCGAGCGGTTATCCAAAATCACCATCCCCGGTGACCATAGCTTCTTCTTCCTTCTCATTTTCGAACTGGGCTTCCTGCCCTTCTTCTGTCGTGACGCAGAGCTCCCACACTCTGCCCCGTTCTCCTCTCTCTTCTTCGTAACCCTCTGCCTTTTCAATTCGGTTATGACCTCGTCAATATTGATATCCTCTTGGGGTTCGCTTCCATCCAAATCATGCATCTGAGAATTAGTCGCTTCACCCAAACCGTCTTCCTCCGCTAACCTTGTCAGAACGTCAATCTGAGACGATCCCGCCTCATTCTTCTGCGTGTCACCCTCAGCATAATTTATATTTACACTCTCACTATTTACATCTGAAAAGGAACGTTCTAGCGTGTTTTTGGTATCTTTCTCCTCCGTCTCCAGTACCCTGTTTTGCTGGATGAAATTGTTCTCTTTCAAGTCTTTAGTCTGGTCGGTGTCCGGAGATCTGTCTAGGCTTGTGTTCTCAGTACTGACGCCTGAGTCTACCGGCGAATCGTGGTCGCTTTCGTATCCTAGCATAAACCTTACCCTGTCGTCATCTTCCCTATCCAAGTTCATCTTAGCCGAGTGAAAACTGTTATCGTCCTCCGCCTCATCAATAAAACTGTGCCTAAACTCCTCATTAGTCAACAGCAAGGAACTCAAATTAGCATTGGCAATAGATATGTTTGTATTGACTATTTCACTCTCTATATTGTCCGGTATCATCAGCGGGAGATCGGGGTTAAGGATCGCACTATTGACTTCCAGGGTTGGATCTTCGGGATTGAAAATGGCCGAGTTGTTGTGCGACAAGGACAGCACGACCGGCTCTTGACTTATAGCGTTGGGTATTAAGTACCCGTGGCTGGTCGACGGCATACAGCCGGTCTGTTCGTTCCTAGTGCCGCCGTATACGAAGTCCTCACTAGCCGTTATCAGGGGTACATCGCTGGTGGAGTATGAGTGTTTCTGATTGTGTTCTGGGTCCAGATCGCTGGCCATTATGGAGGAGAGCCTGTCGGCTATCTCCGTGACCTGCTCGTTGAGTGACGTCACCAAGTCGTGGTCTGGGAGTTGGCGGTCGGTGGATGTTGAGGCAGCGTTGATGACTAACGGGTCGAAGGTCATCAGGCCGTTGGTGGACAGGTTCCGGAGGGAGGAGAGGTCATTGGACTCCGTGCGGCTTGTCTTGCGGATGCGCGCGTCTAGGTGGTTGTCGTCCGTTTGGAATGTGTCCGTGCTCGCCGTGTCTGAATGGACAAAAAAAAACTCAATACTCAATATCTTTATTGCAAACCATAATGTACAATGGCAAGTATAAAATATCGTGCAAGATCACTATGGACTCCGTCGGGCACGCAATTTGCTGTAGAATGAGAAGAGGGCGCACTTTTTAATAATAATATTCATTTTATTCACTCTGTATATGTTGTAATTTTGATGAGCAAAAATTAAAATAAACAATGTTACATTAATAGTAGATTATAATAATATATCCAGGGCGATAAAACAAAGAACGGCTCAGAACGCAAGCATTTGACGTCCGAGCTGTAGGCGAGGGCGTTTGAAATACGATCTGAGGCTTCTTTTTTTATCGCGGTAAGATCATAGTTTTATGTCACCCCCTGACCAAGAAGTGGGATTTTTAGTACGCGTGGCGAAAAACTCTACTTTCTGGTCAGGTGTGACATAAAGGAAATAATTTGCTTCCACACATACAGAAATCCCGCCCATATCCCCGAAGGGGTAGGCAGAGGTGAATCAATACCCACTTTTCGCCGATTAAGTTAGGTCCCATGTAATGGTGGCGAGCCTGTTGCCATCTATCGAGCATATAAATCGAAGTATATTGCTAGGTGGTATAAGAGGAGTGATGCTGCCCATTACTCATCACTATCTTTACCCTTAGTTGCCTTCAGGCTTGTACGACACCCACGGGAGAGTTGGGGGTGGTGACAATTGTATTCTGTTCTGACGTCACCACACAGGTATTTATATAATGTTGAAATAAAAATCAAATTATAAGTAAACATTGTAGTCACGATGTGTTTCACATATATTTTTGAAAATTTTACATGGCATTTAACTTTATAATATTTATTGAACTGAATAAGCAAACATTTTTTTAAACTATCGATTACTATCTGTTTGTAATTTGATCATGATTATATAAATGTTAAAAAAAAATTGTAAACCTACAATTTTTTTTTAATATTTCAAAGTACAAACCTGTGGAATAATGTTTAGATTCAGGAACGTCGATTTCGTCTACTTGCTCTAGTCTTCTCAGTCCATCTATGATGGGCATCATCACTTCTATATTATCGGGGAGGTAATCACCATCCGTTATTGTTGGTTCGTTGGCGCTGAAAGATAACAATACAATACTTTTAACTGCATTCGTGAGGGTATAGGAGGGTATAGGTATAGGCGACATTGGTTTTATTACGTCATTTTTTTATTTTGGGACCGTATGCCGACGATAGAGCAGAAAAGTTACTACATAAACTACTACTAAACTAGTTTCTACACAAAAATAATACAATCGTAAATATAACTATGTATGTTTCTAAGGCAACTTTTAGGCTTGGCTCTAGGAACGAGTTTAGAACTAGCTACTCCGATTTTTTTTTACTCTCACATCTTTCATCTAGCCTAAAGTAGGTAGCTTAAGATCTTGTCTTCTGGCTAGCTGACGGACAATTTAACATAATAAAAAATACGTTTAATAAATATAAAAAAACATCCACGACTCTCTCTTTTTTTTAATGGGGGCTTTCATCTATCCACTACTTTATCATCATTCCCTGTTCCCAATTTATTTTGGGTCAGCGCAGTATGTTACGTCTTTCATTCATATCACGTAAACCTTGATGTTATATACCTTTGTGTGTAAATATGGGTATTGTCAGGGTAGAACTTCTTCAAATATTCGTCAATGTCCGGATATGAGTCGTCCCCATCGCCTGAAAACCAGCAAATCACAGTTTTATCATCCCTTTAATGCTCCTTAAGCATAGGACTTATTTGCGAATTAAATAATGTTGGAAGAACGGGCCATAACACACCACGCGGGCCCAATGGGTGGTTGGTTTCCTTCCAAATCACGGTTTGCTTTTTAATTACTATTTTTGATTTTTATTTCAACATTATATATATGTTAGAAAAGTTATCACAAAGAAAGTTTTTACATTGTGAGAGTATCGTTGACTTACAAGTCTTACAACGTGAAGTGTAAAGGTTAGAGAAATTTCGGCAAGTTAATCAACGTCTTGGTCGGCCGAGTGGATTAGGCATCTACCCGGAGTGCAGAGGCCCGCGTCCTCTGCACTCTATACTATACCCTATACCCGCATCAAGACTAAAATTTGTCGAACTTTTTCTAGCCACTTATTTCTTTGCGATAACAATTTTCTTACATTTATATAATGTTGAAATAAAAATGAAAAATAATAGTTTTGGTCTCATTAAAAGGTCTCTTAGACGAGATAGCGTGGAGGCGCACCTGAATAAAAAATTTAATATCTTTTAGGTCTTAAAAAACATATTAGGCAAATAAATTTAAGTAAATATCATAAAATAACAAATTCTATCTCTGAATTTCTTATTGTGTTTGGCTGCATGGCTCACTTTCGTTGCCTTAATATAGACACATTTATGAGTAGATACGTTAATACTCTAGAGCACAGAATTCGATTTTGTGCAGCCTATATCCTGCACAAATAAGCACTTTCAGAGCATGCAAAGTGAAAAGTTTTATTATTATTGTTTTTAGTACCTAGGGGCACCTCCAAAACGGACAGGCTGGATATGTCCTCGTTGGTGCAGAGCAGCCTCTCTAATGCGTGCAGCTCCCGCCGGTCCAGCGTCCACAGGAGAGACTTGATCTTGTTCAGGAGCGTGCGGAAAGGGCGGAACATGTCGGACATTTCCTCTGAAAAATTGAAAAAATATTGACAATGAATGAATGAAATTTGCTCAGTAGCTAGGACTTTCCCGTGTTTATTTAGCGTGCGGAAAGTTATTCTTTTCCACACTAGTGCTTTTCGTTTTCGTTCCGTACATACTTCTGTCCTGGATGGACATCTCATTAATGTCCTCACGCGTGCCCGTTATACTCTTGACGGGTAAGCCCGATTGCTATTGCCATCGACTACCCGTCACTGTCACACTTTGCTACTATTCCCATCGAGTGAGAGTGACAGGTTTACATAATAAATAACCCTGCTGGTCCTTTTTTTAAATAGGTCCTTTAATTTGGCTATGCAATATTCGCCTGCCGTCCTGTATTCACTTTTCACATATTTTATAAATTTTTTTTTTTTATAAAATATGTTTTTTTTGTCAATCCTCTCCTTCCAGTCAACCCTCTACGGCACCAAACTATGGGAGCACCCCTTACTCAATTCTCTTTATAGTGTCTTCTTTCAAACGACACCTGTTTCTAAAACGGAATACAAAAAAAGTATAGAAATAATAATCACCTGGTGGTTTGTCTATGCTGAGCGGTCCTCTGGCATATATGAGCAGACCGCTGACGATGGCCAGCCGGGGAACGGCAAACATCAGCGCGGGGTCGTATGAATCCACCTGCAATTTCATATCATCCATATGAGCATACTGCAACTTATTTCGACGCTCCGATTGCAAGTTCAAAATTCGTTTTGTCAAACATGCATGGAAATTTAATGTTGTCATTATTTTGAAAAAAGAACAGCCGAAGTAACGAATTAACAACAACAAAGAAAATCAAATCCATTGCTGGTTCGTTTTGTCAATCATGCGTGGAAATTTAATGTTGTCATTATTTTGAAAAAAGAACACCCGAAATGTTGTTAATTCGTACAACAACATACATACATACATAAATCACGCCTATATCCCCGAAGGGGTAGGCAGAGGTGAACTAGCACCCACGTTTCGACAGTTATGATAGGTCCCATGTAATAGGTGGCGAGCCTATTGCCATTTATCGGGTACAAAGTCGCAGTAGGTACATTGCTAGGTGGTATAAGAGGAACGCTGCTGCCCATTCCTCATGACTGATTTATCCTTAGTCGCCTTGTACGACACCCACGGGAGAGATTTGGGGTAGTGACAATTGTATTCTACTCTGCCATCATCACACAACAAAGACAATCAAATCCATTGCTGGCGCGATTTTTGAATTTGGAACGTTACATACAACGCTTCGCAATGTAGTACGAGAATCCTTTGCTGGCGCGTTGTTTGTATTTTGAAGGCTACAGCGCGCCAGCAAGGTTGTATGGCAGGGCGTGCCGGAGTTTTGTTGGCACCCCTGCCTGCCTGTGCAGGGGCGCCAGCAGCTACGGTTCATGGCAAAGGGGTCCATGGCAGAGCGGAAAGTCAGTGACAGCGCTTCGGACTTGTAACCCAAAGTGGTCAAAACAAGTCACCACGCATCTTCGACGAAGAAGACCCTGACTTCTCTCTGTCCATCAGACATTATTTGGAAATATTCCGTTACTTACGAAGTTCTAGACAAGTCGAGGTGTTTTAGTAATTGACATACATAAACCGCGCCTATATCCCCGAAGGCAGAGGTGAATTAACACCCACTTTTCGCCAATTAGGTTAGGTCCCACGTAATAGGGGCGAGCCATATATCGGGCACATAAATCACAGTATATTGCTAGGTGCAGCATTTCTCTCATAGGAATGCTGTCGCCCAATACTCATAGCTGTCTTCACCCTTAGTCTCCTTGCATGACACCCACGGGAGATGACACCCGGAGATGGGGATGGTGAGATCGGTCACACATATGATTTTCAGAATTTCTTCCTGACCTCTATTCCTTTACAATAAGGTTCATTACAAGACGCTATAAGCATTACGCCTTCGTTACCTGTTCCTGTGTGAGAAGGTTCTGCTTCAACGCCCGCCGTAGACTCTCCGAGAATAAAACGCATATCAGCTGTTGCGCCTCGAATTCGTGGGGGGTCTTCACATTCACCATTGCGCTGACGTAGCATAGCTCGAATTCGGCGAACAGCCTGAAATTCGAGATAACATACAAACATGAATCGAATAAATAAAATGAATAACGCCTACTACTTACTTCACACTTGCCCTCAAATCAAAATTAGTTTATTCATGTCTGCCCGGCTAACATGAATAACGAAACACGAAATGATATACTCATTTATCGCTTTGAACTGTCAAAAATCTATGGCATTTTGACAGTTCAACGCGATAAATGGCTTTATCGAGTATCGTTATTGAGTGGTCAATAGTGGTCATGCTAGCCGGGCCGGTATGATTACAATACACTTATGTCGTTTGTACGTCCGTCTATATCTACCGATATTGAGCGTGTCAGACACGTGCCGCGCCAGACACAATAATATTCTTCTATACAGTGTTCATTGACGTATTTATATCTATATCTATCGTAACGTGGCCGCGCAGACACCGCCAGACACGGGCCGAGCCCGGCCCGTATTCGCGGAATGAATATTTTGTGTGAAGAAGTGATCTCTGGCTACCCCTGTCGGAGAAAGGCGTGACATTGTGGGCTTCAAGCCAGAGGGGCGTATAAGCAAATCCCTCTTTTACATGAGACAAAAAACTTAATAACTTTATCCCCACATCCCCAATGTAGCCACATTATTTAAAAAAATCACGTGTTTACGAATCGGTTTTTATGTTTATGTGAAATGCTTATTTTTTTTACAATTATCATTTAAATATTAAAAAAAATAGAGGTTATGTTTCGATAAACCTTGGAGCCCAATTATGTGTGTATGTAGGTAGGGTATGTATGTATATTTTGTGTGCATGGGTTATGTCGGTATCGGTCTACTATAAGTGTCTGTGGCTACCTGCCGGGCAGTGTGAATAGAGTATCGGAACCGTCCAGGCGTCGAATCTCACCTGTCAAATATCCTCAGGCTCTCGTGGAGCATGTCGTCGTGTTGCGAGAGCGCGTGCCCCCGCTGCCTCAAACACTGCTCCCGCAGCAGAGACCTGACCGTCTCCAGGCTTCGGGTCAGCGCTTTAGCCAGAGGGCGCATAGCCGCCGACTCCTCTTCGCGGTTCATGATCGAGGAACCCGCCGCTAGGCACTGAAAGACGACGAAGGCAACATTTAATAATTATACTTACTGCCGCACTCAGAGACTGGTACCTGCTGCATCTGCAGTCGTTAATACCCATCAACCCGGTCCTATATTCTTCCATCCATAGGGAAGGCCAGTGCCCGAGCAGTGGGGACATTAGAGGGCTGGTAATGATGATGATATAAAATGAATTCTTCAATTTACTAAACAGTTTAAAAATTATAACATGAGGTGAGAAAATTTTCGAAAAATGGTTAATTTCCCGTATAAGGTAGCCTTTGTAACTTATTAACAACTTGTTCAGTTACAAAGGCAAAATACGTCACACAAAATTATGCACTGATACGGGACTCGAACCGGCGTCTAACACAATATAACATAATGTCGAAGAGTTATAAGAATGGATTATTCAAGTCGGCAAATATCTATAATTTGACTGAGACAAATTATCAAAAATATAAATGCACACACGGTCCCAATAATGAAATGCAGTATGTTGATGGTTGTTTGAAATTTTTGGAGATCATTTACCTTTCTTTGGTATTAAATTAGGACTAATTTTCCATATTGAAATGACTCAATCAAAGCAGAAATATTGAGTTAATAGTTAACTAGTTCATAATTGAGTCATTATTCCGTCGACTGAATGAGTCACAATAACCTGATAATAAATTCTGTAAGAAACGTTTGTTTTTGTGATTGATAGATGTAACGATCGCGTGCTTAATATGTTTGTAGGTCGAATAAACAGCCGTTATCACCCTAATATTAAGTGTTCCTAATCACATATAGATGTCCTAAAAAGTCAACAGTATTTCATATATACATAAATCACGCCTATATCCCCGAAGGGGTAGGCAGAGGTGACCTAGCACCCACGTTTCGCCAATTATGTTAGGTCCCATGTAATAGCTGGCGAGCCTATTGCCATTTATCCAAAAGTCGCAGTACATTATTGCTAGGTGGTATAAGAGGAACGCTGCTGCCCATTCCTCATAATTGATTTATCCTTAGTCGCCTTGTACGTCACCCACGGGAGAGATTTGGGGTGGTGACAATTGTATTCTACTTTGCCGTCACCACGCGGCAGCTTATTCATTAGTTATTCAACGATTATGATAAACATTGCGTTTACACTCAATTTTAATCGCTCATATTGACTAATAATCATGCAATATATTTTTGCAAATAACCTTTTAAAACATTAACAAATTTCTAGTGGACTTGTGATGGCGTTATACGCTTTCACTAGACGCTATTCACATATAAAATGAAGCCAGAGTTCTGATCTCGAAATCCGGTCTTTTACCTAATACTGTTTATCCTTATGCTGAAGAACAGACTGTTTAAAAAATAATACAAGCAGAAAGTTTGTATTATTCTCTTCGTGTCATTAGTCTGAAGAACTAATAAAATTTATCTAATAATGTCCCATAGGTCGCCCAGACTTTATGTTTAGCTGTTTACTAATACTTAATGTGTTGTAAACAACATTCGTTGACGTCAGCTCACCCGACCAACCACGTCGAAGAAAATTATAGCATTTATAATTTACTGCAACCTTATTGGTTGAGCAGCTTGTACGCGTTAATAAATAAGTATTTTTTTTAGATTAAGGGCCTGTTTCACAATCGACAAGTAAGTTCTAAGTAGCTTACTTCGCAGATCATTTGACAGTTGTAATATGAAATATATGTCAATTGATCTGCAAAGTAAGCTACTTCGAACTTACTTTTCGATTGTGAAACAGGCCCTTAAGATGTTCATCGTACTTTCTTCGTACGTAAGCTGCTTAACACATTCTGGTAATAAAGTTAGTATATAATTTGCTTTGTTTGTCAAATGTATATTTTTAAATAGTCCATAATACTGAACCAAATCTTATCTTAAAGACAAACTGATATAGTATACCTACCTTAACGAAACGACAGCTAGTGAGCGTGCTACGAACGTTTTACTCGCACGCGATAGGTACAGAAGAGGAAATGTGAAGCATGTATGATCTAGATGACTTTATAGCACTAATTACAAAGTTTAAACGCATGCATCCTAGATTTAACAATTCTACAAAATTTAATTATTATTTTTTAAGCCACCTTAACATGAGCACGCGAAAATTAAGATAATACAACGCAGCATTTTCAAAATCATAATTGCAATATTTTAAGAACTTTTTCTTTGACAAAAGTTGAGATTGAAGACATAGTTATCTTTAACTTTCTAATAAATTATACATACCATAAAATCTTAGGTGCAATATTTTAAGAAATTGTTCCTTGACAAAAGTTGAGATTGAAGGCATAGTTATCTTAAACTTTGTAACAAAATTATACATACCATAAAATCTAAGGTGCAATATTTTAAGAAATTGTTCCTTGACTGAAGGCATAGTATATTAACATACATACATAAATCACGCCTATATCCCGGAAGGGGTAGGCAGAGGTGAACTAGCACCCACGTTTCGCCAACTATGATAAGTCCCACGTAATAGGTGGCGAGCCTATTGCCATATATCGGGCACAAAAGTGTCGCAGTACATTGCTAGGTGGTATAAGAGGAACGCTGCTGCCCATTCCTCATCACTGATTTATCCTTAGTCGCCTTGTACGACACCCACGGGAGAGATTTGGGGTGGTGACAATTGTATTCTACTCTGCCGTCACCACACGGCACGTTGTTAAGTATACATACGCTAGTTTTATATAAAAACGACACAACTCAAAAATAATACTAAACATTGTCTTAAAAATTCATGACATTGAGATTGAAACTTATTTTTGCAAGAAAGGCGTTTTTGATTCAAGAAGCGGTATATTTTCAAGGGTGTTTCAGCACAAAACGATACACCTACCTACATGACGTACCCAAGCGTAGCAAATGGGTCGTTTACAAAATAGTTCGAGAAATTATTTACGATTTGTGGCGAACTGGGAGTTTTGACGTCAAACCGTATATCGCGTCCGACAGACCTTCTGAAGGTCAAAACGTAATCATTCCACATCGATTGACTGACTACGCTTCCAAACGATTATTGAAAACAATTTACGGGTAACTTGGTATAAAAGCCAAATATCTACGATTGCGGTCCCACCCATTACACTAAATATAGATAAAGTTTATTACAAAAAGAAATATGTGCGAACATATTTTTGTATTCGTAACATGTGACAAATTAATGTAGGTAAACAAAGTTATATAAGATTTAGTAATTTCCTTCAGTCTTCTTCCTACACCGTTGTAATTAAATTCAATGGTCAGAAAAATGAACAATCGTTTTTTTTTTAAAAACATACCAAACGTTACTCGTCCTCGTAAAAATGAATAAAGAACTTGTTCAACATTCATTCCCATTTTTTTGTATTTTTAATTGATATCTACGTTGGGCTAGATTACTAGTATAGACAATGGAGCCAAAAAGCCATGACGATTTTCACCCTTATTGGATTCGGCACAGTAAGTCCTCTTTCCACTATCTCTTCTGTCACTCACACCATTACCACTGCATAGATTTTCCAATCAAAAATCTACGAGCTCCCACGACGCATCGGCATCGCAAGAACGCATTTATGATGTAGTTTTCCGCGTTGCGAATTCGCATCGCGCCAATTCGCAGTTTTGTGTACAAGCCCTAACTCATAAAAGGAGAAGAGATCATCTCAATTACCTCCGCGCCGAACCACAGCTGCCCAGCCAGGTTGTCCTGCAGCACGTCCTCGGGGAACTTCACGCGGAACCCGCGCGCGACCCGCTCGTCACCCAGGATCTGGTCCATGATTTGGCTGGTGATGTTCAGCACACGGTCCTGGAAACGTGTGGAGAATTTATTATGAAAACACTTGAGCACAGTATATATGTACCTACACATTTACTATTTATGAAAAAACCTTTATTTCGGTAAAAAAAACTAACGTTCAACTAAGTTCAAAGCCATTTGTATAATATTTTTTAATAGTGCGCGAAAACAGGTCGCAGTATCATACCGTCGGATCTGACGTCACACCTAGGCAAACGTCAACGCATTCAGAGGAAAGCTAACAAACATTGTACATATTATACGAATTACATAGGCGTGACGTCACGCGCAGTGATTGGTGCTTCAGCTAAAATGGCCGGTTGCGGTATTTTAATGCTTATTTTAATGAAAATTCTATTACGATTTTTACTCATTTCAGATTTTTAAATAAAACTTAATCAGTTTTTTAAATCCCTTTAATATGGATTTTCCAGTGGCTCACCGCGCTCGACCTGCGATTCCGTAAACTAAAGGTATCGTTGGTACTTAAATACCGAGTAACATACAGTAGTAAATTACGCAGAACTTCAAAAAGATCCAATTTGAAATTTTAAAATTAATTTTTTGACTGCCTACAATGCCTACCCCATCGGGAATCAATAAAAGTGATTTATTTTTCTGTATGTATGTATCTACTTGTTTGAGATGCAGTTAGAAAAGAAAACCTCGATCTACACTATACTACTAAACAGTTTCCATTTAATTTTCAACCATAATAACACGTACGTGTAAAGTGCAAAGTCCATTGCGTTAATTTGTCAAATTGGTCTGTTTTACGTGCCATTCAAGTCTAGTAAAACTACTAACCAACCAACACACATGTTTAAAAAATACATAAGGCAACCTGGTTGTGGTTTACCGCCCACATAAAACGCTTGCATACTTATCGGTAAAGCGTTTAAGGTCATAATTAATTGAACTGATAAAAAAAAATGTGGCGCCATTAGAGGAATGAACAGTGAAAAATTTACCTTCCTTATTACTTAAATAGATCGGCAATAGGTTATTTGAAGTTGTTTGTGTTTATAATCCTTTCTATTCCCACTTGGCTAGCGCATATTACATAAGAGCGAAAAAATTACGCAGAATTGGCCAGTCCCGACTAAGCTCATGGGTGTCGTAAAAGTTGACTAAAGGAGATTGCCCGGTGTAGACCAATAAGCACCCTGAGACACCGAATGGTGGACGGCAAACCACCAACAACAGAATACCCAAAGAGGGTTGGTTTCAGGCCGGCTGTAAAACCTAAGCCAAAACATTGAGCAGTATGGATTGATGTCTGACCGACATGAATGGAAGAGGAAACATACTGCGCCGACCCCAGATTGCCTGGGAGCAGGGCAGAGAGAAGAAGAGGTAAGCAGAGGTGAATTAACACCCACTTTTCGCCAATTATGTTAGGTCCCATTTATTATGTGCGAGACAAATGCCGTCTATCGACCACGTAAATCGTGTTTGGTGCAACACTGCCTAACCCTTCGAGGATTTATGTATGTATATTTGTTTATGTTTTCCCCTCAATCGTTTACAGTGAACATAGTGTCACAAAACTTTATCATTAACAAAGTTCATGATTGACATCTAGGTGTTATCAAGCATAAAGAACAGATCAACCTCAGTAAGGAAATTGCGTATAGCTTTATTCCCCCGCTTAACTCTAATGTAGCACTAATGTATTCACGTGACCTCACTTACATAATACTGATTAGATTAGCTTGCCTAATTAATCACAAATATTTAACCAGATGACAAGTCACATAAGACTAAGCGGTGTATTAAAATAGTGTCTAGATAAAAAATGTGTATTTATTTTTACTACAGGCTTATGACATTGAGTCTAATTTCTGAATTATGACCGTGTAAACTTTATTTAATGTCCTACTTATTTAGAGTTAATTTTATAGTCGCTTGGTTAAAAATATTATAAGACTGGAAAATTTAGTAACATAAAAGACTTAAGAGACGATCTGGAGGCGTACTGCAAGACATGGACGGGATTGGCTCGGGATCGCTCGAGATGGAGGGCTGCGGGGGAGGCCTTTGCCCAGCAGTGGGATCTTATAGGTTAATAAAAAAAAAAAAAAAAAAGACTTAATATTTTGTTATGTAGGACGTGAACGCGAACACCAGAGACGAAAATTCTAGCGCATTTTCGTATGTCCGCTCTACTATACTGATCAAGTCTCCTCCGAAGAGGAGTCTTTCCAAGACGTTTTACGTTTGATTTTTATCGTATTTTTTTAAAACTACTGCAACTATGTACTCAATTTGTCTTCGATTAATATTATATGAGATCAACGACCAAAATTAGGCAGTTGTCATATTTTTAAACGTCCCATTTAAAAGTAATTTTTTTGCGAAACGTCACGCAGTTGCATTCTAAGGGAGATGTCATCTAGAAAATAAACGAATGGACGGAGTATAACTGCAGATGGAACTACTGCTAGTGTAACTAACTCTACTATAATATACGTGAACATTTTTTTAAACAAAAACAAAAGAATTCACGCAACACAGCGGAAACCGTGTTATGCAAATTGTGTTTACGAATTGACAATAATTAACAAGCCCGGAACCGACTGCCTACATACATGACAATTATAAGAGTTTAAAAAAACCAGCTTTGATGTCATTTCTGAGGAAGGGTGTTTAGCAGCCTTGGGCCACTGCATCGCGGGGACATTAGACGATGCGCAAGCGTGGATATGGAATTGCAAATAAAGATCAGGTCTCAAACCCATGTAAACACAGCAACCAATCTGCTATGCTTGGTGAGAACTTTTAACTTTATCTTTTCGTTATTTTAATATTTCATAGTAAATGGAGAAAAGAGAGGAAGACATATTGTGGCGACCCTACTTAGGGCAAGATAAGGGCAGGGAGAAGAAGACAGTTTTATACCATTGTATAAGAACACGCTGAAGGAACAATTTTAGAGAATTGCACAGTTAACAGCAGTATGTCAAATTTTCTCTATCAACTTGTTGTTGTTACATCAATCAATCAAGTTAATAAATCGATAATTGGAAACACTGTAATTGTAACATGTATAATTGTTATTTTTGTGTTATTATGTGCAATAAAGAGTTAATTAACATTAATTTGACAGTTTTGTACAGTCTGACTGTACGTTAACTGGTACTGACAATTAAAGCCGCGCCGAAATGTTGCAATCATTACAGTTGCACAAAACCAACAAGCCTTTTTGAGGACTGACCGTAACTGAGCATTGTCATTGAAAACCATTCGACGCACCCAAATACCTTAATGCCAGCAACGCATCCAACGCTCGCTTACAATACGCGCTACACTTGCATTCAACAATAGCAGACGCAAGTGAAGGCGCTTCAATGCATTCGCACTGTAACGTAACAAGGGTGCATCTTCTTGTTTTAATCAAATATATTTTTATCTAGTTTAATAGTCATAGAAATATTTATACAACCAAAGGAGATGATTGGAAAAGAGCAGTATCGTTCCGGGGTAAATATCGTATGACGCATGTGTATATTGTGTGATATAGTAAATTATTACTTCGGTAAACTACATAATAATTTAGGGGGCGTGTGTGACGTAACAGGGTGCATCTTCCCACTTTTTAATGAAATATATTTTTACGCAGAAAATATTATAGGAATATTTTATACAATCCAGGAAGTGGATGCAACAGAGTAGATATCGTTCTAGGACCAACATTCATAATTATTGATGATAAGTTCCCATAGTGTATCAAGCGCCATCTATTAGATTTTTCGACCATAAATTGCAAAGTGGTAGAGCACATACCGCATCAATATAGCCCACGCAAGGAGCCATAGATGGCGTAATAGATCTATTGATTCCATTCCTCTTAACTTTAGATAATTCTTATTAAAGTTATTTTATTATTATGTTAATTTAATTCTTATATCCCTCAAATAGTTGCTGAATTATTAAAATTATAATTAGAGTAAATCCCGTATCAATATAGGTTGACGCAGGGCGCCATCTAGTGCCTTAAGTTCCCCTTAGCTTTAGCTTTAGGTTTTGTCTAATTAAAGTTATTTTATTATTAGGTGAGATTCAATTATTATATTCCACAAATAGTTGTTGAATTATTAAAAATATATTTAATACATTCGTAGTTTTAGGAAAATATTACGTTTTAAAATAAGTTACATAAATAGTAGTTTTCTGTGTATAATACAAACGATTTTAAGAGGTGTCAATGGAATTAGATGAATACCATTTTGGAGGCAATTCAGTAAGTCGGGTTGTAACGTTTTGTTTACATTGAAATTGGTACGAATGAACGGAAGTTGTAGCTTGTGGGTTGTCAACTTGTTTTGGCGTGCAAAAAATCAGTTCTGCCAACAGTGAGGCCGCCGGTCGGGACCAATGAAATTAGCAGAAAGATCGTAGGATATCTCAACGGATAGATGATTGGTCAGTGGATAGCTAGCGAAATAGGTGGGCTAACCGAGGGTATAAATAGGGGTGAAAAGGGACATTCGAGACCTTTCGACCATGGACGATTCGGATTCTTTTCGAGAGCGGAGACGGGCGACAGGACGAGTCAAAGCGGGGAGGCAGCCGGTCGGTGCGCGTCGTCGATGGAGGAAATGGAGTTCGGTATTTGCGCCTGCGTTCCAGGTGATGGCGTACGGAGATTGGATCCGTTTGAGACGTTCGGTATCAAACGCCAGGTATGGGTTAGGCAAGGTAAGGGAACCCGACATAATGTTGGTGATTTTATTAGTACTTGAAGTGTTAGGTATGCCGTGGTTATTATTACCCGTTGTTCCATGGTACGTATTTTACGATTATTTCATTTAATGGGTACCTATTAATTGATTATAACCTTGGTCATTGTTTTGTTGGTTCGCCGGTGTTTTGGATATGTAGGAAAGTAGGTACCTACCTACTGAGGAGGTTTCGGATTTGTAATTGTCGATTGCGGGGTTTGGATAATCCGCGTCGATCGTTGTACTGTTTGTTGATGAATAGGTATATAAGGGCTATTTATATGTGAAGGGGAGTTGGCTGAGCCTATATACCTATACTTTACTATCTGATATTTTATTTTATGACTGATATGCTAGGCTGAGCATAGGAATGTTAATATGTAGGTACCGATAGGTTACGTATGTATGTATGACGGGGAGTTGGCTGAGCTTTTATGTCTACATTTTATACAGGTATAAACAACAGGTATATTGTTTATTTTACCGACTGTCGTGGATATTATTATTATTACATCATCATAAAGTTCATGCGTGCGGTGTATGGTGTGGTCAGTTCTATTGGCGATTGCAGATTTGGTTTGTTAGATTTACTGGAGTAATCTGGAATAATGGATTATTTGCCTACAGTTACCAACTAACCTTATTTCCACTATAATATGCAACAAACTTAAGTTCATCTGTCTTCTAATGTTACGTATCCTTCTCCCTCCGTAGGGAACACGTCACATACCTCATAAAAGAGTCTTGGGATGCTACTTCACAACAGGGGGGTCCTACCATACTTGATGATCATTATTTATACGTTGGCCAGATTAAATTAATATAAATATTTACTTAATATAATAATAATAATAAAATATGTCATGATTTAGTTGTGTACTGGTCCCTTGTCATTTACGTGGGCACGCTGCTTTGTGAATTTGGGACTACATAATTGTGTGATGACATGATTATGAGGCCTTTTATATTTACATCGTAAGCGTGTGTTGCATGATCAATTGGGAGTATTTTGGTATTGAAGCTAGGTTAGGTCAGTAGACATATACAGTGCCAACACTGATGCCCAAAATACGCCCAATTCTCTACACGCAGGAAAGACTATTTTCCCCACACTGCACACTCTCCAGATTGATAGAAGGGATTATCTGTGTCGGAGGATCGTGATGAGATATAACAGTTGTATCGTTATTATGGTTCAAACTAGGTCAGATAGCTTAGGTTAGACAGGAGCTATTTAAGGGAGCTAGTTCCATTACTGAGGATACTCAGATTGGAACCCACTAGATAGTTGCGACAGCGCGGGCTTGCCTCACAACCAAGCCGCCCCACGTAGAATCTGGGCTGTCTTTTGAATTATAATGACCTTCTTCTGAAGTGTTGTTGAAGTCAGGAGAATTCGGCCGGGTTTCTCTACCTATGATCTGGTTTAAATACACTACATATGACTTTCCATGGGAATGCTAACGGACTGGAATAATACACTGATTCGGGTAGGGCATATAAGGAACTTCCGGTGGTTTGGAAGGAGAGAGTGAATCGAAGGTTGTCACTCATTGTGCGGAGCGGGGAGCGGGCTTCCACTTCCTTATATTTTTTTAATTATTCATAAGGTCGAAAAATTTTATCACCGTCTGTACCTATCATGGGTTCGTTCTCGACCACCGCGTATTAGTCATTTAATAAAGGGGGGGTTCAGTTACAATTTGGTGCCGTGACCAGGATATCGAATAAATAGGTAAAATTATTAAAACAACGAATTGTAGTGGTAGCGGGTTCGATTCCCACCACATTATTGAAATAAAGGATTGTAGTGGTAGCGGGTTCGATTCCCGCCACATTATTGAAATAAACGATTGTAGTGGTAGCGGGTTCGATTCCCACCACATTATTGAAATAAACGAATTGTAGTGGTAGCGGGTTCGATTCCCGCCACATTATTGAAATAAAGGATTATAGTGGTAGCGGGTTCGTTTCCCGCCACATTATTGAAATAAAGGATTGTAGTAGTAGCGGGTTCGATTCCCGCCACATTATTGAAATAAAGGTTTGCAGTGTTAGCGGGTTCGATTCCCACCACATTATTGAAATAAACGATTGTAGTGGTAGCGGGTTCGATTCCCACCACATTATTGAAATAAACGAATTGTAGTGGTAGCGGGTTCGATTCCCGCCACATTATTGAAATAAAGGATTATAGTGGTAGCGGGTTCGTTTCCCGCCACATTATTGAAATAAAGGATTGTAGTAGTAGCGGGTTCGATTCCCGCCACATTATTGAAATAAAGGTTTGCAGTGTTAGCGGGTTCGATTCCCACCACATTATTAAAATAAAAGATTGCAGAGGAAGCAGGTTCCATTCCCGCCACATTATTAAAAAAAAAAAAAAAGGGATTGCAGAGGTATCGGGTTCGATTCCCGAACAAGACTTTAATTTTAAGAACCTTTTTAAACATAATTTTATATTTGTACTTAAATTGCAGAGGAAGCGGGTTCGATTCCCGTAACAAGACTTTAATTTTAAGAACTTTAACTAACCTAACCGTAATTTTATTTGTATTAAAATAAAACTATAGTGACTGGCATTTGCAGTCACAATTTGTTGCTTGTGAAATGGAAATGAGGTTTTAAAAATGTGAAGTGGTTCTAAGGTCTTGGGGGCGACCACAGATTGGGGGCGACAATAAATCTCTTAGATTAATAAAACAGCAGGGCGATGTAGGTATAATAGGATCATTAGACGAATAGATTAAACACTATGAAAGAAATCAATCATCATCTTAGATAGGTACCTACTTACTGCGGCCGGCTTAGTCGAATGGTCGAATCTCGGGGTGTGTGTCAAGAGGTCCCGGGTTCGAATCCGGGTAGCGACAAATTTTTTGATGGACATGGATATTTGTTTCCGACTCATGGATGTGTATTTTTGTGTAGTATAATATTTTCAGCACTCACGTGATTGGAAAAGAAATAATTACAGGTAAATTAATTTTTATATTTTCAACTTTCCACAAAATTATGAGAGAACGTAAATCAAAAAGACAAGGTTGGAATCAATTTTCGTATTATTGATAATTCTTCAAACAATTTAGGCCCGCTTGGTCGAATGGTCGGATCACTGGGTGTGGGCCAGGATTTTTATGGACGGGTATTTTTATTTTCCAGAGTCGTTGTGTCTTATTTATGTTGTACCTATATTTTAACATTTACGTGATAGAAAAAAAATATATATATTTTCTTTCCATTATAAATTGACCGTGAAGGACAAAACTAACATCTAAAAATTTGTTCCAAAATAACTGCGGTGAGAAGACAAGCAGTGTTGCAGAACATTGACGCGCACTATTAACTGACCGACGCCGTTTCACCGGGACGCCGACGCTGATGCCGTCTGTTGGAGTTGAAGTTCCGGCTAGCTACAAATTGCAATAAAGCTTTGTCGAAGAAATCTATCCGAGGGAGGTACCATTCTATTCTATTTTACAGCCTTACTTGTACAAAACAGTGTTAAGCCGTCAAATCAAAGATGACGTCAGAGAGCGTGCCATTGGAAACGTCAATTATTTCCGAGGATTTTAGAGTAATTCAATTTGAGGTTCTGTTAATAATTTAAATAGGCACTAGCACGTCGCCATACATTGTAAATCACGCTGTTGTGTTTCTGACAATTTTAAGATAATTTCAGTGTGCCTGGCATACACGTCTATAGGTATGGGTGCGGCTACGATACTTAGGTTTTATGCATATTCTTGTAAGTGGCCTTGTTACTAGCAGTTTTTGAGTTTTGTTTGCCGAACTGATTTCAGCGTAATCGAGAGACGCGGTAGCTCCTGCCGTCTACCTGCCTACGTGCTGCTTCTGGTGCTGACTGCAACTGCTGCTTTGCGGCCGATCGGTGTCAGGGCAGTCTGTTTGTGCTACGGCCAGAGCAACGGGCTGCGTCTGATCACGTGCTTATGCACTGTCTATTTGGTTAGATCTACACTATTTCTTCTTTACTCATTGTAAATAATTTTCTCGCCATGGCCAATCATAATGAAAATGATAATTCAAATGTTCCACAATTAATGTAGAGAGTAGATTGCATTTTAGGTATATTATTTATGTTTGGGATGCTGTCGTATCGTTATTGCGAAAATTATTAGCTATTTGGTAAAGTAGGTAATTTTTTCGGAAATTTTGGCGTTAATTAGGTTATTTTGTTAATTGCTGGATTTTCGTTATAGATGTTTTATCAATTTTGTTTTATTACAAATGTCGTGCCAACTATGAACTTTAGTGGTACTTTTCTACACTTCTCTTTATCTTTGGCGTTTGCTTCGGTGTCTCGCTGGTGCGATAATTTTGCAGACTTCACTTTGTTCTATTATTGGTTTCAAATGATAACTTACCTACAAATTGGAAGTGTGGAATTATTAGGTGCGTTCAACTAATAAAATGTTCGGGGGCGGAGGTGTGATTAAGATTATTATATTCTTCTATTGTTAAATGGTCTTATAACTTTTGGCTCTGTATAAAAGCAATAAAAACTGGTTATTAATTTAGGGGGCGTATGTGACGTACCTAGTAAAGATGCTCCCTTCTACATCTTCAATTTTGTTAGTTATAAATTATTACTTCGGTAAACTACATAATAATTTAGGGGGCGTGTGTAACGTAACAAGGGTGCATCTTCTTGTTTTAATCAAATATATTTTTATCTAGTTTAATAGTCATAGAAATATTTATACAACCAAAGGAGATGATTGGAAAAGAGCAGTATCGTTCCGGGGTAAATATCGTATGACGCATGTGTATATTGTGTGATATAGTAAATTATTACTTCGGTAAACTACATAATAATTTAGGGGGCGTGTGTGACGTAACAGGGTGCATCTTCCCACTTTTTAATGAAATATATTTTTACGCAGAAAATATTATAGGAATATTTTATACAATCCAGGAAGTGGATGCAACAGAGTAGATATCGTTCTAGGACCAACATTCATAATTATTGATGATAAGTTCCCATAGTGTATCAAGCGCCATCTATTAGATTTTTCGACCATAAATTGCAAAGTGGTAGAGCACATACCGCATCAATATAGCCCACGCAAGGAGCCATAGATGGCGTAATAGATCTATTGATTCCATTCCTCTTAACTTTAGATAATTCTTATTAAAGTTATTTTATTATTATGTTAATTTAATTCTTATATCCCTCAAATAGTTGCTGAATTATTAAAATTATAATTAGAGTAAATCCCGTATCAATATAGGTTGACGCAGGGCGCCATCTAGTGCCTTAAGTTCCCCTTAGCTTTAGCTTTAGGTTTTGTCTAATTAAAGTTATTTTATTATTAGGTGAGATTCAATTATTATATTCCACAAATAGTTGTTGAATTATTAAAAATATATTTAATACATTCGTAGTTTTAGGAAAATATTACGTTTTAAAATAAGTTACATAAATAGTAGTTTTCTGTGTATAATACAAACGATTTTAAGAGGTGTCAATGGAATTAGATGAATACCATTTTGGAGGCAATTCAGTAAGTCGGGTTGTAACGTTTTGTTTACATTGAAATTGGTACGAATGAACGGAAGTTGTAGCTTGTGGGTTGTCAACTTGTTTTGGCGTGCAAAAAATCAGTTCTGCCAACAGTGAGGCCGCCGGTCGGGACCAATGAAATTAGCAGAAAGATCGTAGGATATCTCAACGGATAGATGATTGGTCAGTGGATAGCTAGCGAAATAGGTGGGCTAACCGAGGGTATAAATAGGGGTGAAAAGGGACATTCGAGACCTTTCGACCATGGACGATTCGGATTCTTTTCGAGAGCGGAGACGGGCGACAGGACGAGTCAAAGCGGGGAGGCAGCCGGTCGGTGCGCGTCGTCGATGGAGGAAATGGAGTTCGGTATTTGCGCCTGCGTTCCAGGTGATGGCGTACGGAGATTGGATCCGTTTGAGACGTTCGGTATCAAACGCCAGGTATGGGTTAGGCAAGGTAAGGGAACCCGACATAATGTTGGTGATTTTATTAGTACTTGAAGTGTTAGGTATGCCGTGGTTATTATTACCCGTTGTTCCATGGTACGTATTTTACGATTATTTCATTTAATGGGTACCTATTAATTGATTATAACCTTGGTCATTGTTTTGTTGGTTCGCCGGTGTTTTGGATATGTAGGAAAGTAGGTACCTACCTACTGAGGAGGTTTCGGATTTGTAATTGTCGATTGCGGGGTTTGGATAATCCGCGTCGATCGTTGTACTGTTTGTTGATGAATAGGTATATAAGGGCTATTTATATGTGAAGGGGAGTTGGCTGAGCCTATATACCTATACTTTACTATCTGATATTTTATTTTATGACTGATATGCTAGGCTGAGCATAGGAATGTTAATATGTAGGTACCGATAGGTTACGTATGTATGTATGACGGGGAGTTGGCTGAGCTTTTATGTCTACATTTTATACAGGTATAAACAACAGGTATATTGTTTATTTTACCGACTGTCGTGGATATTATTATTATTACATCATCATAAAGTTCATGCGTGCGGTGTATGGTGTGGTCAGTTCTATTGGCGATTGCAGATTTGGTTTGTTAGATTTACTGGAGTAATCTGGAATAATGGATTATTTGCCTACAGTTACCAACTAACCTTATTTCCACTATAATATGCAACAAACTTAAGTTCATCTGTCTTCTAATGTTACGTATCCTTCTCCCTCCGTAGGGAACACGTCACATACCTCATAAAAGAGTCTTGGGATGCTACTTCACAACAGGGGGGTCCTACCATACTTGATGATCATTATTTATACGTTGGCCAGATTAAATTAATATAAATATTTACTTAATATAATAATAATAATAAAATATGTCATGATTTAGTTGTGTACTGGTCCCTTGTCATTTACGTGGGCACGCTGCTTTGTGAATTTGGGACTACATAATTGTGTGATGACATGATTATGAGGCCTTTTATATTTACATCGTAAGCGTGTGTTGCATGATCAATTGGGAGTATTTTGGTATTGAAGCTAGGTTAGGTCAGTAGACATATACAGTGCCAACACTGATGCCCAAAATACGCCCAATTCTCTACACGCAGGAAAGACTATTTTCCCCACACTGCACACTCTCCAGATTGATAGAAGGGATTATCTGTGTCGGAGGATCGTGATGAGATATAACAGTTGTATCGTTATTATGGTTCAAACTAGGTCAGATAGCTTAGGTTAGACAGGAGCTATTTAAGGGAGCTAGTTCCATTACTGAGGATACTCAGATTGGAACCCACTAGATAGTTGCGACAGCGCGGGCTTGCCTCACAACCAAGCCGCCCCACGTAGAATCTGGGCTGTCTTTTGAATTATAATGACCTTCTTCTGAAGTGTTGTTGAAGTCAGGAGAATTCGGCCGGGTTTCTCTACCTATGATCTGGTTTAAATACACTACATATGACTTTCCATGGGAATGCTAACGGACTGGAATAATACACTGATTCGGGTAGGGCATATAAGGAACTTCCGGTGGTTTGGAAGGAGAGAGTGAATCGAAGGTTGTCACTCATTGTGCGGAGCGGGGAGCGGGCTTCCACTTCCTTATATTTTTTTAATTATTCATAAGGTCGAAAAATTTTATCACCGTCTGTACCTATCATGGGTTCGTTCTCGACCACCGCGTATTAGTCATTTAATAAAGGGGGGGTTCAGTTACAGCACGTTTGTAGTGTGCACTTCAGACTACCCAAAACTGTCAAATTTTCTTCAATCGATTGTCAACCTTAACTTGGTAATAATAGAGCACAAAATCAATTGAGAAATTTTGCCATTTTGTGGCGTGCTGATGTCTGTACGTACGTATGTATGTATGTATAATATCGTGTTTGCATTGGTGTTGTATCAAATTAACCTAGTACTGTACAATCGTTTAAAACGGTAACGTGTAAAGGATCTTCCACCTAGTACACTATCTATACTAATATTATAAAGAGGTAAGCGTTTGTGAGTTTGTATATTTGGCACAGGTAATCTCCGAAAATACAGTGAAATTAAAAAATACGCATGCAATTTTTTTTAGGCATAGGCAGCCGCCCGAACTGCGGAGGGCGCGCTGTCCATTACCGCATAATTTAACAAAATTATTCTGATACAATTTTTCTTTGTAATAAAATACTTCAGTGAAACACGTGTTCATGATTTTCTCCGTCGCTGATCCAAAGCTTTGTCTACACAAGGGAAAGCAATCTTACAGAGTACAACTTAAGCCCCATATTTCTTTATTCCCTCTTCTCCCGTGCAGCGGCAAGGCTTCCCACTATAACTTTGTAAGTGAATAGGATTTTGCATAGGCAACGTTTATTCAACTATGGCTTCAAAAGATATGGGGCGTAAGGGTTCTTGTTGCTCGGATAATGAAAGGCATCGATCGCCGTGAGCGACTATAAGACCTTCGAATAGCTAGCTCCTTGAAGAAATAGCCACTTTAATTATTTTTGCAGTCATGTTTGATTCCGTGTGAGCCGTGTGAAGCCGTGTGGTGACGGCAGAGTAGAATACTATTGTCACCACCCCAAATCTCTCCCGTGGGTGTCGTACAAGGCGACTAAGGATAAATCAGTGTTGAGGAATGGGCAGCAGCGTTCCTCTTATACCATCTAGCTATGTACCTACTGCGACTTTTGTGCCCGATAAATGACAATAGGCTCGCCACCTATTACATGGTACCTAACATAACTGGCGAAACGTGGGTGCTAGTTCACCTCTGGCTACCCCTTCGGGGATATAGGCGTGATTTATGTGTGTATGTATGTTTGATACCAAAAGTATAGTGGAATGCATATAACTCCTCCGAAGCGGTTTGACCGATTTTTATGAATATTTTTGTGTATAATTTTGGTAGGTATAGATCGTAGGCCATTTTATACCCCTAGAGAAGATAAGGGCAAAACAAGGTTTGCCGGGACAGCTTGCATAATAATAATGTTGCAAGCTTAATCATGTAACACGATACAAGTTGTTCATAGGAAAAATGAATCCCAATCCACCAATAGAACTTATTAATCCAATTAACTAATCAAAATTAAAAGTACAGCAACAGACATCGGGAATAGTGTATTGTCGCATTCAAACCAACAATCATGTGAGTAAAGACCAGTACCAGTTTGGAAAACAGCATGTCTTATGACGTCACTAGAGCGTGCTATGCTGAATAAATAATGAGATGTAAACCTGTAAATACGAATCAATAAATTCGCAAGGCAAAGGGAATCTAGGACATTGAGTGTGATTGATGTAAGCTATAACTTGTGTGACGATAATAAAGGTCAATTTCCCTCAGCCGCTTGGATTTCATCGAATATTAGAACGCCTTCGAGTCAGTCGACCATATTATACCTCAAATTCATAAATAGCCAATTTGAGATTTATGTCACTTGAAATAAATAGCATTTTGTTAATACACACCAATCCGCGCTGGGCGAGGCTGATGTGTTATGGCCCATTCTATCTATATTTCTCCATCCGTAGGGAAGTACATTAAAAGACTGGTGATGATAAAGATTGGAAACGAGAAAACGCTCCACTCACAGTGCGAATTAACCAATGATACATAATACATATACTGCAGACACAGAAGAGACCAAAGGCTAACTTATTCAAATACGAAAGGCTGAACTCCTTCCAAACGTATTAACGCGAATTAAACTGTATCAAAAGACAAAATAAGGATTAAATTAACAATAAACACAGTTAAACAGCACCGGCCACTGCAGATGCAAGGCATGACCTTAAAACGAAAATAGCAATCAATTAGTTTCCCGCATCTTTTCACCTCGGGTCGACATCGGCACGTGCCATCCAGCCCCCGTGGCACGGCACGTGGACAAAATCTCCCCGAGAAAAAGAATATATTTTCCTCTCGCTCTAACTCCCATTAAATCCAGAGACAAAACACTGTCAGGTGGTGGAGAGAGACTTTGTCCACGTCCCGTTTTAGGACACTAGGTACAGCCGAGCGCACATCAAATGCAACATGTCACAAGTGAAAAGGGCCCTTATTGCGTGAAGCCAAAGGCACACACACCCTTTAATGCTAACCTGAGTACGGCTGCACCTGTGAGTGATGTGATGGTAGCAAAAAACATGTCTACCACATTTCAAAAATAACATGTGGCTCGCGTCAATTTTATTCGTATATCGATCGCAAGTGCACGTTGCAAGCTGATAAGGGAGTTTTTCGATAGAGAACAGCTTTAATATTATATTTAACTAGCGGTGTGGTGACGACAGAGCAGAATACAATTATCAACACCCCCATCTTTGCCGCGAGTGTCGTTAGTCGTATGTCAGTATCATAAGTCGATTACCGATTACTTAGCCTGTCATACCAAAGACAGCGAACGCGCTGTAATAATTGCCATCAATTTGTATGAACAACTATTGTGACAAGGTATTGAAGTGTTAATCTACTAATGAGGCTGACTGTACAAGGCACCTAGTAGGTAAAGACAGTCATAAATAACGGGTGCAGCGTTCCTCTCATACCACCTAGGAATACACTGCGATTTACGTGCCAGATATTTGGCATTAGGCTCGTCCAAGGCACTTCAACTATGACCCTTATCAGCACTACCAGAGCGCGGAATACCTACGACATCCAGAACGTCAAGATCAAAGTCAATGTCAGATCGGTATTGACTGTGTACAAATCGCATCTAACTTAAATAGGTCCAATTCCGTTTCGAATATCCGAGTGAGTAGAATAATGAACTTTCTACAAGGAAAGGCGACAATATCCGTAACCAGTACCGAACAAGAGGGCTGGCTGAAGAAAGTAGTGCAAGCGACGCGAGGCCTTTAGAAATGTAACCAATAACCCAGTACAATTCTGGGCTGGTTGCAGTAAGTCGACAGGGTCTAGGAGACACGCACGATGGCCTAATCAGGAAACTTTGAGTTTGAGTATTCGGGGGTTACCCCGAATACTCAAACTCAAAGTTTGAGTCCGGCCTAACAACTTCCCTGTCCCCATAACATTTAATTTAGTGAATGTCACACGTCCACTAGTATTAATTTAGTTTTGATTAGTAAAAAATTTCAGGAAAAACCCGCAAAATTTTCTTTTCACACATCAAAAGTGAGGTTTATTGCTATATGTCGACGTAAGTATCATTTAAAAATTAATTATCCCGTCACGTTCATATCAAAAATCAGTCGAAATCGGATAGAGAAATGAATCACACGTGACTCCTGAATTTATTTCAAAGTTCTCTCGTGAGCCATTATAAATGACTCACTGGACAGGGAAATTGTTTTAGGTATTGTCAAAGTTGACGTTTATCAATACAAATTCTGACAAGTTGTACACTTGACCGTATAAGAATTTCTCGACATTTGAGTAGCTCCCGTGAGTGTCGTACAAGGCGACTAAGGATACAACAGTGATGAGGAATGGGCAGCAGCGTTCCTCTTATACCACCTAGAGATAGTACTGCGACTTTTGTGCCCGATAGATGGCAATAGGCTCGCCACCTATTACATGGGACCTGACATAATTGGCGAAACGTGGGTGCTAGTTTACCTCTGCCTACCCCTTCCTTCGGGGATATAGGTGTGATTTATGTATGTATGTATGTAAGAATATTATCTATAACGCATCTAAATATACAATTTCAGAATCCAGACAGTTTTAGCAACTCCAATTTAAATTTTAACCTCAACCGAACCAGCAAACATACGACTGCACTGTTATCATTTCTTCCGAAATATTCGCTTTTGTATCTTAATGTTGATGGAATCTATTTCGATCAGTGGATTGACGCACTATCACATCACAGGAGCACCGTCCCAAAATCGATAAAATGTCTAGATTGAATTCAATATTGCAGTCTCTGGGACTCAAGCCAAAATTCTAGAAATTACCATAAAGGCTATTAAATTTGCATTGCAACACGTCAATCAATCTCTACATGCTGACTGATATAAAAAAGAAGAGAAACTACAGACCTGAACAACTCTCTTCTAAAGAAAAACAGGTCAGTATATTTTCGAAAAATGTACACCATGTTCTGATGCGCCTTCTTCCATTTGTTTAGATTTTAATAATACCATCAGTGAATTATCACTGTTAGTCATATTTTCCACAAAAAGGATTCTCACTAATGGCATTGTCTTGAATTTACCTTTCCCTAGTTTTTTTTTCGGGACTAAGAAGTTAGGTATTCCAATGAGCCATAAGTCGAGTTATATTTGTTGACGAATCCTCTTTCACTAGTTTACTTATACAAATCAGGTCTCATATTAATCAAAATTGGCTAACCGCCACGAAAATTCAACAACATCTATTCAGCGGAGCGGGGATATTATTTACCGAAACTTAAGGACATTGGCGTGGCTCGGTTCGTTCGCCCCTAATAATCATTCAGGTGAAAGCCCTAACTCTGACACCAGATACCTCGTAAAGGTGCGACCTAAATTGTGATTAATTTAATGGAACCCGCCATTACAGGTAATATATTATATTAGTCTCCAAATTCATTAACACATCGCTTCTTTGATATAAAACAGACTATTCTTGCAATATATTCCATACATTTTAAATATCTACACAATGTTTCGTAGCATTTTATGAGTTCAGCGGTTTTATTTATCAAATGAGCGAATGGAGAAAAGAAAGAAAGAGAACTAAGACTTAGCCATCCACTTTAACGACAATCCCTATTGCATTGTGTAATGTTACAAATTTAGCGATTTAAAAAAAAATACACAAAGCTCATTCTATGTAAAATTAATACGAAGATACGAATGACGAGATGACGGGTGGTAGAAGAGAGTGGAGAAAGAGGACACACTGCGCCGACCCCAAATAGGGTGGTAGAGGGCAGGCCGATGATGATGATGAATATGAAGATACAAGAACAGGAAGTGTTCACATATTTCTTGTTGTACTTAACATTGGGTATCGCGTGTAAGTTACAAGATAACGATTGAACGACTTATATAACGTGCTGTATTTTAAATTGCGCGTTGCATCTGCATTGCTTACGAGCGAAATTGTATCTTTAATGATTATAAGAGGAAACTAACTAGATTATCTCAGAGCAGAGTAGAATACAATTGTCACCACCCCAAATCTCTCCCGTGGGTGTCGTACAAGGCGACTAAGGATAAATCAATGATAAGGAATGGGCAGCAGCGTTCCTCTTATACCACCTAGCAATAGCAATGTACTGCGACTTTTGTGCCCGATAAATGGCAATAGGCTCGCCACCTATTACATGGGTCCTAACATAATTGGCGAAACGTGGGTGCTAGTTCACCTCTGCCTTCCCCTTCGGGGATATAGGCGTGATTTATGTATGTATATGTTTACGAAACGAACATTACTGTCGATAGATTATATACCGGTTAACTGTAACATTACAATGTCTATGATGATAATGATGATCTATAAACAACTTCTTCTTCCTGCTCTGTCCTCAGATTATCTGGGGTCGGCGCATTATTTTTCCTCTTCCATTCATACCGATCAAACGTCATCAAGCCATCCGATTTAAACAAAAATTGATTAAAAGGACATGTCGAGACACCGCCGAACGGAGAGAATGATCGGGAAGACAACATTCCAATCTTTACTGCTCAAGGTTTTGACTTGGGTTTTACAGCTTACAGCCATCTCCGTCGAGCAAGGGAATACAATTTCGTACAGATATAAATCAAGTCTGAAACAATTCTCAAGGCAATTTTTAACGCACTGTCTGTCGCAAAAATTATGAAAATGTGGAACACTTAACTTTTTTACAAAAAGGCCTTATCGCCGAGTAATGTGCAGCGAAACGCTTCCCACTCTCACGACACGTATTCATTATTATTCATTCAGGGTCTAAAGCGTACTCACATAAGAAGTTACGCGTCACGCCTCTTACAGCGGGTCCTTAATATTCTATCTACAGTTAAATTAAAAGTAAGCTTACAAAAGTTTAGCTGCCTGGCATTTTTTGTTATACGATACGATAAATAACAGAAGTTGCGAAGCAACTAATCTGTCTGCAGCACGTCTAACTGTTGATATAATATTGGGACCCGCCGTTAGTGAGTACGCTGATCAAGAAACTATTTTCAGCAGCGTAACGTAAATTCGAAACAATAGCTGCGGAGATGCCATGCCGTGTGCTTTTTATAGAATTACGCTAGGGTCATTGTACTGGGGACGAGGCGGCAGGTGATAGCCCCGTGAACTGAGCCAGGAATGTGGGGCAACCGGAACCGTGTGCAAGGCGACCCAAGGTCGGGGAGAAACGTGCTACACTACACTTACACACGGGGTGGCGAAGGTGAGTGTTGCCAAGTTGTGAAGGGATCCCGTAAACCTACACTTTGCTCACAGGCACAAGCGCTGCGACCGACTTCCCCCTCTGCACACTATGAACCCGGCACCCGCACGGTGAAACCATACATACATACATACATACATAAATCACGCCTATAACCCCGAAGGGGTAGGCAGAGGTGAATTAACACCCACTTTTCGCCAATTATGTACGGTCCCATGTAACAGGTGGCGAGCCTATTGCCATATATCGGGCACATTAATCGCAGTACAAATTTATGTTGCTAGGTGGTATGAGAGAAATGCTGCTGCCCATTACTCATTGCTGTCTTTACCCTTAGTCGCCTTGTACGACACCCACGGGAGAGATGGGGTGATGACAATTGTATTCTGCTCTGCCGTCACCACACGGTGAATCCAGCTAAGAATTATCGTCTCTCCATACACACATGTCACGCCTTTCTCCACATAGATCACTTCTTTCCACTTGCTACGATCTTTTTTTCGCTTCATCCTTCTAACCCCTGGACTGTTGCCAGTCTATCTGGGGTCGGTGCAGTATGATTCCTTTACCATTCGTATACCACGCTGTCCCAGTGCGGATTGGTGGAGTATTGACGACTGTAGATGCAGCCGGGTCCACCAAAGGCTTTTAACGTGCCATTCCGAAACGAATTCGAGATAACATTTTTTGGTCACCCATCCAATAATCGGCATTGGTTAGATTACACAATCACGGGCCTTGCGCTTAGCTACTGAGCCATCGCCTAGCTCAACTTTTTGATTTTCCTAGCGACGTATAAATATGAAAAAATGCAATAATTTCGTACAATATACACACTACTAATTCAATGTCACCAGGCGATTTTTCCAATATCTAACATCTCAAAATCATTTTGATAGGGATATGTTTTGATAACCCTATCAAAACATATCCCTATCAAAATGAAAAGGCCATGCTGATATTTAAATACCGCCGTGAACTATATTGGAAGAGCTATTCAACTGAGAAAGGGGAAGCTTAACCCCATGAGTTGGTTCGACAGTCACTGACTAAATTGCCGAACCGAGTTAAGACTACCTATGCGAATACGAACCTTACTGCAGACTCAGAAACATCAATTAACGTAAAAAAATTACAATTCAAAACTAGTCGCTATTCTTGTCAGGTCTATGGTCTATATTTTAATGATTTTTTTGACATTAATAACTCATTAAAGTTAATTGACGTCTCTGCGAGTGTGGCATATAATCTCTAACACAGGTACATAGACTAATCACGTCTATTAATCCCCGAAGGAGAAGGTGCAGGTGTATTAACATGTCCACACTCCGCCATCATGTTATAGGCTTCGATCGATCGATTCAATCAATGCCAGACGTCCCAACGTTGATAGGCTTCTGTTTACACGAATGCGCTGCTTAAGGATCCGTTACATAAACTTTCCCTTCAGAACCGGTCTTAATTAAGTACCCTCAAAAAGTGTAGTGTCACTGCTGCCATTGAAACTTCGTAAAGCGGGGAACTCACTAGACGGGCATGCCTGCTAGAAATGCCCGCGCGGACCTCGTTTGTATAAGTCAGACTGACTGTGACGGTCCTACACTAAACAAACATCATCATCATCATCACCAACCCCTTAATGTCCCCACTGCTGGGGCACAGGCTTTTCCCTATGGATGGAAGAATATAGGGAGATTGGGCCATACACAACCCACCACGATGGCCCAGCGCGGGTCGGTGGGTATTAACGACTGCAGATGCAGCCGGGACTAACGGCTAACGTGCCTCCCGAAGCACATAGGAACCCGAGATAATAAATTTTTGGTCACCCATCGAATGACCGGCCATAGCTAACATTGCTTAGTTTACGCAGTCGCAGGCCAAGCGCACTATGCCACTGCGCTAGCGAGCTCCTCAGAGAAACATCGCACATCGGCATGCCCGCGGGCATGTCCGTGTAGTGAATACCCCACTTTAGCGGCCTCGCACAACAAAGAGTGGCATTGCGTAGTGACGTTATCTCTGAGCGCGGCCTCCGCTGCGCGTGAGTCACTCAAAAGAACTACGCAAATCCTCACTCAACTGTATTTCCGAGACGGCACGATGCACACAGATTATCGCCGTCGTCGAGGCAAACGTACGCTATTTATACACCCAAACAAACGTAAATCACGCCTATTTATCCCCGAAGGGAGTAGTCAGAGGCGAATTAACACACACGTATCGCCAATTAGGTCAGGTCCCATGGTGGGAAGCCTATTGCCATATATCAAGCACACATCAGTACTTTGCTAGGTGGTATTAAGGAGGTTGAAGACACAATACACTCTCAATCTTATCTAAAGTCAGGAACAGACCGCCACCCATCACATGTACTAAGTACTAATTCATTAGATGCTATACAAATAATATTTGTAATAAATTATTTCCATACTACAGCACAAGTTTTAATATCACAACTTGTAACGAATTAGACACAATCACGCACAGAGTTGACCCCTACTAATCATTGGAAATATAGCGAATACAACCAAATAGCTTAGGTACTTAGCAACTACTCACCCTAAGCATCGCATGACTTGCGCCAATGTTCAAACCGTGAGCTAACTCAACTACGAAATAGTCTAGGCGTTGACCTTAGAAAGCTGTATTTTAAATCGGTGTTAACGTTTAGTGAACTCCATTAAAAAACTGCATATGGATGTGTCAGCAGCTTAATTAAGCAGTTGTGAGCGCAATCGCGATACTGGCTCATTAGCGCGACATTGGATGGATGCTTACTGACCGGGCCTTACCTATTACTAAAGTCCCGCGTCCCGCTTTTTTTTAAGGACCTATCTAGCCTGTGCCAATGAAAAATAGGACAGAAATGTTCGAAAAATAAAAGTCTCGATGCAAGGACAATAATTTTTCCTTCGAACTTTTCTGATGTACCTAATGTTCAAATAAAAAACAAAACAATAGGCTGTTTAACGAGGTGCAGTTACAGGCCTCAAGGTGTCTCTAAAGGCGCGGACCTCGGCTCAGGCTTGCTGTAGGGTAAGCTCCGACTCGGGCGCAAAAAGCTTAAGATATACCCCTCTCAGCCCCTGAGCACACGACAAAAAAAAATCTCCTCGGGGAAAAAAAATATTTTCCTCTCGCTCTAGCTCCCACTAAATCCCGAAACAAAACACAGTCAAGTGGTGGGGAGAGATTTTGTCCACGTCCCGTGCTAAGCGCACCGCCAGTGATAATGTTGATGAGACGCAAAACTACAAGAAACCTTAAGGCGTGGTGATAAGGTTTATCGTGAAGCTGCGTATTGCACAACTCATTCTATGATCGGCACGTGCGATCTACAACAATCACGTGACCAGAGCGAAACACATTGCGATAGATTGATTCTAATAAATTGTTATTAAAAAACAAAGCTATCTTGTGCAACATAAATATTCCGTGGCAAAGCGATGGCAGACGTTGACAGTGATACGCCAATCGGATATCGATCCTTGTTACAAGGCAGTAAGGTACACAAATCTGGTTAGTATGCTAGACTAGTGTCGGTGTTTATTGGAGTAACACGACCGTCTACCATAATAAGGAAATCAAAGCACATGGTTTGTTGCATACATACATACAAACGAGTCAACCCACTCCCACACCCTTCAATCTCATAATTTTCGGAAGTCCACCGCTGAAAGTAGCTCGTGTCAAAGTTTCCACAACAGTCTTCAATCATCATCATCACCAGCCTTTCAATGTCCCCACTACTAGGGAGGAGATTAGGGCATAACCCACCACGCTGGCCTAGTGCGGGTTGGTGGTTATTATCGACTGCAGATGCAGCCGGGACCTAACATGCCTTCCGGAGCACGAAGGAACTCGAGATAAGAAATTTTTGGTCACCCATCCAACAACCTGCCTTAGCGAACATTGCTTAGTTTACGCAATCGCAAGCCAAGCGCGCTATGCCACTGCGCTAGCGAGCTCCTCCAATAAATGATGCATACATACATACATAAATCACGCCTATATCCCGCAGTACATATCATCATCGCAGTACAAATTTATGTTGCTAGGTGGTGAGAGAAATGCTGCTGCCCATTACTCATTGCTGTCTTTACCCTTAGTCGCCTTGTACGACACCCACGGGAGAGATTGGGGTGGTGACAATTGTATTCTGCTCTGCCGTCACCACACGGCCCATAAATGATGATTATCCGAAATTAACGTTTCGCAATCGAGTCACCTCTTAAGTCAAGTCCGACAGCATTTGAGTTGTAATTGTTAAGTCTGCAACGTTTATAATTCACGCCCACTTCCGAAATACATAAAACGGCCCACAATCAGGCCATGAAGTGTAGGTAAGTAGGTACAATTACCTTCTTCAATGTTAGTATAATTATGTAAATATTTCTTACACTCACAATTATCATCTAGCCTAAATTAACTAGCACTTGTGTAATGGATACTTGATTCATACAAACATACATAAATCACGCCTATATCCCAGAAGGGGTAGGCAGAGGTGAAGTAGCACCCACGTTTCGCCAATTATGTTAGGTCCCATGTAATAGGTGGCGAGCCTATTGCCATCTATCGCGCACAAAAGTCCCAGTGCATAGCTGGTTGGTACAAGAGGAACGCTGCTGCCCAATCCTCATCACTGTTTTACACGTGAGAGATTTGTGGTGGTGACAATTGTATTCTACTCTGCCGTCACCACACGGATACTTGATGATACATACATACATACATAAATCACGCCTATATCCCCGAAGGGGTAGGCAGAGGTGAGCTAGCACCCACGTTTCGCCAAATATGTCAGGTCCCATGTAATAGGTGGCGAGCCTATTGCCATTTATCGGGCACAAAAGTCGCAGTATATTGCTAGGTGGTATAAGAGGAACGCTGCTGCCCATTCCTCATCACTGATTGATTATCCTTAGTCGCCTTGTACGACACCCACGGGAGAGATTTGGGTTGGTGACAATTGTATTCTACTCTGCCGTCACCACACGGCCTGATATGACATGATACATAACTAATGATAATATACCTACAACATAAACAACCAAGGCTCAAGAAGATTATATTTGTGTTCATCCCACAAATATTTGCCCCTACCGGAATTCGAACCTTCCCAGGTTCGAATTCCTCTTGGCCGATAGCCAGCGATCACACTATTCGACCATACCGGCCGTCAAATAGAGATAAATATGTACCTATTTTGAATTGGCGTGTGATATCTCCAGAGCAGAATACAATTGTCACTACCTACCCCTAATCTCTCCCGTGTGTCGTAAAAGGCGTGGAATTGGGACTTATATTATGTGCGAATAGAGTAATAATACACCTATGCGTACCCCTTCGGAGATAAATAAGAGTAATATTTATTACACTTGAGATTTAGAACAGAATTATCACTTCACGTTGGCTTACAACGTGAAGTGTAAAGGTTAGAAGAATTTCGGCTAGTTAATTAGTGTCTTGGTTGGCCGAGCGGTCAGGCACCTGCCCGGATAGCAGCGGACGCGGGTTCGATTCCCGCATCAAGACCATAATTTTTAGAAATTCTTTTTCTAACCACCAAAATCTTTGTAGTAAATGTATGTACTTTGAATTTTATTTTTATTAAAGAACTATCTACTACATTATATTCCTCTAATAATAGACATTCATCTAATCTACATAATATTTGCCTACCTACTTAGTCCATATTTTCATTTTTGATTAGCATTTATAAGGAAGTTTGGTTATTATAGATTTACTTGCGTGCACGCTAATAGTATGCTAAACGCAATATGGCCAAACACGAGTAAAAGCATCTCTTAAAATGTACAATGTTTAAAATAATATTTTTATATGAAATAGATGTTTTAGTGAGTGCCGTGAGGTGACGGCAGAGAATGTCACCACCCTGCCACTCAAGCTCAAGCAACTATTGCTCACGCAAAAGCAGCAGTAAAAGCAGCAAGTAAAAGAAAGTCGCAACCACAAAGATTTAAGACAAACAAAAGAATACAACGTCTAGATGGTGACGATTATGGTGATGGTTATGATGATCACAAAGCCCCATTTTAACGTAGAACAGAGCTATAACTCTCGTTGCTATAACAATCGTTGCATTCGACCGTATAAGTCCAAGTTCGCTACTTTACAAGAGAGACCTTAATTTTAAAACTATCAATGGCTTATATTGTAACCATTTCTCGGATATAAAGCAGTGATACACACTGGAGTGTCGAAAATTCGGTTGTATAATTCGGGTTTTAATATTAGTATATTTTTGAATCATTAGAATTCCAAATCGTGTATGAAATCGCAAGATTCGTATGCGGATCCCTAAAATGGAGACCCTGATCTGAAGCGAAACGCTTAAAATTTTAGAAGCGCTGTCCATTTTCGCCGCCCGTCTGGATGAAGCCGTTGTGCGACCGAGCCCCAATTAAGTTACAATTAACACAACAAACAAACACGAAAACCTAGCCTAGCTAAAACGCAACGTTGCCAGCTCGCACCGGCGGAGGCATATCAACGCAAATCGATTTGCAAAATCGCGCGAGCGATAACTCTGATCGAGACAGATAACTTTTATTGTTGTGTATTCAAAAATATTTTGAAGTACAAACAACTAAAGAGCAAACAATACTGTTAGATAATCTGTTTACGTACTTTTACCTAATATCACAGTAGAGAAACAAGAAACATAGAAGACAAAATTACAATAATTAAGATTAAAGTAGGTACAAATACCTATCTACTACTACATCAAGACCATTCAAAAGACGTTCAATGCTCACTGGTGGCACATTAGCCTTTTCTATGGATAGAAGAATACATGGAAAATGTGCTATAAACCACCACGCTGACCAAATTGGGATTGAACGACTGCAGATGCAACCAGGGCAAACGGCTTAATTTTATTGAGTCTAAGTTTTAGCACACACTGATGACTTTTGTCACGGTAACTGTTTCGTCATTCTTATCACGCCCGTGGATATGTATGGAGATGCGCGCATAGGTATAAGTTACGACGTGACAACTGGATGACATTTGTGCATCTCCATATAAATCTACGGAGTTGATAAGAGTGAAGAAACAGTCACCGTGACAAAAGTCCACGCTAGCCCTTTCTGTTTATAACATCTAGAAAAGTGACGGAAGGAGTCGAGAAGGAAGGAAAGTCGAGAGACCGATGAACGGTGATTGGGATGACGACAACGTTCCAATCCGTACTGCTCAAGGTTACGGATTAAGTTTTACAGCGCAACGTCTGCCTTACGCCAACCCTCTTTGGGTAATCCCAGCAACATTAAGCCTTAACTTCATACGTTTAGAGCAGACCATGTTTCGAGTTGCGGCTCTCTCCGGCAGCGGCAGACGACCACCAGAAAACTAGTGGCTATAGATAATTTTAAACACATCATCATAGCTAACAAGCTTTTGCCATTATTGCAATTGACCGACAAAAATCACTTGTCAAGGCACTGAATGCGCACGCACACACAAATGAAAACGAACATTTTTCACGGAAGACCATTACGAGACATGACCATTACAATTTAAACCGTGGATACACAATTGTGATGGTCATGCGGAAGCGGAGCTAACCAAACTATATAACAATTGAAAACATACAAACATAAGTGTTTCATGAAGATTACATTTGTGTTGTTGTCACCTGCCTACTCTTGTCTATGGTCTTCTTAATAAACTCCTCTACACGTGGCATATAGACAAACTAAAGACTAAATATACTCATCATTCATCATCATCATCATCATCATGATCATCACTAGCCCTTTAATGTCCCCACTGCTGGGGCGCCGGCCTTCTTTGAATGGAAGAATATAAGGAGAATGAGCCATATCCGCACAGGGCATTGATGGGTAATGTCGACCGCAGTGCAGCCGGCTTAACGTGCCTTCCGAAGCACGGAGGACCTCGAGATAATATATTTTTGATTACCCATCAAATGACCGGCCTTAGAGAACATTGCATAGTTTACGCAATCGCTAGGTTACTGCGTCTTCGGGCTCCAATAACCCATTGGCCATGGTAGGTTGTGCTGCTGATTTTGCCTATGGGTGAACAGCGTGGTTCTCGCTAGCTATCGGAGATCCAAATCTTGACCACTCCGTTACACATCTCTTTGCACCACAGTATATAAGGAACAACAGGACCTCATCCACGGATCTGTTTTTTTAATATATTTTTTTACATTCACACCTATCCAGCACTTGTGTTATGGATACTAGGTCACGAGCTTTCAACATGAGGATGGCTTCAATGATGGCATGTCGCTCTGTCACCGCGAATGAATAATGAAACACTCATGATACACAGATCAAGGTTTAAAAGACGTTCTGAACAACCATGGGCACTTCTAAGGAGCGAGATAGAGATAATATTCAGCAAAAGCGTATCAGGAAATGTAAACCAAAACATAGGTAAGCAATACAATACGCCCGCTTGTTAAGTCAGTATGACGAATCTTCTGACTCACACCCATATTGAATAGTATAAACAAACGTTGTTACTATTACGAATCACTTTCATTCATTAATTAACAACAACTGCCGCACTCAGAGACGTGTATTAACTTTAATGAGTACTTAATGTCAAATTTTTTGAGGGTCCCAGATGAAGCTCTATTCCGTCTTCGACCCTTATCGTCATTAACCATCAGGTGAGATGAAGGGCATGAGCTTCCCTGTCTAACATAAAAAAATAGAATCACTCTGTTTGAAAATGGAGCGATTCTATTGATTCTTCTCCAACACATTCCTCGCAACGCATCCTCGCACAGCTCTGTCGGCCTATGCCCAAACTTTTTTGACAGTTGAAAGTGATGATCACCGAGCTATTTACTTATCCATTACTACTTTACTATAATGCTATTGTGACACTTGTCCTGTAATAACAGCAATGTATTAGTAAATAGTTCGGTGATCATCACTTTCAACTGTCAAAAACAGTTAGGGAATAGGCCTACTCGTAGAAAAACACCCTCATATTGGCATTGAATGGGTAAACGCTAGCTTTGCGACTATAGTGCGACAAGTTCGTGCGCGACCCTCTAGATGCTAGCGGGGGCGAGCGATGCGGGAAGGAGCGAGTTTTCCCTCCTCCCCGCATCACCCGCCCCCGCCAACATCCAGAGCGCCCCGCCACCGCCCCTCATACCGCAGGAAGGTCGCGCACGAACTTGTCAGGCTTATAGCTGCAACTATTTTATCAAAATCTGTCGCTATAATAATAATAATGTTCACAGCATTATTGTGTTCCGACAATTATGATAAGATAAGATAGCCAGCGCCTCTGTGGTTGAGGGAACCAGGTGGATCTGGATTCCATCTTCGGGCCTTATCGTCACTTACCATCAGGTGAGATGAAGGGCAAGAGCTTCCCTGTCTAGCATAAAACAAAACCAACCTGGGCGTGCCTAAGTTGGTTCACGAGCGTGGAACACCTCTCGGGGTCCTTCCGGCCGTCGAACGAGTCCAGCTCCGCGGCGACGATGTTCAGGTCGTCGTCCGCAAAGAAGAACTGCGCCAGAAGCGAGCGGTCGTCCCTCTGTAACAAGAGAAATATTTTTTCTCAAACATGCCTGGAAATGTTGTCATTATTTCTAAACAAGAACACACGAAGAATCGAATAAACGGACAAAGAAAACCAAACCCATTGCTGGCGCGTTTTTTGAATTTGGAACATTACAACGCTCCTCCGGCAATGTTGTATTTGCGCCCCTTGGCTTGGAGCGCTTGAATTTATTGTGTTGGCGCCCCTGTGCGGCACAGGGGCGCCAACGCTAAAGGGAGTGGGTGGCTTGATGACTTCTGACCGATACGAATGGAAGAGGAAACATACTACGCCGACCCCAGATAGACTGGGAACAGGGCAGGGAGAAGAAGATGACGTCATGGTCAAAGTCACTTCCGACTACCCAAAACTGTCAAATTTCTTCAATTGATTATCAACCTTAACTTGTTTGAATAGTAAGGCCCGAAGTCGATTGAGAAAATTTGACATTTTGTGGTAGCCTGCCGTGCTATTGACTGAACACCAAAGATTTATTTTAAGAACCTTTATTTTTATATAGTGTACCTACTGCCACTAAAAACTTGCTGAAATCTTTTGATTTACAAGGGTCAAAAGGTCACATTGCCAACATCAAAGTAAGTAATGGGATACTTTAAAAGTCGTTATTGTAACTTTATTACCAAGGAGCAAATGACCTCTCGGCCTCTAAACCGGCGTCAACTATATTTTGTCGCGTTACATTACAACGCAGGAATAAAAGTTTCCGAATGGAACATAAATTATAACACGTCTACAATACACTCGCTGGAAGGAATTATTTGGAACTTAATGAATAAGGCCCGGCGCACAATGGCGGCATGCCATGGCAAGGCAAGGGATCCTTCGGCATCCATACATATAAGCGCACACTGACGGTAACAAAGCCGTGGTATCCTTAAGCGTTCCGAGGAGTTCTTAGGTCTTGTTTTGTCGCGGTATCTCTCGGTGTCCCGAAGACAGTCAAGGCGTTCCAAGAGATGCCGAGGCGTTGATCTTTCAACTTTATTTTCATACTGTTCAGTTATATTTTTGTTCGTCTCCTAAAAATACCCCGCCATGCCGTGCCACCAATCTGCGCCGGCCCTAATCATCGGAGCGATACAAATCAAAAGCGGCCACCAACCCCTCAAAAGTTAATGACTTCATGAATCTATTTCAGATAAGAGAAAGGTGGTTGAAATACAGTAACGAATCAGAAAAATAATCTTATTTTCACAAGATACATCTAATATCAGCTAGTTACAAAAAAGCTGGTGACGGCAGAGTAGAATACAATTGTCACCACCCCAAATCTTTCCCGTGGGTGTCGTACAAGGCGACTAAGGATAAATCTGAATATGATTAGGAATGGGCAGCAGCGTTCCTCTAATACCACCTAGGCTAGCCATGTACTGCGACTTTTGTGCCCGATAAATGGCAATAGGCTCGCCACCTATTACATGGGACTTGACATATTTGGCGAAACGTGAGTGCTAGTTCACCTCTGCTTACCCCTTCGGGGATATAGGCGTGATTTATGTATGTATGTATGTACAAAAAAGAATTCCGAAAATTTATTGTGCTATTGCGGGAATCGAAACCGCGTCCTTCACTATCCGGGCGCCTGCCTTAGACAATCTGAGGGTCTAAAAGGCTGGTAAATTAGTAGGAACATGAGAATTGTTCCATTCATATAAATTGACGACAAGTGACACACAGCTAATGTGTGGTGACGGCAGAGTAGAATACAATTGTCACCACTCCAAATCTCTCCCGTGGTTGTCGTACAAGGCGACTAAGGATAAATCAGTGATGAAGAATGGGCAGCAGCGTTCCTCTTATACCACCTAGCAATGTACTGCGACTTTTGTGCGCGATAAATGGCAATAGGCTCGCCATCTATTACTTGGGACCTAGCATAATTGGCGAAACGTGGGTGCTAGCTCGCCTCTGCCTACCCCTTCGGGGATATAGGCATGATTAATGTACGATTTATATAAGTGACTATTGTATGTTTTGCAATGTAATTCATAGTAGGATAAAGATTTTGGTGGTTAGAAAAAGAATTCCGAAAAATTATTATCTTGAGGCGGGTATCGAACCCGCGTCCGCTGCTATCCCGGCAGGTGCCTGACCGCTCGGCCACCCGAGAGTTTCTTGGGTTGGAGTTGTCTTTTCTAACCACCAAAATCTTTGTACTAATTTTTCTAACATTTATATAATGTTAAAATTAAAAATCTAATAGTTCATAGTAGGATCATAAAGTAAGTAAAGTAGTACGTTTTTACTTCTTGTTACGTTCCTACCACCAGGACGTTATTTAACGTTACGAAATTTCTCTAACCTTTAGACATCACGTTTTCACGTTCACATATTTTCTTCTAACATATTTATATAATATTCAAGTAAAAATCAAAGTAATAATTTGTTGGTTATTTGAACGTAATATAAAAACATGTAATGTAAAAACATAAACGTAAAACAGGGCCATTTAAAAATAGACTTCCAGATCGGGAACACACAAATCACGAACGGTTCCATTTGAAAAAGGCCGCTAATAAATGTGGCTGTTAGCATGATAATCGGCTTGTAACCTGCCAATCCGCTATTATGTAAAAGCGTGTACTAATGGACGAAAATAAAAGAACCAGGCAGACGTTTATGAATAAAATAGGTAATGCAGAATACAATATCCTTTGTTGTAAGGAAAAGCTAGAATCGATTGGCATAAGAGGACCCACGATCGAATGGCTATCGTCATATCTAACTAATCGACGTCAGTGTGTCGTAGTTAACGGGGTAGCTAATAATAATTTAATATCTTATTCGTCTGAATACAGAACAAATACATGCGGGGTTCCTCAAGGCAGCGTGCTAGGACCAATCTTATTCGTACTTTATATAAATGACATTACAAAAATGACAAATAATAAATGTGTTTTATTCGCGGATGACATTTCCATAACTGTGACATCAAATAAATTGACTAATTCTATACGTGACCATGAAATAGCAATTAATAATACTATTGACAACATTATGCAATGGCTAGAAGAAAATAATTTAAAAATAAATTTGAATAAATCTAATTACATACAATTCAATAGATCCAAACATATAAAATATAATATCCAACTCAAAATAGACAAGATAAAACAAGTAAATGAAACTAAATTCTTAGGTGTAAACATAGATCAAGATTTGAGCTGGAAACTTCATATTGATACACTGAGCAAAAAAATAAATAGTTTTGTTTATGCTCTTAACAGAGTAAGCAAAGTGATTGACAAAAAAACTGCCATTATGACATACCAAGCGTACATTGAATCCATACTTCGCTATGGTTTAATCATATGGGGTAACAGTGTAGACAGAAAAAGGGTTTTCATTGCGCAAAAAAAAATGCATTAGAGCTATTTGTGGTATACCTCCTGACGTTTCCTGCAAACCTTTATTTCATGACCTTGGCCTACTACCGTTACCATGCCTGTATATCTACGAAATAAGCATTTTTGTGTACAGGAATTATGATTTATTTAAGAAAGCATCCGAAGCCAATTTGAGACCTAAAAGGAACCCTAACAGACTTGTACTAAGGGACATTCCCAGGTCTGATAAATATAACAAGTCTTGTCTTGCTATGTGTGTAAAAGTATACAACAATATTCCAAAAGACATGAAATTACTAGGCTTCAATCAATTTAAAAAAAATATGATAACTTGGCTACAAATAAATATGTTCTATGACATCAATGAGTTTTGGAATTGTAAGAATGGTAGAAATTAAAGCTTCTTAACATTTGCATGCAATAGAAATTTGCAAAACATGTGAACAATATTATATTGATACCTGTAACACCTTTTATACCATGTTTTATGCGAATAAAGATATGACTATGACTATGACTATGTATAGGTATTATGTACACATATAATTTTGCGTTGAAGCATAAAAATTAGCAGTCCAAACTTTTGTATCGTCTTTTACATAATCTTCCTGCCTCTGTTACAGCAGCCCGGCAAGCATGACCACCGAAACACGATATGTTAAAGAGCCATTTATAGCTTGGAACCGTCAAAAATTTAATGATTTTTGACAGTTCATGGTCATGCTAGCCGGGCAGGCCTAGCACGGTCAAGTATAGTCAGCAATAGGCTCCACCTATATTATTATTACATGACATGGGACCGCTGCAAAAGGCATACCCGCTTCGGGGATGAAATATAATTTATGTTTCTATTTACGTAGAAATAAGTAGGAACATACGTTTTGCTCACTACCCCACCCCCCTATGTCCTTGATTGCCTAAATCGCAATTATACCAATGACAGCTTTCCAAATCGAAAGTGTCTTGGCGATGTCGCATCCAAGGCGACAGATGGTCACACTCGGTTGGATTTCATCTCCTTCACTTTCGTTACAGCGTGCTTGCCCATTACCAATTTTAAATTTATTAATTTAGCGTTTTAGTACCATTAACACTTAAAGGCTATAAAAAATATAGAGGGTGGCGATAGCGCTAAGGTAACTGGTACTCAGCCTACATTGCGTAAGCCAAGCAATGTTTCCTAGGGCCAATCAACAGATTGGTGACCCAAAAAAAAATACATACACAAACCACGCATGAGGCACAGCAGAGGTAAATTAATACTAATACCCATGTTTCGCTGGTTATGTTAGGTCTCATGTAATACGGGGCAAGTCTATTGCCTGGTGGTATAATATAATAGGCAGGCGGTGTTATTGCAGAAAATTGCAGATTGTATCAAATTTTGTTCACTTCGATGATGATTACGCTGTGAAGCATCTAGGTACATAGAAAAAAGAACCGAAAATGGTTTTACAAACTTGATAAGAATATGACAAAAACACAATAAGCACAGAAGTCACGTAGTCTCTAATGAGTAGACAAACAAAAAAAAAGCTTAGACCTGCAGCTAGACAATCAAATCAAACCATTGGACAGAACACATCAAATCAAAACAAACTATTGTGTACTGAAACAAACACATCCAATAAATGAAATGACGTTTATTTTGCACTATATTTATTTTGCACATAATAGCCCGTTGACCCATTTGAAAGATGTTATAGTGGAAGATAATCGCATACATACATACATAAATCCGCCTATATCCCCGAAGGATTAGGCAGAGGTGAACTAGCACCCACGTTTCGCCAATTATGCTAAGTCCCATGTAATAGATGGCGGGCCTATTGCCATTTATCGGGCACAAAAAGCCGCAGTACATTGCTAGGTGGTATAAGAGTAACGCTGCTGCCCGTTCCTCATCACTGATTTATCCTTAGTCGCCTTGTACGACACCCACAGGAGAGATTTGGGGCGGTGACAATTGTATTTACTCTGCCGTCACCACACGGCACGCCAAGATAATCGCATACGATATGTAAATAGGTTGTCGAAACTTAAATAACCCGAATTATAAAAAAAGCTGACGGATTAGAGTTCTTCATAAAAAACTTTCCGAGCGAAACTTTGCGATTCGTCCTTTGTGTCACTTTCACTTGCATTTGAGACTTAATCCGGTGTCGAATCGAAAACATGTTTCGCAAGAAAGTTGTTGGATTTGATTCGATACACTGGCATCGGTAAAAATCGTGATGAATGGGCATAGAGGCAGGACAAGCGTGAACAATGTTTAAATTTGATTTTTATTAGGACGTTATTTTAATTAGGTATTTTTTTTGTTTCAAAAAATATTACAAAGAAAAATAGGTTAGAAAAGTTGGATAAATCATAGTCTTGATGCGGTAATCGAACCTGCGTCCTCCGCATACCACTCGGCATTATTTTAATATTTGAAAAAATATTACAAAGAAAAAAGACTGCTTTTTAGCTTAAGACGTGTAGGCACACATCGCATCACCCAGAATGGAACGACCAGATATTTTTTACCATGTAAAATTTATCTCGAAACTTAGAATACTTAATAATGCAGATATAATAAGTCAATTACGGAAACGACGCCAAATCTACAACATAAAACATAATTTCCATGACATCACCGCTATGCGCCGTTGCGTCGACGACGCGGAGACATTTTAGTTTATTTGTTGCATAATATTTGTAAAACAAACGTAGGTATGCCGACACAGGCTGATACCAGCTTGCATCACAGTTAAATTGGTGGAGGAAAATGAAACCCACTTTTCATTATAATCAAGGATATACCAAAAAATATATTTAAAAATTTGACACATAGCGCGGATATATAGAACTCCAGAAAAACAAGATTTAAAATTATTTTATACAAAAGTATTAATAAACCTAAGCAGAATCAATGCAATTTATAATAATATATGCATGCATATTATTATTTCTTATATTTGCACATTACATACATGTATTATATTTCTTGCAAATCACAACTCTGAAAGCCTTGTTATTTTTAAACACAAGGTTGCAATTAAAATAATTTATGAAATGTCATACACTAAAACAACAATACCCAATCACTTTGTTTTAAAATGAATCAAACGTCGTGTGGTGACGAAAGAGCAGAATACAATTGTCACCACCTTACTCGCGGGTGTCATACAAGACGAGTAAGTGTAAAGACAGTGATGAGTAGTAGGCAGCAGCGTCCTTGCCACCTAGCAATATACTGCGATTAATATGCCCGATACATGGCAATAGACTCGCCCCATATTTCATGGGACCTACCTACCATAATTAGCGAAACGTGGGTGTGAAGTAATTCACCTCTGCCTACTTTTTGGGGATGTGTTTATTTGCAGTTGAATTAAAAAGACAAATGTATCGCAGGTGATCATTTCCCGTGAAGTCACTGAGGGAAAAAGGTATTCCTTACCTTTATCTTGTATTATTTGTTGTATTAGTTTCTATTTATCTTTTCTACCACCATACTTTTAGACAAAGTCTAGATTACAAAAATGTACATACATACATACATATATCACGCCTTTCTCCCACAGGGGTAGGCAGAGATCACTTCTTTCCACTTGCTACGATCCTTACATACTTCTTTCGCTTCATCCAATCTCATTAATCTCTTCATGCATGCCCGTCGGTTTCGGGTACTCTTGACCTGGCCCTTATTTAATAGACTTTCAATTTGATTATGAAAGATCCGCCTAGGCCTTCCTCCTTCCCATTTCTCCATTCACTTTCGCCATGTATATCCTTTTTGTCAGTCTCCTTTCATCCATTCTTTCTACGTGACCAAACCATGCGAGCATTCCTTTCTAAATCCTTACAAAAATGTCTGTGAATAAATTAAAAACGGAACAATTGCATTCTCTCATATAAAATGCGAATCCTTGGCTGCTGCAATTTAAGTGACGAGGAAAAATATCTACTACTGTTTGCTTGCAAGAGGAAACTATGATTTATGTACAAGAGGAAACCGTACCTTGCTCGATTGAGGAAAACGCTACTCCTTTTGGGTTTACCAGATCATATTTTTTGTCAAATTTCAACAGAAATGTATCGCTTCTAAGGCTCGAGTTTACCAAAACGTAAAACAAGCGATTATTATTTATCAACCGTCGGTTTTTGACATATTATCGTATGGAAGAACTGTCAAAAACTGACTTTTTATCAACAAGCGATTTACATTTTGGTGAACTTGAGCCAGTTGAGCCTTAAGCACAGAAGAGATACAACTCAACAATTGCATTTTTGCAAAAGTAGGTAAGATGTTACCTTTATACATTTAGAACTCGAAAGGTTTTAAAGTAGTTCTTGGAGTTACGTCTTTTTTTTTTGTATAAAATGAGCGATATGAGAAGCTCGATGGCGCAGCCTTCGCCATCAGCCTTCGATTGCGAAAACTAAGTAATGTTCGCCAAGGTGACCAAACATTATAATCTCGAGTTCCTGAGTGCCTCGGAAGTCACGTTAAGCCGTTGGTCTCGGCTGCATGTGCAGTCGTTAATACTCACGAACAATCCGCACTGGGTCAGTCTTGTGGGTTATGGTTCTATCCATAGGGAAGGCCCGTGACCCGGCAGTGGGGACATTAAAACGGCTGGGGATGATGATAAATATATACAGAGAACACTACCTATCATACATACATACATAAATCACGCCTATATCCCCGAAGGGGTAGGCAGAGGTGAGCTAGCACCCACAATTCGCCAATTATGTTAGGTCCCTACATGGGAACTAACATAATAGGTGGCGAGCCTATTGCCATTTATCGGGCACAAAAGTCGCAGTACATTGCTAAGTGGTATAAGAGGAACGCTGCTGCCCATTCCTCATCACTGATTTATCCTTAGTCGCCTTGTACGGTACAGCCACGGGAGAGATTTGAGGTGGTGACAATTGTATTCTACTCTGCCGTCACCACACGGCCTTACCTATCATGCTATCACAAAATCTCCCGAGTACACGTGCTCTGCTCGCATAGAAGCACGCGTGCTGTTTTGTGATTGGTGCGAGCAGACGAGTGGCACTACAAAATTTTTATTTCTGTTGCGTACAATTTCGTATGTCACATCACATACCTTTAACAGATCGATAGATATTCCACAGAGCATTATTCAGATGCAATTATTAAGTTTATCGACAAATTGAAATTGAATAAGTGCAATTTTATGAAAAATAACGTTACTGATTCCAATTTTCTATTAATGCAATTCCTATAACAATATATACCTACCTACACATAAATATAATATAAAATTGTGTAATAGAGCGAAACGTTATCCTTGACAGTGACCTTGTCTCATTGCAAAATAGTTTTTATGCGTACGTCAATTAGACTGCGTCTGGCGTGACTCATGGCGCGAATTGAAACAGTTTAATGTTATTATAGACAAATCTGTTCACTCAATGATGTTAGGGGGATTTTTTTTTCTCTTTATTTGGGACAATAAACAACTGTACAATATATGTTTATAAACTAAGTTTACAGCAGATCTTATTTCATTGTACAACCAGCATCATTATCCACAGATTGAGCAATAAAGGTACCTTAAAATACATAAAATACTTTGGGGGATAGTATGAAACAATAGGTAAGTACCTATGTTCGACATCTTCATCACCATTGACATCATACATACATAAAACAGGCCTATATCCCTGAAGAGGTAAGCAGAGGTGAACTAGCACCCACGTTTCGCCAATTATGTTAGGTCCCTACATGGGAACTAACATAATAGGTGGCAAGCCTATTGCCATTTATCGGGCACAAAACTCGTAGTACTAGGTGGTATAACAGGAACGCTGCTTCCCATTCCTCATCACTGATTTATCCTTAGTCGCCTTGTACACCCAAGGGAGAGTTTTGGGGTGGAGACAATACCCACTGCTGTGGCACGGGCTTTCCCTATGGATGGAAGAGTATAAGAGGGAGAATGTGCCATAGCTTACAACGCTGGCCCAGTGCGGATTGGTACATATTAACGACTGCAGATGCAGCCGGGACCAACGTCTCAACGTAAGGCACAGATGCACGGAGGATTCGAGACAATACCTACATTTTTGGTCACCCATGCTATGACCATCCTTGGCGAACATAACTTAGTTTACGCAATCGCAGGCCGAGCGCGCCAACCCACTGCGCTATCGAGCTCGTCGTGTGTATTGGCAGTATGCCTTTACTTAATGTGTGTTGCGTTAACCGCTATCATTTTACCAAATTCTGGGAAAATGTGACATGTGTGACGTTCTTGTAGCGGCTTGTTCCACTTTCGCCACCACTGAGCATCTGGAGCGCCATTTCCTTCTTTTTTTATGCTAGACAGGGAAGCTCTTGCCCTTCATCTCAGCTGATGGTAAGTGACGATAAGGACCGAAGATGGAATCGAGCTTCACCTGGAACCCTCAACCGCAGAGGTTCTGGCTATCTTATCACAATTGTCGGAACACAATGCTGTTAACATTATTATTATGGCGACAGATATTAATTTTTCGGGGTTCGTTTCCCGGATCAAGACTTATCATTTTTCGAACTTTTTCTAGCCACAATTTTCTTTGTACTTAATAATTTTTCTAGTATGTATAGTAATGATCAAATAAAAATCGAAAATATATATACATCAGGTACATATGACAGTTCATTGTAAATGCCATTATTGATTGGTAAATAGTAAAGTGAAATTCAATATGAATACAATACTATACAATAAACACGTACGGTTTATTGCTATTTATTTCGCATTTACTAATTAACCTCTAACCTTAACCTCGCTGTCAAATAGCCCATCAGAGACTGTTAAGTACACATTGTTATTGAAGTTCATCATCACTATCCATAATTAATGGGCACCTAATATAACTGGCGAAACGTTGCTGTTAATAATTCACCTCCGCCTACCCCTTAGGAGAGAAAGGCATGATTTATGTATGTATGAAAGAAGTAAACTAGTAGGTATAGATTACTAGTTTAGTTATTTTACTTAGCAAGTAAAGGAAGTGACCCCTGTGCGTTAACGGTGTGACGTATGTACAAGATAACCTTCCAAGGAACGATGCACAAATATAGCAAACAACGTCACTCCTATACGTGACCACGGTATATGGATAATACACACACCTAATTGTTTCTCTACAATTGGATTTGTGAGGTAACTGGTTTGGTTTAATTATGATTAATGATTCAATTGAATGAATCAGGCCCATTAAACCTATACGCATGCATACATAAATCACGCCTATATCCCCGAAGGGGTAGCCAGAGGTGATCTAACACCCACGTTTCGCCAATTATGTTAGGTCCCATGTAACAGGTGGCGAGCCTATTGCCATTTATCAAAAAAATTGCAGTACATTGTTAGGTGGTATATAAGAGGAACACTGCTGCCCATTCCTCATCACTGATTTATCCTTAGTCGCCTTGTACTACACCCACGGGAGAGATTTGGGGTGGTGACAATTGTATTCTAATCTGCCGTCACCACCACAAACCTATACGCTAAGGATAATAAGCAGATATAAGTTGACTGTAGAACGAGGAGCTCGCTACAGCGCGCTTGACCTGCGATTGCGTAAACTAAGCAATTTCGCTTAGGCCGGTCATTGGATGGGTGACCAAAAATTTATTATCTCGAGTTCCTACGTGCTTCGGAAGGCACGTTAAGCCGTTGGTCCCGGCTGCATACGCAGTCGTTAGTACCCACCGACCCGCACTGGGCTATGGTGCGTTGGTGCCGGCCGGCACCTTAATGTGACAGCGCTCCGTTGCCATGGCAACGGCTTCCCGGTGACCTCGATCTCGTCGCGTGCCCGGCACGGCCTAGCTGATCCTCTAATGGAGCCAATCATTCGCAGGGTTTGTAACAAACCTCTTCAATGACAATAGGAAATCTCACTACCACGTAACGTTCTCTTCTATTTGCACGAGTAATATCTACACATTTGAACTGAAGGTTCTTGAAGGTGTTTGGCATTGTTATAATATGTTAAGTTTACAGCGACCGTGGTCACGGGGAGACTAACTGCCGCACTCAGAGATGTCAAATAACTTTAATGAGTACTTAATGTCAATTTTTTTTATTTAAATTTAGACCAACAACCTGACAAGAATAGAGACTAGTTGTGAATTATCATTTTTTGACATTCAGTACTCATTATCGTTAATTGACGTCTCTGAGTGCAGCCGTAAAAGATGACTTGTTGTGTGTCTCTTCGTATTATAAGTTATAAATAACTACCGTCAAATTGTTTATTATAATAAATTGTAGTCCGATTTAAGCAAACTGAACTCACTGTGTCTATGGGTTAATATTAAGGGTTACTCATCGTCATCCATACATGTCCCTTCTGGTGTCCCCCAAGGATCTCACTTGGGTCCACTTCTGTTCGTGGTCTTCATTAACGATCTGGTTGGCCGGTTGTCATGTCCCGCTCTTTTGTATGCAGACGATCTTAAGATCTTTTATGATATCAGAGACAAGACACACTATACCTTGCTTCAGAACGATTTAAATATCGTTGCAGATTGGTGTTCTGCTAATAGAATGTCCCTTAACGTAGATAAATGTTCTGTAATTTCCTACACAAGAAAGTGGAATAAACTACTTTATTCTTACCATATAGATGGCAAAACTCTTATGAGGAAGGATGTTGTGAAGGACCTAGGTGTGTACTTTGACGACAAATTGACTTTCCGCACTCATTATGACAATATTGTTAAAAGAAGCCGAAAGCTCATGGGATTCATAATAAGTACCAGTAAAGACTTCAAGAATTCTCGTAGTGTTCTGCGTATTTATTTTAGCCTTGTTAGGAGTATTTTGGAATACTGCTGTCCTATATGGTCTCCATTTTATAATGTTCATACCGATAACATTGAAAGGGTTCAGAAGCGGTGTTTCAAATATCTTTCCTATAAACTCGGTCTTGGACGGTCGCTCAAGGACTATAAATCAAGATTGGCTCACTTTGGTGTCTCACCCTTGCATACCCGTCGTGATAGATATGACCTGCTTTATCTTCACAAGATCTTGCATTCCGCTGTCGATGAACCCGACTTACTAGGATCTTTAAAAATTAACACCCGATTTAAATCTCGTCGTCCCCACATTTTCCATATTCAGGTACATAAAAACAATACATCCTATTATAACCCCATAGTAAGAATGTGTCGGACTTACAACGGTTTGGCTGATGGTGACGGAGACATAGATATATTTGATGGCAGATTCTCATTATATAAGAAAAAAGTTTCTAAATTGCTGTAATAACTATTTTTTTTTTTTTTGTAAATCGTAATTTGTTCTGTTTAATTATTGTAATTTTTTCTTAATTTTTTTTTTGTTTTTGTTTAAACAAAAAAAAATTAAGGATATGGATTTGGCAGTATGAGAACGGGGTTGGGATTTAATTATCCTGATGGCAAGCAAATACCTTAATATACGCGAGTCTAATGGGTAAAAGTTGTTTATTTCATTCCTACCACGTCTTGTCCTACAGCTTTAAAAACAATGCGCTTATCTCAGGTCGATGTTCAAAAAATTTGACCCCTGATAAAACGCATCCTTGATTGTGATTACCGCTGCATGTTAATAGTACTTTTTAATTAGAAATTTCGTGTACATACATCTATTACCAACCCTTGTCTTCTATGCTGGCCTGGGAGCGAACAAATAACATAGAATAGGCCGGCCCTGATCCATCCCATGGGTGTTGTAAAAGTCGACAAAGGGAGATTGCCCGGTGTAGACCAATAAGCACCCTGGGGCACCCGAATGGTGGAGGGCAAACCACCAACAACAGCATACCCAAAGAGGGTTGGTGTCAGGCAGGCTGCCGGCTGTAAATCCTAAGCCAAAACCTTGAGCGGTATGGATTAGAATGTCATTCCAATCACTCGCTCCATTCATCGGTCTCTCGACATGGTCCGTTCTGTCTCTTTTCTATACAATCATTTATCACTAGCACCTTTACTGTGTCATGGATGATATGAATCAAAATAGAGTGGACGGCTTGATGACGTCTGACCGATATGAATGGAAGAGGAAACATACTGCGCCGATCCCAAATAGACTGGGAACAGGGCAGGGGGAAGAAGAAGACATCTATTCCCAACCCTAACATTTGACGTAGAGTACACAATCGTATGGAAGAGTTCGTTAGTCTGTGGCACCCTAGCGTGCTGTTCACGGCGACCACAAGCAACCAGACCGTTGCTTTAAGCATTACCCATTAAAATACAGCTTCAGGAAGTCTTCAATTAAAACGGACTCTATGACTCAACTTTTATTTGGCACATAGATTCATGAATACAATGCAGACATTACATGACTTTTTTGCCACTTGAGTCATTTCTGAATGTAGGCTAAATCCAGAAGACAATTTTTTTTTTAATATTCCTTAACTTTCGTAGAGCACGAACGTGCAATCGATGTCATGCCAACTTTTAATAATTTGTAAAAAACACATCGAAACAAATTATCACCTATAGGTGATTAGGTAAATTAAAAATATAAATTGTTGAAATTCGACAGGTAACCTCAATATATGCGTTCCACTGTACAATAACAGGAAGCAGGGTGACGGTCTGTTTAAAACACTGTATCGCACAATGGCACAATTACTTTAAGAGCGAATATCAAAACAATGGTCGCAAGAACGGGCCCAATCCAATATCATTGTATCGTAACGCAACATTCGCGAAACATTTGGCGGGCCAAAAAGTTTCGCCTATTGGGATAGCGGAGAAAAAAGTGAAAGCGTGCGAGCTAGACACCAATGCAGCCGTGCTCTTTCATTGTCGAGAACGGAGCAGGCGATGTGACGTCACAGATACGGTCAGTGTCAGACTGTTTATCTGCCCATTAAATTGATTAATTGTAGATAAGCATTGATACTGTTGTAATAATGCCTCGGAAATACTGATATCCCACATACAATAAAGCTTACCACATGCAATATCATACATGTGTACATAAATCACACCTTTACTATTGTAAAGGTGTGATTTATGATACAAACACTTTATTGCACAAGAAAACACAAAATACAGGAAATAGTTAATTTAAAAATTATTACAATGGACTGCGTTCTTGCTAGACAGCAATTTCTTCCAGACAACCATTGGAGGAAATATAAGATGAGATAGAACAGTCAGAACCTTCCTTAGCTGCTTATTTTAACAACAGCGTTTAGGGTAGCTTATTCTAGATCCCATGTGAGGGCAAGCCTATATACCAGGAACTTTAGTCACAATAATTTGCTAGATAGTCTACCAGGAATGGTGCTGCCCATTCCTCGTTAATACCATTATACCTGTACCCATTATTGGTGGGACTTGGTATTGATTTTTTTTAAACATTATTGTAAGAAAAATTATTATAAAAAAAAGAGGTTAGAAAAATAATTTCAAACAAAACAAAAAAAAATCCATTATAGAAAAGGGTCCTGGCCTAATGCAAGTAAAAGGAAAATTTTTATATTTTTATACATTATTATTTTTATAGGAAAAAATTTATATGTAATACATAAGGTACACACAAAAGGACTTGAGATAATTTATTTTTAATCACCCATACAATTGGTTACCCCCGAATACTGAAGTGCTACTCAAATTTTGAGCACTGCTTATAAAGTTAACTTTATATTACTTGTCGGAAATTGTATGGATAAATGTCAATTTAGACAATACTAAAATGTTAAGAGGGATTCAAACTTTGAGTAGCGTTTCAGTATTCAGGGGTTAAACAGCTTATTAGAGTGGTTGAAGGCAAAATGGAGTATCAAATTAAAATTTGTTTTCAAAACATTATTACATAAAAAATACAGAATTTTCTTCTATCTAAACTGACAGATTCTTGGCAAAAAACATCTAAAATAATGCTTGTGACAGTCAGTGCAACTGATAAAGGGGCATTTACATCATGATTACACTTAGATCAATTTAAACTGATTGGTTAAGCTTGCCTTGCAACTGTAATTGACAATGATATGTGTTGCACACCGACAATGCAGTTTATGCATTCAGTCCGTACACTTTGTTGCCCCCTCTATAGGATGCATTGTAGAAATACCCTAGGCAGGAATTATTTAGCTACCTTATCACATCATTTATACAATACAATGTATGACAACAACTTTGTTCTTCTAGTGTCTTATCATTATCCTGGGTTCTAATGGAATAAACATTTGGTAGATAACAAATTAAATATGATACAACAATGTTCTTGTACTTATCAAATATTAATGTGAGGTTATCAGCCCTTAACTAAGTAGCTAATTGAACAATGAATAACCCAGCAAATTGAAGACCAGATTGGTGGAGTGGTCAGATGGCTGGCTATGGGTTCCTGGCAAACCACAAAACAAGATTCAATTTGGTATACATACCTAAGTATTTTTAGCATTATTGTCCTGACTTTATTATTAAAAGACCTGCTTTGGATGTTAGGCATTTATTTCTAAATTGCAAGGATAGCCATTGGCTTACAATACAAAGTTGAATGATTAGAGATATTTTATTAACTAACGTCCTGGGTATAGGCATCTGCCCTGATAGCGGTGTACGCGGATTCAATTCCTGCATCAGGGCAATAATGTTACGACATTTTTCTGTGTCAAACCCTGACTTTACAAATGTTTTACTAAAAGTTATAGAGCTGTAATAAATTTAAGTCAGATAATAGTATGCCAGTGGTGAATTACCGAATTTATAATTAAAATCAGTTAAAATATAATATAATATTTGATTATTATATAAACTTGCCATTAAACAACTTACTGGTTTTATCTGGTGTGTATTTTAGAAAATGTTACACTGCATCTTCACTAAATTTTATTTTAAATTTATCATAGTGCACTACCAAATATGAGGGACCATTACATAGTATAAATGTAAGAAAAATTATTGTAATGGAAAATTAATTTTTTTCACAAATACAGTGGACCCGTGGTAACCCGACAAACCTGTCAGATTATAAAATTTTTCAGATTATAGAGTACTGCCTAAGATCCTCTATAGCCCGGAAGTTTATACAAATGAGTATCTTGTAATCCGACAAATAACAGAACCAATGATAAGATTTTATATTGTACTCTGAAGTACTTCATTGTGTATGTCAAATTTAATAAATTAAACAACAATACACATAAGGTCTCATGTTTTTATTTAAATTGGGTAGAGTTTTATTTTGAGTAGAGTTGCTGTTTTTATAGAAGGTCAGTACATTAACTATAATGATGATTACTTGAATACTGGGCTTTAAAATACGCTTTAAGGCGAACAGAATTTTAGACATAATAATTACATTTAATATTGGATTTCATTATGCCCTCTAGTCACTTGAATCCCGCTATTACGATTCTCAGTGGTTGAATACTTTGGTTTAATTAGTATACTGACAACATGTAAAAAACGGAAATTCTTATTCCTATGTTTTTGATCTATTTTGTGCACATAATGTGTGCTAAAACGACTTTAGGTAAATAAGATACCTCGATGTAAATTACAAGCTGGTATTGTAACTCATTACCATATTTTAATAATGGTGCGTATGTTTCAACAACAAACAAAGTATAGTGACGTAAGGTAACAAACATGAAAAGGCGCTTTTTGAACGTTGGTCCTATCTAAAGTAAACGTATTACGCCCATTAGCAATCAGAACAATGGCAGGTAGTAGAAAAATCGAATAATCACAAATTGAAACATAATAACATGCATCAACAAAGAACGTCAAACTCGAAAACGCTGACATAAGTTGTTGTGTATTACTAAAATAATGTGGTGGCCATCAGATTACTATGAGCCAGGGTCTGGCAGTTTCAATTTGAATACATAAATAGCGATTTTTGTGAAATTTTCAATGACAACTTATGATTGTTTTGACGTACCTTTGGTTTGTAAAACCACTTTCGCAGCGACTCCATTGGACCACTTTTGTATAACAGCCTCATAAGAACAACTCACTGCACTACCACACACATTATAAAACTGGGATAGCACCAAAAATCACCACTTAGATGCAATTTAGACCTATAATTTTGCCAATATTTACATCAAATAACACAAACGGCAGACATGTTTCCACGACTCGCGTTCACGTTGACGAATGAATGACACAAAACAATATGACAAGAAAATAATCAAATTGAGATTGAAAAAAGGTGAATGAGGCTGGCGAGCTTGTTCAACTGCTCATTCCGGTCGGGATGTGGACAAAATCTCTCTCCACCACATGACACTGTTTTGTCTCGGGATTTAGTGCAAGTTAGAGCGAGAGAAAATATTTTTTTTCCCCGAGGTCCGACGTCCCTTGCTACGGCGGCTGACAGTGACAGTGCAATGAACAAAAGAATGATAGAACGATTACTCTTTATTTTTTTGTCTATGGAGAAGATATTATGTTCGGATACACTTGTATGATTCTAAAAACAATCGATATTAAACAATCTTGCCGAATTTCATTAGGTTAAATAAAAGCGCTTTTATTGGTAGGGTAGGCCTACCTTAGCTAGGTAGTTACCAACCTAGGCACAATTATAGGCAAGATTTTATTTTTTATTTTAGTTTTCCTTTTTTAGGAAAGGCAAAAGGAGCTAGCTCATACAGCCTTGTTTTATTTATTATTTTTCTTCAATTTAACATTAAAATATAATTGGTCACTCATTTTTATGCCTTCCATGTGTCTTCCATGCTGGCCTGGGAGTGAAAAAATAACATACAATGTGCCAGCTGCAACTTACTCCAGGGGTATCATAAAAACGGCCAGCGAGTGCCAGTAAGTTGAGCTTTTATAGAAAAGTTACAATCTAATAGCTTCCTCGGCTGGCTATCCGAGGGAGCTATTAGATATATCCGTGCGATTTTAGGCCCTACATACATTTCCTAGGAATTAAATACAATGACGGAATACATACATTTCCGTTAACATAAATCACGCATAAATCCCCGAAGGTGTAGGCAGAGGTGATTTAGCACTCACGTTTCGCCAACTATGTTAGGTCCCATGTAATAGGTGGGGAGCCTATTGCCATTTATATATAAGAGGAACGCTGCTGCCCATTCCTCGTCACTGTTTTATCCATAGTCGCCTTGTACCACGGAAGAGGTGCAATGGTGCCAATTGTATTCTACTCTGCATCACCACACAGCTTCGCTAAGGCCGGTCATTGGATGGGTGACCAAAAATGTATTATATATTTCGAGTTCCTCCGTGCTTCGGAAGGCACGTTAAGCCGTTGATCCTGGCTGCATCTGCAGTCGTTATCGTTAACACCCACCAACCCGCTTGCCAGCGTGGTGGGTTATTATGGCCCAATCTCCCTGTATAGGGAAGCCCTGTGCCCCAGCAGTGGAGGCATTAAAGGGCTGGTGATGGTGATGCTGAAATAAAAATTGTATTCTGCTCTGCCAACACCCTTGTGGTGATGGCAAAGCAGAATGCAATTGTCACCACCCCAAATCTCTCCCGCTGGTGTCGTACAAGGCAAAGGGTTAAGGATATTCCTATTAAACGTAGTGTATTATATACTCTTTGATTCCTATGCCCAATGACCTTGAATGTTTGCGCTTTGGTAAAAATATTGTCATGTTACTGCCATCTATGTCTTGACGACCGCACTACAAGGTAAACAGGCTCAAGATAAGCAAGAATACAGATTCGTCACTGATAACTGACATTTTTTTGCCTATTTTATTCAGGGCCTGTTTCACAATCGACAGGTAAGTTATAAGTAGCTCACTTCGCAGATCATTAGACAGTTGTAATATGAAATATATGTCAATTGAACTGTAAAGTAAGCTACTTCGAACTTGCCGATATAATTGGACCAAGATAACTAAGGTAATCTTATCTTCTTGATGATGAGCCCTGAAGGTAGGTATTGTATCTCAACTAGTGCAGCACGTATAGGACCACGTATAGGTGTTTGGACTAATTTATGAAAGCTCATCGTGACTAAGATGACTTACTGCCGCACTCAGAGACAATTATCTTTAATGAGTATTTAATGTCAAAAAAATTGATTCAAATCTAGACCATAGACCCGGCAAGAATAGCGACTAGTTTTTAATTGTCAATTTTTGACTTTAAGTACTCATTAAAATTATTTGACGTCTCTGAGTGCGGCAGTAATAAGATGATGAGTAAGATGACAGTGATGAGGAATGGGCAGCAGCGTTCCTCTACCGAGCACCTACCTAGCAATGTACCTAACATGATTGGCGAAACGTGGGTGTAAATTCACTTCTGCCTACCCCTTCGAGGATATAGGCGTGATTTATGTACGTATGTTATATGTATATGGGCCAAACAGCGTTTCCCGTCCGACGACGAGTGTAACGTGTAATGTAACACGAATTCTACGTTAGGACGGCACTACGAGCGTTACAGTAACTCGTCTGAACGTAGAATTCGTGTTACATTACACGTTACATTAGATTACACGTTACACTCGTCTGGATCTGGCTTTCGAACGGCACTACGAGCGTCACATGGATCCGGCTTGTATTCAATCCGGCCAGTATTGAACGCTTAAACTTGGACTTATTTTCATACTCATCATCCCATAGTACGTCATTGCCTTTCTCCCACAGCCCGGCTAGCATGACCACCGACACGATATGAAATAGCCATTTATCTCGTTGAACAGTCAAAAATCAAAGGGCAGGGGTAAGTAGATAGACATCACAGTCATCTTTCCACTTGCTACGACTTGCTACACCATGGACGTAATATTAATAAATCTGGACTGAGCACTGTCAAAATAGTGTTAAAGTAAAACAGAACATAATGCCAGAGTGGAGTTCTCTGTCCCTTTTTCGCAACACAAAAGTTTAACGAACGACCCTATTAGAAGATGACGAACAACTCCACTTTTATTCCACTCTAGTGCTCAGTGCTTGTTTTTATACTACGTCCATGTGCTACACTTATTTTCACAGCACTAAAATGCTACCTCTACGTCACAAGTCTACGTAGTCTGTTGCGGTATCCGTAATCCGTAAATGTATTATCTTTCAATGAAATCGAGAAACTCGATACAATTGAGTTTCTTTTTGTGAATTTATTGTTACCAAAATAGCATAATGATGCAGTCACCGCCGCTTGAGATCTGATATTCGAAGTCGGATTTATTTTGAATCAATAATATTGGTTTCACAAAAAAAGTTCCTTTTGGTTGTTCTGGATAATGGTGTCGGTTTAAAAATGGAACTAGGCATGCCTACATTTTGTCGGAAACTCATTTTCGCGGTCTTATTATAAAGCAGTTGGAGGAATTGGCTGGCCTGGGAGCAAAAAATGTGCCAGCACCGACTCATCACAGGGGTGTGGTAAAAGTCGATTAAGGGAGTTTGCCCAGCGTAGACAATAAGCACCTTGAGTCGCCCGGATGGAGGGCAAACTACCAACAATAGCATAGCATACCCAGAGAGGGTTAAAAAGTTTTCATCTCAATCACCTCTCTCCGGTCATTCTATAAATTCATTCACTAGCTCCATCCATTGCCACCCTACCGAAAGGTGTGATGGATTATATGAGTTAAAAGGCTGTGGATGGCTTGATGACGTCTGACCGATATCAATGGAAGAGGCACCAAGAGAACAACTGCGCCGACCGACCCCAGATGAACTGGGAACAGGGCAGGAAGAATACTAAGATGAAACAGTTACCTACATAATAGTTATTTTCATCCCACCATCTCGGCAAAAGCGTTTTTGCTCTTCGATATCTGAGTGCAAAAGCCGTTTTTATCCTCTAGAGGTTAAAGTAAATTTGAATTTAGAACATCGTGTGCAATGAGTTTGTGAATTCAAAACATCATTATACCTATTTATTTCTACCTCCATGGTGCCGAAATTATCATGCAACCTATTTTAATTTGTTAAAAACTCAGACTCGGAACCTTCTTGGTGTACTTTTTTTGTAATTTGCTTTGCGCGCGCCATTTTCTTTTCACGTCATAAATTTGTTAAAACTTAGGAGTTCCGTGACGGTCAATCAGCTTGGCGTCAATCTTGCTTTAAACATTTTGATCGTCTACAATGCTTGCTTGATGCTTGAGTCAAGCATTTAAAAGTTTTCTAAGTTTGTTTGATTTGTTTACGCTAGCAACGGAAAAAAAATATACAGAAAATCAACGTGCTTGACTCAAGCTGATTGACCGTCTCGGAACTCCATTAGGGACGGTAATTTTTATTAGGTACTTACAGGCGTGTCAGGATAAATTTTGCGGGTGTGGCTGGGTGGATGGGTGGGTGTTGGAGGTGTCTGGGTGAATGGGTGTTTTGTGGGTGTGTCTAGGTGAATGGGTTTTTTGTGGGTGTGTCTAAGTGAATGGGTGTTTTGTGGGTGTTTGAATGGATGTTGTGGGTGTGTCTGGGTGATTAGATATTTTGTGGGTGTTTCTGTGTGAATGGGTGTTTTTTGGGTGTTTCTGGGTGAATGGGTGTTTTTTGGGTGTTTCTGGGTGAATGGGTGTTTCTGGGTGAATGGGTGTTTTGTGGGTGTGTCTGGGTGATTGGACATTTTGTGGGTGTTTCTGGGTGAATGGGTGTTTTGTGGGTGTTTCTGGGTGAATGGGTGTTTTGTGCGTGTTTCTGGGTGAATGGGTGTTTTGTGGGTGTTTCTGGGTGAATGGGTGTGTTGTGGGTGTTTCTGGGTGAATGGGTGTTTTGTGGTTGTTTCTGGGTGAATGGGTGTTTTGTGGGTGTTTCTGGGTGAATGGGTGTTTCTGGCTGAATGGGTGTTTCTGGGTGAATGGGTGCTTTTGGGTGTTTCTGGGTGAATGGGTGTGTATTTCGGGTGTGAATGTTGTGGGTGTTTCTGGGTGGGTGTTGAGAATGTGTTTGGGTTAATGGGAGGGTGTTGTGGAAGTTTCTGGGTGAAAACAGAAACTGTTGTGATTGTATTTTTTTTTTGTATTTTGCAATTTCCTCGTTGGGGGGGATGAAAAGTTACGTGTTGCACTCGAGTGCAAAGATTTTTCACCTTGTGCTCTTTTGATTCCCTCGCTATCGCTCAGGATTCTAATTTTCGAATCACTCGCTACGCTCGTGATTCAATTTTAGAATCCTTCGCTAGCTCGGTCATCAAAATTGAGCACGCGGTTAAAAAACAACTTTGCACTCACGTACAACAAATAACTATTTCATCCCACCATCTCGGAAAAAGCGTTTTTGCTCTTCGATATCTGAGTGCAAAAGCCGTTTTTATCCTCTAGAGGTTAAAGTAAATTTGAATTTAGAACATCGTGTGCAATGAGTTTGTGAATTCAAAATATCATTATACATATTTATTTCTACCTCCATGGTGCCGAAATTGTCATGCAACCTATTTTAATTTGTTAAAAGCTCAGACTCGGAACCTTCTTGGTGTACTTTTTTTGTAATTTGCATTGCGCGCGCCATTTTCTTTTCACGTCACAAATTTGTTAAAACCTAGGAGTTCCGTGACGGTCAATCAGCTTGGCGTCAATCTTGCTTTAAACATTTTGATCGTCTACAACGCTTGCTGGATGCTTGAGTCAAGCATTTAAAAGCTTTTTAGGTCTGTTTGATTTGTTTACGCTAGCAACGGAACAAAAACATACAGAAAATCAACGTGCTTGACTCAAGCTGATTGACCGTCTCGGAACTCCATTAGGGACGGTAATTTTTATTAGGGACTTACAGGTGTGTCTGGATGAATGTTGGAGGTGTGTCTGGGTGAATGGGTGTTTTGAGGGTGTGTCTAGGTGAATGGGTGTTTTGTTGGTGTGTCTGGGTGAATGGGTTTTTGTGGTTGTGTCTGAATGGATGGGTGAGTATTGTGGGTGTTTCTGGGTGATTGGGTTTTTTTTGGGTGTGATTTGGTGTTTTGTTGGTGTTTCTGGGTGATTGAGTGATTTTTGGGTGTGATTGGGTGTTTTATAGGTGTTTCTGGGTGAATGGGTGTTTTGTGTGTGTGTCTGGGTTAATCGGTATTTTGTGGGTGTTTCTGGGTGAATGGGTGTTTTGTGGGTGCTTCTGGATGAATGGGTGTTTTGTGGGTGTTTCTGGGTGAATGGGTGTTTTGTGGGTGTTTCTGGGTGAATGGGTGTTTTGTGGGTGTTTCTGGGTGAATGGGTGTTTTTTGGGTGTTTCTGGGTAAATGGGTGTTTCTGGGTGAATGGGTGTTTCTGGGTGGGTGTTGAGAGTGTGTTTGGGTTAATGGGAGGGTGTTGTGGAAGTTTCTGGGTGAAAACAGAAACTGTTGTGATTGTATTTTTTTTTTTGTATTTTGCAATTTCCTCGTTGGGGGGGATGAAAAGTTACGTGTTGCACTCGAGTGCAATGATTTTTCACCTTGTGCTCTTTTGATTCCCTCGCTATCGCTCAGGATTCTTATTATACAACAAACGTTATTTTTTCACTCACAGGCTATCGTGGAAGGAAAGTTGACAAAAGTACACATTACTTAAAAATATCCCACACTACTAGAATAGAAAGCGACGCAATTTAACTCCATTAAGTACATGATTTTATTTCATTATCTTTCCCAAAATCGTTAGCATAAAAATACTAGAATTGTTATTGCTGTAGCAATCATCAAAGGTCGATTTTGACGAAACGAATTGAGAAGGGCGTATTTTTTCCGCTGGAGATTAAAAATAGTTTACGTTTCATCAAGTTTAAGGTTTCGAAGGTATTAATATTATTATGTAAATGGTTTTTGTTCGTATTGCGAATTTTAACACCAGAAGGAGCTTTGGATACGTCACAGAACATTATCATCTGTTCTGTGGGATACTCTCATATCGGAAAAAGCGTTATTTCAATTTGTGCTCTGATAGTAAACGTGATAATGATGTTGGTGATGATTAATTTACATACATACATACATACATAAGTCACGCCTATATCCCCGAAGGGGTAGGCAGAGGTGAACTAGCACCCACGTTTCGCCAATTATGTCAGGTCCCATGTAATAGGTGGCGAGCCTATTGCCATTTATCGGGCACAAAAGTCGCAGTACTATTGCTAGGTGATATAAGAGGAACGCTGCTGCCCATTCCTCATCGCTTCTTCAATACAAAAGAGAGAGGTACCAACTCAAAATGACGCTCCTTAAATAGTGTGTATTGCAATAAATGTATAACACACAATGCCTCTTAAGCATTTTTTGAGTTGCTTCTTTATTTTATTAACTGACTTATTAACTGATTTCTTATGCAGAGTTAATTAAAATGATTGGACACCGCTTTCGTATATCAAAGTAACAAAGTTACAAATGTCACGAAACTGACACAAAAAACCTTGAAAAATAAATTTTGATTAATGAGTTATGTTGAAAGACGGGTGAGGTGGTGGTAGTGCTTTGGCAACCTATTCCAAGACGGACTTATGATTGCTTTGTGACGTGCTTTTATGTTCAAAGACATTGCCTTAAGCCATTGGATATTATTATTACAGTCTTATAGTATATCCTTTGCTCGGCTCACCGCTATATCTCGGCTTCAGCCCACACTGGCACCGAGTTATTAATTAATTAGATTGGAGATGTACAATGTCACAAATTACCCACGACGGTATGATTATAAGGCAGCCCGTCTATACAACTATGGTGTCAGTCACAGAGTCGAATCGCTCGCTATCTAGAAGAGCCATAATCATAGTCCATTCCAGTCCATTCCATTCCATTCCGTTCCAGTCCATTCCTTCCTGGTCAGGGTTACCCCCTGACCACGAAGTGAGACATTCTTTGTTCATAATAGTAAATTAATTAATTAGTAAATTATGAAAATAATATCTCAGATCCCAAGTATTTGACTCCCAAGCCGAAGGCGAGGGCGATAAATAAGCGATTTGCGTTTTCTTGTTTATCGCCCGTGGTAAGATCATAGTTTTATGTCACCCTCTGTCCAGGAAGAGGGATTTTCCGTACGCGTAGCGGGCGTAAAAGTCCACTTCTTCTAACAAATATAAATCTCGTGTCACAGTGTTTGTTATCGAATTCTTCCGAAATGGCTTGATCGATTGTTATGATTTTTTGTGTAGGTATATTAGGTAGGTCTGAGAATAGTGCGCCATTTTTAAACGATGATAAGGACAAAACAACGATTCCGGGGACAGCTAGTGAAATTATAATATTATTATACCACTTCCAGTTAGCCATCTATATCCCAATCCCATTCAGAAGACATGTAAGACGGGGTAATTATAATTTCTGTTTTACTATTAATTAGAAGGGGTTGCCCGTTTCATTAGCTAATTTATATAATGCCCTTGATTGTCCAAATGGTAATTAACAAGACCTCCTTCGAACGATGTGGTGGGTGAATGTGTTGAGTTTCCACTAGATATATTATAGAACATGTGTAGGGTAACTTAGACGGTAATCAATTCCTGTAGTAGGTATCTTAATCATAAATAGCTATTTTAGTATGTCTGACTGACGATGTGTTGATTATTTCAGTGTGGTGTGTGACGGCAGAGCAGAATATAATTATTATTGTCACCATCCCCAATCTCAATCTCCCCGCGAGTGTCCTACAAAGCGGCTAAAGCGGGGAATTCACTACACGGACATGCCCGCGGGCATGCCTGCAGACATACCCGCTGGACCTCGCTTCTATTATGTCTGTGCAATGTTTGCCTAGTGTAGGACCGTCACTATTGAGCCTCGCCTATACAAACGAGGTCCGCGTGGGCATGTCCGTGTAGTGAATTCCGCGCTTCAGGGTAAAGACGGAGATGAGCGATGGGCAGCAGAGACAGCGATTAGTAAATGGGCTTCTCTGATACCATAAATATAAATAAATATTATTACACTCATACTCTCACTCACTACCATCTGTCAATACTGCGATTTACATACATACATACATATATTTATTGCAGATTAATTTTACTCAAAGCTATAGGGGATGGGCCCAAAACGGATATGATATTATCTTAAGCGGGTATTCTGGTGTAGATGACACTTTCTGATCCTTTCAAGGAAGCAGTCAATAAGTTTGAGGGTCCACTTTGAAAATGTATTTTTTACACGAGAGTTTACCTGTTTTGATAAGTATGTATGCCCGTTTTGGGCACCCTTCCCTCACATGTCACTTCAAAAACAACCCATATCACACTGGACTGGACTAAGGTGTGTAGAAACCGGCGTGTATTACATAATTAACGAGTGTTTGTATTACACTAAAATATCCTGAGGTGGAATACACATCATCGCTTAGTAATATCACTATATGATAACAGTTTGCTAATTAATTATCACATACATAAATCACTCCTTTCCGTGTTTTAATTCTTATTTCTAGTCCCATGTAATACCCTACTGCTAGCCTATTGCCATTCATCGGTGGTGCACCAGGAACGCTGCTATCCATTCCTTACACTTTGTTCGAATTCTACGACTCCCGCGTGAGAGACTTTTGCATCGAAATAAATAGAGATGGCGGCAATACAGTTTTCCCAAGCAATGCAAGAGTTATTTTACAATATAAGTACTAGGAAGCCATATTTTGATAGAGGTAACCCATTACGTACTCGCTTACGACGGGTCGCAATATTCTATCAACAGTTGAAGATAAACGTACTACTGCTTAGTTGCTTAGCAACTTCTGTTATTTATCGCAATATAACAAAAAATGCCAGGCAACTAAACTTTAGTACGCTTACTTTTAACTGAAGATAGAATATTGATTCCGGCGTTAGGCGCTAATTAATTTTTGCATCGGATATAAATGTATGGCAAGTCAGTTTTCACTGCAAAAGTAATTTTACAATATAAGTACCAGGAAGCCATACTTTATAGGAGTAATTACATCACCTTAATTGATAGTTCACGGTGTTGCTGAAACAATTCAGGAAATTATTTCCTTGCGACTGCGGAGTGGGGCTTTGCATGTAACATCGGCGACAGAAGTGCTTAAAGCTCTGAAACGAAAGAAACGAAAAAATAAACGACAGTTAACTCAACCAATTGTTAAAAATTGTTACTAATCGTTAAATATTAAACTGATATGTAGTAACAATTTTTAATAATTGATTGAGTCATCTGTTTTTTGATGCATAGTTAACTCAAGAAATTGTTAGTTGTTACTAAAGGTTAAATATCAGACAATTAAAATTTAAAAATGCATCAAAAAACCGGCCCTTATTATTGTTTGTTATTTGAATATTTATTCTAAATGACGCTCGAGCTCGATAGCGTAGCGGTTTGGCGCGCTCGGCTTGCTATTACGTAAACTAAGCAAAGTTCGTTTGGATGGGTGACCAAAAATGTATCATCTCGAGTTCCTCCGTGCTTCGGAGGGCACGTAAGCCGTTGGTCCCGGTTGAATCTGTAATCGTTAATACCCACTAATCCGCACTGGGACAGCGTGGTGGGGTTATGGCCCATTCCCCTATATTCTTCCATCCATAGGGAAGGCCCGTGCCCCAGCAGCCTAGCAGTGGGTACATTGGGCTGGTGGTGATTATGATGATGAGAAATGATGACTAGTGGTGTCGGCGGAGCAAAATCCAATTGTCACCACCCCAAATCGCCCGTGCGGGTGTCTTACTAGGCGACTAAGGGTTAAAACAGCGAAGAGGAATAAGGAAAAATGTACTTGATTACAATACAAAGACGTATTCTTACCCTTTTATGTTAAAGCAATTACTGGCGTAAAGTCCGTCAGATGTTAATAGGCGTCCTTTCTTTTACAGTGGAAACTTTATCAATATAAAAGTTTTAAGTGAGGCTTAAGTCCATCGAACTCCCAACTAATCGAGGATAAGACAATGCGCTTATATGACATAACGTACCTATCTATATCTTGTTGCCAGTACCTAAGTATGTAAGGGTATTAAAGTAAACTACTGAATTATTGTAATCATAATTATCAAAAAGTTTCACAGAACTATTTAGTTTACTGCAGGACATTTTTACAAGCGAAACCAGCATTAAACAATTAGTTTATATTATAGAAACGTTAATGAGCAAATATTTAGAGCTTTAGAGCACACTTATTTTTCGTGTTCGTATGAACTAAACACTTTTTGATATGAATCTCTCACAATAAGCTAGATTGGTTTCTGGTCAAATAAATACATTATATAGCAGTTCATATTGATTTCTCCAAACATAACAGATCGAAATTAGTAAGTACTGAATTAGGACAATAACCTTAAAAAGTACCTATACCTAATCCTATTAAATAAAGTTGGTAAGATATTTTGATTAAATTTCAAACAATGCCAATTTTATTTAAAGTTTTTCAAGGAAAATCACATCTGGAAATGAAATGTGGAGGACATGAGACTTACGAACGCTTACAGCATGGCGGACAGACCTTATTATAGGTGAAAAACTCACTATAAAAGTTTGCTCCCACTTTTCGAGCATCGGGACACATGGCGACGCATGACTAGGAAGCGGTGTCGATGGAGGAGAAATATAACGACGATCTGTCAGAAGCGTACGACTACGAAGAAGGTTTATACAAAGTGATGTTCCTGATTACTGTACTCATTTCAGCTGTCGTAAAACTTTTAGAGGTAATTAGGTAAGTACTTACATCACTATTGTCTGGTTGCGTGTAGTAATTATTTACAGCTTTGTCACTTTAATCACTGAAATGTATTTCGCAGGTAGGTACGTGTAATTTGGTTAGCGATGTACAAGAATTGAGTCCTCGAGGTGTAAGTTTGAAGAATCTAGTTTGAGTTTTATAGAAGGCTCAAGTCTAAGCGAGCTCAACTCAAGTCTTCGAGTCCTCAAACAACTCAAGTCTTAAAGCTGCCATAAGAGCGATAAGAACTTTGCGTTTAAAAATTCGATCGCCGATAATGATCACTGTTACTACTATTGTCTTCAAATTGTGTCATTATCACCTGATTTTGAAACGTCAAAAAACTAAAAAAGGGCGTCCGATTGGTTCGGGCAGAAAAATAATCGGCCTCACAAAAATATTCTAAGCAACGCAGAACGCTAATGTTATCTCCTGAGACTGACTTAAGCTTACAGTCGTCGACATTAGAGTAGGTAAAATAACTACGAGTTAACTCCTAAGTGAGAAGACTCGGATGTCTCAGGTATTGTAAGAATAATCATAATTTTATCTATAACGTTCGGACGCCGTGAAATGTTGATGATTTTGGAGATTACTTAATAAAACAACGAGGAGCTTAATAACGCAGTGGATTAGCGCCCTCGACCTGCGATTGCTTAAACTATAAAAACATTGTTCACATAAGGCCGGTCATTGGATAATCATTACCGGGCTACCGGCCCTTCAATGTCCCCACTGCTGGGGCAAACGCCTTCCCTATGGATGAAAGAATATAGGGAGAATGCTCATTGGATGGGTGGCTAAAAAATTGATTATCTTGAGTTCATCCGTGCTTCGGAAGTATGATCCGTTTAGTTATTAATCCGTTAGTGCCTTCGCATCTGCAGTCAATAATACACCCTCAAATCCACGTAGGATCAGCGTGGTGCGTTATGGCCCCTTCTCCTCCCTATACTCTTCCATCCATAGGCCTGTGTGCCCCAGCAGTGACGACATTAAAGGGCTATTGTATTGATGATGATAACTACTACAATCACCAGAAATACTAGTTAGTTATTTAGTTTAGCTGGGCTTTATCCGCACTTAGCCCCCTGATTGGGCCATTGTATGTTTCCAGAAATACTAACACCAAATACTAAGTAGATCTTCTTCAATTTCTTACCTATTGATTTGATTTAATTTTTATTTCATAAAGCTAAAGCTAAAAATCTACATTTAAGACGATATTAAAATTTATTGGTCACGCTAAGCCTTTTTCCACTGACAGTACTTCTTGTTACGTGTGTGCTTGCGAATACTTAATTTATTTCTTTTTTATACTAAAATGTGAAACAGTAAAACCAATTATATGGACGTGCTCCTTGTTTGAACCCTTTTATACAGAATATTCCTGTCCCCTTATTTTACTTGTTAACTCGGTGTTTTATTATGTAGAACAATACCATTCTAACGACTGTGATCGGGTTACCTGCTGTCTCAACAAACGATCGAATGACAACTGATAGTACTCATTGCTATTCATATTTTTCCCCAAGAGGATTATTAGGAGGAGCATAAAAATCCGTCTATAATGGTGCCAAAAACAGAAGTATTTTTTTACATTAATAATATAGTTGTCGTCCATCGGTCGAGATTCGAGAACTGTCAATTAGCTTTCTGAATACCTATATCCAACAGCGCGTTCCAATTTTCTATCAACAGTTGAAGATATTTTCGCTTAGTTGCTTAGCAACTTCTATTATTTATCGTCATATAACAAAAAATGCCAGGTAACTAATATTATAATATTAATAAAACAATATTATAATAAACTTTAGTAAGCTTACTTTTAACTGTAGATAGAATATTGGGGTAGTATAAATGCCGCCGTAAATGAGTTTAATACTAATGTATTAATTGCTCACATTTGATATTGGCGTATTATAGAATATAGAAAAATCAAAAAGATAAAACAAAGTTTTATCGCAATATTTTGTCTTTGAAGTACTTTCGCATCTTTATACATATACGTCATTTAATAAAATGATTTATTTACTATGGGAATTGATTTTTTTCTTTGCAGGAAGTTAACACAACATTGTGGATTAAGTGTGTTCTTCTAAAGTGTGTCCTGTGTGTTATTCTAAGACCCTATGTGTTCTTCTTCATATTACTAAAGTTAATGGTAAATTCAGATTAGTTACAAACATCTATTAGTAGCTTACTAATTAGATTTCATACACACAATAGTCACATTTCATGTGTACCGTAACACGTTTACGTTCTTCGAATAAAATTATGTGCAATATCATGTAACTTACTAATTTCCCGATTAAGCCTACACCAACACCTACAATCGTAATTATATTATACAAGCGATTAAGACAGGACAAACTTAAGCAAAGCAATTTGCCCAATTATAAAATTGGGATCATTATAGAGCGCCCCGCACCCTATAAAAGCTCGTAACGTCATCTTAGCGCGAGTAGTCACCCTTTCTTCCTTCAAGGGATAACGACTCCAGAATAGATATTTATATTAAAAAATTTACAGTTATAATTTTATAGTTTTCTATCTTGACAGTGAGTGTAATAATAGTTGTTGCCTGTTATCTGTAGCGCCGCAAAATAATATGTAAGTATTTTTCTTGAATAATTATAATAAAAAACAGAATTAAACTTTTCCCTTATGTGCGTTTTAAATTTAATAAATATTTAAGAAAACTTACTACCTCTGGATTAAGTAAAAATGAATATGGTAAGATAAGAACCGATGATTATTTAGAATTTGATTAGAATATTATAATAAATGTTAGAAAAATTATGACAAAGAAAAATAAGTTAAAAAAAGTTCGAAAAAACAGATGACTTTAAAATTGTATCGTAATGAAATAAAAATTGTCGTCCTTCTTTAATCGTTCGTAGCTAACTAAAATTTAACAAATTGAACTAGGAAACCCTTCGGAACTTACACGAGGCCGAGTGGTACAGGCAGCTGCCCGGATTGCGGAAGACGCGGGTTAGGTTCCCACATCAGGACTATAATTTTTCAAACTTTTTCTGACCTATTTATCTTTGTAATAATTTTTCTAACATTTATTTATTGTTCAAATGAAAATCGCAACAACAATTATATGTTGTTTTCATAACGCCGATTAATTTTCACACAAATGACCGGTTCATTTGTCTAAATCTGTCCACAAAACAAAATACTTAAATCACTATGTGAACCAAAAATATTCTACAAACTTGCCTACTCTAGAAAATGGTGCAAAACCATTCTGTGGAACTTCTGAAAAAAGTTATCGTTTCAAAACAAATTACATTTCGCGAATCGAAGAGTGTTCATGTGAAATGAATTTGTCCCGTAATAGAAAATAAAGAGCCTTTTTGTGATTGCTTCTTACCTCGAAGTAACATTATTTAACACGAATCGTTTTAAGATGGAACTTTTATTTTGCAATGGAAACCTAAAATCGTCTGAAACAGAAAACCGTTAAACAAATATGTAGAAACATTTTGTAGAACCCTTCATATTAATTTTAATTGACCACTGCGTTTAAAATTGGACAATAAGTCTTATTGCATTAAGAATGAGGTTAAATATTGGCCAAGCTTTGAGCTTCATTGCCTTGCACGCAGAGATAAATATAAGGGCCTCCCTGTTTTCTAATTTTCTATGTAAACGCTGCACGATAGAATCTTGCTGATTTATTTTGCACGTAAGCATAAAATCGCGTCGGCGCCGTTAGAAATAAAGGTACAATCTTTGAGACCGTTTGTGTGATTACATTGGCTAGAGATCTCGGTCAATGATTGCTTAAACTAATCAATGTTCCCTACGGCCGCTCATGATGATGATGATATTTTTTATTATGCCGTGTGGTGACGGCAGAGCAGAATACAATTGTCACCACCCCCATCTCTCCCGCGGGTGTCGTACAAGGCGACTAAGGGTTAAAACAGCGATGAGTAATGGTCAATTGGTCAGCAGTGTTCTTTTTATAACTTAGCAAAATACTGCGATTTACGTGCCCTATAGATGGCAATAGTCTCGCCGCCTATTACATTACTAACTAACATATTATTATTATAATTGGCGAAAATTAGGTGAATTAACACCTCTGGCTACCCCTTCGGGGTAATAAAATAGAATAGACGTGGTTTATTTGTGTGTGTGTATCCAAATCGAAAACCACAGAGTATTCTTGGACTTTCATAAGACAAATAGCTCCCACGCACAATGTTCGCGGCATTTTGTTTTGTTCGAAATATTTCATATGAACATGTGATTATTTTTATTGCGTCGTCCTATCGTATATTATTCACACCATGAATTGGCACGCTTCACAAAGTCAAGAGTTCAGAATGGTTCATCAAAACGATGGTCGTTACGATGAAAATAATAATAAATAAATAATTTTTTTTTTTTTTTTTACACTCACACCTAGCATCTAGCCCAAAGTAAGTAGCCTAAGCACTTGTGTTATGGATACTAGATGACGGACATATTTTTAATATAATTATGTATATAAATGTTTAAAATATACGTACTACATAAACATATAAACAACCATGACTCGGGAACAAACTTTTGTGGTCATCACAAAGTTTGCCCCTACCAGGATTCGAACCCGGGACCTCTTGGCCAATACCCAGCAATCTGAGCATTCGACCAAGGCTGCCGTCGAATAATGATTTCTAAATCTTTATTTACAACTAGTTGATCTGGAAAACATTGTTACGCCTTTATTACACAATAAAAAAATTCATAATAATCGTTTCGGAGGAGTTCGATAACAAATACTGTGACATGAGATTTTTGTTATTATTTATATTTATATTTTATTTCTGTTAATAAAGTTAATAATAAATAACCACTAAAATCTTTGTACTAATTTTTCTAACATTTATATAATGTTAAAATTAAAATCAAATAGTTTATAAAGCAAACCCAAGCTTAACCGAACGCACGGTATTTGTAAAAATATCTGCTTTGGAATGTTTGAAATTTATTTCTACATTGCGAGGGTACCCGTTGGCTTACAACGTGAAGTGTAAAGGTTAGAAGAATTTCGGCAAGTTAATTAGTATCTTGGGTGGCCGAGCGGTCAGGCACCTGCCCGGCGGCGGACGCGGGTTCGATTCCCGCCTCAAAATCATAATTTTTCGAAATTCTTTTTCTAACCACTAAAATCTTTGTTATAAATCTATTGTATTATTATAGTCACGTTGTAATTTAACGTGAACCCATCTAATCACTACATCATCATCATCTGCCTGCCCTGTTCCCAGTTTATCTGGGGTCGGCGCAGGGCGCAGTAGTTTCCTCTTCTATTCATATTCGGTCAGATGTCCACAATCAACTCCCTTTTTATGTTTTCCCTTTTGTTTTATGTTCATGAAATCTGACAAGAAATCAATACCATTGTTGTGATTATTCTTATTTCAACTATTCTATTTGAGGAGCTCGCTAGCGCAGTGGCACAGCGCGCTTGGTCTGCGATTGCGTAAACTAAGCAATTTCGCTAAGGCCGGTCATTGGATGGGTGACCAAAAATTTATTATCTCGAGTTCCTCCGTGCTTCGGAAGGCACGTTAAGCCGTTGGTCCCGGCTGCATCTGCAGTCGTTAGCACCCACCAACCCGCACTGGGCCAGCGTGATGGGTTATGGCCCAATCTCCCTATATTCTTCCATCCATAGGGAAAGCCCGTGCCCCAGCAGTGGGGACATTAAAGGGCTGGTGATGATGATGATGATGATGAACTATTCTACACCACTATAGAATTCTAGGCCAGCCAACGTCGCCTTCATTGAACAGTGTTTTCCCATATTTAAGCACTTGATTCAACTGTAACCTAATTTTCCAAGCTCCAGACTTTAAAGGAAGTTAAAATATTGCTTTTAACATCCTTGCCTATCAATATTGATTGCGCCTTTTAATTGCAATAAGGAAACTGTATTACTTGGACTAGTTTGTTAGGGAAATGGAAAAACATCCCATTGGGTACACAAACTATATAAAACACGATATGATATAGCCATTTATCGCGTTGAACTTGCAACAATTATTGGATTTTTGACAGTTCAAAGCGATTAATGGCTGTATCTTTTTTACTACCAGGGTGTATTGTGGTCGTTTACACAACAAGGTCTCTTTCATCTTTAAAGTGTGAAAAAACGGGATTTATGATATTTCGGCACAGTTACATGCACCATGGTCACGGACATACAATACATTCACTCTAGGTCACGGATGTCAGCCGTGACCATGGAACGTGGCATAAAGCCCGTTTTTTCACAATTTCAAGAATAAGGTCTCTGTTGTATGACAAATTAATCATTTATGTAGATGCAACATGATAGTTACACAAAATCATCACCTTCCTCTCCTATTCATATCGATCAGACGTCGTCCAGCTATCCACTTCCTTTTGATTCATATTTTCCATTACAAAAGAGACCGGAAAGATGCTAGTGATGAATGAATGTATAGGTACTGTCCATGTATAGGTACTGTCCATCAGTTTTGTATAGGTACCTATACAAAACTGATGGACAGAACAGAAATCATGTCGAGAGACCAATGAACTATAAATCTCATTTTAGATTCCAACATTCCCCTCCGAACTGCTTTAGACTCTTAGAAGTCTTTAAAGCCGGCCTCCTGCCCGGATAGATGATATGAGAAAAAATGACATGTGACTGAAGAGAAAGTAGTTTTGAGTGAGATATAATCAGGGAAAAGAAATAGGACATCATAACACATTTCTTCTCTATTACTAGCATTTTTGATGCTTGATGATGCTATACAGGGAAGCTCTCGGCCTTCACCTCACGATGGTAAGTGACGACAAGGGCCGAAGATGGAATTGAGCTTCACCGGGAACCCTCAACTAAAGAGGGTCTGGCTATATTATCACTTACTTGTCATATAAAACACCATGATCGCCCGCGGCTCCGCTCGCGTTAATGTCGGTTATATAGCCTATAGCCTTCCTCGATAAATGGACTATCCAACAAAAAAGGTATTTTCAATATGAACCAGTAGTTTCTGAGATTAGCGAGTTTAACCAACCAACCATACAAACAAACAAACTCTTCAGCTTTATAATATTAGTTAATATATATTTCCTACCTGTAGAAATGGAATCTTTATTTAAAGCTTCACAGGCCATAAAACTGTTTACACTCCATAATGAGGCACATGAAACACCTGATTGAAGCGTTTATAGCGCCATAACTGGCATGCAAAGTGCATATTGCGTTAATATAATCCTATTTCATGCAGTCTATAAAGACTATGATATTGAAGTTTAAGTGCCCACTTTCAATCGATATTAGTTTCAGAGTGTGTCAAGATAAGGTTGAAATTAACTTCTAAGAAATACAATGCTTAAAGCGGTAAATCTACAATGGTAAAACTTTTAAGTGCTATGCATTGTGTAGTTCAAAACAAATACACTTTTCAACACTTTTCATCCCCCCCATCTCGGAAAGAGCATTTTTGCTCTTCTATAGGTATCTGAGCGCAATAGTAGATTATATAACAAGGGAATTGATCAGTGTCTAATGTCACGGGTGCAGACTTGAATCACGAGCGAAACGAAGGACTCTACGGGTAACTCTCGAGCGTAGCGAGCGATTTAAGAAGAGGCCTGAGTGCAGCGAGCGATTCAAGCGCAGTCCCAAGACAAAAGACTGCTTTTTCCCGAGGAATATGGGTGATCTGCTTTTCGTACCAACTGCAACTCGCAAAATGACATTTTCGTATACGAAAGTGACCAAAATTTTCACGACGATTTTGCGAAAGTGACGTTCTGCGTCAAGAAGCCCCCAAATACAGAAACGCTACTAAAATTTTGGGGACTGCTTATCAAGTTAAGTGGACAGTACCTGTCAGAATTTGTATGGAAAAAAGGCAATTTTGACAATAATTACATGTTAAGCAGGTCTCAAACTTTGATTACCGTTTCTGTATTCGGGGGTGAAACTGTTAATAATGTGTTTGTAAACATTGAACTACTATTACTGTTTACTTTATAACTCAATGATTGTAAATGCTTTTTTCGCATTTTGTCATTTCCTCGCAGAGGGGGGATTAAAAGTTACGTGTTGCATTCGAGTGCAAAGATTTTTCACATCGTGCTCTTTTGATTCCCTCGCTAACGCTCAGGTTACAATTTTTTTATAAATTTTAGAATGCTTGCGTAGAACGCTTGCTCGGTCATCAAAATCGAGCACACGGTTGAAACGCAACTTTGCACTCTTTTAACATACATACATAAATCATGCCTATATCCCCGAAGGGGTAGGCAGAGGTGAAATAGCACCCACGTTTCATGTAATAGGTGGCGAGCCTATTGCCATTTATCGGGCACAAAAGTCGCAGTACTATTGCTAGGTGGTATAAGAGGAACGCTGCTGCCCATTCCTCATCGCTGATTTATCCTTAGTCGCCTTGTACGACACCCACGGGAGAGACTTGGGGTGGTGACAATTGTATTCTACTCTTCCGTCACCACACGGCTTTTAACAAATAAGTATTAACTATTGATGTATTTATATAAACATTGTGTAAGCGAACATTATTACACTTACACTTATGTGAAATAGCTTTAACAACCCTATCGAAAATAACTTTAGGCTTTAGTTTCGAGATTGTTTGAAGATTAAAATTTGACGGACCTATGACATATGTAAATAAAAACAGATTCTAAAAGGCCATAGGTATAGGTACAATTATGAGGACTTTTATGAGATTTTGATGAACTAAGATGAATCAGAGAAAAAATGTGCAAGTATCGTAGCAAGTGAAATGAAGTGACTGCCTACCAAATCACAGAACAGATAAAAGAGGTATAAAAGGACCTCTTTGATTGTTCATTGTTATATGGGGGAATCGATTTCGACGCGAGTTCGATTAGTTCGATTTCAATTTTTTCGTCCACTCTCCGTCTCGGTACATGGGGTATCAAGCCGGCACCTACCCATACTAACATAGTCATATAAATACTATATGATGATATTAAAAATAACAAATTGTATAAATATTTTTTACATTTTTCGTACATTTTGTTTTTCTGATCGAACTACATATTTGTATGGATAAAATATTTTTTTTTATATCACCATAGTATCTTTATCCTTTCTTTCCCCTACTAACCAACTCCCGCGCTTTCAGAAGACAACATGGCGCCCAATATGACGCTACTGCTTATGATTGTGACGGTGACGTCGGTGACGTCACAAACCTTCCAGTACTCCAGGGGCTGGACCAACGGCAAGAGGGACGGACACAAGGGCGACGAGGTCAGGGACGTAGCCGCCAGCCTCGAGAGGATCCTGAGTCCGTGCCAGCTGAACAAACTCAAATATGTGCTGGAGGGAAGGCCGTTGAATGAGAGAGTAAGATCATACTAATTTTTCGAACTTTTTCTAACCACTATTTTTTTAATAATAATGTTCCTAACATAATTATATAGAGTTAGGTACAGGTTAAGTGGACCTAAATCCTTTAAGACGTGGTAGTTTCCATAATTTCTGACTGATTTGACTATGGAACCCCATATCCCAAACTTAACCGTACTCAAGTTATCGGCTTTTAAATTTATTTTATAAAAAATCCAGATATTTTGTCTAGGTATCTTATTTTCCGGCTAAGCCTTACTCCCAGTCTTCGGCATCCTGTGCTGTTAGGTCATTCTCCCCCATATCCGCCCTTACCACATCCTGCCCTTACCCTTACCCTTACCCTTACCCTCCTGCTTCTAGAGTCTGCCACGAGATATTGGGCGTGGTACAATTAGGTCGAGGCATCTGTTTTCAACGTAATCTGGGGGAGCTGAGCTCGCTAGCGCAGTGGCATAGCGCGCATGGCCTGCGATTGAACTAAGCGATGTTCGCTAAGGTCGGTCATTGGATGGGTGACCAAAAATTTATTACCTCTAGTTCCTCCGTACTTCGGAAGGCACGTTAAGCCGTTGGTCCCGGCTGCATCTGCAGTCGTTAATACCCACCAACCTGCACTAGGCCAGCGTTGTGGATAGTGGCCCAATCTCCTTATATTCTTCCATCCACAGGGAAGGCTCGTGCTCAAGCAGTTGGGACATTATAGGTGATGACGATAATGATAAAAAAAATCAAATTATAAGTATTTCATTTAACTTCATTAATATTAATAATAATAAATATTTATTTCATTAAACATTTTGTTTGTTTACATTAGAGTGGCTGGTGCCTCCTATTAAGCTTGTAAAAGCCTGTGTCAGGGGGCAGGGCACCGCTCTTCAGTCTTTACATAAATAACAAGAATACAATAAAAAATTTAGATTAGGTAGGTACATAGATTTGGATTGATACAAAGAAAAGTAGTGTCAAAAAAACAATTGTTCTCTTTATTCCATGGCTTTTTCAGTCTCCTCGTAGTTTTTTGCTTCTAGCCATAATGGTATAGTATTCTTACATTCTATCTAGTGCTTATTATATATATAATATTTAGTTCTTTGTTTATATAATTGTATAGGTGTGCCGACCGCTTACTATATTGCCGACTAGTAAATGTGGTTTTAGTTCTTGGTACACGAATTACAATATCTTTCATTCTTCTATTGCATAACATCATAAGGTAAACTTTTATGTTTTTTTAAGAATATGTATAATTTTCTAATTGATAGTAGTTTAGACATAGAATAAAGACATTCGGTAGCAAATCTTACTTTTTTAAAATACATTATTTTGATTAGATTACGTTGTGTATCGTGTCTTAGCCGGTCCTCCCCAGATGGGTATGCAATACACAATAATAGTCTGGGCCACAGCTACAATTAGATTTGTCTTATATATAACAGTATACTATAAATAACGGTAGGTTGAAATTTTCATACTTAATAAAACAAGTCAACCTAGTAAAGATATGTTGTCAAATAATGTCCGTCTGCCTATGATATTTTTTGATGATTATTTTTAACATGTACTCCACTTCCAGTTGTTCAGGCCGTGCGAATTCGAAGAGGACGAGCCCAAAAGATTCAAGTCGGACCGAAACCAAGACCCGCCTTTTGAGACGTTTCAATGAACCGCAGCCGAACTAAGTGCCAAGCATCTCCAAGCCAAATAGGACCGTAATGTAGATAGACACTAAGTTGTAATTATATTGACTTACCTACTTCCAAAACACCTATCGAATTAGATTATTGTTGGTTTGAATGATGTAAATTAATATGATCGAACTAGTCGTTTGTAATGCATAAGTGGCTGGATTTATGCATTATTATTAGTAATAAAAAATGTCACTAATTTACACATTATTAGTGTGTGAAAAATTGTTATTGAAAAGAACTAATTAATTTGAAATAATGTTTTATTTAATAAACCCAATTGAAGATCTATTATTTTATGCCGTGTAACATAGGCTACATAAATTTATGCGATTGTGATCTCATCTAAGATGTCTAAATGTTGTTTAACAAATAGTAAGTTGTAATAAATAATTCAAGATTTAACGCATACTTGATCTATTCTTAATTAAATCTATTCAGTACCTACACTGATAATGAAGTGCTATTTTAAATGTTGACAACATTATAGAAGATATTAATAAATAAAAGATATTAACTACCTACTGCGATAATTGGTTTTATTTAACCCTGTAATTTATTAAAAAAAACCGGGGATTGTTTAATTTGACTGGATTTTTTGGCAGAAGATTTTTTTTTAATGCTAAACCGAGAAGTTCTTGCCCTTCATCGAACCTGATGGTAAGTGAGTGTGGCTATAAGGGCCGACGATGCCGGAATCACCCGGATCCCTCAAGCACAGAGGGGCTGGCTATCTTATCTTATTTATCACACATTTTCGAAACACAATAATGCTGTTAAAATTCAAAGATTTTAATGGTTAGAAAAAGAATTTCGAAAAATTATGATCTTGAGGCGGGAATCGAACCCGCGTCCGCTGCTATCCGGGCAGGTGCCTGACCGCTCGGCCACCCAAGACACTAATTAACTTGCCGAAATTCTTCTCTCAAATTCTTCTCTCTTCTTCGCCTCAAGATCATAATTTTTCGAAATTCTTTTTCTAACCATTAAAATCTTTGTACTAATTTTTCTAACATTTATATAATGTTAAAATTAAAATCAAATAGTTTATAAAGCAAACCCAAGCTTAACCGAACGCACGGTATTTGTAAAAATATCTGCTTTGGAATGTTTGAAATTTATTTCTACATTGCGAGGGTACCCGTTGGCTTACAACGTGAAGTGTAAAGGTTAGAAAAATTTCGGCAAGTTAATTAGTATCTTGGGTGGCCGAGCGGTCAGGCACCTGCCCGGATAGCAGCGGACGCGGGTTCGATTCCCGCCTCAAGATCATAATTTTTCGAAATTCTTTTTCTAACCTTTAAAATCTTTGTACTTATTTTTCTAACATTTATATAATGTTAAAATTAAAATCAAATAGCTGTTAAAATTATTATTATGGCGATAGATTTTGGTGGTGGTGCTAGCCAGGCGGACTTGTCGGAAGTCCTAGTTTAACGTTAAAATCCTTAACGTCCTAACGTTAACGTCCTAGTTTAAGTTTAAGCAAACCCAAGCTCAACCGAACGCAAGGTATATGTAAAAATATCTGCTTTGGAATGTTTGAAATTTATTTCTACATTGCGAGGGTACCCGTTGGCTTACAACGTTAAGTGTAAAGGTTAGAAGAATTTTGGCAAGTTAATTAGTGTCTTGGGTGGCCGAGCAGTCAGGCACCTGCCCGGATAGCAGCGGACGCGGGTTCGATTCCCGCCTCAAGATCATAATTTTTCGAAATTCTTTTTCTAACCACCAAAATCTTAGTCCTAGTGCCTACAACCAACCAAACCGAGTACAGATTTGTAGCCCCCTGGTGATCGAACCCGGGACCTCTGGATCTCAATTCCGGTGGGCGAACCAATAGACCATGAAGTTGGTTATATAGTTGATAAATGAGATGAGGAGTGCCAGAAAAGAATGGAGAAAGAGGACATACTGCGCCGGCTTCAAATAGGATGGGATAAGTGCAGAGCTCGCTAGCTCAGTGGCTGGGCGCTCGGCCTGCGATTGCGTAAACTGAGCAATGTTCGTTGAAGCCGGTCATTAGTTGGGTGACCAAAATTTATTATCTCTTGTTCCTCCGTGCTTCGGAAGGCACGATAAGCCGTTGGTAACGGCTGCAACTGCAGTCGTTAATTCTCCCACCAATCCGCAATGGGCCAGCGTGGTCGGTTGTGGCCATCCTCCCTCCAGCAACAGGACATTTAAAAGGCTGGTGATAACTTAGAATATGCATATAAAACTAATGTAGGTAGTCTATCTAAGCATTTTTCATTTTATTCATGGATAAATACTTGTAATTTATGTATGCATAAACATTAAATTACACCATTTAAAATCATAAAAGAGATCTGTCTTTTGTAAATTTATTATTTCTGAAGATTCCATCTAAAAAATTTAAAATGCGTATAGCGACATCTAGTAGACAATTTAATTACTACACTTAAAAAAAATTCGCCACTAGCGACACCTTGTATTTTTCTTTGGAACTCGGAAAGTGTAGTTAGTACTAAATAACTTTTCTACTCTGCACTAGGTGGCGCTATGTTATATTTAGTAAATCTACTTGACACTAGATGTCGTGTTTTTATTTTAAAATAAATTGGGCAGGAAGAAGAAGAAGAAGAATGTAATTTTTATCATAAATTAGAAAATACCTAGGTACCTAGTTTAAGTTTCACGATGACAACCTAAAACTCGAGAATTAAAGTGAGAAATGTCTTACATTTATTTACTAACGTAATCACTTATATTTTTAATAATTTGAATATTCGCCTTTGTGTATAGACAGTAAGGTTCAAATTCGTTTGAGAAATCTAAAGCAATTTGTGCTTCATCTATCATTCGTAACAAGTATCATTAGGTACCTACGCTCGTATTAGCTGCAAGTTGTAATATCGAAACATTTATGAGAAGACTACAAAATGGTACATAATGGCTTTCGAATCAAACTAACATGTTATTATTTTACGTTCATTTTGCCTAATGGATATATCTGTGTAGGTAATTCTTTTTATAATGACGTGAGCTATTTATCTTTTTTTGGTGTTTTTTGTCCCAATTACTAAACATATTTATTGTAGGTATTATGTATGTACTTAGGTAGGTATACAAAACTTATTGATTGCCAGGTTAATAACTGACTCGACATCTTATTTTCGCATAAACTAGGTAGTCACTACCTAGGTATAATCATTAAGTAAACTATGAGCACTTTTTCAACGTTAATCTGGTAGAAGGGTTTATATTAGAGTGTGTCTACTATTTATGTCACAGACAAATCGAATTCATCGAATTTGGCATTTCATAACACGTCTACACTACACATCATGAATCGCTGACAATTCTATGTTTGCTATATAATTATTAATCTATTACCGAGGGGGCTAACTGCCGCACTCAGAGACGTCAAATAACGTTAATGAGTACTTAACGTCAAAAAATTACAATCCAAAACTAGTCGCTATTCTTGCCGGGTCTATGGTCTAGATTTGAATGAAAATTTTTGACATTAAATATTCATTAAAGTTATTTGACGTCTCTGAGTGCGGCAGTTAAACAAATAATGTCTCAGACCGCAAGTATGTGCCGATAAATATGCGATCTGAAGCTTTATTTTTTACCGCCCGACGTAAGTCCAAAAAATTGTATGTCACCCTCTGAACAGGATTTGGGATCTTCTTTACGCGTAGCGGGCGGAAAATACCACCTCTTATCCACCTAGCAATAAAATGCGATATACCTACGTGCCCGATACATGGCTCGCCACCATGGCATGCTAATTAACGATACGTGGGTGTTAATTTATCTCTGCCTGCCCCTTTGGGGATATAGGCGTAATAGGCGTAATTTATGTATGTTGTAGGTAAGTTAATTTATTTCTTCATATTTGAAAGTCAAACGTTCGATCGTCTCTTAATAGTATTACCACAATGGACCAGTTCTCGTTAGCCATGATGTTCGGTTTAAAGACTCAAAACGGCGACCGCCGTCGGCTAGCGAGCGACGTTTAGTATAACTCCAAGTTCTGACTCAATTACTGTTCTAGGGATGGTCAAAAGTCGATAATTTAAAAAGACGTAAGTAGCCTGAATTAGATAACAAAAACTAGTGAAACTTGACGGTAAGATTATTATATAATTATATAATAAAATAATGAGAGTGTGTCTTCCATGCTGGCCTAGGAGCGAAAAAATTACGTAGAACATGCCAGCCGACTCATCTCAAAGGTGTCGTAAAAGTCGTCTAAGGGCGATTACCCGGTGTAGACCAATAAATAACCTTGGGGCACCCGAATGCTGGAGGGCAAACCGCCAACAGCAGCTGTAAAACCTCAGTCAAAACCTTGAGCAGTATGCATTGGAATGTTGTTATCCCAATCACTGAAATGAATCAAACGGGAGTGGATGCCTTGATCTGACCGATATAAATAAATGTGGAAACATTATACATAGAAACATATAAGTAGTGGACCTACTATCTAGACATATAAACAACCATGACTCGGGAACAAATGTCTGTTCATCACGAAATTTGCCCCTACCAGGATTCGAACCCGGTAACTCTTGGCGAATAGCCAGAGACCTGACCATTCGACCAAGCCGGTCGTCAAAAAGATTTTGACGAGTTCAACTTGTGAGACTTGCAAAGAAACATCGAATGCCAATCGCACATCCCTAGCGTCGTAAGAATGAGATGCCCTAAACTTAAATCCGTTTCCCGCCATCGCACAATCTGTACCGCGGCGGCGACCAATCGCGGAGCAGGAGGGCGGCGCGGCCCGGCAATACTCGCTCCTAATTGGTGGAAATTATTAAACGGGTTGCCTATATTAAAAAAGGCCCACAGACAATTGAGTGCCGCTTTTTGCTCGCGTTAAATTGATGAAAAAAGACTTGGAAATATCGGCGTTTGGATAGAATAAAAAATGATTTATTATTGCCGTGGCTCCGATGTTAACTTTTTAACTTATTTGACACTAATGACGAGTGATTTTGCCCAAAATGGCTTTCAAATTTCGCTCTGCAAGATTGCTTTAGCGTCTGTGCCGTCGTTAATTGTTTTAAATTAGTCTCTTTTTTTAGGAGGAGCCTGTTGACGTAGTGACTGGGCTAGGCTTGGCCTGCGATTGCGTAAACTAAGCAATGTTCGCTACGGCCGTTCGTTGGATGGGTGACTAAAAATATTTTGTATTATATTCAGAGGCTCGAAAATTTTAAACCTCAAATAAAATACTAAGAAAGACGTCGCTGTGTGTAGGTACTCGAGATCTTTGTGTAACCCGATTAGAAAATCTATTAAATGAAAATGCCGTGTGGTGACGGCAGATTAGAATACAATTGTCACCACCCCAAATCTCTCCCGTGGGTGTCGTACAAGGCGACTAAGGATAAATCTGCAATGAGGAATGGGCAGCAGCGTTCCTCTTATACCACCTAGCAATAGTACTGCGACTTTTGTGCCCGACGAATGGCAATAGGCTCGCCACCTATTACATGGGACCTAAGATAATTGGCGAACCGTGGGTAGCACCCACGTTTCGCTCACCTCTGCCTGCCCCTGCGGGGATATAGGCGTGATTACGTAGGTATGTATGTATGTTAAATGAAAGTAGACAAATTCTTTACGACTGTATTTATTTTCTCACAGTTGGTACGAAAAGCAGAGTGTATTCCTCGGGAAAAGGCAGTCTTATATCTTGGGTGTTCTTGAATCCCTTGTCCTCTTGACTTTCGTTTCGCACGTGATCCAAGTCTGCACCCGTGACCTAAGACACTGCTTTATTCCCTTGTAGTCTAATATTAATGAGTACTATATACCAAAAAAAATTATTAAAATCTAGACCATAAACTCGGTTAAATAGCGACTAGGTTTGAATTGTCATTCTTTGACATTAAGTACTCATTATAGTTAATTGGCATCTCTGAGTGCGGCAGTAGGTAAGTGTTTTTTGAGTGGCACCTCCTTGTATTAAATGAGCGATTTATAACCGCTTCAGGGGTCTAGTGGATCGCCCACCGGAATTAAGATCTAAAGGTCCGGGGTTTGATATATGCAAATTTGCGCTCGATATGGTTGGTGGTAGGACTTCTTTGAAGTCCGCCTGGCTAGTTCAAAATCTGTCGCCATTGTGTGATAAGATAGCCAGCCCCTCTGTGGTTGAGGGTTCCAGGTGAAGCTCGATTCCATCTTCAGCCCTAATCGTCGCTTACCATCAGGTGAGGTGGAGGGCAAGAGCTTCCCATCATCATCATCATCACCATGCCCTTTAATGTCCACACTGCTGGGGCACGGGCCTTCCCTATGGACGGAAGAATATAGGGAGATTGGGCCATAACGCACCACGCTGGCCCAGTGCATACATACATAGATACATAAATCACGCCTATATCCCCGAAGGGGTAGGCAGAGGTGAATTAGCACCCACGTGGCCCAGTGCAAGTTAGTGGATATTAACGACTGCAGATGCACCCGGGACCAACGGCTTAACGTGCCTTCTGAAGCACGGAGGAACTCGAGATAATAAATTTTTGGTCACCCATCATATGACCGGCCTCAGCGAACTTGCTTAGTTTACGCAATCGCAGGCCAAGCGCGCTGTGCCACTGCGCTAGCAAGCTCCTCTATTATAGTTCGTTGGACGGATGACCAAAAATATTTTGTCTACCTAATATTCCTCCGTGTTTCGGAAGGCACGTTAAACAGACCTGGGGGCCCACCGCCTAACTCGATTGCTAAAGCAAAAGCTATTGTTTATGACGTCATGCTGTCAATTCGGACAAAATGTACCTAAACTATTAGCGATAGCTTTGAACGAATGATCACCGAATGATTTTGTATGAATTTGGCATAAAATCCGTGGCGCCTAAAAATTCAGGATGGCTGCTATAGCCGTAAGCAGTGCATTGCAATATAGCTATCATCAGCAATCGAGTTAGGCGGTAGGCCCCCTGCAGTCGTTATATTACTTACTAATGACTGAGCCAGTAGGTTATGGGCTTAGTATTTTCCCTATATCCTTACATCTAACAGGAGGACCTGTGAAAATTAAAAGGGTTGGTGGTGAAAATGATGATGAATTGAGAGTACGAGAAAAGATATGTTTATTGAGTTGCGCATGCCTCCATTGTATTAAACGAGACGATATACGCCCGCCGCTGGTGAAATGCAGCGTTAGTTCTCGTTTGCAATCGAAATAGCGTCCCGGCGCGCACGATAAATCGCGATGCCTTTTCTAAATAAAGTCGTCACGATACCGTATCGGAGTAGCGCCCACGGCACGTCAGCCGCGCGCGTCCCCTGGTATGTACGAGCGAGCTTTCTCGCTAGGCCTGTTGTGTACTCAACGCATGAAATCAAATACATATGTTACTGCCGCACTCAGAGACGTCAATTAACTTTAATGAGTACTTAATGTCAAAAATTTTCATTTAAATTTAGACTATTGACCCGGCACATAGGGACTAGTTTTGAATAGTAACTTTTTGACATTAAGTACTCGTTTTATCGTTATTTGACGTCTCTGAGTGCGGCAGTAAGTGTTAGTTTTGTTGATTGTCTTAGAGGCTGTTTCACAATCGACAAGTAAGTTCGAAGTAGCTTACTATGAAGTTCAATTGACATATATTTCATATTACAACTGTCAAATGATCTGCGAAGTAAGCTACTTAGAACTTACTTGTCGATTGTGAAACAGGCCCGTAATATTTAAAATTAAAAAATCCTTTCATTTTGGGTTTCATCATGGGTGTCTGTTGTGGAGAATTCCTTTTAGGGAGTTCTCGAATGCAAGGCTTGAGGAGAAGGTCTTCTTCTTCTCCAAAAAACCCGGTAGATGCTGTAAAGGCCTCTTGGCCACAGATTAGGTTAGGTCCTTCAAAACAAAGACTTTTTCTTATCCACTATCTTATCAAAATCTGTGGCCATATTAATAATGTTACATACATACGTTACATACATACGTTACATACATATAGTTACATACATACTTAGGTATATTAATCACGCCTATATCCCCGAAGGGCTAGGTAGAGGTGAACTAGCACCCACGTTTCGCAAATTATGTTAAGTTCCATGTAATAGGTGGCGAGCCTATTTCCATTTATAGGGCACGAAAAGTCGCAGTTAGTTGGTATACCTCTGAGTAACGCTGCTGGCCATTCCTCATCACTGATTTATCCTTAGTCGCCTTGTACGACACCCACAGGTGAGATTTGGGGTGGTGACAATAGTACCTATTCTACTCTGCCGTCACCACACGGCACATAATACTAATATTATAATGTTAACAGCATTATTTATTGTGTTCCAACAATTTGTGATAAGACAGCCAGCCTCTCTGTGGTTGAGGATTCCAAAAGAAGCCTGATTCCATCTTCGGTCATTATCGTCAATCTTTTTATCGAACAGGTTGGTAGTGGTATAGATTATAATTGGGAATTAATAACTAAACCCGATAAAACATTTAAATAAATAACAAAAGACGGAGCTAGACATTTTTAGTACGGCAATGACGTTTTTTTTATCGTCAGTTTATTGCCATGCTCTGAGTGTGTTCCCAGCTTAAAGCGTGCCCATGAAGCTATCAGTGAGTTAGTGTCAGGTTCAAGGCATGCTATCAGTGCGGAATAAAGTGAGAGTGACCCCTCGCCGCCATTAAAACAACATACGCTCTCGGTCATCAAGGAGATACTAGTGGTCGCCCGCGGCTTCGCTCGCGTTAATGTCGGTTACTAAAGGACTACCCATCATAAAAAGAATTTTTCAATTTCATACCGTAGTTTCTGAGATTAGCGCGTTCATCCAAACAAACAAATTATTCAGCTTCATAATATTAGTATACCTAGATGTAGGTAGGTAGGTTTTTATAGCTAAAATATTAAATATGATGAATAAAATAATGTTTTCTCGTACTACAAAGAAAAAAAAGGCTATTTTATTTAGACTATGTCATAAACTATGTCATTTTCTCACTGTACGGCTCAATCGGCAGCTTGTACAGTCAATCTCGATCGCGATCCGCGATCTAAATCAATGATCCCGATCTAGATTGACTGTGTACGGGCCACCAATCTATTTCGTACACAAACGTACAGGTTTATTGACGATCGTGATTCGTGATCATTGATTTTGATCGCGGATCGCGATCGAGATTAGCTGTGTACCAGTACTGGCTGCCACAGTGTGGCAGAGAGGGCAGTGGCAGTGCTTGGGGCTTGTGACCCAAGTGTAGGTTTACGGGGGCCCATAACAGAACACTCCCCTTCGCCATCTTCTATCATGTTTGTTCTATGAATAGGTATATCAAGTTAGCTTGAGTGCAAACAGTACCTAGGCCTAACACGGGACGTGGACAAAATCTCTTTCTCGGAACCACTTTACAGTGTTTTGTCTCGGGATTCAGTGTGAGTTAGAGCGGGAGAAAAACATTTTCTTTTCCCCGGGGAGATTTTGTCCACGTTCCGTGACTGTGCAAGAGATGAGCCCCGGCTAAAGAGTGGTGCGCCCGTGCAGCTCGCGTGCTCATTAATACTGCGTTATCGCGTTTCATTTAAATGCCGAAGGCTTGTAAGAGGTGGTGTCCTGTACGGCAGCTGGAAAGTACGACGCCACGGCGGTGAAGACGTTGACTGCTCGTAGGTTTTCTTGTGTAACTAAATAAACTTAATAAATTTATTTTTGGGATTATCTCGCTCTCTGTCGTAGTTAGCGGGATAGCAGTAAGTCATTCGACGGATAAATATTAAACATATAATTCCTAAAGTATGATAGAATATGTTTTTGACAGTTCTTGTTGGTTTTCGATGTGAACGGAATAAAGTTTGTAATACACTGTCGTGTCTCGAGTAATGACGACAGGCTGGCAGAGTTAAAGTCTGCTGTTTTCAAACTTCTCCAATTAAGTTACCAATTTTGGCACAGCTTTTTTGAACACTGTTAACAATTTTTGTGGTTTTCTACACTTAAGAGGACGAAAGTACCCTCTTAATGGGGGTTAACGTGACTCATCATCACCACCAGTATATTAATGTTACAGGATGGGACATTGACTGGGGCATTGGCCTTCCATATATTTGGAAGGATAGGTATGAGGAGAATGGGCTATAACCATCCACGCTGGCCCAGTGCAGCATACATTAACGACTGCAGATTCAGCCGGGGCCAATAGCTTAACATGCCTTCCGAAGCACGGAGGAACTTGAGATACAACATTTTTGGCCACCCGTCATATGAACGGCTGTAGCGAGCATTGTTTAGTTTACGCAATCGCAAGAGCGCTACCGAGCTTCTCTTACTTTTGTGTTACTATAGTATTGCTAATGAGAAATAATTAGTCTAGCAGCTAGCAGTAGTAGCTAGTAGAAATATAATGAAAAATAATCAGTGAAGCTTTGCATTTTGGTTAAAATACAGTTAGTAATTTCCATTGGATCAGGTGATTTTTGAAATAATCAAAGACTTGTTGTCTTTTATTATTGAAGACAAACAAAAATGAATCAGACAAAATTTGCATTTTGGTAAAACACAAATTTTTATTTTATTTTATTTGAGGCTAGCACTTTCGCCCCACCGGCCACGGTGCCATAATAAAGATTGTACTGAACATAATATTAAATAGCTTTTAACATTCCTGTTGTTATCTTAATGTCTGCGAGACATTTATATTTAGCTCGGCTCAATACGTGTCCAATGTTTACCTTTCTGACTCTTTATCTAAGACTTTTTTTCTGCTTCAATATTGTTTTTGGGATCCCCAATCGGTAGAGCGAAACTGGTTGCCTGGACAATAAAAAACTTCCTTTTTGTAATGTCCAGACAACCTGTAAGTATTGCAGTATTTTTACATTTTGTAACAATTCTTTATGCATAAAACAGCGAAAGGTGTGGTTTGATAGAAGATGTAATGACAAGGATTGAGAAAGGGAATCTCGCATGGTTTGGTCACGTCGAAAGAATGGATGAAAGGAGAATGACAAAAAGGATATACATGGCGAAAGTGAATGGAGAAATGGGAAGGGGAAGGCCTAGGCGGATCTTTCATAATCAAATTGAAAGTCTATTAAAAAAGGGCCAGGTCAAGAGTACCCAAAACCGATGGGCATGCATGAAGAGATTGGATGAAGCGAAAGAAGTGTGTAAGGATCGTAGCAAGTTGAAAGAAGTGATCTCTGCCTACCCCTGTGGGAGAAAGGCGTGACGTATGTATGTATGTATGTAGGAGTACGCAAAGAGCTTAATACCTAGTTCATAATCACTCTAGAGTCTAGAGGAAAGAATATCTAGATATTTAACCTAACATTTACATGACTATCAGTGATCTTGATCTTTTTAGGCGGTACACGTTTTTTGTTCAATTCATAGAAATTCATTCGTTCATTGCTTTCAAATTCTTTAGTGGTTGAGGTGATGATGAAATGATAGCAATTTTTAGGCAATATCTTTTAACCTTCCCTAATATAGTTTTGCGTTGCAAATTCTCATCGCGCCATTTCGAAGTTTTGTGTACAAGCTATATCTCTGTTCATGTTTTAGTAACAGTAAATACTATACGGAACCTTACATCTCTCGACGTGGCCCGGCGCCTACATGAGAGTATTGAATGATTTGTGGCCATTTGCCTCACATATTGAATGTTTTAAAACCTTTTAAGTTCCAACACGGCTCTGATAAAATCGTTATAAAAATGTAATTAATTGAACATATTAAGGGCGTTTGTTAAATACGACAAGAGCACATTTGTAGTACCTACATACATTGAAAAGGAAAACCATATTTCTATTTTTTATTTTTTATTAAAGGACAACCACACATTCATACTATATCTCTCCTATTTATAGATTCATCATACTATACATTCATACTATATCCGTCTTATTATATAGAGAGACGAAAGCTCTTATAGATTCACCATGCGGTCCATAGTGTGGCAAAGGGGGAAGTCAGTGGAGCTCTTAAGATTTCTGACCCAAGTGTAGGTTGTGCACCATCTAGCATTGTGACTAAAGTTCCCGTTTATACAATAAGCGTAAATTAATGTTTCAATGCTTCGCGATAGGTTTCAATCACAGATATATCTGTGGTTTCAATGATTTGCTTTGTTTTGATAATTTTCATGAGGTGTCAATGCTTTTCAAGTGGTTAATGCTCGATTCAATGCTTTGCATTAGGTATGCTTCAATGCTTCGAATTATGCTTCAATGCTTCGTAATAGGTTTTAGTTCTATTCAAAAAGGCTTTGCAATGCTTTTCAAGAGGTTTTAATGCTTCGCAATAGGTTTTATTTTCGCATCAGTACACTTGTTCAGTTGTCTCCTTCTTCTCCTCAGTCTATCTGGGGTCGGTGCAGTATGTTTCCTCTTTCATTCATATCGGTCACACGTCATCAAGGCATCCACTTCACTCCCTTTTGATTCATATCATCCATCACACCGTGAAGGTGCTAGTGATGAATGAATGTAATAGAAATGATACTGAACGGACCATGCCGAGAGACCGATGAACGGAGTATTGGATATTATACATTTATTCAGTTGTATAACATCCAATAGCCTTTATCGTCATACCGTTTTGATATTCAGGCAGGGATGCGTATGAAAGTTTGATCGGAGCCGTGATTCGATTGGCCCCGTACGTGTTATGGCGGTGTTCGGCACCTTTCTGCTTTATTACTGCAGCATTTGCCGCATCACGGTTACCTATATCATTCGATTACGATTTATTACCTTAGAAATGTTGTCAGGGAACGACAGACCACAATTTGTAATTAGATCTGCATTTAATTCAAAATTATGAGATTGGACCTAATGTTATATAAAATCCGTGTAACTCTGTCGATGGTCCAAATAAATAATAAATAAAATGTAGGGTGAAAATTGCTATAGAATAGAGTTTTTAGGACAGTTGGCTTTAGCGCGTTCAATATGTATTGAAGATAAAGGAAATTAATGTTCCGGCATCCATGTCCATGCAGGCGCGAAATTCAATAATAACAGTCTTCAATCTCCTTGAAGTTTCGAAGGCGAATTGCACTTTTGTTCCTAATTTTATTATTGTTATCCTGTTACAGGTGTAACTTACTATACAAACATCGAGGTTAACCTCTGAGCGATTATTTTTTAAGCATTACGTAAATTTTAGATAAAATAAAGCAAAGAAAAAGAGGACAGAGTTTTTTTTAAATAAATGTTTGACTCCTAAATTATTTCGATTATGGATTCCTGAACAACGTTTATATGACGGCCAGTTTGTTCGAATGGTCATATGGTTGGTTATATCGGCCAAAACCAAAAGGTCCCGGGGTTCGAATCGTGATTGGGACTGTTCTTGAGTCATTACAAATGTGTATAGGTAATCTTATACACTGTTTTTATAATTTGTCCTTCATCTAGTATTCAATAACACTAGTGCTTATGATAGGTGAGTAGAGCCTGATAGCGTAGCCCGCTCGGCCTGCGTTGCCTAAACAATGGTCGCTAAGGCCGACCATTGGATGGATGACCAAAACTATATCATCTCGAGTTCCTCCGTGCTTCGGAAGGCACGTCATGCAATTGCATCTGCTGTCGTTAATACCCATTGAGTTATTAATAGTAGTTCAATGTTAATACCCACCAATCCGCACTGCGCCACCGTTTCTGCCTATATTCTGCCTATATTCTTCCATTCATAGGGAAGGCCCGTGCCCCGCAGTGGCAACATTAAATGGCTAATGATGATGATGATTGAATAATGCCTTCATGAAGTGATCTCATTTAGATATTGCTAAATGAGACACAATAAATAAAAACACAGTAAACTTAAACAGACGCTATAAAACCCCGCCAAAAACTCCGCCACCATCTGCAGCGTAACAATGTTGCCATGTAAGAAATGGTTGCCGCAGCATCGTAAAAGTGGCTGACAAATTACATAACAATAACGCGTCGGTGTTGCCAGACGGCGCAGTTTGCACGCCGCTCACGTCACAATGGCCCTGTTTTCTCTCGCTACAGTCAGCTTACGCGGTTTGATATTTGGCAATAATTGAGAATATTATTCGCTAGCTTTGGAGATACTTTGTTTATAATATGTTTGTTTTATTATATGTGAAAGCTTGTAATTGGCTATGGCATTTTAAGATTTTGTAATGTCCAGTAATTAAGTGCCATAAGCTTTCCGGAGAAAAAAAAACAAAAACACTAAAGCCCAAGCATCTAGCCCAAAGTCAATAGCATAAGCACTTGTGTTATGGAATATACAAGTTTTAATAAGTATACCTAGATAATAATTATACATTTCTTGAGTACGCATTCCACTATATTTAGGCTAGAAAAATAATAATGACTACCGATAAGCTAATCCGTATTCGGATAAGCGGTGTTTATATATAATTTAAAGATTAATAAGTAAAAGAAGTCAGATTATTTTTGCAAAAATACTGTCCTGATGCGGAAAACACATTGTATCATTTACATCATGTTCAATGTTAGTGTTATGTAATAATAATAAGTAATGTTGTTTTGTTAATTTTACAATTAAATAAGTCATACCAAATATGGAACATAAAGTTAAATTAGAGTGGTCGATTAATACCTGTAGGGTGAAATACCAACTCAGTTTGAGCCCGCTATAACCAGAAAAGCAAACCTCATAAAAATTATATCCAAGTAGGTAAGTATTTACCTACTTGGGGCATGTGTGTCATATCCCAACATCAATGCTTGGTCCAATCACAATAGACCGTGCGAAGCGTCGATAATAATAAATATCTTCCAGATTACATTGGATTGTTCCGAAAAGATCGGGGATGTTGTCTTTTAGATTCACGCTTTGGTCTGTTTCTCGTCAACGTTTATTTCTATAAAAATCTATAATAAGTTTCCCAAATCCATTCAAGCTAGCCTTATATACAAATGAAAACACATTTAAGTATTAGAAAACCGAAATGGCATTTCTGCTATATTAAATTATTATTATTTCTGTGACAGGATATTGCAGGGGTTTTTTGTCTAAAAATAATATTTTAAAATGCATCAAATCGTGTATCAATTTAAAAATATTAAAAATGTGATTAAGCTTATGTTTCTTACTATTTATAAGCTTAATACTATTGATTAAAAGTTTTTATGGTGAAACTTAAGAAAATATACATCATATTATATATATTATCATACTATACATATCATCATACTATTGATATTGATAGATATAAAGAAATTTGAATTTACAATTCCAAAGTTGAGTATATTTTAATTTAAGTAACTTCGCCTATAAATCAATCATTTAGAGATGGTAAGTCAGGGATTATTTAATTACCGAGCTGTATAACGATCACATAATTGTCTTCCACTAGTAATAAAAGTAGACAATTATCCTGATTCGATTACGGAACACTCTTTATAATTGTAATTGGCCATCAATCGTGATGCAGCGCCCCTTGTACAGACTAGGAAAATGATTTTGCAGACATGTGAGCAACCCTATTATCTTTGTCATAAGGGTTGCAATCAAAAAGTGAGTACATATTAGCTTTTACTGTACATTGCATTCGCCTACAGAATCCCATTTTGCGGCGTTAAGTGATTAACTATAGTGGTCTCTATTAATAGGTGAATTAAATTTGTGGATATAACGAGGCTACTTCGCTTGGGCCGCGTCGTACGTTTCGCATCAAGTGTACCTACATATTAGAACACAAAGAGACCAATGTGATGCTGTAAACACAGGACTTGATTAAGATACAAATAGTTACTTGTGTTCCTTATTTGAATTTATCTGTTGTTTTTGTTTATTAGTTTGTTTGTTTATTAGTTTGGCAGGCGGCCAGCTGTAAATATAAACGAATATAACAACACCTTGAGCAATATGGAATGGAATGATCCTGATTACTCTCTCCATCGTCGGTCTCTCAATAAGGTCCTTTCCTTGACTTAATATTATTAATGCGATAATTAGCATGAAAAGAATTTTGTTGATAAATAACTGTTTTAATTATATGTCGCATAATGTCTACACATGTATAATCTAACTTATTATAGCAGCGATGAGGAATGGGCAGCAGCGTTCCTCTTATGCCACCTAGCAATAGAACTGCGACCTTTGTGCCCAATAAATGGCAATAGGCTCGCCACCCATTAGATGGGACCTAACATAATTGGACGAAACGTGGGTGCTAGTTCAACTCTGCGTACCCCTTCGGGGATATAGGCGTGATTTATGTATGTATTTATGTATGTATAATAGCCTAACCTATTATAGCCTCGACGACGCAAAGAATTGCTGAGGCGAAGCGAAGTGGGGTGGTCGATTAATACCCACAAGTCATCATCTCTAACAGCGTCAGATGATCCAAACGAAATTAATGCCTAATTTCGCTCCGTGCCATTAAAATTTATCTGTTGGGCGATCCCCGGTAATACTATTATTTATACTATACTCTACGTCTGTGGGGTAAATACCGTTCGTATTACACCGTGCGTGCGCTACAATAAGTTGTTTCTTGTACTCCTACAGAACATAAAATAAATACTGTATATATTTCTTACACTTTTCTATACATTCGCCATTTCGATGTCGATAAAAGGCGACTTAGGGCCAAAAATTGTTACTCATCTTTAAATATCAAACTGATATTTAAGAATTAGTAACAATATCAGACTGATATTAAGCAATTAGTAACAGTTTTTAACAATTGGTCTTGTTAGCAAAACAAGATTTCTAGAATCAGCTAGTAATATATCATTAGTCATCATCATTTCAGACGATGCCCAATTTTAGTTATATCTTTTTATGTGTAATAATTAAATGTAAAGGGGTAGGCAGAGATGAAGTAACACCCACGTTTCGCTGACTAGGTTAGGGCCCATGTAATAGATGGCTATTGCCATTTATCGGGCACGAAAATCGCAGTACATTGCTAGGTATTCGATTTTAATTTTAACATTATATAAATGTTAGAAAAATTAGTACAAAGATTTTGGGGTTAGAAAAAGAATTTCGAAAAATTATGATCTTGAGGCGGGAATCGAACCCGCGTCCGCTGCTATCCGGGCAGGTGCCTGACCGCTCGGCCACCCAAGACACGTCTTGACGTGATTTTTCGAAATTCTTTTTCTAACCCCAAAATCTTTGTACATTGCTAGGTATCTTAAGAGGAACGCTGCTGACCATTACTTATTGCTGTCGTAACCCTTAGGGGCCGGTTTTTTGATGCATAGTTAACTTAACCAATTGTTAAAAATTGTTACTTATCTTTAAATATCAAACTGATATTAAGAATTAGTAACAATATCAACAGATATTTAGTAATTAGTAACACTTTTTAACAATTTGTTAAGTTAACTATGGTTCAAAAAACCGGCTCTAAAAGAGATTGCCCGATGGACACCGATTAGTAATATTGGGGACCCCAATGGTGGAGGCAATTCAACCAAGAAAAGCATAGCCAAAGACGGTTGGTGTCAGGCAGGCGGTCAGCTGTAAAACCTAAGCTACAATATAATATAATATTGACGGCCGCCTTGGTCGAATGCTCAGATTGCTGGGTATTGGCCAAGAGGTCCCGGGTTCGAATCCTGGTAGGGGCAAACTTTGTGATGACCACAAATGTTTGTTTCCGAGTCATGGTTGTGTATATGTTTATGTAGTATATTTTCAACATTTATATACATAATTTTATTAAAAATATGTCCGTCATCTAGTACCCATAACACAAGTGCTTAAGCTACTTACTTTGGGCTAGATGATAGGTGTGAGTGTAAAAATATTTGTTTATTATTATTATTATTATATGTATAAATATAACCTTGTACAGTATGTATTGGAATGTTGTCGTCCTAATCCCATTCATCAACCTCTCGACATGGTCCTTTCAGGCTCTTTTCTATACATTCCTTCATCCCTAGCACTTTTACAGTGTGATGGATGATATAAATCAAACGGGAGTGGCTGGCTTGGTGACGTCTGACCGATATTAATGGAAGAGGCACCATACTGCGCCGACCCTAGACAAACAGGGAACAGGGTAGCAACAAGAAAAAGATAAGAGAAATCTTTTCTCTCATCTTCTTCTTCTTTCTGTGTGAAAGCTTTTCTCTTATTTTCCTCTTCTTCCTGTCATCCGAACACAAAAAAGAAAACAACCAAACGCGACTCCATTTTTGTAAACACTTGACTCGTAGTGTTTTCAAATTCATAATTACGTCCCGTTTTAATAATTCAGTGACAGAACCAGTGATGACGTGCGGTAGGTACCGCGGTAGATGCTAATTAACCTGATATCATTCGTCCGACTGTCATATTGCTGCCGGTGTCTGATTAATAATTAATTAAGTAGTGGATGAGTTTTAACGAGCATGTAAATGAGGATGGGGTTTGGTAATTTTCCAAATTTAAATAAAACAGGAGTCGTATACATAGATGAAAAGCAGCATCACCAAATATTTTCATGATAGCAATTTTAAATGCGGTCTGTCAATGTAAAATTGGCTTAATTGGTTGACTTATTTAGTTTGTAGCAAAATAAGCAATATTCCGTAAAAAAAATGCGCTTAAAATCTTAGGTTTTAAACAGCATTATCCAAAAGAGTAATGCCAAAGACAACACGAAAAAAAATGTTTTCTGCCTTTTTGGTAAAATTGGTTGATGCTGCCTTTGCTTTATATGACTCTTTGATCTATATATGACTCTTGGTTATGTTTAGTTGCTTAGATATAAACTTATGGTAAACCGTGCAAAATGGTTCACCAATGAGTAGCAAGGCTTATTCCACAAATCCACTTAGATAATCACCTGCTCAGGGGTTTTCACTCTTACGCAATGACACACAGGTTCACGAAATTAGTTTTGTATATTTAGATTAATCCCTAGATAGGCATCCTGGATAAGCTAAGTCGAACTTTGCCCTGCAGCCAGACGTATTTCCAAATATTATTTTTAGAAAGCCATTAGGTTAACATAGCCACAACTCTGAGCATTTTAATTGTGGAACCCTCAATTTAAATCCTCAGAGTTGCCTCTGCCTCGTATATACCAATTCAGAAAATACTGCTGAAGACAGTGCCGGATTAAGACTTCTTGGTGGCGGAAGGAATCCGCGCCTTTAAGTAGTTGTAACCTGTATCCAGAAGTAAATTAGGTTCGATCTTTTAAAAAAAACCGTATTTGACGGCCGCTTTGATCGAATGCTCAGATTGCTGGGTATTGGCCAAGAGGTCCCGGGTTCGAATCCTGGTAGGGGCAAACTTTGTGATGACCACAAATATTTGTTTCCGAGTCATGGTTGTGTATATGTTTATGTAGTATATTTTCAGCATTTATATACATAATTATATAAAAATATAATCATAAAAATAATATCTTACTTTGGGCTAGATGATAGGTGTGAGTGTAAAAATATTTATTTATTTATTTATCATTTACGAGATAGATAACGCACTTTAAAATATGTATTAGGGACCAAAGAGGTAATCTAATATATAAAAATCTCCTGTCACAGTGTGTTTGTTATCGAACTCCTTAGGCAAATCTGGACCGATTTTAATGATTTTTTTTGTGTATATTATGTAGGTCTGAGAATAGGTGGTAGGCTATTTTTTATACTACAAGGTGATAAGGGCATAACAACCTTTGCCGAGTCAGCTAGTATAGTACAGACAACAGCACGTCAGACTACCACAAAATGTTAAATTTTCTCAGTCAACTTTTGGCTCTACTGCCAACAAGATAACATTGACAATCCATTTAAGAAACTTGACAGTTTTGGGTAGTCTGAAGAGCCGTTGACTGTACATTGAAGATAAAAGTCTTTGTTCATCACACAAACATTTGCCCCAACCAGTACCATTTTGCTTGGGTAACCCGAGCAGATATTACACTGAACTGTGACCTTTTTTGACAGCTGCGACACACACATGCTCACTATAAAATTAAAAGTTGTATAAAGTTTCAGTTGTGATATGTTGAGTGCCCTGTGTATTTTTTATGTATGTGTGTGTTAGTGTTGGCAAAATAAAAATTATTAATAGATTCATTTATTCATACCAGGGTTCGGCCAATAGCCATCGATCTGAACAACGACCAAACCGGCCGTCATGTAATGTCTCGAATACCCAGAGCAGATACCCACGTTGTTGCTGATCTCACTATAGGAAGAGCACATTCGTATCAATAGTGCGTTTCGTCTGCGATTAGTCGTGCACATTGTGTGACCGAAAAGTTTTTTTATTCGTGAATCTTTACTCAGTCGCGTGTACTACGACATAATTCCCGTCAACATGAAGCGTATTTTCCGACCCGGGGGCCTACCGACTAACTTGATTGCTAAAGCAAAAGCTATAGTTTATGACGTCATGCTGTCATTTCGCACCAAATGTACCTAAACTAGTAGCGATAGCTTTGAACGAATTATCACCGAATGATTTTGTATGAATTTGGCACAAAATCCGTACTGCCTAAAAATTCAGGATGGCTGCTATAGCCGTAAGCAGTGCATTGCTATATAGCTATCATCAGCAATCTAGTTAGGCGGTAGGCCCCCAGGACCGTGGTGTTCCAAACACATCGCCCCATTTTAATTCGTCAAACGGAACGACATGACAACCCCCCCTACTGGTATTAACTCGATTATCCGTCGACAGTGATACAGCTCGAACGATTTGTTGCTAGTTCGTGTCGACGGAAATGTCACAAAGGACGGACGGTACACAGAGAAAAGTTTTTGTTTTAAACGAGGGTAGTTCGAAAAAAGGATTAGGTATTATTGTCGGCTAGCTGAGATGATGATGGCGGCTGTTGAATTATTCATTGTCATAGATATGATAAAAAGTTAATTAGCGCGCTTTTCAAGGGTATATCTGGAAGAATATCACTGATTCTTCTTTTTGCCCTGTCTGTTTCCAATTTATCTTTTCTCTTCCATTAATATCAATCAGACGGCATTAAACCACCCACCCCCTGTTGAAGCATATCACCCATCATACCGTAAAGGTGCTAGTGATGAATGAATAGTTAGAAAAGAGACGAAATATAGAATAAAGATGGAAAGAACCATGTCGAGAAAGCGATGAACGGAGAGAGTGTTTGGGATGATGATATTCCAATCCATACATTTTCATGATATTCAAATCCATACGTTTTGGCTTAGGCTTTACAGCAACCTGCCTGCCTGGCACCAACCCTCTTCTTGGTGTAAGTCAGGGCTGGGAAAAACATCTAAGAGATTAACATTGATCCAAAATAAAAAAAACACTTTTAATGTATTATTTATAAGTATGTATCTTAATAAAACATTACCTGCTATCAGAGTAGAAAAAAAACACAATACCTAACATCGACTTATATTGTATCGACGCACTTAAGTTTATTAGAAAGTAATCTCATCAAATTGCGGCGTCGTAGATACGCAACGAGATCGTCCATCTAAATATGATTGAAATAGACTGAAGATGAGAGCATGGTGACCATAACCATAAAGATTATAAGTGGCCTACTAAAACTGGACCGTTACGACCGCGGCAGGAGATACACCCGCGAACAATTAACTTATAGCTGCTGAGGGTTAACCGTAGACTGATATGTAGATGGGACAATAGGCAGAAAACGCGATAGTTACAGCTTCGCTCGATAATAAAATATTACTTACTATGACTGATCGCTGGCTATATATGGCGATCGGTGCAAAAATTATATAGACTTAGAGACGGGGGTCTAATAATAACAAAACAATATTAAAACATTGATATTTGTAGGTACTTTGGTGTAATTTTAGGTAACAAAAGCTGTATGGTGTCCACGAAGTTCCCAGTTCACCTCCGTATGTTTGTTTTCTAAAGCCATCATTGATTCATTATCATCTACAACACCGGAAAGGTGCTAGTGATGAATGTATAGACTATGAAAAGGGCCATGTCGGGAGACCGATGAACGAAGAGAGTGATTGCGGTGACAATAGTCGAATACATAATACCCAAGGTTTCGGCTTAGCTTTTACAGCCGGCCGCCTGCCTCACACCAATTTATTGGGTATCAACATAACATAAACATAGTACCTATTGTTTAATCTTTGCATTTGAACGCATCGACCCCATTCTGATCGCAAATGCGCTTTTGAGGGTTAACTAACGTGGCTATTTTAACAAGACCTTCAGATCAGCAAGGACTCGAACCGACTTATATTGACGGCAAGGTTCTTTTATAATTGGACCTGGAATAATATATTTATTTGTTTTTCATCAGTGGAGTGTTACTATCAAAATTCATTTGATTGCTTGTAAAAATAATAAGATTCTTTGTATTTAATTGATTGATTTGTGACACAATGTCCATTCGACCGCGTGTGTATTATTTTAATATTATTGTAATATTTTTTATGTTGCTGTTAATTAAGCTTTTGATTGAGTAATTCATGAAAAAATAGTGGGAAAACTTTATGGTGTAGCAATAAACTCTTTGGAAGTCATACCTACAGTCATATTATTATTTGAGCGAAAGAACACAGAAAGTTGTGATAAATAGAGTAGAGTCTTCGGGAGCACAGTTATGCATGGGAGTGCCTCAGGGGTCGATTTTACGACCTTTACTTTTTTTAATTTACATAATTACCTCTCAATCTTTGCGAAGTTCAGAATAAGGATGATAGTTGACGAACGGATGGTGTATTGTAGCTGATCACGTTAAAAATATTGGAAAACCTTTTGGCTTTGATACGCACGTTTCTAATGTTTTCTTTGGCGATTCATATGAGAGTATTTAATTAATGATACCTAAAATGAATAAACAATATGCACACATACATATGTCACGCCTTTTTCCCACAGGGGTAGGCAGGCAGTGCTTTCACAGCAGTCACTCCTTCCATTTATTACGATCTTTACATACTTCTTTCGCTCCATACAATCACATTGATGTCCTCTTGCATGCTCGTCGGTTTCCGGTACTCTTGACCTGGTTTTTTTAAAATACTTTCAAAGGACTTTACTTTTTTAAAGGACCGACGATCTGGTGAAAGTCGCGGGAAGCAGCTGGATGCGGACAGCATAGGACCGCTCGGTTTGGAGATCCTTGGGCGAGGCCCACAGAACAGATTTTCTGTTCTGTGGGGAGGCCAATGCCCAACTGTGGGCGTCTCTGGGCTGAATTATGATTTATTATGGGTTTAATGGCTTGCCATTTATTACCACATTCAGTGCCAAGGGCATAAACATAGAATTCAATTGCGTGGAACCGCTATTATTTCTTGAGAATGTTGGTGTTATATGTGTGTATTTATTAAATATAAATGAATATGTGTTTAGTTCTCTTCTCTTAAAAGGGGGTAATCGCATCCGAGGCCTAATACTTTTCGAATAGAGCCGTACATCCCGCCAATTACACACTCGATCAATATAACAATAAACAAATAATTTAATTCACCCCCCATGTCAGATGCGCAGACGCCGGCCGCCACTGCATTGTGTTATGGATAATTCGATCACAGCCCTTTTTAGTGTTACGCACGCATTTCATTCTCCAGGGTTGTCACTTTACTGTTATTTTCGATGAGATAGTACTATTTGAAATAAAACAACTTAACGTATTTATGTCGCGTGTATTTTCAATGTTAACACATCTATTTCTTTTTTATATACCTGCGTATGTTAAATAATTTGTATTAAGTTATGTTAATTCAAAAAACATTTTAATACTGCAACTGAACATATATTTAGCAAGTTTATCCCCAAAAGCGTAGAGATGTGTATTAACAACCGCATTTCGGCAGCTATGTTAAATTGTGTGTGCTTACATAGGGACAAGTCATAGCTGGTTTGCACTGTTTTATCCCCCAAAGGTTAAAAAACCGTGACAAAAATGAGCGGGAGCGTTCTATTATACCACCTAGTAATAATAGGGGTTAAAGTGTGAAATTGCTGATGTTCCCTCATTATTTAGTAGTAGTGTATAATTCCTTTAAAACAATACTTATGTCCATTATTCTTTTTTTATTTTAAACTTCATTTCAAGGACTTATATTTATGTATAAAATTTTATCTTATTTTTATTTCTTTCACTACCAATAAATCTTCTAGATTTGTGGTTCCTTACAAAATCGCAAACACGTTCGTATGGAAAAATGAATTTTCGCTAAATTAAACCCCTAATATTCAATTGCGATATGCACCCGTACTATTCTTGACAATTTATTTGTTTAGGGTACCTACCCATATATACAAAAATTATAAATTGACAACCCTAATCAAACATTAAGCGTGATACTTGCTTTTTCATTCACTATCTGTCACAGAGACACTATACAACAGTAGTTTCGTATGTTTTGTTTGTTTGTTTGCATTATTGAATATCTTGATTGAACTTGTTAGTCAACATTCTTTGTTGGAAAAGAACGTAAAAATGTTGGTCTCGATGTCACTGTTGTTTCCACCATCCTTTTTTTTTGTTAGCCTGTAAGATCCCACTGCTGAGCAAAGCCTCCGCCGCTATCCAGAAATATTAGTATATTCCTCTTCTTTCTGACTTGGTTCCCAGTTTATCTGGGGTCGGCGCAGCAGATATGTTTCCTCTTCCATTTATATCGGTCAGGCGTCATCAAGCTATCCGCTCCCTTTTGATTCATATTATCTATCACACCGGTAAGGTGCTAGTGATGAATGAATGAATAGACAAGTGACGGAAAGGACCATGTCAAAAACCGGTAAACGGAGAGAGTGATTGGGATGGCGAGATTCCAATCCATACTGCTCAAGGTTTTGGCTTAGGTTTTACAGCCGGTCGCCTGTCTGACACCAACCTCTTTGGGTTATGGATTACATTCTACTAATACGAAAAATGCGAAAGTTAGTTTGGACGTATGTGTGTTTTGTTATTATATCACAAAAAAACCCACTGAATATAATAGTATATAATAATTTTGCTCATCAGAATATCATGTAGGCTATGATTTAAAAAGCTTTTGAGGAAGATGACCAAATATTATAACATTATTTAAGTTGGAAAAATATTTCAAAATAAACTGTTCTACTCCTAAATTGTGTACTTGAAAGTCAAGTCCTAGAACTGTTATAGCCATGTCGTATTCGTAAACACTGGCCAATCTCCCTAAGACGACTTTTACGACATCCCCTGCAATGTGTATTTTCATGTGAAATGGAAGAAGCTTAAATCTTCTTATCGAGATTATTATGTAAAATTTTATTATTAACACCTTTTACTCTTTATTGCTTTAAAATATGTTACAATATTTAAAAAGAACGACTCTTCCTGTCTACCCAAGAATTGTGTGTGTAAATGTTTATCTGCAAGGGACTATGGAATGCGAAATGCATATAGCCTTAAACAAGTCTTTGTATGTAGGCAATGCTCTCTTTCCATACTCTCTCTATCTTGCATGTCATTTTCTTCGTGGACAATTCTATCTTTTAAAGGCACAGAATTTGAAATCCAATGTCTGAAAACAACGCCATATTGTCTCCATACGAAACTACAATAACATTGCACTATTAACGATTTCACGACACATTGATTTTTAATTCGCGTAACCGACCGTGAGAAATTTCCAAATAGAGACATAAGCCCCCACTTGGGACCACAGCCCCCCAATTATAATGTTCCAAACAAGATGTTGCTATACAGTCAAGTGCAAAATTCAGTACAGTTCTACGTATTGCAGATTATAGCAATCACGCCTTGGCATCCAAACCCAAAAAAGCGCAAGAATATTCAAGTGCCGCGTTGGATGTTGCGCTTTATTTGCTCTCATATATAGTTTGGTTTGGTTCAGCAACAGGTTGAGCTACAGCAATTACGAGTTCGTAATACGCAAGGTCTTAACTGACACCAGCAAGAGGTTGAGCTTTGGATTTTGTTTCTGTGTAGTTAAGAGCTGTTTTGCGTGCGCAGACGAATCAATATCAAGGGCCAGTTAACACCGCCGGTCCCTTGGGGTTACACAAACCCCAAAGCTTTGTGGGGTACAGATGGAAAGTTTATGGAGGTGCACTTGTTAGCTGGGGGAATTACAAAAAGTGCGTTATTGTTTCGCACGCTAGGGGGAGTTACGGGTTAATAAAAAGAGTAGGTAAATTGGCAGTCGCGGGCCGGGATCGCGATTCGTTTGTCTAATGTTATTTTGATAAATGGAATTGCCGTTTTGTTTATCGCACAGAGTGCCTGCCGTATGAATTTTTAATTCGTCCGGGCAGCATTCCAGCTTTTCTTTTGTTTACTCTGTCATAATTTGCGATTCATTCGCCCGTTAAAGTTTGTTCGCTTCGCGCGATTTCAGTTGGCGGGAGTGCAGATTTTAGCCGCTAACAGAATGCGTTTTGGACTGATGAAGATTCGTGAGAATAAATCAAATCATTTATTCTCATATCTGGTATTGTTTCAAGATAATATTAGACATAAAAAATTCATGTGTCCAATGCCGATGGGGGTGCGTCTTTCTCTATATAGGTAATTTATTTATAAAATGTTCAAAGAAAAAATCCAAATAACAGTCCATTCTTTTTACCGTGTTCGTTTAATTTCCACCTTTCCACTATGTATTTCCGTTTACAACATCAGTACTATCGGGAATTCGGGAAACACTATTTACCTATTTGACGTGAATAGTTTTTCATAAAAATGTAAGTAGGCCATATTACGAATTCTCAAACAAATCTGTCAAATTATATGAATCGCTGAATGAATCATCTAATATCTTGTCATTTTACGATTTAGAAAATGAAACATAATATGAGTGTAAATAATTAGTCAATAAAATCCAATAATCTTGGTAGCTCTTATAATTTTCCGTCTGTTTTTATCTGTCACTTATTTTACACTATTGTTATTATGTCACCTTTGAATAATCTATCAAAAATATAAAGAATCTTAAAAGGAGTTTCTAACAATGAGTATAAAATGTTTCATACAATCTTGCTAAATTAGGCTCCCAGTTTTCAACATTTTCCCTGATTTATGTATGTATTACGGTCCGATGAAAAAATGGGTTATTATTTCGAGCTATGGCGAATTGCCATCTATGTGGCACGCTAATCGCAATATACTTATAAGAGGAGCGTTGCTGCTGCTGCCCATTACTAATCGAAACACATTTTATACATACATACATACAATACATTTTACAATTTGGCCATTGTTACTCTCCACGCTGTATTATCTCATAATCGATATCGCACGCGCTCGCGTCGCCGACGGACGTGTTACAAAAATTATAAATCTCGTAAAAATATTTATTAAATTTGTGTCAATAAAATTTGGACTTTAAATCTACAAAATTGAGTTCATTCTCGAATACTGATTGCTGTGCGCTTGTTATCTTTTGCACCTCTACTGAGTGCTACTCGTGTATTCAAACTCGCTTGAGACAGCTCGCTTCAAACCGTCATAGACATATTGATGTTTAGAAGTGACCTCTATAGGTAAAATGCAAGGCCCACCGTCCTCAAACAAACGTTATGATTCTGATCCGGACTTGTCAAACATCGCCGCTCGCAAACGGAAGCATGACTATGACTTAACGGAATCTTTCAAATCATTCACAGATAATATTCTGTCAAGAATGGACAGTTGGAAGCATGAAGTTAATAATGGTTTAATTCAGATTAACGAGACTCTCAACAGTGTGATTAAAGAAGATCTATCTAAACTAAAAGAAGACGCTGAAGAATTAAGAACGGAAGTGAAAAACATTCGAAAGGAATACAGCGAATTCAAATCATGCATTGCAAAGTTGGACAGGCAGCAGACTGATATGAGGAAGGAAATAACGGAGCTTCAACAAACAGCACAATTCTCATCCGATTTACATGAAGATCAAAAGAAGAAAATAGATGTCCTTTCTAAAGAAACCAGGAAAATAGAAAATCTGGAATCTATGTTGAAAACTTTGAAAGAGCAAAATAAGCATACCACATCACTTATAAACTCAAACGACCAAAGAGACAGACAATTGAACATTGAAGTGGTTGGTATACCAGAAAGCACGAATGAAGAATTATGTGAATACATTTTGAATGTATGTAAGTATATTGGAGTCAATATAATACCAGGTGACATTGTACATATAAATCGGGTATCACCCAAAGTAAAATCTCAAGGTCGACCGAGAGTAATTATCGCTAAATTAAGGACCAGGCTTTTGAAAGACAACATGATATCTCTCGGACGTAAGAAACGTTTAACTACTAAAGATATTGGCATCGCAGGAGACTCTAAACCAATTTATATTAACGAGCATCTTACTCCCTATAACAAGCAACTGCTTAAGAAGTGTAAAGAGGCTGCAAAGAAAATGGAGTACCAATACACCTGGACAAAAAACGGCCGAATATTTATGCGACAGAACGACACCAGTCCAGCTATGCAAATATTCGAAGAGGAGGATCTTACGAAAAAAATTGGTCTTGTGAAATAACTACTACATGGACTGTACGAAGGTCAATTTTACATTTCATTAAAGATAAAACTTGTAACATTTTCAAAGCAGTCTTAAAGTCTGCCATTGTGTTGAGTAATTTAGTTTTGTTGTTTGTCACTTCTAATGAGTTTCATTCATCTATGGTCAGCAGCAAAGATAAGTCAGTCAAAGTATTATTGGCTACGCACTCATTGTATGTGCGTCGACTTGTCATCTCTTGCTATATAAATTTAATTTGTGAAACAAGCTACAACATTTTAATTCGTATTGTTTTTTTGTATATAGCTATATTTTATAAACTGTATGTAAACTTAAAATATCGCTATATAATGAAAATATTTGGGACTTTTTTAGTTGATCTGTGTTTTTGTCTGGCTGAACGTATAAGAGGAAATATTGCAATTATTGATATTTTTAATGTATTTATATTTTATATATTATTATATGTAAATGTAAAATATTGCTATGTGATGAAATTATTTAGTACTTCTTTATATGATCTGTATCTTGGCCTGTATAAAGATATAATAGAAAATATTCTATTTATTGATATTTTTTATATAAGCATACTCGTATTTTATATATTATTATATTATATAAACGTGAAATATTTCTATGTAATAATATTTTATACCTCTTTTTTATTAGAGCTGTATTTTGATCCGGATAATTATATTATAAGGGAAAATAATGCATGTTGTTTCCTATTTTTGTATGTGAATATTAATATCAAAAACAGTTTTCAACTGCTCGTCATAGATACTTCATGTATCGCACCTGTGTATAGCGAAGAAGTCATGATATGTAACTTTGTTTCTCTCGGCAAGCCGATTATGAATGTCCGCGCACTAATATTAGAATACCGTCGAAATAATTATAAAAAAAAAATTGTCCATTTTTATTGCATTGAACTATGTTTCTTACAAAAACGAAACTACCCTCGATATAATTCACAAATATTTATGAACCCAATTAAAATTACGTTATTGAGTTCCATTTTTTTTGACAAATCTACAATCGTACAACCAAATAATCAATTATGGTTTAATTTATATTGTAACCTAACAAAGATATCTATACGTTTAAAAGATATACTAATTATAACTCTTAGCTATAAAATACGATACTAAAAAAAGACATGATTTAAATATTTTCTACCAAAATGTGCGTGGATTACGTACGAAATGCTTAGATTTGAAACAACAAATTTTATGCAGTGAATATGACATAATTGTGATCACTGAAACGTGGTTGCATTCAGGGATATTTGACAGAGAGTTTTGTGATTGTCGTTACGATGTATTCCGTTATGATCGAGACCGTACTATAAGCCACAAAAGGTATGGTGGTGGAGTTATGATTCTAATACGTAGCGAGCTGGGAGCATCACGGTGTAGTTTTTGTGATCAACCTGCGCACCTGGAAATGTTGACGGTGTGTGTGCCGGCTCGTGCACTTGGGACATCTGTTGACTTCTTTTTGAGCGCAATCTACATACCTCCGGACCCTTATCACATTCCATGTGACGTGGATTGCGTACTAAGCGTTGCTAAAAATATAATGGACAATTCTCATTCACAGAATAATTTCTTGTTAATCGGAGACTTTAATTTACCGTGTATATCGTGGAATGAGACTGGCCCCGCGCATAATAACACCGGCAACACTGAAGTACAAATTTCAGCCGTAAAGCTAACCGATGAATTAAGTTTTTGTGGATTGAAGCAATATAACACCGTAAGGAATTACGCCGGAAATACTTTAGATTTAGCATTCTCAAATCTTCCCCTAGAGGTTACTAACTGCGTCTCGCCTCTAATCAAACCTGATCGAGCTCATCCAGCTCTTTTGTTAAATGTACTTGATCTCACAGTTTTACCGTTAATGGAGGCCACAATCCCAAAACGAAACTTTAATAAATGTGACTATGACGTAATAAATGAAACATTTTATAACATAAATTGGCAGTCCAGTCTTGAATCTTGCACAGTCGAAGGGGCAATAGATACTTTTTATGACATAGTAAATAAAACTATTGAACAACATGTTCCATATAAGAAAGTACAAGGCAATCGCAAATATCCGGTTTGGTATAGTCAAGCACTGGTGAAAATTATTAAAGAAAAATATAAGGCACATAAGAGATGGAAAAAATTTGGCAATTTATTAGACTATGATGAGTTTTCATTGTTACGTCAACGGCAACAAAGAGTTCAAAAGGCATGTTTCGCAAGGTACACAGAGTTGGCTGAGGAATCTATTACACGGAGACCAAAGACCATCTGGAAGTACATCAAGTCTTTACGAGGTGGATCAAGTTATCCTAAAACGCTGTCTTATCGTGGCAATAAATTTTCGGATGGGGTGGATATATGCAATGCCTTTAATGATTTCTTTAAAAGTGTTTTCGGAGTGCCGTCACAGGAGTCCTTCAATACAAATTACCACAGAGTAACCAATGACGATATATCAATAATAGCTATATCTTTGAATACAGTTAAAAAACAACTTAAACGTTTAGATGTATATAAAGGGGCGGGTTGCGACGGTATTCCACCGATTTTCTGGCGCAACTGTGCTGAAACGCTAAGTCTCCCGTTATCCTTCATATTTAACACCTCTTTGAGTAATGGCGTATTCCCTGGCATTTGGAAGAAAGCACATATTGTACCAATACATAAAAAGGGGACTGCGACCAAGATTGAGAACTATAGGGGAATTTCGATATTGAATACAGTTGCTAAAGTTTTTGAGAAACTTGTTTTTGATGCAATGTACCCTGTCATATGTAAGGAACTTCCGGACAATCAACACGGATTTCTCAGGCGCCGATCCACAGTTACCAACTTGGCATGCTTTTCGAATTATGTTTTACCTAATATGGAAAAGGGTGGACAGATTGATGTGATCTACACGGATTTCGAAAAAGCTTTTGACCGTGTGGATCACAACATTCTGACCTACAAATTATACGGGATGGGTATACACGGTGATCTGCTCAGATGGGTTAAATCCTATTTGAGCAACCGCTCTCAGGCTGTTGTAGTGGGGGGTTATAAATCTGATTTCATTAATATACCCACCGGAATACCACAAGGATCTCATTTAGGGCCGTTATTTTATAATGTGTATGTAGCGGATATTATGTCTTGTTTCAAATCGGTGCGACATTTAATGTATGCAGATGACAAAAAAGTTTTTATGAAAATAGGCGACGAACAAGACTGTCTTAAGATACAATCGGATCTAAATAGGCTTTCAGACTATTACAAAAGAAATAATATCACGGTTAATATAATGAAATGTGAATGCATCACTTTCACCCGTAAACCCAAACCGATAATTTACCCTTACAACTTTGACGGTATTCCTATCCACAGAACATCTTTGGTTAGAGATCTTGGTGTGCACTTTGATCATAAAATGCTTCTCAGAGATCATATCGGTTTGATAGTGGACAAGTCTTACAAAAATCTTGGTTTTGTAATAAGAACTTGCAAGCCTTTTAAGAATGTTAACACAATTAAAACGGTATATTTCGCCTATGTTCGTAGCGTGATTGAATACGCTAGTCCTATATGGAATCCGCAATATGCTGTTTACATAGACCGCCTGGAGCGACTGCAAAGAATCTTAATCCGTCACTTAAAGTACCGTTTTCCGAAGGCAGGCGCAAGAACATATAAGGAAAGCTGCAAACAATATGGTTTAACCCCACTCGAAGACAGGCGAAAGGTGTTGGATTTGTGTTTGTTATACGACATAGTGAAGAGTAATGTGGACTGCCCCGAACTAATCGAAAGTATAAGATATAATGCACCTGCAATGCGCAGCCGACGGCGACTCCCGTCATTGTTTAAGGCTCCTAAAACGAGTACTAACTATGCGCGTAACGCCCCTATTTCGCGATTACTGCGGAATTATAATGATACTTTTAAGGATATTGACATGTTCACTCACAGCAAAAGTATAGTTAAACGTAAAGCGATGGAAATTATTAATAACATAGAATGATAAATATAGGCCATCAAACTTTTATTTATGTAATGTACAAGTATGAATATATGTATATATTATGTATGTATAATTATATATGTATGCGTATTTATGTATATAGAATGTGTATGATTTATGTGGATATTTATATAAATAGTATTATATTTTGTTTCACGTCCTAAGCAAAATAGTCAGTAATAAAGGGAAACCTTTTATTAGCTTTACTCATATCATAGTTACTATATAAGATAAAATTGTAAAAACGCTGTTGGTTTTCTCAATAAAATAAAATAAAATAAAAATCGTGGGAGTGTATTAAATCGTGTGACGATTGCCAAACATTTACGATGTTATGCCTCTGGAGAATAAACTTTCATACTGGGGTTTAGGGAACAACAATGACCAGTATAGCGAGAACCGATTGCCCTCCGAATTCCTACGTTCATTTGGGTGTTTGTATGAAAGTTGGGGGCGCAAGGCTGAATGGGCGACAGTTATTCGCACGGATATCTGTTGTAATATGAGACAGATGTGATCAAACAAGTGAAAGATGTAATTTTCTGATAGTTAGGTCAATGGATTGGTGCTACTGTAATGGGATGATGATTCGGGGGTTAATGCATACTTATATAATAAAGATAATATTTTATGCTCTGAAAGATAGTAGATTTAGATGTGAGATAGAGTTGCAAACTAAGCAATTGTTTGTTGCTGAGATGAAATTGTAATTTGATTATTCAGACGGCAGACATATATCGTAAATGACATAATAGGTATTAAGCAGTTGGAATACACACGCATTGTCATTTCAAACTGTTTTTTGCATTGAAATCTTCTGCAAGAATTTCATTGTGCACAATTTGTAAGGCGTGCATAAATGTCTGATTTTTAATTCGACAGAATTGTAACAGCTGCCTTCTTTGATAATTCAGATATCATAAACCTTTTCTGTTTTTAATTATTTAATGAAAAAACAAATGAAACAGAGATGACGGGGAAGACGCAGCGCGGGTTCGATTCCCGCATCAAGAATATAAATTGGCTTATAACGTGAAGTGTAAAGGTTAGAGAAATTTCCGCAAGTTAATTGACCGAGTGTCTCGAGAGTCTGCCCGGAATGCGGAGGACGCGGGTTCGATTCCCGCATCAAGACCATAATTTTTCTAACTTTTTCTAACCACCAAAATCTTTGTACTAATTTTTCTAACATCATATAATGTTGAATATAAAATCGAAAAGTAAATTTCAATCAACGTATGTGACACTAATAGGTGTGAGGTATACAAAAAACGTGCTAGCGACTGTACTGTCGAGGCCGCAAGTGGTTACCGTTATCACATCAAGTGCTGACGCGGCCTGAATATTTGAGAGCAAGACGGGGGTCAGACGCCGCCATCCGTCAAAGTCAATTGCAAGTTTAAATTTACACTTTATTTCATTTTTTCCGATGGCAAAAAAAGAGGGGGAAGATAAAAGCGTTATCGAGTACCGTCCAAAATAATAGGGGCGCGGAATTTTTAACCGTTTGAAAAGTTGCCTCGTTAAATATTTAAAGGTTTTCGTTGCGAGCGTACCTACGCCGGGATTGCTGTTTAGTTTGCGCGTTGCTGACGCGTGTCTGTCCGAAAAATAGTCGTATATGATGAGCGGTGGAACTGGAATGGGATTCGGCTGTTTCGCAAAAATGCGAGCTAAGACAATGGCGGCACGGCTTACTATCGGACTAGCTACGTTGTCGAAATTGTAGACGTCAAATTTTGGATTTTATTTAGAAGCGGAGACCTACACAAATGGATATATATAAATATTGAGTAATAACTGCCGCACTCGCAGACGTCAATTAACGATAATGAGTACTGAATGTCAAAAAATGACAATTCAAATATAGTCTCTATACTTGTCAGGTCTTTGGTCTAAATTTAAATGAAAATTTTTGACATTAAATACTCATTAAAGTTATTTGACGTCTCACGTTTTATACTTAATAGAACTTTTTTTATGAAATCAGAATACAGTTTTTCAAGATGACTTAAAATGTGTATTGTGACTAAAAATGTTATAGACATATACCTATGTCGAAGTAGAGGAACACCACCGAAGAAATGGATGAGTTGTATGATATGAAGGTGATGTGTGTGGATAAGGAAATGACAAGTCACAGAAGAGAGTCGAGAAAGAGGACATTTTGCATGGAACATTGAAATTGTATCATGACATTTCACATCAGGCAGATGTCAACAGGCCATGCATTCATATAAATCATCACACCGGAAAGGTGCCTAATATTGAATAAATTTAAAGGAAAGTGATGAAAAAGACAAACCTCTTACTGCCGCACTCAGAGACGTCAAATAACGTTAATGAGTACTTAACGTCAAAAAATGACAATTCAAAACTAGTCGCTATTCTTGCCGGGTCTATGGTCTAGATTTGAATGAAAATTTTTGTCATTAAATACTCATTAAAGAATATTGACGTCTCTGAGTGCGGCAGTTAGAGAATTACGAGAAACCTTATCATGTAGAGTGATTGGACCGCCAACATTTCAATCCATACTCCTCAAGGTGAAAGCTTAAGTCACATAGCTGTCATCGTCTTTTTTATACATCTTATACTTCACTCTCGATTAAAATCCTGAAACTTTTTGGTAGCAAGCTTCTGACTTCAAAAGTTCTCAAGGGACCTAGACGAATTCACACAGACTGAGGCTAGAAAGTGCCGTGCGGTGACGGCAGAGTAGAATACAACTGTCATCACCCCAAATCTCTCCCGTGGGTGTCGTACAAGGCGACTAAGGATAAATCAGTGATGAGGAATGGGCAGCAGCGTTCTTCTTATACCACCTAGCAATGTACTGCGACACTTTTGTGACCTATATATGGCAATAGGTTCGCCACCTACATTACATGGGACCTAACATAATTGGCGAAATGTGCTGCCTTCTCTCCTCTGCTTATAGGCGTGATTTATGTATGTATGTATGAGGCTAGAAAATAATAATATAAGTAAGTAGGTACTCATCTCTTGGGCCACAGAATCATTCGGCAACTGCATTGAAATATAGCTATTGCAGCCCACGAATTAAGGACTAAACTGCGGTAATATTTAGATTAAGCTGCTGAAAAGCAATTAGCGTGTTACTCAAACTGATTAGTGCCGTTTCAGTCGTAATCCCGGGTTGTCGTGCAATTTGGAGGCCAACCCAACCGCATTAGACTCTCGTAGACATGGCAGCAAAATTTGCAAGAAAAACAGATTATTATTTAACTAAGGACTGTCTATTTGTATGTTTCCTCTTCTTCTTCTTCACTCCCTTTGAATTGACATCATCCATGTGGATACATTTTCTTTTTGTTTAGGTTTGTACGTTTTTCTTTTTAATTAATTCAGTTTAGGAAAATTAAAAAAATATGTGATGGTATGGTAAGGATATGTGAGGAAGTTTTAATATCAAAAATAAAGATATTTTAATGCCAACAACTTTTATCGCAAGCAATATTTCGTAAAAATAAAAACGTACGAACTTAGTTTACAACATATTATTCAAATTGAACATGTCTACGGGGTGAAAAATTGTATCGCTTTTTGTACTAAATTTTACAGTTTCCCACTCCTCTTAAATTGTATTATCCAGTTCATCGTTTCATTACATAGCTTTCGTTCGCTTCGGAGATTTCCAGATGTTACGGCCAAAGTATACTGAGTATTCTAATAGAAACATAGGTCTATGGCTGCCGTATGAGGACAGCAGCGTGAATTTAACCGGATCATTAACAAACCGCAATCGTATGAGTATACGGGCATGTAGAGGAGATGTTAATGATATTCGTGCTCTTTGGGGATAAGATATTAGGTTATATTAGGTTCGTAGTTAGAAGGGCTAGAATGCATCAGAGGGATTTCTTCTGTGGCTAAAATGCTGCATGTTGGACTTCAAATATTTGTAGCATTTCAAAGAAAAATATGTAAGAAACATTTAAAAAATTATCTTGTTTTTTCATGTTGTTATTTTTTCTAATATTATATTGTAAACACTGGTTATTTTTGTTTATGTTTAGTATACAGTGTGGAAATAAAAAGTAGGCCCTCTAGGGAAAGTAGGTAGGTAGCTTAAATCTTTGAAATAGCTCAATTTACTGAAAGAAAACATTCCTTGATTTTTAACAAGAAACATACCTAACTGCATTCACAGAATTCTCAAAAAGCTTACCCGAACCGGGAATCAAACCGAAAATATAAAAAAAAATTAACACTCGCCATTTTATTTTACTAATCGACGCAGTCGATATTAACGATACATAGAAATAAAAAAAACATGAAATCTAACTTATATTCTAACTTATATTAATCTACTTTTATTAACTTATAAATCCAAACAAACATAAAATTAACACACGATTATTAAATTAATAAAATTAAAATTCAAACCTACAAACCCAAAGCAAACTTTGTAACAGCCCAACCCTAAATATGCCGAGCCAGCAGGCGTCATTATGACGACTAAAATGCGGATCAACTTTGACAAAACTACGTATGATTGACGGACACTCCAATTAGCCGGATAAATGACGCAGGAAATGGCGTTTAGGTTTTTTTTTGTAGAAAAAAAACAAACGCACAGCAAATTGCTACCAAAGAGCTCCTCTATCTAATTTAAGTTTTTATTGTCGGGCGAGTTTGGTGAAATGTGAATTAGTTGTTTAATAATTATTTCCATCCATGGAAAGCTAACTGTTATCGTCTCTCTTAAAATAAACAAAATTTAGCTGAAATAAAATCGGTCACGACGTTTGGATGAGTTCGATAACAAACACAAACACGAGATTTTTATTTATTAGATGGTAGCATGGGTAGTATTCGGGATGTGCGTTATTTTGTTACATACATACAGAAATTACGCCTATAGTAGTCAGAGGTTCCATGTTATAAGTGGCGAGTCTATTGCCATCTATCGGGCACATAAAATCGCAGTATATTGCTAGGTGGTCTAAGAGGAATGCTGCTGCTCATAATTGCTGCGCTCTCTTAACCCAGTTAACCCTTAGTCGCCTTGTACGACACCCGCGGGAGAGATTTGGGCTTCTGACAATTGTATTCTACTCTGCCGTCACCACATGTCATTAATGATTGACATACATACATAAATCACGCCTATATCCCCGAAGGGGCAGGCAGAGGTGAACCAGCACCCACGTTTCGACAACTATGTTAGGTCCCATGTAATAGGTGGCGAGCCTATTGCCATATATCGGGCACAAAAGTCGCAGTACATTGCTATTGCTAGGTGGTATTAGAGGAACGCTGCTGCCCATTCCTCATTATTGATTTAACCTTAGTCGCCTTGTACGACACCCACAGGAGAGATTTGGGGTGGTGACAATTTTATTCTACTCTGCCGTCACCACACGGCACCATTAACGATTGAAACATAGATTAATTTGCAAAAACTGGAATTGCAATATTTTTTTTGTTGTTGTAGGTCCTGCGAGTATATTAGCTGTTGGTGTGTTACAAATAACCATGTAGGTATAGATGATTGAGGGAGCCAACATGAATGACGGCCGCCTTGGTCGAATGCTCAGATTGCTGGGTATTGGCCAAGAGGTCCCGGGTTCGAATCCTGGTAGGGGCAAACTTTGTGATGACCACAAATGTTTGTTTCCGAGTCATGGTTGTGTATATGTTTATGTAGTATATTTTCAACATTTATATACATAATTATTTTAAAAATATGTCCGTCATCTAGTATCCATAACACAAGTGCTTAGGCTACTTACTTTGGGCTAGATGATAGGTGTGAGTGTAAAAAAAAAATATATAAAAAAAAATATTTATTAAATTCTTAAAATACTAGCTCGAGACTCAAGGCGTGGTCGCGTCGCCAAAACACCGCACGACATCCAACATGCCACGGCGATTACCTCCGTCGCGGGTTCGACTCCGAGCGCCCTTGCCTTGCCCATTACAGAACTAATTTGTGTAGCTGTCACGCAACCCTGTCTCAGTTTTGTTTGGACAATTTGAGATAAATTGAAATTCATTTGTTTCTGCTTCCAATTTGTTTTAATGGGGCTGGCTTGGCTGGAAACTGTTTTTACAACATGTACTTGCGACTGAAATGCAAGGCGTGCGTTGACGGCAGGGAAGAATACAATAATTTTGACCATCGCTGTTTCTCTCGTGAGTGTAGTAGAAGGCGAATCAATGCATTCAACACCCACTTTTAATTAGGATAGGGCCCAGGATAGGTGGCGAGCCTATTGCCATGTATCGGACACGTAAATTGCAGTATATTGCTAGCTGGTATAAGAGTAACTCTGATTTGATTTGATTTAATTTGATAACGCTGCTGGCCATTACTCATTGCTGTCTGAACCCTTAGTCGCCGCGATCGACACCCGCGGGAGAGATAGGGATGGTGACAACAGGACAGAGACAGTAGTTCTGTGGTGGTGACAATTGTTTTCTGCTCTGCCGTCACCACAGGGCTTTATGTATGTATGTATAATATTAATACAGATAGATTGACGGTTATATAAATACCTGTGCTCGTAGCTCGCAGTGGAAAACTCGCCAAAATTTTCATAGCATCACTTCGCAAACTGCGCACTGCGACCATGAGCAGCAACGTGACTGAACATTGGAGGATTCGTAGTTTCGCCGTTTTTCATGGAACCCGATTTATCTCTCACAAGATTCTTTAACAGGCATCTTAAAATTTGTCAAACGGCGCTTGCAGCTATATCGTGGGAATCCTGAAATTGCTTTGGTGTAAAAATATTCTGTAATCCAACGATACAATGTGCATGGAAACTTATTATTTTATTATACTCAGAAATAAAAAGTGTTCTGTACTCCTTACATGGGTGCACTGTGTAAAATTCGCGTTTTCGTCGTCCATGCTCGCTACGATGTGCATGGAAATTCAATTACTACCTCCTGTGGTAATATTTTCATTGATATATATTCATTCATGATTTTAAAAAGGTCCTAACTCAAACTTATTTCGAAAGGTTCTAACACAGTAACACTTAAGCAATAATTTGTTGTTTTTTAAACTCCTAATAATAGCACAGAAGTCACGTCCAACGTTAATGTTTTGTTTTTATAATAAAAGTCGGATATTAAAATTGTATTACCAGCAATGGGGCCGGTTAAATCGTCCGATTTCGGCGGAAACACGATTGAAATCGATTCCGTTTAGAGCGATTCTGAGACGATTGTCCGGTATTATAGTTATTTTTTTTCTCTTTATAAGTGACACGGCAATTTGGTTCTATAATGTGTTTCGGAGATTGTCAGGATTCGGGTAATACGATCGTTTTGATTAACCTGTGTGGAGTTTGCTGTGTGCATTAGTATTTTTTACTCCAAGCCCCTTTGCACAGTACACTAGGCTACGCAAATCTTCGATAATCGACGATTTAGGGCCGATTTCACCGCAGAATTAAACGCGAAAAGTTGAAGTTTAACTCGGTTTATGCTCTTAACTGAGTTCCGCTACCAAGTTTGCATTAATCAAAACCAAGTTTTATTAAACTCAGTTTTTATTAGAGACGGTGAAATTGGCCCTTAGTCTTCAAGCTTTTTTAGAGGATCTCGCTAGCGCAGTGGCATAGCGCGCTTGACCTGTGATTGCGTAAACTAAGCAATGTTGATGGGTGACCTAAAATGTATTATCTCGAGTTCCGCCGTGCTTCGGAAGACATGTTAAGCCGTTGGTCCCGGCTAGGCGGCTGCATCCCACCAATCCGCACTGGGCCTGCGTGGTGGGTTGTGTCCATAAACTAATTTGCCTGAAGTCTATAATTTAGGTATATGTATAGAAGTATTCTTTCAAATATAGAAAGAATACTTTTATGCTTACTTAGTAGTTAGCTTGTCCCTTTATTTTATTTACTGTGAATGTATTAAACATGAAACTGTTGGCAGACCTTTTAGAATGAATATCAGCCATTCAGTTCCTTATTATACAACTAATATTCTTCTTTCTGCCCTGTTCCCGGTCTATCTGTTTATGTTTCCTCTTCCATTCAAATCGGTCAGACGTCATCAAGCTATTCAAAACGGAGTGGTTTTGATTTATATCATCCATCACACCGGAAAGGCTAGTGATGAATGAATGTATAGAAAAGAGACAAAACGGACGATGTCGAGAGACCGATGAACGGAGAGAGTGATTGGAATGATCAACAATCCAATGCATACTGCTTAAGGTTTTGGCTTAGGTTTTACAGCCGGCTGCCTGCCTGACACCAACGCTTTTTGGGTTTCCTGTATCCTGGTCACCGTTCCTGGTCATTCTCTGTAGATGCAACCGATACCAACGGTCACCCATACAATGACCAGCATAAGCGAACATTACCTTATTTACAGCACCTACCCATGCTAATATAGTCATATAAATACTATGGTGATATTAAAATTTCAGATTTGTAAAATTTTAATAATAATTTTCACACAAATTTCATTTTGTCTTTCTTATCGAACTATTTGTATGTAGAATTAATTTATTTTTATATTTTAAATTTTTTGATAGCATTTATATCACTATCTTAGCATGGGTAGGTTCCGGCTTGACACCCCATGTACTACCAAACACCGTGTATAAGGTCGTAGTAATAAAACAAAAGCATGTGATATTTCGTATATTTTATTAAGCGACCAACTTACGGAGTCGCCATAAAAACTTTTACCCATACAATAATTTATACAATCGTTGAACATAAACTAGTCTCAGAGTAATTGAGCTACGATGTTGGCTTAAGTATAATATTTTATTTACATGTCTATTGACACTTATATCTAAAATTTATGTATAGGTCGGCCAGATGGTTATAGAATTACTGAAACTATGCAAACTATATTTTCATCATCACCAGCCTTTTAATGTTTCCACTGCTGCATTGTCGCGCCAATCCAAAATACTGTAAGTCGACCACAGATATAGAGTCGACTATTACAATGTTTTACAATATGTATTTGGCTTTATTAAATAATTGTCAATTATCTTGGCAATACAAGTTAACGGCCAATATTTTTCTTTGTTACCAAAATTATTTAAATATAATTACTAGGCTATCAAATAGAGACGTATACATATCCATTGAAATCTAAAACGTGGTTTTCAAAAGAAAGAGTGTGTTGGATAAGCAGAGCAGAATAAGGATAAATATTCTAAAACATTGTAAATTTTGAATAGCTGCGGCACTTAAGGCCTGCGCTTATAGATGGAAGAATATAGGGGGAGTAGGCCATAACTCACCACGAGGGTCCAGTGTAGGTTTGATGGTATTAACATCCGCACGTTGTATTTGCCATCGATATTGAGCCGTTATGCAATTATGCCTAGAAATAGCTCATTTTTACAGTGTTTTTTTTAAGGTTTTACCGAGTATTTGTTTCGATATTTTTATTGAATTTTCCTTATTTATAAGCAGATAATAAATTAAAAATTAACTTGCTGCAATGATTGCTCTAGAAAGCGTTTCGTATCAATTGGAAAAATGACCAAAAAAATTACAGTCAATGTTTATTTTTAAACCATTCTTTTGTAAAGAATTAAAATAATGTTTATCAATGGTTTAGAAAGCGAAGTTTAAGAAACAAGAAATTCTATTGGCTAGTTTAAAACCTGGGTTCTTACATTCAATCTGATTCATATACATTCTTTTTATAATACTGATGAGGAATACTTTTGTAATATAGTAGATTTAGTAATTTTATTATGCATTTAGATGATTAGGCGATATTAAATTACAATTTTATATATTTACATATACAATCTTAATTTTACTTACGCGTATAAAATCTTACACTAATAATTTACAGATAAAGTGTTAAGATTCTAAAACAATAATTAAGTATCTTAACAATGTATTAATTGTATGTTATATTAGCAGACTTATTTATATCAAGGTATTTTATTATCTATATAATACTGATGAAAAGATTTATTTACACTTCCTACGAAGGTAATTTACTACAAAAATGTACAACTTAATATAGTATTAGGTATTAGTGGGTACAAAAAAATAAATATTGTTCAGACGCAATAAATTTATACGTGTGTAATGATATTATTGATTAGTTATCCATTATACAATCAGTACAATACATAACTAACAACTACATTACAAAAGTCCAAACGCTATATATCACAATTCCAAAGTAGTTCTTTTTGTCTAATGTTTCAAATTTGTGTACCTATCTACACCGCACAATATTTATTACTTTATACTGTAAGCATTTAATGGCTATGTATACCTATGAGTATTTAATACAAATGAGAAAGATATTTACATTTTATTATAGACCTCGGTGTCTACTTCAGAATAAGAAGTATGTGCATCGTTTATAATGAACACGGAACTTTACAATGCGATATCTTCAATTACCACAAACGTTGAAGTATAGCTACGAAATCTATCTCAAGTTATGTATATTAGCAATTTTCAAACTATAACAGAAAATACCAAATGGATAGACATAACAATAACCATAACAAATGACTGAACAAATGTATTTGATATTTAATGTTTGTAAGGAATTGTGTCATCAAGCAATACTATTTACTAAGCAATACTTACATTGCTAAGACGCCGTTTTCTATGGAAACATTAGCAAAATCCAGATCCAGTCAGTTGCTAAGCTAAGAAAATCTGACTAATAGCCGGCTATGTAAATCGATTGCTATTGAGTCTACCCGTCACTCTCACTCATTGAAAACAAGAGAAAAGCGTGAAACAGACGGGTAGAGTAAGCGATAGCAACTGACTTAGAGATTAACGCCGAAGGGCTATTTATGTCATTAGTAGGTATGCCTAGTAGGTTTTTAGATATAACATAAACACGGCATTACCATAATTTACGGTTATAAAACAGGTAAAAGTTATATTGAGTTTTCGATAATATTTAAGCAATTCTAAGAGGAACTTTTCCCCATTCTTTTTCAACATATAGGAGAGGCGACAGGAGGCGGGTGAGTAGGTGGCGCGTTAGACGTAGGCGCGTTGATGAAGCCGGCTTGACTACCAGCCCAAGGTTGAAGGTTCTGTAAAGCGCTAAGCGCTGTGTTCGAAGGTGGAGCTGGCTGGTTACTAGTGGGACTCTGATAATGCAGCGCTGACAGCGAAGTAGCTCCTGGAGGCGGCTCGGGAATATAGCCTTTGCTTAACGCTTCGGCTTGCAAGGAAAGCATCAGACGGTTCGCTGCCTGTCGTTCGGCTTCTCGCTCCTCTGCTGTTTGTCGTCTGCGAACAAAAAAGGTTTTGTTTAATTTTTTTTGCTTTCGGACGCTTGGTTTTTAGGTGATCCTAATTAAGACTTTGTAATCAAACCAGTAGTGTAACATAATCAAACATTGTGTAAGGATCTTCCGCAGATGGGTTAGGGGCAAACCGCTTCTAAACCTCTACGTTTATTAATCGCCACATTTTATTTATACTATTATTGATTTTGTAAGTTTGATACGTCTGTTCTTTTCGAAGAATGTAAAATGTATTTTAAATAGACCTAATCACATGCATTTTCCAAGGGAAAATTAATTGGATAATTGTAAAAAATAGCCATTTCATTAAAGTTACTAGGAATCTGTTATGTTATTCTAAATAGTGCTAAACTAGGTGTCTACAAACGGCTAATGGTTCCTTGAATAATGCAGCTCCATTAACCATAGCGTGAATATTTCAAACAGATAACCTTTCGGTGATAATCATAACACTATAACCTGGAAAATTAGATCCGAACATTGTAATAAACATAACGTGATGTATATTGTTGATGCTATTGTGGAATACAATTTATTATTGACCACTAAAATGTACTGTCTCTCATTCCGAAACCAATATCACCTGTAGTGGTAGTTTATAGAAATTAGAGTATTTGAATGAAAATATAGATGTGACATTCGTAATAATATTATTTTTAATTCTTTTCCATAAAAATCAAACTATTTGCGTATTAATAGACTTTCAACATTCGATATGGCAATAATAAGCAAATACAACCAATATTTTTATAAAATTGCAAAAACATTCCAATATAACTTCAATTCAAGTTCTTTTCATAAAATCCAAAAAGCAATTTAATCATTTCTGAAATAAGAAAATAAAATTTGTTAGATATTGTTGTATCCTATTTAAAATTCTGGGTACCTACTTTAATAAATGAGCCATATGAAATAGACATTAAAACAATTACCGTTTGTCAAGCGACCACGAGTTTAAGTGGGACCTACTGAAAGGCTTAAATAATACATGAGCTTTAGGAATGTGCCAGTTAGGGGAACTTATCTGATTTATGTCAATTAACAGAATAGAACCTCTATATAAACAGCGACAGGAAATTAGTACGATGAGTAAGAAATAATGTTTGGCTGGTAACGTAAATAATTGTAATAACATCAATTATACCGTGTCTGTTAAATGTGTACCAGGAGCATGATAGTAACAAATCGTTTTAGTAATTCATATGCTTATCACAGAACATCAATATGTTGCAGTGTTCAGAACTTTTAACACTTATATGCGAGTCTGAACTATATAACCCTATCATATCAAAATGTATCATAGTGTAAGGTTTAGGATTCCAGTGACGTAATTACATTCTGTAATTACATTTAATTAGAATTATGAATGATAGATTGCATAATTGTATATTATGCGTAAATATGTGAATAAATATTGACGTATGAGCTCATGATGCCGTCTTTCATAAGATAGGCATCGTTAAAACATCTAGAGTTAGTAATGAAGCAATCATGGCTGGTTAAACATAAGAGAAAGAGGCAAATAAATACAGAAATCATTTTACCCTTCCAAATCCCTTAATAAATGCTAAATAAATAATGATTTTTGAACAAATTGAAAAAAGTTTACCAGAAAGAAAGTGACCAGAAATCTACAAATATTATGATTGTGGTATTCTTACTGTAACAGTGAGCTGCATCGAATGACATTTCAATTAGCAACATAAGACAGACATTCGCATAGACTTGCAGCATAATATCAAGTTGAACTTTAAAGTCAACTACGTCGTCTGGCACGATAAACCCACAACTTCGCTCGGTTGCAGGCCTGGTTCTTAACATAACGCCTTGTGGCTGCATAATTTATGCCCAGACGCCGGATTTGTCTCACCGCCAGTCTGTGAATTAAGTCGACCGTTGTACTTCTACCTGGATGATATTATAGTGTACGCTTTAGATATGGTCTAATCAATTGATTAAATAAATGCTGGTGATTTATTGACGACGATTTTTGATAAGGTTAAATAATAACTATGCCAAACTTCTAAATATACGAAAGTTGGATTCGTTAAAGTTGTTTCGGTAATGATATAGTAACTGTATAGCTTTGAAATTCAAATGAATGTAGCAAAACGATTTTATTTGTCGTTTAGTAATAAACATACTTCGTCACTGGCCACAATACATCTTACCAATTACGTCATTGTCCTTCTCTTGCGTATGGAAGGAGTTCATAATCTTTGGATAAAAACCTATACTTGTGTTTTTAATTCCGTGTTTTAGTCATAAGAAATTAAAGTATGCAGTTCTGCTATTTTATGTAATTGTGACCTGTTTTGCCTTGAATAATCTCATAATGACAAAGATTACCACAAACTGCGACCGCAACCTAAAGTTGGACCAGTTTAGCAACGAGTGGAGGCCGCTTGGATAATTTTGAATCTCAAAGCAATGATATAGCGCATACTAGAAGAGCTGGATAAAATTTGCAAAACCTTTACGATTTTTTTTAATTCATATTTTATTTACCGTTTTATTACCGTTGTCTCATACCAATAAAAAAATGGCGTGAGTTGCAGAGTGTATATAATTTTTAATTTGATCTTTTGCAACGCGTCTAAAATTGTACCATTGGAAGTCTTCTCTAGCATTATGGTTGGGCTGGCGCATAGTATTACCAATAATACAATTTAATTTCTTCTTTTTCAAGCACCATAAGAATTATTACATGTCTAGTCTCCTCCGTTAACTTTAACTCCGTGAAGATGGAAGGTATTATACCCAAACAACTTAACTCTTAGTGGCCTTTACTTAAAAGGGGTGAACACACTTTGGGCTAACCGTCGCTTTACTTTTAAATATGTACGAAAGTGGAAAGCTCCTTGAAGCATAATGAAAACGATCGCTTTGAACGTATGATTTATTACAAGGATCTGAAACTTAAGGACTAGAGTGAAATGTTGAATGTTTCTCTGTGACATATTACATAACACATAATATATCACACCTGTTCAACAACTAAGGAGTAGGTGACAACTGTTCTGCTCTGCAATCACCACACGATGAACGAACTATTGAAGTATGTAGCTCTTTGACATTTTATGGAGAAAATAAAATGACAAATAGACACACAAATTAGTGAAGATCGACGATCTTCACTACGGCGATCTTGTAAATACAATTTATAGTTATATCCTATAAATTGTATTTACAACACTGACGTCACTATGGGAATAAAGTCTTTATCTTGTTTCCAGTGACGCTATTAAATAAATAAAAGCTTTGGTTACATTTCGAGCCCAGAATCTGAGTATGCAATAATAAATTCAGATATTTATACACATTTGATCGCATTGCTTTGCCTCTGTAAGCGACTTCATTTAGAAAAGTCCCTATCGTTTGACCATTGCTGTAAACTCGAGCTCGTATGTCACTCTAATTAAGATACTACTACTCCTTGAGTGGTCTGTTTAACATTAATTTGCATTTTTTAAATCGAAAACAACCTTTAAGCGGTCACAGCTAAGGTTGGTTTTGTCCCCAATGGGTTAAGTGATAAAGCTTTTAAGAGTACGCATGAGTATCTCGAATGTTCGTACGTTACTCTAAATTGCCTCAATTATTGTAAGGCCTTATCGGAAATAAATTTTTTGGTCCAACAGTTAAATATTATTTTCAACTGAATTGTGCGAGTTCATTTAAAATGATTACTGTTTGTTTAATTGAATCGCAACTACTTTAAAATTGTACGAGTTATAGCATTAATGATTTGTTTTATGAAAGAGTGGAACTTCGGTTTGCTTAAAAGGTCCTCCTTTTAGGAGGAGAGGAGAAGAATTGAGTATAATTACTTAATTCTTTTTCCATTGCATTCCAGTTTATCTAGGGTCGTCGCTTTCCGCTTCATCAAGCCATTTTTTATTATTCATAACATCGTCACACCGATAAGGTGCTAGTGATATGTGAATAGAAAAGTGACATAAAGGACGGTCTCAAGACGGCGATGAACGGAGAGAGTGATTGAGGTGATAACTGGATGAAGATTGGACTGGTTTTGGCTTAGGTTTTACAACCGGCTAAAAGCCTGCCTGACACCATCAACATTCGGGTGAACATCTGGGAGCTAATGATCACACATTAAAATTTCTCAATTTACCAGCAACAAATAATTCCAATCCAATCGTGAACAGATGCGAAGAAAGTTTCCCGCAACCGGCAGTTATAACAGACGGCGGTTATGAATATGAAGTTAATTCATTCGTTGAATTCAAAGTTTCGGCTGATATATAGCCTCCCTGGTCGAAACCTCCATTGGCGTAACCGACAAATTAAGTCAGACCTTTCCCCCCTCAGAATGAATGGGATCTACTGAGAGGGGAGGTGTTATAACGAGTTGTGAGGGTTCTAATTAAAGTGGACAGCGAGTACCGACGATAATGAATGATTGAACAAAGCGCTAAGTCTATTATCGTAACAAGAACTTTATTAGAACAGTAATGCTCGAAGCAAGCCTTGTGCTGGTAAATGAGGTATCGATAGAGAAACAACTGATGAATTTATTGCGAAATGAAAGGGAATTTATATTGATTCAAGGTAATTTTTCCGTGTTGTGACTGCAAGGCAGAATACAATTGTCACCACCCCCAATCTCTCCTGCGGGTGTCATACACGTAACGGGGATCAGCGGGCACGTAAATGGCAGAGTATTGGTAGGTGGTTTGAGAGGGACGTTGCTGCTGCCCATTCCTCATCTCTGTCTTTACCCTTAGTCGCATTGTTTACCCTTAGTCGCATTGTATTGTATACCCACGGAAGAGATAAGGGGTGGTGACAACTGTTTTCTGATCTGACGTCAGATGAACTTATGTATTTGTTTACATAGAAAATCATCACCAGCCCTTTAATGTCCCCACTGCTGAGACTTCTTTCCGAAAAACAGCGGTGCTCGAGATAAAATGGCTTTGGTCACCCATATAATAACCGGCCTTAACAGACATTACTTAGTTTCCGTATGGACGTGTCAAGCGGTAGTCAGGTCACTGCGCCATCGGGGCTCCTCATTTAGAAAAAAGAATACACATCACCTGAAATACTTTATACGTCGATAAAGTTAACTAAGACATACAATTTCATCGACAATCAACCTTAATGTATATCGATAAAGTCGATTAAATTCATCGAAAGATAGCACAACACTGGGCAATTCGCCGTGAGTCCCGAGTTAAGCCCGTCTTTATAATTAGATAAAGTGAGGTACAATTAAACTTTCCTTAAATAAGCCAAACGCAGGCGAGGCAATTAGTAATTTGAAACTTGATTATTTTATAAGTCGTTAATGTGAACGCCAAAAGATGAGCCTTTAGCGGTTGCTGTGAACATTAGATTAAACGAGACGTTTGATTATATTTCTCTGAATTATACTTATATGAGACACTTGATAATTGACTTATTTTCAAACATCATCGTCTTCTTGCCGTTTTAGCAGTTCATCATTAAAAAACAGGTATTCTATAAAAAAGCGGGCCAGTAAAGTCAAAGTCAAAATTCATTTATTCATATCTGGTATGATTACAATACACTTATGAATCGTCAAGAAAGTTGTAAAAGCTCGTAAATGCATTATTGTTATTAAAATATCATAATTATAAATTCCCGTTTAAGTAAATCTTATTTCTTATTAGAATCGTTAAGGCTTTGCTCAGATACAAAATGAAACCCGTATCTTATTATTGTAATTTTTATTTTAACATTAATATAAATGTAAGAAAAAATTTTACCAAGAAAAATCATGGTTAGAAAAAGTTCTCAAAATTACAATCTTGATGCGGGAATCGAACCCGCGTCGTCTGCAATCCGTCGACTTACAACGCGAAGTGTAAAGATTAGAGAAATTGTGGCAAGTTAACTTGGTTGGCCGAGCGTTTGCCCGGATTGCAGAGGACACTGGTTCGATTCCCGCACCAAGACAGTAATTTTTCGAACTTTTTCTAACCAAAATTTCCTTTGTACCCTTTCTAATTATTAATATCCGTCAGTGGTTATAAAATTTCTGCTGCACCCTCAACCGATGTCAGGGCTCGACTCAGGCTGTTAAATCTAATTTTCTCCCAGAGGCTCGTTTTGCTTGCCAAAGCGGTTGATTCAGACAAATTTGTGCCGAGTAATTAAGAACGGTATTATTAATTACTTTGAGCTTTTGCGTACCTTTTCATAGCTTTTTTGAGGATCTAATTGTTTTTAGGAATCGCGATTTCTCTAAACAAGTCGTCATGTCTCATTTAAACTGGTGTTCTTCACTTAGTTAAAAGGTTTATTTAAAATTTGGTTGTTAGGAATAATTTTCATTTTATAATCAAATATTAGTTGACAATGCTACATTAGCTTTACATGTTCAGTGTTTCAATTATTGCAATTGTCTCTGTTAACAGGGGTCAAAATATTAGTATAATTTAACTAACCGCCTTACTTGGCTTCGTCTTCATCATAAATCACGTCGGTAGTCAGGTGTATTTATTATTGTGGTGTATTACCCACATTTCTCCAATTATGTAAAGTCTCATATAATACAGGGTAAGTCTATCTACTGTGCACGTACAAGAATGCTGCTGCCCATTCCTTATCACTTTTTTCATCTTTTGCAACTTATTGTAATTTCAATTATTTGTAACGTTTTTTTTACGTTTGAATTATTTTCAATTTTATTAAGAGCAAATATTTATGAAGCAAGAGGTATACCTACTCTGAAGCATATAAAAATAACTATTAGATTGTAACCTACAAAATGATTCTTAATTGGTTATACAACTTGATAAATATTCAAGAACTGTGAAATCAATGGATATAAATTTGTAAGTATCTGTAAACGAAAAAGCTGCTAAACTTAGCTAGACTTCTCAAAGCTCCGTAATAAATTCAAAAGCAAAATACAAAGATTGTACTCCATGAAAACATTATGAATTATTAAGGAAGCGACAGAATTTCTCGGAAAATTTAAAAGTGAAAGATGGAAGCTTCATAGGAAGTTGTAAAAATTAAAAGACTTTTGGAAATTGCTACGAATATTGAAGCAGAACGACGGGACATGAATATTTTCAGTGAATTTAAGACATGAATGAATAGATTGAAGCAATGTTACATAAACTGCAAACGTAATACATCAAAGTAAACCGGGATCCCTTGATGTTAATTAAACCACTTCTAGTTTACTGACATACCTTGAAATGAAAAAATTCAAAGTATCCGTCATATTTCAAGTCGTTAAAAAGTACTTAATATTTAACCTATTCATTTTTATGAGTTCAATTTTTATAATATGATTTGGTCATATTTTCAATTCGGAATTGTAACGTTTCAAAAGAAATAGCAGTGCCTATCAATAGTTAAGAAGAACTTTATCACAAGGATACAAATAAGAGTACCTAATAAAAATGAACGAGAAAGAAACACGTCTCCTGAATCACAAGGTGGAGGGATCCACCCCAGTATCAATCGGCAAACGGATCTGATTCCTAATTCTCGAAGAGACACTTGTAGGTTACAAGCAACAATTATCCAAAGACAAGTGATGCGACGCATCCAGAAGAAGCAGAATGAACAAAAAATAACCTTAACGAAACAAGATACGGCACATTGTCGCTTATTCACAAGGGACACGGCGAAATTAAATTGCGATAGGTTACGCGCCGAATATCAACCTTTTAGTGGTGCGAAAGAGTCGATTTCTAAATGGCGACGAACGACACCCTAATTCGGGGAGTTTTAATATTCACTTACACCTACAAGGGAAAAGAATTACAAGAAGAAAATGAAGCAGGCCATATGAATAAATAAACGGCACGCCGCCATGTTCCTATTGGTGGGTACATTACGTGTTAGATCGTGCAACGAGTCCAATTCGATTTGTCGATTGTCGGAGCCAAATCGAATGGTTCCACAGAATCGGCTATCGACCTTTAGAATGTGTAAATAGTAAGGGGAAATTGTTTCACGATTGGTTCGCTTCGAATCGATAGCGACAGTAACACGGCTGAAGGAATTGTATTTTCAACCAAATGTTTTATAGTCAATTGTTATAAAATCAAATCTGAAATATTTATTATGATATTAAATATTTCTGAAAGTGTTCATCAAGGCTCTAGAGTTATGAATACAGTATAAAATAAGAAGTCATGATCGTCTTTTACGGTGAAAACTTAAACGAATGCAACGATTCCTCATTTTCTATAAAAACAATTATGACAGCGCCAATTAGCTGTACTCGTTGGCGTTAATAAGATCCTTTTAAATTAATGGGAGCGAGCGAATTTAGATGCTTATTCAACAAGATTTCTTAAAAACAATTTTAAAATAATATCTATCTAACGTCTTGACTTTTATCTAATTAGGTAATGCGAATTAACATAGAATAAGTCAGTCGGTACTCATATCACGAACTATAAATAAATATTTCTCACACTCATAACTATCATCTAATCCAAAGTAATTTTAACATACACAGTACATTTATTTTTCATAAATCTTGATAAAACCTTAATCTAACGTAGTAACATGCATTACTAAAGCTCACTAATAAACGAATCATTCGTCCAATTTTTTTGTCATGAATACAAAATTGATATGCATTTGCGATCTGAACTAGTGGTAAATCAACTCTTATTATTATCGCACTCAATTCCTAATTCAGCATCTATCCGACTCAAAAGTGGTTGTAAAAACCAAAAGGCACCTTCTGAACCAACAAAAGAGCATAGAGAACTCATTTTTATCAACACACACCACTCCACACTTAAGAACGCGCATAAAATAAGCCTAAGAGCCACAATAAAAGTCACAAATACAGCCAGCGTACCCGCAAAGGGGACAGTGCGTGTAAAATTCCGTTCTTTTCCACCGGCCTCAATATTTAATGGGCCAAACTGCCGAGTTGTGTTTCTCATACAATATTTAACTCCCCCGCTACCCCGTGTTGCCGCCTCCGTGTACGTATGTATAAATAGCGGGCATTGTTAGCCGATTTACCGGTAATGGTCCAAATTGATCAGCTACGTGGTTACGCTGCTAGATATTTATTGGGTGTGCTCGCCAATTAAGCCGGCAATAAGTTACTGGGAGGAATCCTTCCAGAGCTCCAGATGAGTTGCTTTTGCCACGTCAATTGTTCAATTAACCAATGGTTACTATTTGATATGGCTCGAGTTCACCAAAACGTAAAATAAGTGATTAAAAAATAACCGTCTGTTTTTGACAGTTGTTCCACACGATAAAATGTCAAAAACCGACGGTTAAATAATAATCGCATGTTTTATTTACGTTTTGGTGAACTCGAGCCTATTATATACCCAAACAGGGTTAGTGTCAGGCAGGCAAAAAAATTCGAAAATTTATAATTGGTGCTAAAGTCTTAACGTCTGGACGTAACGTACTAGTAAGCCCAGTGGTACCTATATGCAACTGCACGGATTCCGCTTCGATTTCCACATCAAGAAAATAATTTTTCAATTAATTTTTCTGAACTGTTTTTCTTTGTAGTAATTGTTCTAACACATACATAAAAATTTTCAAATAAAAATCAGAATAACAAACAGGTCTAGTGGAATTTTGTAAACTATTTTTGTCACTAACACTGTCAGAAATAAATTAATCTAGTATTTCCGTCTCATCGCTATTGTTTTTTCAATGCGGTTTTGAAACAAATCCTTAACATTCTTAACTATCTTTGGTTATTTATATGTCTGCAGGCTTGCATATTAGAACGATAACTTTATAAATCGAAACACCTCTTTCGATACGTTATAAATATAGTGATGTAACACTCAAAACGAGACCATCAGAAAGTTCATCGAACAACACAGTTTATCCGATGTATCGGTTACGCAAGAAGCTATATTGGAGCTTTATCGATATATCATTTATAACTATGACACATCCTTATCCGTTCGCATAAGTAGAATATGGTGTCGGATATGGGAAGATCTAAAGTTATGGTCCATTGTTTTGGATCGGGTTGGCTTTAAACTATCACTTAGACGTAATTTATTGAATGTTGTTGCTTTTATTGTACACAGTTGTGCATTCATTTGATGATAAGTGGCGTGTACATTATAGGTTTCGCCATAGAATGGTGTCAATTGTTAATTTTATTTGAAAGGATAGGGAGGTGTTTTAGTTACGGCATTTACACATCATCATCATCATCATTCGCCTGCCCTGTTTCCTGGTTATCTGAGGTCGGCGCATGTAGTTTTATGCTTCCATACATCTCGGTCGGATGCCATAAAATTATTCATGTCATCTTTCACGCAATCCATTCATATTTTTTTGCATTGGGATTTACGTAATAGGGTAAATGCTAGGCTGTATAAAAGGAACGCTGCTGCCCATTCCTCATCCTTGTTTCAACTCTAAGTCGCCTTGTACGACAACCGCGGGAGAGATTTCCGGCGGTAATTATTGTATTCTGCTTAGCCATCACCATACGATATTTTTCTGTGTATTATGTTTCCAATTTTCCTATATCCGTAACGCAGCACTAAATTTGAAATACCTTTGCCAACGACAATGCCAAACATAAGAAAATAAATGTATTTGAAAACACATAATTGCTCCAAGTGTTCCTCTTTCAATACCAAAAGCGACCAGTAGCCAACATAGATATTTTCAATCACCTCTTCCACACAAATGAAGATAACCCACATGCATTTGTCATAGATAAAGGTGTGTAATTAATAGAATAATTCTATTACCAAAATTATGATGGATGTGTTTTCGAAAACGAATGGAGTAGATACCTTTGCGTCATTTTTTCCAATCTAATAACCTACTTCACGGTAGAAAACACAATATTTTATATTTAAGATTTTGATATTTTAAGGAAGTCTTAAAAACAAAAAAAAAAGGACTCGAAACCGACGGGCATGCATGAGATGAGATTTGACGAAGCGAAATAAGTATCAATGTATGTATGTAAGGACTGTAGCAGATGGAAAGAAGTGATCTCTGCCTAACCCTGTGGGAGAAAGGCGTGACATAATTATAATGTCTTTTTTGTATTTTTTGCATTTAATGAAACCTGTTTCATCTAACCAAGCCTACAGCACATCCTAGCCTAGCTAACTGCCGCACTCAGAGACGTCAATTAACTTTAATGAGTATTTAATGTCAAATTTTCATTCAAATCTAGACCATAGACCCGGCAAGAATAGCGACATCATTTTTTGACGTTAAGTACTCATTAACGTTATTTGACGTCTCTGAGTGCGGCAGTAAGTGCCTTATCTATTCGAACGCATAAAAAACAAAAGAAACTGACGTATTGTTTTCTCTATAATACATCAGTTTCATACATTTTGTATTATTTCCGTTCGATAGATTAGCCACTTGGCTAGGGTCTCAGGTCGATATCGGATTGTATCGATATCGAAACGTAATAAAATACAAACCGGGTTCTAAATTCAAAAACTGCAAGACAATGCAGCTCCGCTCCGCCAGTGTTGGTGGCATCACGGCCGATTACGTTTTAATGGACAAGCGGTGTTTGTGTTCGGAGTAGATAATGCGTGCTCGATACGCGCGGCGCCAAGCCACCGCTTTTGTTAAAAAAAAAAAACAAAAAAAAAACTACTATCGCTCGGCGGGATATTCGTTCGTGATCGACCGATAGTGTTATTCGATTAATAGAATCGATGTTTCTCGTTCGAAATTGTTGTAGGCAATAAAGTAGTGCTTTGAAAAGGCGCTTATCTCACCTACTCATTAAGAGCAAGCATTTTATTAGTGGTCGTTTAATGTGATTTTGTCTTATAACTAAGATATGGGGTGAAAGCCTTTTATATGTACTGATTTTTAATGCGTTTTTAAAAAAAGTCGATATCTAAATTAATTGGGCATTTTAATCTATTACCTCACATTTAATATTGTAAAATTGCAGGCTCATTTTGTAAGAAATCATCTGTAGTGAAAACAGGGAACTGAAAAAAAAAATATAACTTCGATTATAACTAAAATAAAAAATAAAATAATTGAAATAATTAAATAGTGTTTTTCATATGGAATTAATGCAGATATCGGGGTTCAATATCGTCAGGAGAGACATCAGAGAAAAACGGATATAGCATTTAATGCAGTGATCTCATGAATTTACTAATTTCATTCAACCTTTATGGGAGAATGGCCTAATATTTGGTATTTGTGCATTATTTAAAAAAAATATTGATAATAATCCCGAAGGAGGTGCATCTACAGATGCATTTTTTATTTTAGTCCTTAGTCCAGTGATAGAGACAGTCAAGATGCACAACCTGAATGTGTGCGTAATAATCGCGATAAAAAGGTAAGTATAATCGAATGAAAAAACGATTCTCGATTCCAGACACCAAGGAGTTCCGGCTATTCTGTTCCAGACGATTTACCACATCATTGCATTAACCGGCCATGTCTAAGACACGTTATCAACAGCTCCTTGTGCTGTTTTGTTCGTGTTTTTAATAAGTAGTGTTATCGGCTAACGAGGGGTGACGTGGCTGGCGTTGATAGGATTTGTAGCGGGCCCTGATTAATTTGATAGGTTATATTTTTGACGGGCGCTAAGATTATGAGATTTACAGGCGACTCGTAAATAATTGCCTTGTAGCAACATAAACACGAGACAACATTTTTTGTTGGCAATGTGGAATGTTTTGACTTTTTTTTATTGTTTCCACGGCTCTGACTTCGTGTATTTATTTTCTCTGTTGCGATTGGTAAATTGGTGACTGGTGTATTACTTTTTTGTTTATTTATGTTACTCTATAATTTTATAATACGAACAATGGAATCCAATGGGGAGCAAAGTTAACCGAACATGTACAATAAGTTACCTTGATAGGTAATTCTGTCTTGACTTTATTAACAATTTCATTATTATTTTAATTATAATAAAAGTAATATTAGATTATTATATAATATTAATATTAGATTACATAACATACATACATACACATACATAAATCACGCCTATATCCCCGAAGGGGTAGGCAGAGGTGAACTAGCACCCACGTTTCGCCAGTTATGATAGGTCCCATGTCATAGGTGGCGAGCCTATTGCCATTTATCGGGTACAAAAGTCGCAGTAGGTACATTACTAGGTGGTAAAAGAGGGACGCTGCTGCCCATTCCTCATGGCTGATTTATCCTCAGTCGCCTTGTACGCCACCCACGGCAGAGATTTCGGGTAGTGACAATTGTATTCTACTCTGCCGTCACCACACGGCAATATTAGATTATGTATAAGTAAAACTTATTTTCTTAGAATTTAGGATTTGACTTAATTTTTTTTATTTTTAAATTAAGTAAATAAAACATAGAAAATGATATCAGTGAGGCTACTGTTTCTTTGGTCGTCATAAGTGTATCAGAAACATGGCTACCAAACATCATTTAATGCGAAGTCAATTTGAATGTAAATTAAATTTAAACAAAATGCTAAAAGCCATCATAAAGCAAACACGTATGTCTGATAACAAAATGTTCTGTTTCTTTTTTATATTGACTTGTTTATATTTATAGACTGTGTGCACCTATAGCACAAATTTAACGTCCCAAAAAAGTAATTTACTGATTCAATACGCGTTTTAAGTTCTCTATGCTTATAACATAACTACACTGTATTATTTATGTGTTAATACAAAGATTTTGGTGGTTAGAAAAAGAATTTCGAAAAATTATGGTCTTGAGGCGGGAATCGAACCCGCGTCCGCTGCTATCCGGGCAGGTGCCTGACCGCTCGGCCACCCAAGACACCATATGTGTTAATACTGAAAAAAATCCACCCACAAAGCTCCGTATGAGATGTTTTTACCGAAATAACAATTTATTATTTATAATATGTCAGAAGTATATTAGACAGAGGTGAATCATCACATCGACACTTCGACAGTGGTTGTGTCTTTGACGATAATATAATATCTATTGAAACGTAGAATCAATAGATACTAATGACAAAAACCTATAAGTAGTTACATACAAAAGTAATTGCTATAACTAGGTAAGCGTGGGAAGAATCAGACGTCTATTTTCTTGATTGTGTTGTTAAGTATCAAAACAGCCAAAGTCAAATCTAACTATTTTTAATGTGTTTGACATTGGTAATTATATTGTGGTCCTGAACACCTCATCAGTCGCCATCATAAGCTCTGTTACAATTCGATTCGCGCCAAGCATTACCTGAATGCGTTAAAATGAGTGACAACAATATTTTAATATAATAAAATAAAAAAATAAAAAACTATTTGGACTAGATCCCTTTGCTTCCCTAAAAAGGCAGAATTAAAACAAACAAACAAAAAAGTAAGAAGAAATCTTACCGCCACTTCGTCCGCCTGTTCTGGAACCACGTCTTGACCTGCGCGTCGGTCATCTTCAGGGTCTTCGCCAGGGAAGCCCTCTCCGCGGAAGCCAGGTACTTTTGCTTGTGGAACCTCTTCTCCAGCTCAGCGATCTGGAGCCTCGTGAACGATGTCCTGGGCTTCTTGCGTTTCGGTGGCGTCCGGTTCTGGTACGGGTGGCCGATCCGCCTCGTGATCGGGAACGTTGCTGGAAGTAACAAGAGACGACAGTTGAGCAATGCAAATAAAAATAAATAATTATAGCTAAAGTCTATTTCTTTGTCTCGGATACTAAATGTCATGTTTTATTATTTATTCAACTCTAAACAATAAAACATGGCTAAAAATAGACTTTAAAGTGTATTTTTTTTTCTGGGATAATAAATTGATAGGTGCAAATATCATATTTTATTGTTTAAAGTTGATTTATACTATTGTATAAATTGACAGCTGCAAATGTGACATTTCATTTGCACATGACAACATGACATTTGCAGCTGTCAATTTACTCTCCGAGATAAAAAAAACTAACCACTAAAATCTTTGAAATAAAAAAAAGACTTTAAATTATTCCTTGATCATCGATCGTCAAATGAAATCATCGTCTACTACAAAGTGAGTGTTGTTCCTCTCCTAAACATAAACATAACGTCAACAAAAATATAATCAAGAAGGAACACTTTTATGAAATAATTGTAAATTTAATAATTCTATAATTACGCTTCTAAAAGTTTGATCTCTTGTAAAACTCCAATAATTATTCATTAACTGCATCTACGCCACGATTTTATCTCGTTTAATTCCAGTAATTACAAATAAAACCGGCAACCTAACAACGTTTAAGTGTTATCTTTGTAATTGAAATCACGACTATGCAATACGACACTCGCATCACAAAGAACTTATGAATAAATAAAATTCTCATTAAAATTATTGTGCTCCTCAAATTGCCCATATAGGCTATCAAGGGTATCATTAAAGAGAACAATAATCAAAGTTTTCCAACAATAATAATGTTAAATTACAACGTTGATTACATGAAACGATTTAACAGGCCGGCAATGTTTGAATCGGACCGCAAGAATAAATGCCTAAAAATGCCCGAGCGCTGGTAGCAGTTACACGTTTCTCTTTTCAAAATTACATCCAAGATGGCGGGGGCGATTATTTAAAATTCGAATCTCAATTACTTTTTAACCGGCCGTCCCGATTGGTGGAGCGCTCAGTAATAGACTGTAATATTCGGTATTTACCGTAATAGATCGATTTGTATTAAATGGGCCGTGGGATGAGATCATGTCGTTAACTAGTATATTGTGCTCGATGCTGATTCGATATTCATAATCGGCGGTAATAATCGTAAATGGCAGCTTATTCCGGAGTAGTAATTCAATGTAATATATTACAAATTCATATCGAATTGCTAGACCGTGAAGTATATGGAATATAAATCGATTAACATAATGAAATTACACTATAATATGACCACAACTTTTGAAGCATTTTTTTTTACCAATTGAGTTTTCGGTAGTACGAACAATTATATTTTTTTTCGATCTGAGACTTTCTTTGTTTTGTCGCACTTGGTATATTATTATAATCTATTCAATCATTTTCGCAGAAACGATACGGTGTTATTTCATAGAGGCATAACTTTCAAATAACGAATTTTAAATGAATGAATTTAAATGAATTTTAAATGGTTCCTTTTTTAAGCACACTGTCGTGCTTCTTTCTGCGCTCCCATTGGTCGATCGTCAACCGTAATGGCTGCCTCACGTGACCGCAAATGGCAGCAATTGTAAGGGTGTATATAGCTCTAAGAACGTTGTTAGTGGACTTAGTTCTACGTTTATTTTGTCTGTGTAGGTACATAATTTCTTTTTGATAGACCCTTAATCGTTTTCCATTCCCATGTATGTAATTTTGTTTTAAAAATGACACCTGTGACAAAATTGTTGCCGACAATAGGTAACTACTCTAGCCTAATTATAAGGAGATAAAAAACGTAAACAGTTTTTAAATGTCTCTTTATCGGCGGTATGCATTTAAAAATAAGAAAGATATACTTATTTAAAAATACATCATCCGTTTAAGAAAGTCAAAATGATAGCGACATTGAAAAGTAGATTGGTGTATGTATACAGCAGTGTGATTATGGCAGAGGTTGCATGTCTCATGCATCCGCAAAACTCATCCGAATTATTTTAATTCTCTATAATTTCCCTATTCATCCGAACCTATAATACCTATAATAAAATAATTCCCCATTACATCTGAAAATTTATTCCCTATTTATACGACATTTAACTGTCTTCAAATGCAACAGATAGCACAAGAAAAACTATAATTTGCTTTTAAAAATAAAGAGTTATCTATAAATACACAATTTTGCTACCTCACTTTAAAAATGCATAGGTCTCGGTGGCCATAACATTATGCAAATCTCTTACAATTTTTAGATCTCTCAATAAAAAATACAAAATGAATTTAATCTCAAAATATGACAATATTGTTTGTCGTTAAAACAACTTACTTTTGGTAGTAGCGAGTGTTCGGAGTCCCGGAATGATCCCTTTCAAACATTAAACCGAGACATCCTTCCATATTTCCCTCTCAGTTGAGAGGGAACCACAGTTGAGAGGAATCCACCAAATGTAACTGAATAAAACCGATTAGTTACGGGAAATATTTCAGCCTTTTCCACGTCACATGGCATCACGGGGAAAAGGGTGCGTAACTAGATTGCGTGGCCCTAATTCAGTTACGTCCTTATGATTCATGAGCCTTTCTCTGCGTCCGCCGTTCACAAATTCATCCTTACTCCAGTCCATATAAAGTTCAAAGTCGATCTCGGCTTAATCTAAGAGAGTTTCTGTATGTCAATTCCATGCGGATTGTGTTTTTATTGAAATAAAGTTCGTCTTTTGTTTAATTGTCGTGTTTCAGGGCACTTAATATTAGTGTAGTAGTAGCGTAGTCCAAATATTGAAATAGACATACCCCCGAATACACAAACGCTACTTAAGTTTGAGTCCTGCTTAACATTAAAGTATTAAGTAAATAATTAATATGCCAAACACCAAATTATACGCGAGTCTTATCCGTAAAAGTTGTTTTATTTCAAATGTGTAGTGCTCGTGCAAATATAAGAAAACATTATTAAAGTATTGTCAAAATTGACGTCTTTCCATACAAATTCTAACTTTGTAAGCAAAATTTGAGTAGCGTTTCTGTATTCGGGGGTTATATACATAATTTACGTCTATTTATCCCCGAAGGGCTAAGTGTATTACCCACGCTTTGCCAAAAAGTCCCATGTAAATCGTCGTATGCTAAGAAGTAAATCGTCGTATGCTGGGGTTTAAGAAGAACATTGCTGCCCATTGTTGCTAATGTTTTCGTCATGTTTTATCCGCCTTGTACGACAACCGGGACTTGTTTGGACCCGGGTTTGGGGTGGTGACAGTAAATTGTATATTGATCTGACGTTACCACACGGCCAAAATATAGATAAGGCAAATATAATATAATACTGATATAGTATTCTCGAAGAAAATACATAATAATTCGGTAAAGTTTAACTACTTATAGAAGCTTACACAAGTTAAAACAATGTGAGATTAATATTTATAAAAATCTCTATTGTACCAAAGGCTCTCATTACCAAGCTACGAAAAAGGGGAATGAATAAAAAATTAAGAAAAAAGCAATTAACCGGCTATCTCGTTCATCGCCCTTAATCTGAGTCTCGAAAATAATTACGCCGGACATAAACACAGAAGAATTAACAAACAAATTTACATCGAGGGGTTTACCCGTTCCGGGGGTAATCCCCTTATGATGTTACCCTTTGGACTGAGGTGTCGCCCCCTTTGGCACTAAAAGAAATATGCCGTAAACCGGCATTGTCATGATACTTTAGAAAAACGATGGTAGGTACTGGTAGTTATAATTTTAATTATCTTGGCTGGCCGAGTGGTATAGGCAGCCGCCCGGATTGTGGATGATGCGGGTTCGTTTCCCGCATCAAGACAATAATTTACAGAACTTTTTCTGGGACATTATTCTTAGTTATATTTTTTTAAAAAGGTTGACATTATTATTAAGAAATTTTTAAATAATAATTAAATGGAGAACGCAATAAAAAAATATAGAAAAACAAGAGTTTTTTAATATTTATTAAAAAAAAAATTAGTAGGAAAATTTACAAATAAATATTTGTCCTAAATCCTGATGCGGGAAACGTACCCGTGCCCTCTCCACGCGGCCAACCAGGACATTCCCGCTTCAGGACAAATAAGTTATCAAAAATTTCGAAACCTTATTTTCTTCATAAAATAAGAGTAACTTGAACAGGTCTCGTGTGTTATTTTTGTTTTGTCTACGTTGATTACATTACAGCGCCTCCTCCGGCTACATTCGCGAAATCCCCCAAGAGTTGCGATACACGAAAGTAAGGACAACAAGACGAATGCCTGACATCTAATTGGCGAGTCGTCGCCGAGGGTAGGACGGAAACGTTCCATCATTCGGCTAGACAAATGCGTTCGCGCGTTCTCTGCGCATGATTTACAAGCTTTGAATTTTGAATGTCGAACAACGCGAAGAAGTGTTCCAAGGAGTTTTTAATGTATGCTTTGAATTTTGAATGTCTAATATAGCGAAGGAATAAGCGCGAAGTGTTCCAAGGAGTTTTTAATGCAATCAAGTTCTAATTTTTGTTTGCGTTTAACAGGGTACTTAATTATATTACAAGATTATATTTTTTTATATTATAAACAAAAAAGAAACTATCTATTGTAGAAACACAGTTATTTTTATAAGACAATTATTATTATGACTGGAAAAAAGTGCACTGATAAAATACGACTTCGGCATCGCACATTTTCCATTAGCCAATTTAAAAAATTCACCAGCCCACTGCACTCAATAAAGCAAGGACAGACAATCAACATTTTTCAATTACCTACGTACACTGCACAGTGGGCCGACGAAAAAAACGGACGGACACAATCTCATGCATTTTGCACGGAACAAGCGGATACCAATTCCCGCTAGTTACGCGGGCGAACGGGAATCGCGCGAGGACTCATGGCTTATTCAGCGGTTGAAAGCGAATGCAATCGGAATACGGGCTTAGGTTGCACAGTGCACTCGTTGGACAAAGGCAGCCTTAAACCGAGTCACACACAGCGAATCTATAATAAGCTGATAATACTAGCTGAACAGAGAAACGTTGTTTTGCCCTAAATCTCTGTAAAAACAACCTATTCTTGACCTAATAAATATATGATAAATATCTGTCCAGCCGTTTCGATGGAGTTTGATAACAAACACTGTGAAACGAGATTTTTAAATATTAGAAAATTATAAACATGAAGAGTTTGTTTGTTTGGTTCAGACGACTCGTCTGATTTGTTCCATATTTCATTCCATTTTAAAATGTCGTTGCACGTTAAGATGTCTCTCGCATATCGGCCGATATCCTAAGATACAGTAGGTAAAATATATATTTTATTAATTGTGTGTGGTGGTCCGTTGAATAGCACGGTGAGCGATACGTCTGAGATAAGATACATTTTATAGTATCTTCGTTGTGTGCGATACGCTTTATGGTCCACGTTTAACGGACCCGCGCAGTTGGCGGATCGGGCTGTTTCAGTTTTGGCGTATGTGCACGTATACCTATCGCAATTTTTAAATTTTAAACAGCCGTGCCGTGGGCTGTGCCATTCGAGCATTGCACACCGAAACAACGAAACATATGTCGGCTGTAAAACAACTCTTGTCCATCTAATAAATCTGTTTGGATCTGAGTTACTACTTAGCTACTACAAAACCAGAAATATTTTTATTTATGGGTTAAGTTAAGTTTCTTTATATAAACAAAAGAATGTGGATACTGCCTACTTTAAAGAGAAACCGGGTCCTAGGGATATTTTATCCTAAATTATTATTATAAATCATTATTTCAAAGATTATTTGTTAGTGTCATCATCCTTATTCTTACTTATAATTATTATAATTAGTACTTATAATGAAATCCCGAGAACCAAATAGTTATTTGTTATACGTAAGTGCAAAGTTGCTTTTTAACAGCGTGCTCAATTTTGATGACCCAGCTAGATTCTTAAATTAGAATCCTGAGCGTTAGCGAGGGAATCAAAAGAGCACATGATGAAAAATCTTTGCGCTCGAGTGTAACACGTAACTTTTTGTACCCCCTCAGCGAGGAAATTGTAAAATACAAAAAAAAAATACAATCAGAACAGTTTCTGTTTTCACCCAGAAACTTTCACAACACCCACCCATCAACCCAAACACACCCTCAACACCCACCCAGACACTCGGACACACCCACAACACCCACCCATCCACCCAAACACACCCACAGCATTAACCCAGACACACCCGCAACACACACCCATCCACCCAGAAACTTTCACAACGTCCACCCATGCACCCAAACACACTTACAACTCACCCACCCATATACACCCATAACATTAACCCAGACACACCCACAACACACCTATCCACCCAGATACACCCACAACATCCACCCAGACACCACACACCTATCCACTCAGACACACCCACACCACACGCCCACTCACCCAGACACACCCACAACATACACCCATCTACTCAGACACACCTTTAAGTACCTAATAAAAATTACCGTCCCTAATGGGGTTCCGAAACGGTCAATCAGCTTGAGTCAACCACGTTGATTTTCTGTGTGTTTTTGGTCTGTTGCTAAGTCAAACAAGTCAAACCGACCTAAAAAGCTTTTAAATGCTTGACTCAAGCATCAAGCAAGCATTGTGTTCGATCAAAATGTTTAAAGCAAGATTGACGATTGATTGACTGATTGGCCCAAAAATATATAATCCAAGAAACCTATGCCAAATGTTAGGACTAATCATTCATAACAACTTTCACTATGGGGCTAAATAAATCTATCCTAAAAAATATACAGGCTATCATAATATGTTTGAAAAAGGCCGCTTATTATATATATAATTAAAGGTTTTGTTTATTTTAAACAGGGTAAAAATATCTCCTAATGTAATTCGTAAAGGTTTAAACGCATACAGAATTAATTCGCTGCTGATTTCATTGTTTAATGGTTATTGTCCCAAAACCTATAATTAAGTCATATAAAAATCGACACTTTTTTCAAACATTTGTTAACCTGTATAATTTCTTTTACCAGGATAGATTTATTTGGCCCCATAGTAAAAGTTGTCATGGATCATTAGTACTAACGTTTGTCATAGGTTTCAGTTATGTACAACAGGTTTTATTTTTTTGAGCCAGTGGTCAAAAGAAAACTTGCATTGTCCTTTATGAAGTAAAAAGAAAATGGCGCGCGTAGAGCAAATTACAAAAAAAGTAAACCAAGCAGGTTCTGAGTGTGAGTTTTTAACAAATTAAAAATGGTTGTATGATAATTTCGGCACCATAGAGGTAGAATAAAATAGGTTTAACGATGTTTTGAATTCACAAACTTATGCACACAAATTTACTTTATCCTCTAGCGGATAAAAACGACTTTTGCACTCAGATCGAAGAGCAAAAACGCTCTTCCCGAGATGGGGGGATGAAAAATAACATTAACAACTAACTGTCTAATCATTACAAGAATCGTCAACATTGACAGTGACCTGCGAACCCAAAAAGCTTATTAGGTAGTAAAACTTTATCCATCCATCAGGCATGATTGTGGCCAAACTCTCTGCTTATCTATACTTCTAACTAATATTAGAAAACTGAAGAGTTTGTATGTTTGTTTGTATGGTTAAATGCGCTAATCTCAGGAACTACTGACTCAAATTGAAAAATTCTTTTTGTGTAAGATAGTCCATTTATCGAGAAAGGCTATATAATAACCGACATTAACGCAAGCGAAGCCGCGGGCGACCACTAGTTTAACATAAAAAAAAAACTTCCAACCGGTCAACAGTCCATGACAGTTCTCAGCGGTTATTACGTGCACGATCTCAATTTTAATCATTAAAAATTATGTCCTCAGTCCTTTGTTGTCGAACCACTGTGTTACGTGAGACTAATTGCGGAGCCTGTGACTCGTCTTTGTGCTGTGGGAAATTGGAATTGAGTCGAGCTTTTGGAGCAGTGAATTAAACACTGCGATTGGCCAACGTTGGGGGTGTAAAAGAAACCACAGAGTAAACAAATATTACCTAGTTCTGTGGCATTTTAGCATTTCTGTCCCCATATCATGGGACGTGGAGAAAATTGTCCTCTGGGAAAATAAAATATGTTCCTTTCACTCTACCTCACACTAAATCCTGAGACAAAACACTGTCATGTGATAGAGAAAGTTTTTTTTTTAAATTTAATTTATTAATCGGATAACCAACATAAGAGTACATCAGTTCTACAGCAGATTTAGTCCACGTCCCGTGCTAGGCCTACTTAAAGTAGGATAAGTAACGAAGTAATATCATACATGATTCCTCTTCTATTAATATCGTTCAGACGTCATCAAGCCATCCACTCTCTTTTTATTCATACCATCCATCACACCGGAGAGGTGCATGAATCTATAGGAAAGTGACGGAAATTATCGTGTCGAAAGACCGATGAACGGAGAGGGTAATTGTAACATTCCATCCCATTCTGCTCAAGATCTTGGCTTATGTTACAGATATGCTATTCTGTAATCACAAAATAAATTTTCACTGCGGAATCCGCGGTGAAATGTCAAAAGTGGAAATATGTCTTCCATAGTAGTGACGCCATGCTAAGGAAGTAGAGAAACAGTCCCAATATTATGTCAAAACCAACAGATTTCACATCTCATCTCACTTCAATTATTCTATAGAATACCACTGCAGCCGACAGTCTGCCTGACACCAAACCTCTTTGGGTATGCTGATAGTCCAGAACACATTCAACCCTATTAACCTAATGATATTTTTATTGGCGCCAGTAAATATATCGATGTCGCAATTCTGAGGAGAGAACGTAAAAACAGCCTAAACACGCCGATACATTTATCCACAATCCATAACTCGCGAGGTTATAAAAACGGCTATATTTCAAAAGTGTAAATATACGATGTCGGGGGAGAGACGGGCACATAAAATGTTATATTGGTATTTACATCGCCTTAGAAGATTAGGAGATTCGTAAATGGAACGAGGAGCGGTGTTGGCGCTTTTTAAGGACAGAGCTGTGTTCTAACCTCCTTGGTGTATTTATTTATCTGTGGCTATTTATTGTAATAAAAGTTTGTAGGGCTCAAATGTCTTAGACAGCAAGCCAAAAAAATTATAAAAAATCTAGGGGAATGGGGCCTAAAACGCACATGCTTCCTAAAGTGGGCACTCTGGCTGGTGTACCCGCTTTAGGAAACATTTTCCGTACAGTCAAAGAAACAGATAGAGGATTAAAATTTTCACATGTCCTCTCAAGAAAGTAGTCAATAAGGCTCACTTGAATATCTACGTAACTGCATATTTTATACACAAATCACTACCAGTTTTAAGCAGCATGTCCGTTTAAGGCAACCTTACCCTACCCACATGAGACGGCACTCCCAACAATAGTTTGTTCGAAACGCGATGTCGTTAACGGCCCACCGTAATCGCGCGTTGTCACCGTAACTTCTATGTGACACTTCAATGTAATTATTTCCGAAGGCTGCTTCATTTCACTTCGTGTCCCTTCCCTACGCTTGGGACAGGGCTAATACTTTAAAACACGTGGCCCTCCCAACCCGAAATTACCCTAACCATTGACAGCCTAGCTAATTTCTATCTACCTATCTATAAACAATTTGTATGTTTTCGATTACATATTTACAATTTTTACAAATATACTAGGCTTCGCTCGCGATAATGTCGGTTATTTTAATATAATTGGCTATAGGCTACCTCGATTAATGGACTATCCAACACAAAAAAAAAATTCAATTTGAGTCAGTAGTTCCTGAGATTAGCGCGTTTAACCAACCAACCAAACAAACTCTTCAGCTTTATAATATTAGTATAGATGTATAGGTAAGTAGTGAGTCGAAGGTTTACAAGTATTGTAAAGGAATACAATTGACAAAATAACAATTTTCCACACAAAAGTGTTCGTTTCAGTGATGAGGAATGGGCAGCAGCGTTACTCTTATACCACCTAGCAATGTACTGCGACTTTTTGTGCCCGATAAATGGCAATAGGCTCGCCACCTATTTCATGGGACTAAACATAATTGGCAAAACGTGGGTGCTAGTTCACCTCTGCCTACCCCTTCGGGGATATAGGCGTGATTTATGTATGTATGTATGTAAAGTGTTCGTTTTAGACACTTAAGCCCGTTTAGTGCTCCTTCCCTACATAATTATGTGTCTGACAACGTCTATTGTAAAAATTTTGTGGTAATATTACGCGCTGTTGTATTACATTTGAAATTAAATTTTTATTTATTTATTTATTCATCTCATCTCAAATTAAAAAAAGGTCTACGTTTCCTTGACATGGCTGGTTTTATTCTTCTTCCTGGCCTGCTCCCAGTCTATCTGGGGTTGGCAATCTATGTTATGTTTCCTCTTCCATTCATATCGGTCAGACGCCATCAAGCCATCCACTCCCTTTTGTTTCAAATCATCCATCACACCGGAAGGTGCTAGTGATGAATTAATGTAAAGAAAAGAAACGGAAAGGACCATGTCGAGAGACCTGTGAACGGGAGAGTGTGATTGGAATGACAAGGTATTGGCTTTGGTTTTACAGCCGGCCGCCTGCCTGACACCAAGCCAAAGAGGGTATGCTGTTTTAGTTGGATTGCCCTCCACCATTCGGGTGCCCAAGGTGCTTATTAGTCTACAGCAATCTCCCTTAGTCAACTTTTACGACACCCCGGGGTGAGTTGGGGTTGGCACATTCTACGTTATTTTACATACATAAATCACCATTTTTTATCCCCGTGCATTGACATCCAGCAATTTCCACCTTAGGTCCGGTATCGCATTACACAGATAAATTACCAATTTTCTGTCAAAACGATTTTCGTTTTGACAGAAAATTGACGTTGGTGACTTTTTATTTTGGTTGGGTAATCATTTACCTATGTTTTATATTGGAACAAAATTAGACACTCGTGGTGGCGATAATAGCGGGTCCCACTACACGGCACGTTTGACCCTGAGCCGAGGTATGTGCCTTTAGAAGCAACCTCAGGCCTGCCGCTCCAGGCTCCGTCTCGTAGCGCCCTGTGAAGCTCTCCGCGGTAGTATATCTCCCCTGGGAGATGCCTGCTGTAAAGAAACTCTCTCAGGGAGTGCTAATTGCAAAGATTGAAGACATAAAGTCTTCGCTCTCCCCAAAAACCCAAAGATTAGGTAATAATAGTGTTATGCCATCCACCGATCTCGGTACTCCCATGCCCAATAAAATGTATAAAAATAAACACTTAAATTAAAAATCTCCCTCCGATATAAAAATGGCTCATAAAAAGCTTGGGCACTCTAAACACTTCTCTTCCCATTTTACGTCACAATCCCCTCCCTTAAACGGCCAGGCGCAAGCCACAAACTCATCGATACAAGGCCGATACTCCCCGTCTCACCCCGGTTCGTGGCATATCCGCATTTCCCGCGGGAAGCTCCACTCGCGGCATTATGAAAATTTGACGTACACCAATATGCGATGATATGCTCGAGGGTAACGGCTTACATGTGTGAAATTACACCCCAGCCTCCCCTTTCAGATGTTATTCGCGGGTTTAGCTATGTTTTGTGTTTAATGTATATTATCCTCCAATATGCTCGAGAGATGGCAGCGCGATGAGATGTCTAGATTCAATATTGACAGTTTTAGTGAAAACACGAAGATCTGTGACCAAAACTATAGAGTGTTTTAGATGCATTAGCTATCTTTATGGTCTATTTCTCTTTACAATTGATGTAAATAAGAGACTCACGCTACTGATTGAGTTAAAGAAGTCTTTGATACATAACTATATACTTTTGATTTACCATTTTGTACTAAAATATTTTACATAAAGCATGAATGAATATGCCAATCCGCACTGGGCCAGCATGGTGGGCTATGGCCCATTCTCCCTATATTCTTCCATCCATAGCGAAGGCCTGTGCCCCAGCAGTTGGGATATTAATAGGCTGGTGATGGTAATGATGATGATGATGTGACTGAATATGCGCAGCTAGTCTATGCATGAAATGCTGTGAATTCTTGCCTCAAAGTTTCAATAAGTAGTAATACAGTCCTACGTTAATGAAGTTTGTAGCTTGAATCGATAGACCTATTAGGTATAATATTTTAGAGATGGGCATTCGTAAAAAATACAGATGGTTCGGTACAATTTTGATTAGTGATAGATCAGATGACATTCCCTCCTGTGTTTTAGTCAGTGATCAGCATTCCAGTTCCGTGAGAAATCTTCAAAGCAGGACTCGAGTAAAGCTCAAGCACTTCCAAGATTGAACCGATTAAAGCATCTCAAGTCGTAATTTAGCTAATTATTTAATAATGTTAAATCTAAACAGTATTCTGACTCAATTACTTTCCACATCAAACCCAATTCCTTTTATGATGAGGTTTTAAAATATAAACTCGGCCCTAAATATAAAACGTTTATTGTCACAAATGCCGGTCGGTAAGTACTAATTACGGAACAAAACGATACATAACACCAATTACAAGACACTATTAATTATGTTGTTACATTAAAAACGCGGTGAGATCAAACGTTAATTGAGTGATCGCTGTAATCAGTTATACGATGGCTGATAAGAATTATAGGGTTTCGTGTGTTTTAACCGATAGTTAAGTAGGTAGGTACTGTTGAGTGCGTACGATCTGGACTCTACAAATGAGTTCAATCAATTAATTATTATGGGGATTATGGGGAAAAATAAGATATTTGTCAAAAATTAAAACATACGCTACTGAGTGAATGTAGTGACGGTAGAGTAGAATATAATTTTCATCTTCCGCCATACTAAGATACACAAAATTTTACTGTTAGGAACCTGCCCGGTAGACGGAAATAGGCCCCGTATAGTGAGGGACCTCAAATAATAACCTAAGCGAAATATGGGTGTTTTTAACCTCTGCATGCCACCACTTCAGGGATTATACGTGACAATTGTATTCTCCTCTGCCGTCACCACACGGCTACAAATAAGTTAAAATAACACACTTACCCCCGAATACAGACACGCTACTCATAGTTTGAGTCCTACTTAACATTTAAGTATTGTCAAAAGTGGCGTTTTTCCATACAAATTCTAACAGGTATTGACCACTTAACTTTATAAGCAGTTCTCAAAAGAGAAGCGTTTCTGTATTCAGGGGTTAGGATTATTTAAGTTTCCACGCTATTATTAGTCAAATAGGACTTCGTATTAGGATTGGATCTTAAGAAAATAATAGAGTGACTCGACCCGGTTTCTGACAGCGTTCATTACACAAAATTGTACAACTAATCGTCCAGGGTAAGTGAATTGCGAAGATTATAAGCGATTTACCACTGCGGTGCGGTGAGTCATGAGATCACGATGGCTGTACGCAAGGTCGAGTAATAATTATTCGGTAAAGGACCTCTTAGATATCACGTGATTCTTCACCTTGTCAAATGATACCCGTTTTTGTGCAAAGACAACGAATGTCGTGATTTCAAAACCTTAGGTGGGAGCTAGTTATGAATAACGTCAAATAACGTTAATGAGTACTTAACGTCAAAAAATGACAATTCAAAACTAGTCGCTATACTTGCCGGGTCTAGATTTGAATGTAATTTTTTGACATTAAATACTCATTAAAGTTAATTGACGTCTCTGAGTGCGGCAGTTAAATTATTTGCAATAGAACTTAATTTTGTGGACAATGTAAGTAATGAAATAATAATGTTAGCTATACCTATATGAACGAATGATTTTTTAGTTTTTTTTTAAAGTTATTTTTAGTGTTAATTTTTATTATTAATATGATATTAATCTAATATGTTGTTGATATCGAATATAAAACTTAATTCATTTATTTAATATTGCAAAGAAAAATAGACTATAAAAAGTTGGAATTTTATATTAACCTATTTTTAGCGACTATAACCGCAAAGAGGCCTAACTGCAAATTTAGCTATTTTTTGCTTCATTATTCAAGAAACATGAATTTTATGGATGCATTTGTAGAAACAATCTGCAAATTCAGTCATAAGCGGCCAGACATTTAAAACATGCAAACTTGCACATAATCCATTACATTGTTGTATGATTAATACCTACAGTAAATTATTCGATTTTTATTTTAACATTATATAAATGTTAGAAAAATAAGTACAAAGATTATGGTGGTTAGAAAAAGAATTTCGAAAAATTATGATCCCCGATAAATTCCCGCCTCAAGATCATAATTTTTCGAAATCTTTTTCTGACCACCAAAATCTACCTACAGTAAATATTCAAAGTCAAACTTATGCGCCATTTTTATTAAAATTTATCGCTTTACAGCAATCGAGTTGACAGGGTGATTGTTCTGATAAAATGTAATTTGAAAATAAAACAATGTTATTATAGTGGATATTTAAATAAATCAGTAGGTACCCATCGGATGACAGAAAAGACTGTTTGCTCTTTAATTCAAATCGGTCAGATCATTTATTTATTTATGAAGGCACACTAACAACTCTAACAAATTAAAATAAAATAAAAAATATAAGGTAATCGATTACAATAAAAAAACAGCTCATATTAATTCTTATAATCCATCAGCCATGAAAGTTTATAACCTAATAGATAAGAGATAAAAATTAATTAGAGTAAATTAGACATTAATTACTAGTGTAGAAAATGTATGAAAAGGATCATGTCGAGAGACCGATGAACGGAGAAATTGACTGAGCTGACAATATTCCAATCTATACTGTTTAAGATTTTGGCTTAGATTTAACAGTCCATCGCCTGCCTTACATCCGTTTCGGGGTTTACTCTTGTTGGTGCTGGTGGTCTACCATTCGGTTGACCCTGGGTCCTTTTTTGGTACACCAGGCCACATTCTTTAGTCGACTTTTACGAAACTCCTTAAGTGGATCGGGGCTGGCACATTCTACGTTATTTTATATTAAGCGAAAATCCGCACAATATGTAGATATAAATAATACTGTTAGTCAGTGGCGGAGCGTCCATATAACCCGATTCCCAACAGCCGTACCAAACGAGCGAGCATAAAAAAATCATTACCATAATGCAAGTACAATACCATTTTATAAACAAATAAAAAAAATCCATCAATAAAATCTTATCATAACAGTATTAAACGCGCGCGAAACAATATGCAACACAGGTACATACAATTCGCTCCCGCTCTCTAGATTCCTTCAACTAACTCGCTAAATATCGAGTTAAGGAGGCCTGCGATACAGCACGCACACAGACAAGCGTAGTCTTGTCAGGCGCACGCAACGAGAAATAGTACCTAAAGATGGCCTACAAGCCGGCATTTCGGCAGCCTACGCGCTTATGCATCGATACACTACGACACACGCACACATTAGTAATAAGCTCCCACGAAAACAAGTTCCGTCAAAAGTAAATATTTTAGATCTTATTACAATAGTCATAAAAGCGGAATTTCTTTTGTGAACTGCACTCAATATCGCGGTCGTGCGCCGCTCCTGCAAGCCGCTCCGGACCGGGTTGAATCGTCCTTCCCTTTTTAACACGGCTTTTGTTTGTATAATGATCTCTCTTTCTGGCTGTATAAAACAAAGCAGAAAGCATACAAAAGCGACACTACGTAGTTCTCTGCTTCGCCACTAGATGGCGTTGAACAGTTGTGTCCTAGCAGGCGGTGTTAAAAGTTTATGCTTAAACCATAAGAGTTTGTACACCAACTGTTGTTTGTAAACCAACTTGTTTTTTCACGCCACGCCACTGCTGTTAGTTAGTATGAGTTTTGATATTTACTCAAAATAATGACTGCTTGATTGAGTCATCAATTCATTGGCGTAACTATTTTATTTGGTCGGTAGTATTATGTACTATCCCACAATTTCATGGCTCGTAGCCATTGCAAAACCTCAGAAAAACATCCAATGGCCGTCTTATTGTTAGTAATTGAAGAACAGCGTGGTTGGGTAAAACTCTGTGGTCTCTTAATGGTCTCGAAGCGGAAATGATCACGCTACTAGGGGCTATTTTACTGTCTATTGGTCTAAAGCGATGTTTTATAAACGTTTCCAGGCTATTACGATTCACAATTTCACACAACATTTAAGTAAATAAAAAGTACCTACTAATCGCTTAGAGCAAGGGGGCTCAAAGTGAGTGTACTGCTTAAACGGAGCACTTTTGAGGACAAAATTATTTTAGTGCACAAATGGGAACATAAATTACAAATGTCTCTTCAAGGCAGCAGTCAATAGGTCTAGATTTCTCATTGTCATGGTTTTATAACAAGAGAGTTCCCGCATTGGGCTGACTTCCCCTATAGTTCTCTTACGTCTTACTAATATCATCAACATAAAGAGGCATAAAAACCAAATCAACCGTTGGATTATTAGATAATGCAAAAACATACGGTACGAATTGAGTAACCTCCTCCGTTTTTTCGTCGGTTACAAAATAGATTTGATTTCAGCGAACCCTTTGATTGAATTATTCTCATTGATGACCACTTAGGTACGCACACTTACTCCATTGAAAAAAGAAGAAGAAAGAAACATTTATTCAGACAACACAACCAAACTAAAACAAAAAAATGTAACAAACTGTTTACTTGTCTTGCATTGGACCCCATTATGGTTCATAAATATTTTATCTATAAAATATTTCTTTAATACTTAATTCAATAGAAATAACAGAGATACCGGATTTCATACACCTACTGATGGTATTAAAACGCCTTACGTCCTCGTGAGGACAACGTCTTGGTTGTCAAAACAGGCAATGGCGCAAGACAAGGTAAACGGTTAACATTTTGATTATGGAAAGCTCGTCCACTGTATCTCGCAATTTAAATCAAATAGCTCTTAAATTTTTAAATATCTGGTCAAGTCCATTTGTTTTCAAGAAACAATAGAACATCTCCCTTGCAAAAATCGTTGAGGAAATATTTAATTATTTAAAAGCTTAGGTATACTCGCGTCTTCGCTCGCGTTGATGTCTTTATATGACTGTAAAAGTCATCATCTTTATTATACTGTGTGATTCTAATACAGCGTGAGATTCTTGATATTAACAATAGAAAACATGGTTTTTTATTTCTTATAGCTGTATATTTAATGGAATTTATAAATTTTAGTTCCCTATTGACCCAGGTGTAAAAAAATACCTTAAACTGATTGATCAATTACAATGAAACAAACTTTAAAATTACTGGAAATGAAATTAAAATCGACGCAAAACCCTGCCTTCAATTGAAACTTGAGACTTATTTTGTTAACAAAAAAAACTGTTGTGTGTTAAATTTTTTAAGTACATAATTGTAAAATTTTTAATTTAAATCACCTATTTTTATTTCCATAGTGTAAATAACTAATCAATAAAAGCAATACTCTCGATTGCTCTTCTCAATTTCGTCTATTTAAAATTGTCACTTACTTTTACGCTCTATTTGTCCTGTCACATTTAAAATAATCAATCAAAAATATAAAAAATCTAGGAGTTTCTAACTCATATTATAGTTTGTAACTTTTAGTTATTTATTTCACATCAAACGAGTGGTAAAAATGTCATATCGTTATCTTAATTTAAATTTATATAAAATGTAACATGCATGTTTTTCAAATTATATTTGTAAAAAAATTCTATCAAAACATAATTGTTAGAGCAAGTTCGGACAATTTGTTCGTAACAAATTGTTCTCAGCCTCATTGCTGCCTCAGGTTGACCCGCAAAAAACCCAATTGGAACAAAAAAATAGAGCTGTCAAATTAAGTATTTTTTTTGCACGTCACGTTTTTTTCCTGCGTCACCTTTAAAGTGTTTCCGACGCACGCGGGCGCAGGCTATTGTCTCAATTACAGACTACATCCGCGCTTCCTCTTTGCGGGTGGTCGCAAAAAATCACTGACGGACCGCTAGTTGACGGGCATTGCACCTTGGTTTGTGAATTTGATGTATCGTCCTTTGATCATTTTAGCTACGGTGTTCTAATTGGAGTGGCGTTAGTTAAAATTGATGGAGTTTTCATTGTCTTAATTTTTTTTTCCAAATGGCAAGTTATAAAACATAAGCGAGCTGTGCAGAGGAGCTTGATAGCGCATTGCGTAAAATAAGCATAGGCAATGTTCGCTAAGGCCTGACCTAAAATCTCTCGAGTTCCTGCGTGCTTCGGAAGGCACGTGGTTCCAACTGCATCTGCAGTCCTTAATCCACCAATCCGCACTGGACTTGGGGGCGGGTTAAGTATGGCTATCCTCCCTATCTATATTCTTTAATCCATAGGAAAGGAAATCCATGAGCCCCAGCGGTGGGGACATTAAATTGCTGGTGATGATGAACTGTGTATCTGTTGTTTTGGCATTTACACATTTGATACTAAAAACATGTGATCTTGAAAATTTATTAGGTAGGTAGATAGTTAGGTACGTACGTTTCAAAACAAACATTTTTGGGTTTAATTTTGTACCTAATTTGCCTCAAACCTCCTTGGAATTCCAAATTCGACGACGTTATTATTGACACGAAAGCGAATTATGAATCCTCAATTCACACAACATTGCGTTCAGAGAACAATACCTGGCGGCTACTCATTTTCGAAAGTCGCCGTACGTAAACGTCCAATTGTGTGACAAAAAACAAAAAAAAAAGAGAATTATAAATAAAGACGGCCAGTGACGCAGAACAATTTTCTGTCAACAGTTTGTGACAAAAAACGGTGGACCCCGAGTGGACCGGCGCGACAAATTAGTGCGGTGGCGCCCTCAAATCTTGCTCACCGCGACAGAAAAAGAGCCGAATAAAAAAAAGAAAAAAAATAGTTCGCTAGGTGTGTCATCGCACGCGAGAGCATAATGCCAGGGTCGATTCCGTTTTTTTCTTCATCTTTGTTTTAGTTTGATAGCTGTTAAAGTTTATTTATTTATTTTGTTTGTAATTTAGAAATGGCGAAATAACGCTTTACGCCATTCTCTACTAGGTGACCAGTGAAAAAAGTAAGAACAGTGTTAGACGGTGCAACGAAACTAGAGATAAATCAAATATAGCGATATTTGATTATCTAGAATGTTATTGGAAAAAAAAAATATAAATATTATATGCTGTGCGGTGAAGGCATCACGGCAGAGCGGAATACAATTCCCACCACCCAGCCTGGCTGTTCTTATAAGAAGTTAATAAAACCTATATCTATAGGTTTGTGTAAGTTAATTACTAATTGTTAATAAATGCACTACAAGTTTACTCTATTCCTAGCTCTGTAGTGTCCGGCCAACGAAATCAACTAAGCCGTTGACTGCCGATACATAAATATTTAATTGGAGGCAACGGTGGCGCTAAACACGAAGTTTTATCTAGTTTCTATTTCTGATTTTAGCCCTTATGATATGTGCAGTTAGGTATATATTGGTTTAGATGATAAAACTGCTGATAGGGATATGGCCGAAAATAAAGTACTAGGTACCTGCCTTATTTTATTATACATAGATGCTGACTTCTAAAGCATAATTAATTTTATAGATTTACCGACGAACGTTTCAGAAAATATATTTTTTAGACATATAATGCATGTATCACAATTGTTTATCCCCCGAGATGACATTTCGTCCACCAATTTAGGTCCCATAATAGGGACCAAGCCTATTGCCATCTACCGGGCACGATATTCGCATTGCTAGGCGATGTAACTATGTGTAATAGAATAAAAATAATTTCATTTCATTTCATGTAACAAGATCATTACCATAACCCCGGAGTAGAAATAGGGTAACTGACAATTTAAGTAAACACACACCTATAATACTAAAAGAAAGAATAAGAATAGGCCTAAGAAAAAAATATTTAAATACTCTTTCTTAACTAAGTAGTTACGTTAGTTATATTTGTTTAATTATGTATGTTATGTACATAAAGCATGAACATACCTAAACAGTACCTACATCTTATTAAATAATTTACTTAGAAAACGGAAACAACATTAACGTATATACACCTAAAGGCTTTTCCTAGCCATACCTACCCATTGAACAAAGCAAAACAAAATTCCTGACTTAATGTCTTTTTCCTACAATTTTATACAATTTTACACAGTTTTATATATTAACATTCAAATAAAAACCAAATAACACCGTATCTGTACTCACCATTCAGTCTATCCTTCACCACTTGGTGGGCGAAAGCCGCTGCAGCTGCCTGCCTCATGGGGTCTAACGCCACCCCCCACGCCCCCAAGGCTCCCAGAGCCCTGTGCGCCGGCACTCTGACCACTCCGGGATTCCCAGAAAACCCGTAACCAGCCCCCAACCCCAACCCCGGCCTCAGTAGCAAACCCGAATTGTGATAAAGACCAGGTGTATGTGAGAAGTTTAACGGTAAGCCTGCACTGTCCTTTCCATCGTCTCTAGCACTCTCCGACTCTGTGTCCTGGTCACTGCGATCGTCACTCTCCCCGGAATTCCTACGCTTCTCGATCTCCTCGAACTGTTTTCCTAGTAACCGGGATATGCTAAACGGGAGGCTTACTCTTGGCTGCGTATCAGTCATGTGCTCGTTGGGTGAGTCATGGTAGCGGTCGTGGTAGCTGTGCTCTGAGTCACGGTCGTCTGAACCGATGCTCCTGTCGCACTGGCCTGATAGTCTACTGTCAGAATCTACGTTAATCTCCTCCTGGTCGTCATCTGAATGCACCGACGACATGGTAGCAGTCAAAATTAGCTGTTTTTAACACAAACACTCAATTGTTAGTAACCGTCAACCATTTTTGGAGAGCACTGAAAATTGATTGTCCGTAAATTGAATTCAAATTAGGAACACAATTCGATTCGCGGTTCTCGGTTTGAAAAGCTCCGGAGGGCGCGCCACGCTCGACCGCACTCGCTCGAATACACACAGTATCGGACAAGCGAAACGGGCCAATCAGCTTCACCCCCACCGCTTTTCGAAATTCGAACTCGGATAGTTTGACCGCACAAACGCCTCAACTATGCCCGTTGAGTGGAACAGTTTCCAACAAAAGCTTAATACGATTTCCAAACATAAAAACTCGTTTGGAGTCACTAACTTAAACGAAACGTTTCAGTCCATCCCTTTCGCTGTACGTCTCGCTTCAATTGAGACCCCCTACGTTTGTGCGTTTAGTCAAAATTGTTCTCTATTTTCAGATATTAAAGACTACTTTTGATCGGTTATAAACCGTAGTTGCCACATTTCGAGCAGCATTGTAGCGAGGTAAACATCCAAAAGATCATTTGCCAAAGAGGGACAGCTACAGCGTTGGAGCGTTAACATTGATTTGCGCTAGACAGAGACGAGCGTATTTCGTGTAGGGCGTGGCCTTTTGTCTTGTAACGCGCCGTTTAAATCCAGTTATGGCCTGACAAATGGTGTACATATTAAGGGGGGGCAATGTTAGGAAACTATTTTTGAATCTTTTAAGACAGTTAAATTATTTACGTTCGGCGGTCGCTCGGGCTCCTCCGCAGTAGACAATGCACTTTATAATAAAATAGATCCCAAGTTTCATGTTATGGCCATAGATAAGTGGGGATAATGTATTGTTGAAGATAGCTACTTTATGGTATTGGATTTGACAGCCGGAGTGGTAAAGGTTGTTAGACTATGGTTTTGTTAGATAAAGCGTGCTGGACAAGGATTGGCTTTACATTATTGTTGGTCTGTATCGGAATCGGTATGACAATGGTTTATTTAAGTTGGATGAAAAAATCGATTATCTGACTTAAGCTGTTATGCTGCCGCGCGTTCGTTGGCGCTCGGATTCATTCAACGCATTTTTATCGAGAAAGATTTAATTTACTAATGGAATAACTCTATTCCCTTATTGCTGATTGTAACCATTGAAGATTAAGCAGTAAGATTTCAATTGGTAATTGGTGGTACCTTTATCGACAAGAAAAAATAAATATCCGTATATAGTGCCGTGTGGTGACGACAGAGTAGAATATAATTGTCACCACCCCAAATCTCTCCCGTGAGTGTCGTACAAGGCGACTAAGGATAAATCAATGATGAGAAATGGGCTGCAGCGTTCCTCTTATACCACCTAGCAATAGCAATGTACTGCGACTTTTGTGCCCGATAAATAGCAATAGGCTCGCCACCTATTACATGGGACCTAACATAATTGGCGAAACGTGGGTACTAGTTCACCTCACCCTTTGGGGATATAGGCGTGATTTATGAATGTGTATGTAAAAATAAATATCCTACCTATTGTAAGACGGTATACCTGTGGTTCTTACCTAGAGCTAGACATATGGCTCTTGGCTTAGAATTCACCTGGAGCGAGACAATTTGTTAACCAAAGTAAGAATAAAATATGGTACCAATGGTCAAAAAAAAACAATTGATGTAAAGAAAATTGCATCCATTTGTTATTTATACTTACCTACGTACCCAATGCCATTTAAATCATCATCATTCCGTAGGTAAGCTAAAAAATAAGCCTTTTTTAAGAAAATAAAATAAGCATAATGGAGTCCTATAGTTTTCGTTTAGTTTCGTCGAAAATATAAATGAGTGCTGCTCGTTTGCTCAAGCTTACTGCCGCACTCAGAGACGTCAATTAACTTTAATGAGTATTTAATGTCAACAATTTTCATTCAAATCTAGACCATAGATCCGACAAGAATAGCGACTAGTTTAGAATTGTATTTTTTTGACGTTAAGTACTCATTAACGTTATTTGACGTCTCTGAGTGCGGCAGACAATTACATTAATTTCTATACTTATTTCTCATTTTTTATGCATAGCTAAGATAAGTTATACTTCTAATTTTTCAACGCAATAATATACCTACCTACTTTTTTTAATCTGTATACGAGGAATAGAAGGAGATGTATGAAAAGTAGGTAAGCGAGACAAGCTGTGTGGAGGCAAGTGGCTAAATTTGAGATGGGTCATTTCCTAAGGACAGCTACCACATAAGACAAGACTGTCTTACCCAAGCTCAAGACATTTAAGCTTAAGAAAATTCAACTTTGCCATTACATACACCACATACTAAAATGTATGGAAAACGTTTTAATTGATTTGTGGGTGTCTAGACCTACTCTAACCTCAGTTGGTCTCAGAGAGACTTAATTCGGACGATATTCTCGGTGACTTCACATTTTGTCAAAAATCTGTGAATGTCGATTGTCATCACGTCACAAGTTGGGAAAGGACTCCTTAGATCATTTTCTTGTGGCGGCAAGGGAACTGGTAGCTGCTCTTAATGTGCCCGTCTCAACTTTCCATCATTTATAGTCTCAAAGTGGCGGCCTATAGTCTCTGCCTATCCCTCCTATGGTACAGAGGTGCGAGCTGTATGTGTGTATGTTGAAATCCTATACTATCACCTAAAATCAAGTGAAATCTTGAGCCGTAGCAAAGGACGTACCTATATAAGCTAGATTTAGGCAATGTCTTGCTTCTAAATTATTGCTTTATTGCTTTAGTACCCACAAACGAATTCTAAATTGAACGTCGATCCGTCTAAAATAAACAACTTATGTTGACAGTTTACCAGCTTGGTCGAATCAAACATTTCGATTGCTGACTACTGGTCATGTGGTACTTGGTTCATATTATTTATATATTACATATAATATATCTATACTATACAAATATTATAGAGCTGAAGAGTTTGTTTGCTTGCATGGTACTACGGACTCAAATTTAAAAATTACTTTATGTTGGATAGTCCATTTATCGAGGAAGGCTATAGGCTATATAATTATCGACATTAATGCGAGCGAAGCCGCGGGCGACCTCTAGTATATCATGTAATCGTAGCGTATAAACGTAGCTACATGTAATAGTAGCTAAATATAATCGTAGCTACATGTAATCGTAGCTACATATAATTGATACGAAGCACCCTTCGAGTGTCTCAGGCAGCGAAACTCCCTCGGTCCATGCCTGCCGTAGGGGGCCCTTTCAGGGAGTGCTCGACATCAAAGCCCTAGTTTGTTGCCAACCCCAAAATACCCGGTAGATGCTGTAAAGACCACAGGCAGTCAGGCAACCTAGGTTCTTAAAAACAAATGCCTATTGCATTAACTGCCGCATACAGAGACATCAAACTAACGTTAATTAGTACTTAATGTCAAAAATTACAATTCAAAACTAGTTGCTTTTTTTATTCTCCCTATATTTCAGAGAAGGCAAAGGGTCAAGCCCATACAGCCATGTCTTTAGTGTATATTTTATCTGTAGTCATACGAAATAATGAGTGGGTGAAATGTATGAATGAAATGAATTTTACGTTAAAATATGGGTGTCACATATTTTAACGCATCTAGAGAGTGCTTGGAGCGAATTTAATGGTAACAGAGTTCACGATGGTGCCTGATGAGGTGGAAAAAACCACTTTTTAAAGTGGTCTTCACCACAACATCAAACACATCATAAGACTTATTTTTAATGATTCTGCATAATTGCACATCAATACGGATGCTTGTGCATCAAAACAACGCCACTTTGACTGCACAAAATCCACTCTGTAACAATTTTTGAATTAGCGAAAATAAATCTGACTGACACCACGAAACGCGCCAAACACTCCTCTACAAAACTAGTTGCTATTCTTGCCGAGTCTATGGTCGAAAATTAAATGAATTTTTTTGACATTTAGTGCTCATTAAAGTTATTTGACGTCTCTGAGTGCGGTAGAGTATTATTATTTTGTAAACTACAGGTAGTTGTAAACTAGTATATAGCCTAAGCACTTGTATTATGGATGGAGCACTTCTGTTTTCACCAATTCAAACATATTTTCACAGTTTTTAACAAAACATATAGGGTAGGTAGCCCCAAACAAAATCAATTTTCCTATGGATCATTTCAAACTGCAAATAATTATAATTTCATACGCCATTATTTATTCATTTTAGGAAAATCGAAGCTAATTTTACAACTCACGTAGGTATACCTACCTAGCTTCATTGTAAACAATTTTATGCAATAGATCTACTAAGCTTACACTCGTTCCTATACTATTCACAATTATCGCAATCCGTTGGTAGGTATGTACGCACCTTAAAAATGGTGTTTTGGACCACCTAGCTTCTGTATAAACACATACATACTCGTACATAAATCACGGCTATATCCCCGAAGGGGTAGTCAGAGGTGAACTAGAACCCGCGTTTCGCCAATTATGTTAGGTCCCATGTAATAGGTGGCGAGCCTATTGCCATTTATCGGGCACAAAAGTCGCAGTACATTGCTAGGTGGTATATGAGGAACGCTGCTGCCCATTCTTCATCGCTGATTTATCCTTAGTCGCCTTGTACGACACCCACGGGAGAGATTTGGGGTGGTGACAATTGTATTCTACTCTGCCGTCACCATACGGCCAAGCTTCTGTATAAAAATATTTCATATTTGCTTAAATGAGCGGATTTCATTTTCATTTTTCATTTTAAAGTTGTCGTTGGTGAAAACGGGCATTAGTTGCGTTGTGCTATAGGTACCACTCGGCCTCTAGGACGTACAAACAACAGCATATCAGGTTACTCAAATATTTCCAATCAATTTAGAACATTATGATAAGGATGTTAAGGTTGAACATTTATTGGAGAAATTTAACAGATTGTAGTAACCCGATGTGCTGTTGACTGTACCTACCTAATAGTTGGCCGAGATATATAGGCAGACGCCATGATTGGTGGCGAGGGGGACAGGCAGGCCAACAGATATTTGCAAACTTTTATTTTAAACCTCTTTTTCTATTACAAATAAAATATGTTTTAAACAAAATGTCTCTTTTTCTTTGTAAAATTAACCTTTGATAACAGTCTATCTAACTGAACTATACGAATATACAGCTAAGTTATCTGTGGCTACGCCCTCTACCGTCGAGTAGATAGTAAAATTTAGCAGCGCCATCTGTTAGTTGAAAGCGTCTAACAGCATGCTTATCTTAAACGGATAATTATGCTTTTATAATAGTTTAGTCGGTGAATAAATGCCCGATAGATGGCAATAAGTTCGCCACATTGGGCCTAATATAGGTATAGGTAGGTAGGTAGGCACCTACCTATACCTAGGTAGTACGAAGCGAAGAGTGAGTGGGTGTTTGATTCACCTCTGCCTACCCCTTCAGGGATATCAAAATAAAAATAAATAACAATTATTTATTTTGAATTAGCAATCCCTAAAAAGTTTCGTTTTTCTAAGAACTGAAACATGCCAAAAAACAATTCATACTTATTACGGGGTAGGTACCTACCTACGTTTGTCAAGCCGCATTAAATACCAATTTAAGATTCTAACCATGATGTGATTTACTACTTTATTAAAAATTGTTTTTATCTTTTTGTTAAAGAAAGTGTTTCAAGTCAGTTAGAACACTTTTGAAAATTGTAGAATAAATGATGCTGTTGCGGACTGGGAGTAGTGGCACTGGCCACTCTTATCCTTTTTCATAAGATTTATGTATTTTTGAATTTTGATATGATTTTGTTTTTATATGTCATTCTGTTATTATAAGTTCTCAGAAATACACAAGATAACAAATAATATTTTATTTCATTATCGAGAGCTAACAGTTTCAACAGTGTCAGAAGTGGGATAAAAAGCGTTTACGTGCCGTGATGTTATTGCGATCTAAAAAATTAGTAATGTCGCGTAATTGTGCGGAGATGGAGTCTCAACCTGCGACCGCTGTCCTCCGTGCGGAGCCGCGCCAGGAGCGCCAATCCCCTGCGTCCCTGCCTACGCCAACTCCGCAGGATATGTCTGTGAGAATAACCCCTCCTATTTCTCTTAACAATTCCCGTACATCTCGGACGTTAAAATCGACCATTCTTGCACAGCAGCTAGCATTAAAAGCTCAACATGCTAAACGCATCGCAGAGCTAGAAGCTGCGCGGGAGGAACGCGAAAAACATGTTGCCGAGCTTGAGCTACAAGCGAGCTTAGCTGCCTTAGCAGCAAAATCGAGTTCACGCGCAAGTAGTTCTACTCAGCAAAGGGTTGAGTCGTGGCTCGATCATAATGATCACGTTAATAAAAGTTTAAATTCACAGGTGCATACCATTTTGCCCCCTCAAGCTGACCAGTGCGGCCCGCTATCACCTCCAGTGACTAAACATACACAAAATATAATAGGTACACCAAAACCACAAAATTGTAAACAAAATAAAGATTTATTAGATAATAGTCAGGCTACACATTCACAAAGTGATATCAAAATGCTGGCGCGGGCTATTGCCGATCTTGCAGCACAGAAGCCCAAGGTAAGTGATTTTAAACTGCCTTCCTTTAGTGGCAGGACGTGCGATTGGTTGCCGTTTAAGACCGTTTTCAACCAGACGAAGACTGGGTACACCGCGGCTGAAAACTTGGCCAGACTCAACGTAGCTCTATTCGGGGCCGCCCGTGACGCGGTGTCAAGCCTGCTCATCTCTGCGTGCGACCCTGACGAGGTCTTATTGCTATTAGAAAATAGGTTCGGTCGTCCAGAATTCATAGTTTTACAGGAGGTATCTGCTATGCAGTCATTACCCAGGCTCCCTTTAGATTACGGTAAAGACTTAAATACATTTGCGTGTAAAGTCCGTAATTGTGTTAAGACCATACAGCTTTTACACTACAGTGAATATTTGGCATCACCAGAACTTTTCAACAGTATTCTTTCCAAATTTACTCCGCTTTTACGATCACGTTGGACCGATTATGCTTCTAATTGTCGCGATCGTAAGTACAAATTAGAGTTATTGGCAGATTTTCTAATTCATGAGGCTAATTTACATATTAATTTCGGTCTCATCACAACTCCAATATTTTCCAATAATTATTTACAAACAAATCGTGATGTCAAACAATTTCCACGTGACAATGCCAAAAACAAATTTGACAATGTTCATACCGTTCGCCAAAATGACATCAACAATATTTCACGGGTCACTTTCACAAAGGTTTTAAATGAAGATTCAAATAATTTATGCCTGTATTGTAATTTAGGTAAACATATCGTTACCGATTGCCAACAATTTAAATCTCTCTCGGTAGACGAAAGATGGCGCTGGGCCTTGGATAATAAGGTTTGTCGTAAATGCCTTAAACGTGGCGGGCACTTATACAGACGGTGTAAGATTTCTTGCAACATAGGTAACTGTACACTCAAACACAATTCTCTCTTACACTCCACGAAGCAAACCCCCCAAATTGCGTCTCATGTTGAAACTACGGAACCTAAGCCATCAACGTCCACCGAGCTGGAGAATGTCGAGGTTTTAGTAGCACATAGCAAAACCGCTCACCCCTCTCGTCCCTTATTAAAGGTCATACCGGTTACAGTATCAGGTCCTAAAGGGGAAGTAAACACTTACGCTTTATTGGATGATGGAAGTACTGCCACCCTTGCAGACTCCTCCATTATGAAGACTATCGGGGCTGAAGGTTCACTATCTCCGCTTACCGTTAATTGTATCGGCGGCATGTCTACTACATATCAGGCTAGTTTCGTAGATTTTACCATTCGCGGCAAACACTCTACCCAAATTCATACCATCAGTAACGCCCGTTCTATTCCTAACTTAGGGATCAGTAGACAGTGTCTCAGGGCTTCCGACATACAACAGTTTGATTATTTGACAGACCTAGTAGACGCTCTTTGCTATGATGACGTTCAACCAACAATTTTGATCGGAGCTGACAATTGGAATCTTACTATCCCTTACTCCAGTAGGCGCGGTACGTCGAATCAACCCATTGCTATCGAAACTGCTTTAGGTTGGGTTTTATACGGTTATCAGTCAAGTAAATCATCACCGGTAAATTTTGTGAATCACATGTCGATTTCAGACTCCCAGGACATACCGCCAGAGACATCTTTAGACACTCTTATTAAAGAGAACTATAAGCTCGATTCCATAGGAATAGTTAAAAAAGACTACCGCAGTGTTGATGAAGAGCGCGCAATTAGTATTTTAAATGAAACGACTAGACGCCTGCCAACTGGTAGGTTCGAAACCGGTCTGATATGGCGGTCAGGGGTTGTCAACATACCTGATAGCCGTCCTTTAGCACTTTCTAGATTTCGCAGCCTCGAAAATAAGTTCCGTAGAGATCCAGTTTATGCCGATTCTTATAAAGTTAACGTACAGGCCATGATAGACAAAAATTATGCCGAGTTGTGTCTGGAACCTCCCACTGGTAAGGTAGTCTGGTACCTCCCGCATTTTGGAGTTATGCACCCACAAAAACGTAAATTACGCGTTGTGCATGACGCTGCGGCGTCGGTTCAAGGGGTAAGCTTAAACAGTCTTTTACTCCCTGGACCAGACATATTACAATCACTATTGGCTATACTTATGCGTTTTCGGGAAGGCAAAGTAGCATTAAATGCTGACATCCGCGAAATGTTCCCACAAACCAAAATACGTCTCGAAGATCGTGATGCTCAAAGGTTTCTTTGGCGTGACGCCCCTTCCAAACCCATAGCTGAATACAGGATGTCATCGATGATCTTCGGTGCTACTTCTAGCCCTTTCACGGCATTATTCCTAAAAAACAAGAACGCCATGGAACACAGGCATAATTATCCTGCCGCTGCTGACGCTACCATAAACGACACCTATATGGATGACTATCTGGGAAGTGTGTATACAGTTGAGGAAGCAGCTCGTTTGGCTTCAGAAATTGTCCATATTCATGCGCAAGCTGGATTAGAAATGCGTTCATGGATAACTAATTGTAAAGAATCTCTCTCACCCTTACCGCTTGACTTATGTGCATCTAATTCGTCCTCGGTACCTATTCGTGTTCTTGGTCAAAGTTGGAACGTCAAAGACGACCGCCTGTATTTTTCTCGTGACACTTTAGGCCAACTACCTCCTAAATTAACTAAACGTACAGTGTTGTCCTTTTTGATGAAAGTTTATGACCCTCTAGGGCTTTTGACCCCAATTATAATAAGAGGTAGAATCTATTTCCAGCAAACATGGAAATTGAATTTAAACTGGGACCAACCGCTTCCACCCGCAATGGCGACAAAATGGACTGATTGGTTCTATGATTTACAACGTTTTATTACAATAAGTGTTCCACGTTGCTATATTTCGGACAACAATTATTCTGAGTGCCAACTTCATATTTTCGCTGATGCCAGTGAGCACGCTTACGCTTGCGTTGCCTATTGGCGTTTTTAATACACAAATGGAGATGTGAAACTGTCACTCATAGGCGGCAAGGCTCGATCGGCTCCATTAAAACCGGCTTCAATCCCGAGATTAGAGTTGCAGGCAGCGCTAATAGCTGCTCGTTTGGGGTCTTACATTCTCGAAGCTCATAGGTTGAAGCCTGTTAAAGTATTCTTTTGGTCGGACAGTTTGACCGTATTGCGATGGTTGCGTAGCGATGCACGTTCATTTAAAGCGTTCGTAGCCCACAGAGTCGGAGAAATTTTAGAAATTAGTGATGTTAAATCCTGGCATTACGTCCCATCTGCTGATAATGTTGCGGACGACGCTACGCGACCAGATTCAAAATTCAAAATTGAATCACGGTGGTTTTCTGGACCATTATTTTTATTCTCTCCCGAAGAAAACTGGCCCAGTGAACCATCTTCACAGACCCTTTCGTTTTCCAATGAATTGAAAAATCAACCTCAATATCGGGAAACGATAGGGCTGACAACCACCTCACCGCATGAATTACCTTTACCGGTAGTTGCGGACCACACGCGTTTTAGTGTGTGGATTCGTTTAGTTCGTGCAACAGCTCGGTTACGTAAATGCTTTTTATCCCACTTCTGACACTGTTGAAACTGTTAGCTCTCGATAATGAAATAAAATATTATTTGTTATCTTGTGTATTTCTGAGAACTTATAATAACAGAATGACATATAAAAACAAAATCATATCAAAATTCAAAAATACATAAATCTTATGAAAAAGGATAAGAGTGGCCAGTGCCACTACTCCCAGTCCGCAACAGATGCTTTATCAACCTATGTCGAAATCTCGGAATATGGGTTTTTGTGGGTTGACAAATTATTGCTTATCACCGTCTGTTTTTCTTTGCCAATAACTAATTATCGTTTATTGTTATTCAGCAGACAGCAGACATGACCTTTATCATTTGACATAAGTATCTGTTCTGTTGTTTAAAGCTGGCCGCAAAATTGCAGTTTTATGGAGCAAGACATTTTTATACCAACCTAATTGTTTTAGTGTTCTGAATCATGTCTTTATGATTTTCATTTGAACATTATATAAATTATTGAGTAAACAATATGACTAAGTAAGAAAATAAAGCCAGAATAATTTCGAAAATTTTTTAGGTCATAGGTATTTTCTTTGTAGTTCTGATTTTCTGAATCAAATGCCTGTAGAGGTAATAAAGTCCTCAACGCACGGACTGTATTATTATTCAGTGAAGCGAGTAATTGTAAGCCAGCCACTTACCCGCACAACATACACTAATTCTAGTGTGTAATTTGGAAATGTTGAAATGAAATCATTCATTATCATAGCATATTTGTTCACCGTACTTGCTGGTGAGTAAGATTTGTTTTTTTTACAATTAGGCATGAATGATAAGCGGCACTTCAAACGGGTTATTCCCTGATCCTACCCCGATCCCCGAGACCCCGTTCCGGAGTACCTCGATTTATTTGTATTTTACCTGTAAAATTACAAATAAATCGGGGTACTCTGCATTCCGGGCAGGTATACCATTCGCCACGATGCGGGTTCGATTCCCGCATTGAGACTAGAATTTTTCGAACTTTTTCTAACCTTACCCCGTGGGAGAAAGGCGTGACATAATGTATCTTAAGGTACCTATGCAATTAAAAATGAAAAATGATTTGAGTTTGGTGTGATCTTGACTGTTGTTTTATTTTGTTTGTAGAACCCCTAGGCAAACGGCATGACTCGCACGACACCAGACGAATTCTGGGAGGTCGCGAAGCTGGGGACACACGGCCCTACATGGTAAAGTTCTTTTCTTTTTTTATGAAGCTCTTTTCTTTTATTATGAAGTTCTTTTCTTTTATTTTGAAGTTTCATTTATTTTTCATTGGGCCAGTATCTTTACTTACGCTCTAATCATCACCGTCTGTTCCCAGTTTATCTTAGGAGGGTTGGTTCAGTATGTCTCCTCTTCAGTTGAGGATCAACGTCCTTGCACCGTATTCAGAAGTAAAGTTTTATGTTCTCGAATATTAAAAAATACTTATATAGTAAGTTCGGAATTTTGTTTTTTGAAATTAGATAATGTCAGATTGTAAATAAACACACGAACTTGCAATTTATTTATTTATATATTACAGATTTATTTTCTTACATTTTCCATTCATACTTATGGGTCAGACGTCATCAAGCAATCCACTCTTTTAACTCATATCCTCCTTGCTTGACACCGAAAAGATGCTAGTGATGAATGAATGAAGAATAGAAAAGTTATAGAAAGGACTATGTCGGAGACCGGTGATCGGAGTCTGTGTATCCTAACTTACATACATACATACATAAATCACGCCCATATCCCCGAAGGGGTAGGCAGAGGTGAATTCTCACCCGCGTTTCGCCAATTATGTTAAGTCCCATGTAATAGGTGGCGAGCCTATTGCCATTTATCGGGCACAAAAGTCGCAGTACATTGTCAGGACGGTAGTATAAGAGGAACGCTGCTGCCCATTCCTCATCACTGATTTATCCTTAGTCGCCTTGTACGACACCCACGGGAGAGATTTGGGATGGTGACAATTGTATTCTACTCTGCCGTCACCACACGGCTATACGGTATCCTAGCTTGGGATGACAAAATTCCAAAATCAATATCTGTGTTCCAAACCATACTGCTCGAGGTCTTGGCTTGCTTTACTTTTGCCATTTTTTGCCAGTGTTCTGTTCTACCCCTCTAGACAAGTGGTAGGCTCATACCAATATTTTTTGGAAATTTTGGATTTAAAAAAAATCTCATGTAATTACTTTACATTGTGACACATGGATAATTAGCTAATGTTGCTAAAATGTTATTTGTAAACGGCTAATGTTTATTAATTATGGAATTATTCCTATGTAAAGCCGTGTGGTGACGGCAGAGTAGAATTGTCACCACCCCAAGTCTCTCCCGTGGGTGTCGTACAAGGCGACTAAGGATAAATCAGCGATGAGGAATGGGCAGCAGCGTTCCTCTTATACCACCTAGCAATAGTACTGCGACTTTTGTGCCCGAGGCAATAGGCTCGCCACCTATTACATGGGACCTAACATAATTGGCGAAATGTGGGTGCTGGTTTACCTCTGCCTACCCCTTCGCAGATATAGGCGTGATTTATGTATGTATGTATGTATGTTAAGTTACGGTATGGACACAGAAACTACGGTAATGACTGATTATATATACGTACGCCAGTTCATACATTTGTTCTAGGTAATAGATACCGTTAGAACAAATGTATGAACTGGCGTACCTATTCCAGACAAAACAACAAGGCGACTATCGTGTTAACTGTAATGAGCTGTCCAAAATTTGTATTCTATTATTTCTAATAGATTTGCCATTAGTCTTCTCTTGCACTGATCCACTGCACTACGAAACCTACCAGACGATATTACCTTTTGCAATCTAGGTATACCTTAGGCCGGCTAGCAACGGTGATGCTAAAATAGGAGACTCCTGGCTCTGCGGAGGCGTCATCATCCACGAGAGGTACATCCTCACTTCTGCCGCTTGCATAGAGGACGTGAAGCAGTTCTATGTCGTCTCTGGCACCCACAGGTAAGACAACACACACATCATCAACATCTACGAGGAATGTTTGGCGCGTTTCGTGGTGTCAGTCAGATTTATTTTCGCTAATTCTAAAATTGTTACAGAGTGGATTTGGTGCAGTGAAAGTGGTGTTATTTTGATGCACAAGCATCCGTGTTCATGTGCAATTATGCAGAATCATCGAAAATAAGTCTCATGATGTGTTTGATGTTGTGGTGAAGATCACTATAAAAAGTGGTTTTATCCATTTCATCAAGCACCATCATGAACTCTGTTACCATTAAATTCGTTCCAAGCACTCCCTAGATGCGTTAAAATGTGTGACACCCATATTTTAACGTAAAATTCATTTCATTCATACATTTCACCCACTCATTATTTCATAAAACTACAGATAAAATATACACTAAAGACTTGTCTGTATGGGCTAGACCCTTTGCCTTTCCTAAAATATAGGGAGAATTTAAGAGAAAAAAATCATCAACATCTCCACATATTCCCCCTTATTATAAACCACTAGTGGTCGCCCGCGGCTTTATAGCCTATATAGCCTTCCTCGATAGATGGACTATCAAACACAAAAATATTTTTTCAATTTGAGTCAGTAGTTTCTGAGATAAGCGCGTTCAATCAACCAAACAAACAAACATGCTCTTCAGCTGTAAGTAAGTAAAGTTAGTTGTAGCGGCAACGTCAGAGCGCTACGTAAACAAAGTGTCGAGTAACCGAGAAATGGTTGATTAGCAAAAAGTACGACAGCTCACGATAACAATGGAGTCAAACCAACTGTAGACCTAATGACTGTGGTGTTAAGGCAGAACGAGAATAGCAAGTCCTTCAGGACTTGCTATTCTCGTTCTGCTATCGTGATTCATCACGATTACAAAGTTTCTGGAGAAACTCAGAATATATACAAGATCCGACGAAGTACAGTAAGACCGCGGTCCCCGAGTGCACACCTGGCTTGGAGGAAGATCTTCCCTTTTTCGCTGAGTATGCGGCGACTTTACCGCATACCCACATTAGTCATGGTTTAAAATTGTTTTTTATTCTGTCTTTCATTCAGTACATAAAAGTGACAGCATCAGTTTTAAGCTATGATTAACTTTAGTCCATGTTTTATAATAAGGTGTGTGTGTGTTGTGTCTTTCTGAAAGTTTCGGTTGGTGGTAGGACTTCTTAGAAGTCCGCCTGGCTAGCTACCACCATCTTATCATAATCTGTCACCTTAATAACAATGTTAACCTTGTAAATATTTTTGTAATAATCACTGTTATAGTAATTGTAGTAATAAGGTACAATGGGATTGACATATCCTTTAGGAACCCCTTTCAAAATAAAGATTAAAAAATAATAATAATGTTAACAGCATTATAGTGTTCTGACAATTATTGTGATAAGATAGCCAGCCCCTTTGTGGTTGAGGGTTCCAGGTGAAGCTCGATTCCATCTTCGGCACTTATCGTCACTTACCATCAGGTGAGATGAAGAGCAAGAGCTTACCTGTCTAACATAATAAAGTAGTAAAACATTCAAATGCATGTAGAATTGTAGAACAATTAATTATCTCCAGTTGTACGAAATTTAACTTCTCCAATCTCTTACTCATCACTGGGAGGTCTCAGGCACTTAGCGTTTGCAACTAAATATAATATCCATTTTATAGATGGGTGCGACCATCGGACCAATCTAACGAATGTATAAAACGAGGTGCGAAGAAAGCTATTTGGAAGTGTGTGCCTAAGTGTAAGTAGGTATTAACCTAAAGATAGTTATTTTAACATAACATACATAATTCTGTTTATCTTCTATGCTGGTCTGGGAGCGAACATATTGGCCAGCCCCGACTCATCCCATGGGTGTCGTAAAAGTCGACTAAGGGAGATTGCCCGGTGTAGACCAATAAGCACCTTGGGGCACCCGAATGGTGGAGGGCAAACCACCAACAACAGCATACCCAAAGAGGGTTAGTGTCAGGCAGGCGGCCGGCTGTAAAAGCTGAGCCAAAACTTTGAGCAGTATGGATGTTGTCATTCCAATCACTCTCTCCGTTCATCGGTCTCTCGACATGGTCCATTCCGTCTCTTTTCTATACATTCATTCATCACTAGCACCTTTAAGGTGTGATGGATGCTATGAATCAAAAGGGAGTGGATGGCTTGATGACGTCTGACCGATATGAATGGAAGATGAAACATACTGCACCGACCTCAGATATACTGGGAACAGGGCAGGGAGAAGAAGAAAGACATACTTCTGTTTATCTCCAAATTTTAAATGGTAAATACCTACGTAGGCAATGGCAATAGGCTCGCCACCTATTACATGGGACTTAACATAATATAATTTGGTATAATTTATTTGGTGCCAGTTCACCTCTGCCTACCCCTGCGGGGATATAGGCGTGATTTACGTATGTATGTATGTAAATACCTACGTGTTTTATACCTACCGTGTGTTGACGGCAGAGCAAAATGCAAATGTATCACCTCGTGAGGGTAATGGAGTAAAGTTTAAAACCACTAAATCTGTGCTAAAGAATGGGGAGCATCGTCCTATACCACTTAGCAAAACACGTGCCCGATAGACATATAGTAGTTCAATGCCGATAGATGGCAAAAGGCTTCCCCCTGTTTTAAATGACCCAACAAACTTATCGAAATACACCTCTGCCTACCCGTTTGGGGATATTAATACTTAGGTGTGATATAATAATAATAATTGCATGTATGTACAGGTTACGTTTTATAGCCGGGTGACACCAACTCTCTTTGGGTATGCTGTTGTTGGTGGTTTGCCCTCCACCATTAGGTTCACCAAGGTGTATATTGGTTTGACAATTGTATTCTGCTATACGGCCGTGTGGTGACGGCAGAGTAGAATACAATTGTCACTACCCCAAATCTCCCGTGGGTGTCGTACAAGGCGACTAAGGATAAATCAGTCATGAGGTATGGGCAGCAGCGTTCCTCTTATACCACCTAGCAATGTACCTACTGCGGCTTTGTTGGCTTTTTGTACCGGATAAATGGCAATAGGCTCGCCACCTATTACATGTGACCTATCATAACTGGCGAAACTTGTGTGCTAGTTCACCTCTGCCTACCCCTTCGGGGATATAGGCGTGATTTATGTATGTATGTGTATGTATTATGTATTCTGCTCTGCCGTTACCACCATCACATTAGCATTTAGTGCCTACACATTTCTTGTACCGCCACTTCAAATTTGTATTTCTTGTATCACTTTTAGCCTATTACTTCGATGGCAACGAGTTCGACAACATCAGATGGATGGTGAAGGATATCGCAGTGGTCAAAGTGGAAGACGACTTTAACTTTAAGCGTCGTGTCAAAGGCTGTGATTTTATCCCGAGCAAGATATCTTTCAACAACGTCAGCGAAGACTTGGAGAAACCCACCACCGTGGCTACCATCGCGGGCTGGGGGTCCACAGACAGCTTTAGTGACGTATGTCTGTTACTATTTTGATATTAATTTGAACATTATAGTATAAATTTTAGTTATTATAAATTTTTAAAAATTAGTTAGTGCAACAAAGGCTATTGTGGTTACAAAAAGTTCGAAAACGTATTGTCTTGATGCGGGAATCGAACCCGCGTCCTCTGCGATCCGGGCAGGTGCCTGTACTACTTGGCAAACCGAGACATTAAATTTCTCTAACCTTTATTTTCATTCCTGTCAAGGTCATGGCAAGAAAGTCAGCCAACTCACCTGAACTGCTAGAAGCCGATGTGATACTCATATCAAACAAGAATTGCAAGGGTAGGTGGGAGCCTCGGTACCACCACATCATCGATGACAACATGATATGTGCCAAAGATTCACAAGACAGTGACGCCATGAGGAACATGTGTAGTGTAAGATTAATTTACTTTAAATTTACCATTTCAGGGCTTTGCACGGTCGGCTTTTTACCTTAGTACTTCGTCGCAACAATTTCTCGTAAAATATAGTTTCAGTTATGGATTCTAGACGACAACGTACGTATATATAAGTGCTTACATATATTCATCACTAACTTTTGCCCCTACCAGGATTTGAGCCCGGGATCTCTTATTTGATAGCCAGCGTTCAGACCATTCGAATAAACCGGTCATCAAAATGTAGTGTTTGTTTTTCGGGCATTCCCTATGGATGGAAGAATATAGGGAGATTGGGCCATAGCCCACCAAGCTGGCCCAGTGCGGGTTGGTGGGTATTAATAACTGCAGATGAAGCCGGTACCAACGGCTTAGCGTGCCTTCTCGATTTTTAGTCACCCATCCAATAACTGTCCTTAGCGAACATTGCTTAGTTTACGCAATCGCAGGCCAAGTGCGCTATGCCACTGCGCTAGCGGGCTCCTCAATTATTGGTCTCTTAAGAACACTTTTGCGTGAGTCCTCTTTAGTAAGTTCAGACCTTTCTGTATAGGAACAAGAAGTGAATTGTAAGGAGCTAGTGTACACTGACGAGGAAGAAGGGGCTGGAAACTCCCGGAGATCCGTTATTGACCCTCGAGAGTTCTTAGTGCATACTTCGGCTCATAACTGGACAAGAAGAAATAAAGTTAAATCTGGTGGATTTTGTGAGGTAACTGTTCTCAAATTAATAAGATATCCACATCAGTACTCAGCGCAGATAATCCTCATTAGCCTAGTGAGTTTGTCCTTGTGAGCTTCTATTAATAAAGAAGTACTGTCCCCAGACAGTGCAGAAATTTTAAATATGTATATGCCTACAGCAATCAGCGATAATGTATCTTTTTAACAGTGAAAGAATTTTTGAAATCGGTTCGGTAGTTTTGAAGATTACCTGTCCCAAACGAACAATCTCACAAACGCTAACCTCTATAATATTAGGTATAGATAATGAATCTTCCGTGTATTGTTGTATTAGCAGAGTGTCATATGATGTAGATTGTAACAACACTACAGTTGTAAACCAATACATTACGCAGCTAAGCAGAACTGTAACAAATGCGACGTATCGCGAACGCGATACTATCAACTATTTAGGGCCGATTTCGCCGCAGAATTAAACGCGATCAGTTGAAGTTGAACTCGGTTTATGCTCTAAACTGAGTTCCGCACAAGTTTGCATAAATCAAAACCATGTTTTATTAAACTCAGTTTCTATGAGAGACGGTGAAATCGGCCCTTAGAGGGCTCTCTACCGTATAAAAGTTATTCCTGCTTATAAAAGAGACACAAACCAAGCTTTTATTGCAAAAATCAGTTTGAATACACATTGAGTTGTGCCGTTTTTCTATTAAATCAGCAATGTGCCATCGCTATATTGACAGAAAATGGACACGACACAATTTGAACATACCTGGAAATATTATATTACCTTTAACAAAACTTATGAGAGAAAGTAGACTAGTGTTTCTATAAGTCAGCCGTCACTGTACGGTAGGAAAAGCTTCATCTAGGTATACTAATCTTATAAAGCTGAAGAGTTAGTTTATTTGTTTTTTTGGTTGGTTGGTTATACGCGCTAATCTCAGAAACTACAGCTTCAAATTGAAAATTTATGTTTGTATTGGATAGTCCATTTATTCAGGAAGGCTATAGGCTATATAACAACCGACATTAACGCGAGCGAAGTCGCGGGCTAGTGTATTAATAATTAATGAGTTCCAGACCTTATGCTAATGTTTGTGATGTCAGAACGATCACGGTGGACCACTCATAGTTGGACGTGGGAAAAGTGCCGTCGTCGTCGGTATCATATCCGCGTGCTTGACTAAGGACCTCTCCCTCAAGTGCTACGGGCCCTTCCTCTATACCAGCATATGGAAGAACAGGCACTTAATCAACTGCGCTATGGACAAGGAAATAGGGTGCGTTTTCTAATTTAATTCGAATATGCTAAAGCGTATTAGCCTACAGCTACACACCACCAACTTATATCGCACTATTGCTTTGTTCCAGAAATTCACTTATCCAGCGGAAACGTTAGGTCAGGTTAGGGAAAAGCAGGCGATCAATGGAGGAGCTCGCTAGGCCTGTGATTGCGTAAACTAAGCAAAGTTCGCTTAGTCCGGTGATTGGATGGGTGACCAAAAATTTATTATCTCGAGTTCCTCCGTGCTTCGTTAAGCTATTGCCGTTGGTCCCGGCTGCATCTGCAGTCGTTAATACCCACCAACCCACACAGGGTCAGCGTGGTGGGTTATGTAATTATGGCCCAATATCCCTATATTCTTCCATCTATAGGAAAGGCCTGTGCCCCAGCAGTGGGGACATTAACGGGCTGGTCATGATGGTGATGATGGGCGATAGATGGTATATTGCCGATTGTAATTGAGATAGTTTTAGTTAAATATCCAGCATTTAACTGAATCTATTTTAAGTGGAACCATTTCTTTGTATCCAGAGTGAATATCTGAAAAATCATATTTACTTTCAGAGCTACATGCAGAAGAGTTTTGAAATCTTTGAAGACTCAAATTGTCGAGACAACATTTAATTGGACCAATCCTCAGAATAGGTATATTTTTGTACTGATCCTAACAGTTAATTCGTTTATTATTACCTATAAAATATAACTAATGAACGAATGTAAAATCTTATAATAAAATAAGATTATTTCAGATTGATTGACTGACTTTGAGCGATTGACTTTTCTTGTTTAAAATTAAGTCAGAGTTTTGATTTGAGAACATCGTGTATTCTAGTAAACGTAAAATTATATTTATTAATTTTTAAATAATTTCAAGTCACCATTTGGAATCAAATCTGTTAACATAAACTTGTAAACAAGCATGTATCTAAATAATAGACTTTATTTCTTCTTACATTTGATTTTAATATACAATTATTTATCTTTGTTTTCAGACCAACGTTGAAGAACACTAAAAACGTAACGTTCAATAATTAGAAAAGGGGACCTGCAAAGACGGGTCAAGTGTTAAGGGCGTCCACGGCGTCCAGTTCATCGGAAAAATCCTCTTAATGTGCTTAGCAATAAAGTTTAATTTTATTCGAATTAATTTTACTATCAAACCTTATTCCGCAATCAATTTCCCAGAACTTAATTTCCCAAAAAATCTAAGTGTTGGTGAAACACTTCTGATTTTGACGACAGTAGGAAAGTAGTTACTTTTAGATAACATCTACATACCTTATGTATAAATATTTCATACCCAGTAGTATTAATTACGTTAAAATATATAGACAGTGTGCTTGATACACAAAAACTTTATATTAATTATTTGACGACGATATTTTTATATTTTGCTTCTGGTGGTTGGAGCATTAGATATCGATTATTGAATATATAATTAATATGCTGCTTAGTAATAAAAAAATGGTTAGTTTTACATAGTAATTCCTATTAACAATAGTCTCAAAGTAAATAATACGAACATTTCAATCTTTACTGCCAAGTGCCAACACCATAAAATTGCTTCAAGCATTAAATCCAATTAAATGCTTGTATTGTTTTAGATTACTAAGTCAAATGTTGTAAGATGAGTTCAATATCAGTAGTGAATGTTGTAATAACTATCCTGTATGCCTCATGTTTTATTTCAGGTTGGTTGGTTATATTTATAATTATCTCTTAAATAACTCACTTTGCAGTAAATTTTTATCCAATCAGAAAAACATTAATATCTCAATATTTCTTAAACAACAAAATTAGATTAAACGTATATTTTCTTATACGTATATTTTCTTATATTTAATTATTCTTCTTCCAAATCTGACGGATTGGTTCTTTTAAGTTATCTTGTTTTTAAGTCTTCATCCTCGATTTAATTTTCATCTTCAACTAATGTTCATTTCTCTGAGTTGAAAACTAATGCTTATAAACGCAAGATTTTCGAATGCTATAACTGTAACTGCTGAATTTTAAAGCATCTGATATTCCAGGTATCATATCGATAGATGTGGTGACAACAATACCACCGAAAGTGAAAGACATATTAAACCAAACAAATGTCACACAAATAAGGGATCTTGTAAATAATAGCAGAAGAATATTAATGGGTGATGAAGCAATCAATAGCCGACCTTATATGGTAAATTACAACAAATTATATTCTATTATAAGCTAAATAAAATAAGAAATAACTGAGGAATTAGGGTTTGAAAGTGCCTCCATTGACTATGAAGATATAAAGGCAAACGTATAGGATGGTTTAAACTACGGTCATAGGCTAAGGAAGCTTATATTCCATACCTTAACTATGTACCATTATTATCACAAGAGCTTGATGACGCAGAGACTAGAGACCTCTCAAAGATTGTGATTCGTCAAGAATTTTAATTAAGGCCAATCATTGGATGCCGTGTGGTGACGGCAGAGTAGAATACAATTGTCACCACCCCAAATCTCTCCCGTGGGTGTCGTACAAGGCGACTAAGGATAAATTAGTGATGAGGAATGGGCAGCAGCGTTTCTCTTATACCACCAAGAAATAGCAATGTACTGCGACTTTTGTGCCCGATAAATGGCAATAGGCTCGCCACCTATTACATGGGACCTAACATAATTGGCGAAAAGTGGGTGCTAGTTCACCTCTGCCTACCCCTTCGGGGATATAGTCGTGATTTATGTATGTATGTATGTATTGGATGAGTGACCATAAAATTAAAAATGATCTCCAGTTCTTCCGTGTTTCGAAAAACACGTTAGACCCGGCTGTATCTAAGGTCATTAATACCCACCCTTAGCCCAAGTAGTGGGTAGGCATTTTCTTTATATCCTTCTATTAATTGTGATAAGCCTGTGTCCAAGTTTTGAGTCCACTAAAAGTTCTGGTGAGGATTATTGTTCAACACTTCTTAACAGTTTGTAAAAAACAATTCTGGAAAAACAATTGCAGAATTAGTATACAAACGAGTCGCAGAAATCCTCAGTTCTTTATGGGTCTTAATGGGTGCTTCATATATAAATATGGATGTTAGAAGCAGTATTTTTGCAGGTTTATTTAAAATTACCATCGAACAACCCAAAATACAAAGATTACCAGCGTTGGCTTTGTGGAGGAGTTATTATACACGAAGAATTCATTCTCACTTCAGCGGCTTGCATTGAAGACGCCAAGCACTTTTACGTAGTCTCTGGCACGTTTAGGTAAAATCTTCTTCTCCCTGCCCTGTTCCCAGTCTATCCGGGGTCGGCGCAGTATATATCGGTCAGACGTCATCAAGCCATCCACTCCCTTTTGATTCATATCATCCACACACTGTAAAGGTGATAATGATGAATGTTTAGAAAAGAGACGGAACGGACCATGTCAAGAGATCGATGAACGGAGAGAGTGATTGGAATGACAACATTCCAGTCCATACGGCTCAAAGTTTTGGCTTAGGTTTTACAGCCGGCCGCCTGCCTGACGCCTACCCTCTTTGGGTATGCTGTTGTTGGTGGTTTGCACCACCATTCGGTGCCACAAGGTGCTTATTGGTCTACACCGGGCAATATCCCTTAGTTGACCTTTATGACACCTATAGGATGAGTCGGGACTGGCCCATTCTACGTTATTTTTTCGCTCCCAGGCCAGCATAGAAGACACTTTAGGTAAAATCTATTTAAGTATAAATGCATAAATTGCAGAAGATATTGGTTTAGAAACACATAAAAAAATATGAATCTAGTCAATGGTAGTATGTCATCCATATACAACAAGTAATATTAGCTTCGTTCTTGATTCGTCCTTGTATATGGATAGTCATAGTCATAGTCATATCTTTGATGACATACTATTATATTTCTAGGCTCTAGTCGTAGTAGCGAATTATAGCGATTATTATGTATGCATATGTATTGCGACCGAGGCAGTGCGCTTTCAAGGTTGTTAGTTATTGTTTTTAGTATTTAAAAATTAAAATAGATTTTTATCTCCCTGTATTCAGACACAATGAACGCGACGACCGTTTTAATAACTTATGCATTAAAAACGGTGCCAAGAAAGCTATTTGGAAATGTATTCCGAGAAGTAAGTTTTATATGAGCTGTGAATGAAAATAACTGAAATCCTTCCATTCCTTAAATCCAAATATAAACTCTATATTTTAGAAAATAATGACGGTCTGACACTTCCACGGGCCGTGAGTTCTCTCGATTTCGAGGAACGGGTTCACCAACACCTAAAACAAATGATTAAAAGATAACCCTCAGTTTTTGACAGTTCTTCCATACGTTAAAATGTTACATGTTTTACGCGTTGGTAAACTCGGACCTAAGCCTTACAAATATATAAAATTATCTTGAGTGCTTCGGAAGTCGGAAGGCACCTTAAGCCGGAGGCAGGTACTGGCTGTACCTGCCTAATGACCTGACTTTAAAGTTCCTAATTCCTTTAACTTTACACAACTGCTTCGATTTTATTGACAATTTGTGATAAATATTTTTGCAAGACTACTTATTCGATGGTCATGAAAATGATAAAATAAGATGGATGAATAACGACATAGCTGTGGTCAAAGTTGAGGATGAATTTGATTTTACGAGAAGAGTAAGAGGATGTGATTTCATCCCTCGTCCAATTAGGTACAATAATGACAACGCTAAATTAGAAGAGCCAGGTACTACAGCCTCGATTGCTGGCTGGGGATCTACAGAGAAGTATAATGAGGTACGTTCTAAATTCTGTTTTACAAAAGTTGCAATATGTTTCATGAACTGGATTCCTATTTTAACCGCCTTCACAAAAAAGGAGGAGGTTCTCAATTCATCTATGTTTTTGTACGATCCCCTGTGAATATTTATCTATCGTAATAACACAATTCCCATCGCCGCCTACCAAAGTTAAATGACTTCTTAACTACCACTCTTGATTATTGGTTTGATTATTGGCCTGGTCTGATTCAAGATTATCTATTTTGGTATTTTTTTACAAACAACTCGATCAGCCGTCAATCGTCATTAACCATCTGTTTACCTTGACGTGACTTTATTCTTTCACACACTCCTTACATTTATGCATGGTTTCAGTATACTAAACAGCAGAAGTCGTGATTATATTGCTTTATTGGTGCTTGAGTTTTGTATATCAAGAAACCATCACACAGTGTTGTATCATTAACCAACTCAACCTCTAAACTACGTGATATTTAATATTTTTTCAATTTTTATTTGAACATTAATGAAATTGAACAAAAATGTTAAAAAAAATATTACAAAGATAAATTACTGGTTAGAAAAAGTGCGATTTCCTTCATCAAGACCATAAATTATTTCGGTTTTATTCTAACCTATTTTTCTTGGTACTAATGTTTTATTATTAATATCTATATTTCAGCCCAGTCCTAGTCAAGATCTTCTTTCCGCTACCGTCAGAATTGTATCTAAACAGAAATGCAAAAGACGATGGGGGAAACGCTACCATCATATCATCGACAACTACATGATCTGTACAAAAGATTTGATTCCTGACTTAAGTGAAATATGCCAAGTAATACAGCAAATTTTTGGGATTAATTATCAACCCAAATGGCACAATTATAAAGTATTTTGGAATGTTTACAGGAAAAGTATGTTGATTGCACAGATATAATGTATTCAGAGGAAGATTCGAGGGAAACCCGTCGCGTGATCAACCCGGACAGCTTAGTGTTACATTCTGCCCATCATAACACTACAACGAGTGACTTCAGAAGAAGTTTAAGCAGTGGTGGATTTTGTGAGGTGATTCTATTGCATTTTTACATTCATACATACATACATAAATCACGCCTATATCCCCTAAGGGGTAGGCAGAGGTGAACTAGCACCCACGTTTCGCTAATTATATTAGGTCCCATGTAATAGGTGGCGAGCCTATTGCCATTTATCGGGCACAAAAGTCGCAGTATACGACACCCACGGGTGAGATTTGGGGTGGTGACAATTGTATTCTACTCTGCCGTCACCACACGGCACACATTTTTTACATCCACATACATAAATAACACTATGCTGAAAAATTAGAGATTTTAATTTTTAAACGAAATTATTTTCTTTGAGACTAGTGACTTACCTAGACAATAAAGTCATTTAAAAAATTTCGAGTGGGTAAAATTATTGTTTTGCTAACACTTACCTATACAATCATTTTGATATAGATTCACCTGCTTCCTATGTTCAATTTATCGATTGTAAAATTATTTCTGTTTTTCAGAATGACCACGGAGGTCCTTTGGTCTACGGAGATGGAGCAAATGCGGTCGTCATAGGCATAATATCCGCATGTCTCGTAAAAGAGAGAAGCAACAAGTGCTACGGGCCCTTTTTATACACTAGCGTGTACAAGAACAGAGTCCTTCTTAACTGCGCCATTCACAAAGAACCTGGGTAAGATCTATTTCTAAATATACATTAATAATTATTAGTTTCTCGCTATACTACCTTAATCAACAAAAAATAGATTGAAAATGCTCAAGAAATGGCTTTATGCTGACAAAGGACATTCTCCATTTTGGCCCAAAGTGCCGGCCAATAAAATAAAGTGCTGTATTCTGACAGAACTCGTTGGCTTTAGCATTTGTTAATATCGCACCAAAGCTGTATCACCAATATTAGTAGTGCTATACGTGGAGGAAATTTGAGATGGGGCATTAAAGGCAGCTACCATATCCCTTGCTGCCACGCGAAAATGGTCTTAGGAGGAGACCTTTCCCAACTTTTTGAGTGGTGACAATCGACATTCACAGATTTTATATAAAATGTATAGTTAGCGAGAAAATCCTCAGAATTGAGATTTTTTTTAATGCCAGTCGATCCCATTCCCATAGAGGATTGAAACATTCTTTGTTACCAACTGAGGTTAGAATAATACAACACCCACAAATCAAAGAAAAGTTTTTCCATACATTTTAGTAGGGTAAAGACGATTTTCTCGCTGACTATACATTAAATCTAAAATCTGTGAAGGTCGATTGTCATCACTCAAAAAGTTGGGAAGGGTCTCCTAGGACCATTTTCGAGTGGCAGCAAGGGATCTGGTAGCTGCCCTTAATGCCCCATCTCAATTTTCCCCATGTAGCACTACTAATATTGGTGCTGCAGCGTTGGTGCCATATTAACAAATACTAAGGCCGACGTGTTCCGTCAGAATACAGTACTTTTTTTATTGGCCGGCACTTTTGATTTTGGACCAAAAATGTATTCAACGTGGAGGATGTCCAGAATACTTATCACATTATTAAGGTGGCCATTATACAATTTTTCGTGATACATTTCCACTCACATGTTTTGTGAATTTAAATGTAAGGCAATCTTGCGAGATAGATTATTTACAATTCTACGGTGACAAAATACTCTTTCCTTCACAGACACGATTGCAACAAAATGTTTCGTTCAAGTATAACTCATACGGAGGAAGAGATGAGTTGGGTTGACCATCCTGATGGGTAAGGTGCACATTGGCTTATCAGAAACAATAATTAAGTAGTATTACACTTTATAATTAATTTGTAGTTGTTGACTGAAATAATATGAAAATATCTTCCATTGTATCAAAAAACCGACAATGATTACGAAATAACTGAAATTTGAAATAAATTTCGGACCTAAACCAATATCAATCATGTCTTAAGTGTACTTAAGGTATTTGAAGCGAAGAAAAGACCTTTTTACAATACAAATCATACTATCCATTGTCTGCGTGGTGGGTAATGACCCGTTTTCACAACAATTTTTACTTGTTTTCAGCCCTGCTAAAAACGAAGTAGCCAAGATGGGGCGAAGAGAAGAGAAAAATGAAGACGAATCGAATAAAGGAAATGACCCGAAGGAATTATATTAAGAGCTGTCAAATCTGAAAGATCATCTGGTTTTAATATTTCTTTAGCATAACTGCAATAAATACTAATACTACCACTTCTTTTGTTTGATTTTAACAAGTTAAATACATACAGTGACATAGTCATAAACCGTCCGATTCTCTTTAACTTGTCATTATTTTTAAATTTAATAACTACGGCTAATTTAGTTGACTTTTAAAATATGCAAAATCCGCAATAATGAAATTCTTAAAATGATTAAATATGTTTTTAATGGATTTTATAAATTTTTATGGTATAAACATGAAAGTAATTTGAAATCCAGTCAATCTGGTTGATTCTATAAACCTTAACTTAAAGACTTTATGTCCTAATGGTTGTTGGTCTAGAAATAATAAATTTTAATAATCACAATGTTTGATAATAACATGAATGTTATATGATGCCTCTTCCGAAGTCCAAGTGGGGCTGAATATTGCCCATGGCCAGAGATGGCCATAATACGTAATGGATATAGTATCAACAACAAAATTAGAAAGTAGAATAGGAGTAGGTCCTTTGCTAGGGGTAGTGTGCTTAAGCCTGAGATTGCGTAAACTAAGCAATGTTCGCTAACACTGGTCGTTGAATGGGTTTCATTGTCCTTGTATCAAAAATGATCTCTAGTTCCTCATCATCTATAGTGTTTAGAGAACTCAAGTACTGACTAACACTAGTCAGTTAGCATATTGAGTCATTAATACCCATCAATCCGTACTGAGCCTGCGTGGTGAGCTATGATCTAAGGCTGATGGTGATGGTGATATTGAAGACGGTATTGTATGTAAGGCATTTTTTTCGTTGAAATGACTTTTTATGTGTAGCTATAATCTTCTGGATACCAAATAAATAACACCAGAATAGCAATAGGCATTACGAAATCCTCATTCGGATTAGCGTAGAGAAGTTTATAATGAATGAAAATGCAAGTATGTTTAAGTCATAAATCAAGGACTATAAGTAGCTTATGTAGTTATAAATTTATAACTACATATACATCTATATGTAGTTATAAATTTTTGCAGCAACCGTGAAATTAATTGTTGGTTCGATTTGTAGTATCTTTCCTGCCCGCAATTTAATTATTTCATTCATCATGAAGTATATTTTCTATGTATATTTTGCGATACTATATTTTTCAGGTATAATTATATTAAAATTTATTGAACCTTTATTTTAATGAAAATTATATAAACAGTAGTTACATAAAATATTTTCCATTCCAGATGTTTATGCTATAGAAACACTCACAGAACTACCTAAGAAAGTAGAAAAAGTATTAAACGAAACCAGAAGAATCATTAATGGAGAGGAAGTAACTGATACCCGACCGTATATGGTAAATTCAAAGGATAATCTAGATATATTTGAGATCGCGCTATGAAATTCGGATTTTTTATAACGGTAACAAATAAATAAATTTTAAAGGTAGTATTAATTTCATAGGTCTATTTGAAATTGCCGAGAAGTAACAAGAAGCAGCCACAGTACCGTACTTGGCTTTGCGGTGGTGTCATCTTACATGAAGAGTATATTTTGACATCAGCTGCGTGTATTGAAGACGCTGAACATTTCTACGTTGTTTCCGGAACTTACAAGTAAACTTTTGAATATTATTAATTAAATAAATAAAAGTAATGTGCATTATGTACACATATAATGACGCTATATATTCATTATAGGTATGCAGATGATGACGATAGATACAATAACCTATGCATCAAAAATGGCGCAAAAAAAGCTATTTGGAAGTGTGTCCCGAAAAGTATGTTCCGAAGTTAAATATATGATATAGTAATTCTGAACCTATCTATATTAGCCGTATGTAGAGGTTCAGAGGGTAGTGCGTAATCATTAAGATTGGCGTAAGCACATCTTCTAAAAATTACTAACACAAAAACGTCGTATTTAAATATTTAATCATAATTCCAAATCAGAACGATTGTTTACTGATTAATTTTTTTGTGATGTCACGGCTTAATCAATCAATCAGGGGCCCAATCAGGGGGCTAAGTGCGGAATAGGTCCAGCTAAATTAATAAGCATACTACTTAAATAGAAAATATTGTATGAATGCCTAACTTTATACTTGCTTAACATTCACAGTCCATTACTCTTTCAGACTATGTTTTCGATGGGCACGAGAATGATAACATTAGGTGGATGAACAACGATATAGCCGTTGTCAAAGTCGAAGACGGTTTCGACTTTAACAGAAGGGTTAGGGGATGCGATTTTGTGCCTAAACCAATCTCTTTTAACAACCAGAGTCAGACTTTAGAGAATCCTGGTTCCATTGCCAGTATTGCAGGTTGGGGGTCAACTTCTAGATATAACGAAGTAAGCATAATCATAATTAACAATTTTAAAAATATTATAGTTTTTCCAAAGTATCAATGAAATAACAAAATGAAAGCGGAAGTATGATAAAGAAGCTGTAAGAAATGCGGTTATACACATACACATTAATCACCCCCATTTACCCATAAGGGGTAAAAGAGTTTGTTAGGTCATAATAATAATACTAATAGGATGCGAGCTTATCAGCATACTTCCAGGTGGTATAAGAGGAATGCTATTGCCCATTACTCATCCTTGTCTAATAGACTCTTAGATAGTTTTAAGTGGGACCATATATTTGGCGAAATGTGGGTGTTAATTCGCCTTGACCTTGGTAAGAATGCGTGTAATTGTATGTATACAAGGGATGACATTATGATGGCTGCCCCAGATAATCTATTAACCGAAATCTATTAAACTGAATTTCTTGATTATACATACATACATACATAAACCACGCCTATACCCCCGAAGGGGTAGGCAGAGGTGAACTAGCACCCACGTATCGCCAATTATGTTAGGTCCCATGTAATAGGTGGCGAGCCTATTGCCATTTATCTGGCACAAAAGTCGCAGTACATTGCTATTGCTGGGTGGTACAAGAGCAACGCTGCTGCCCATTCCTCATCATTGATTTACCCTTAGTCGCCTTGTACGACACCCACGGCAGAGATTTGAGGTGGTGTCAATTGTATTCTACTCTGCCGTCACCACACGGCACTTTCTTGATTATGTATTAAAGTAATAAAAAAATCGTAAAATAACTCTTCAAACTCTATAGACAGAAATGGAAGATTTACTGACCGCAGGTATTACCCTAAAATGTATCACAAAATTAAATTTAACACTCCAAGACGTATTTTAGGGGGTGAACAGGAGAAAGGAAAACCAACAAAACCTACTAGAGGGCCAAGTTGAAATCATGTCAAAGAGCAAGTGTAAGAGGCGTTGGGGATCCAGATACAACAACATTATCGAGAACTACATGATTTGTACCAAAGATATTGGTCAGACAATGTCTGAAATTTGTAACGTAAGTATCGTGCTTCAATGAATATGTTTGATTTTGTATTGTACCTACCATGTACCATGTACCAAGACCATAGCCAAATCCTAACGCAGTATGACTCTATTGCCAGACCCTATTGACCTTATTGTACAGACCCCAATCTTTCTAGAACTCTCTCTGTAAGATGAAGTTATTTGAATTAACTTATTAAACTTGATAATTTCTGAATCTCTTTTTAATACAGGATGTAATCGATTATGACAAAACATTATTTAAATCTTTATAGGAGAAATACGTAGACTGCCAAGACATAAACTATTCAGACGAGGAGGACTTGAGAAGAGACACCCATGCCCAGAAGATTGAGAAGATTCCTACAAACTTGGTTATGCATTCGGCGTACCATAATATGACGGCGGGAAACAATTCTCGACGTTACCTTGGACATTCAGACGGAGGCTTTTGTGAGGTAGTAATAAACATAATAGAGAAACATACAACATGTAAGAGAAACGACTCACACCAACTCACACCCTGAACACTACCCTGCTTGCTTAGCCATATCTCTCTTAAGCCGTGGTGATATAAAAAATTCAAAGTTGTACAATTAATTTTCGAATCATTCTTACATTTTTGCATTACTGACCGAACAATTTTTATTTAACAATTATGAATTTGTAATAACACCGTAGTATTTATAAACACTATTTTTTCCATGGGTAGTATTCAGGTTATGAGTTATTTCTGTTACATCTTGTAGAATGGACTTAGGAACTGTTCTCAAAGATAGTTGATATACTGATGATACTATTCGATTTTAATTTCATACACATGCATACATACATAAATCACGCCTATAACCCCGAAGGGGTAGGCAGAGGTGAACTAGCACCCACGTGTTGCCAATTATATTAGGTCCCATGTAATAGGTGGCGAGCCTATTGCCATTTATTGGACACAAAAGTCCCAGTACATTGCTATTGTTAGGTGGTATAAGAAGAAGGCTGCTGCCCATTCCTCATCATTGATTTATCCTTGGTCGCCTTGTACGACACCCACGGGAGAGATTTGGGGTGGTGACAATTGTATTCTACTCTGCCGTCACCACACGGCCTAACATTATATAAATGTTAGAAAAATTTGTACAAAGATTTTGGTGGTTAGAAAAAGAATTTCGAAACATCATGGTCTTGAGGCGGGAATCGAACCCGCGCCTGCTGCTATCCGGGCAGGTGCCTGACCGCTCGGCCAACCAAGACACATAAGTGTCTTGTTTGGCGATTCCCGCATCAAGACCATAATTTTTTGAAATTCTTTTTCTAACCACCAAAATCTTTATACTGATGATAATTGTATTCTTGCAGAATGACCACGGGGGTCCTCTGGTCTACGGCACGGGTGTTAATTCTATAGTCATCGGAATAATCTCCGCGTGTCTAGTCAAAGAAAGGTCCAACAAATGTTACGGGCCGTTTCTCTACACCAGCGTCTACAAGAATCGCCAATTCATATCTTGCTCCATTTACAAGGACGTCGAGTATGTATTTGTGTCAAGCATTCTCCAACTCTCTGATTTTGTAAAGTAACTAGTCACATGTAACTCATAAGATTTGAGAAAGTTTATACAAACAACTTTGACTTTAAAAATACATAAATTCTCTCAACATTTGGGTAGAAAATGAGTGTGATTAGTTGTGGGTCAATAATGGACTTCTCTACAAATTTATACGACCTAGTTTTTTATATACGAGTATAATTTATGATCACAAAGAGAGTGAATGAAGGCCCAGTATGAGAGTAGTATAAAGGAACACTTAACGAAAAATAAATAGATTAGGGACAGTAAATCAACATGTCTCTCACTAAATATTTCTAAATTATTTTGTCCACAGGTCCAAATGCAGACGACAGTTCAGATCAGGCGAAACGCATGTAGAAAAAGTACTCACATGGAAGGACCATCCTGACGGGTAATTTGAAACATAATATAAGCTTTCATTGTAATGTTTATTTTGCATTTTCTCTAAAATTACTTAAAACTCTCGCTCGATAATAAAATTTCTGAACAGACTTGATACTTACGGACGGAGTGTGTTTAGTGTAGTGGAACGATTCACCAGAATTCAATAAACACTTGGATTAACTATAATAACTTCATTCTTCTCAAGCATTTTAATAAACCGCTTCAGCATACTATAGGTACGATTTCCTTCCACAGTCCAGCAAAGAATGAACATGTCTTAGAGAAGAAAGCAGAAGGACAAGCCGATGTATCAAAAGGTCCTCACTCTGCAGCTGACGCTACAGGCGACAAAGTGAACTCAGGTAGCGGACTCGTTTTGAGAGCCACTAACGACACAGTCCCGATTAATGCTAATAAAACAGGAGCTCCGTAAGATTGTAATAAAGATATTAAAGTTCTATTTTGATTTTTATTTGCACTTTATGTAAATGTTAGAAAAAAAAATTATAAAGTAAAGGAAGTCAGAAAAAGTCCTCTGCAATCTAGGGTTAGCGCAGTATGATTCCTCTTTCATTGATATCCATCACTCATGATCCAGCCATTTAATTCCCTTTAAGTCATATCATCCATGACACTGCAAAAAAAGTAAAGGACTGGAAGAAAAGTAATGGAACCAACTATGTCGAGAGGCTGACGAACGAATAGAGTGATTGGGATGACAGCATTCCAATCCATCCTGCTCTAGGTTTTGGCTTAGGGTTTACGGGGGTTTTTATAACCCGTTTTGGGTATACTATTGTTGGTCCGTTTCTCTCCACTATTCGGTAGCCCAAAGGCATTAAAGTCTATTTATGTATCGTTATAATGTGAACAAGCTGTTGCAGTTGGTGCGATTCTTACTGCCGCACTCAGAGACGACAAATAACGTTAATGAGTACTTAACGTCAAAAAATGACAATCCAAAACTAGTCGCTATTCTTGCCGGGTCTATGGTCTAGATTTAAATGATTTTTTTTTTTACATTAAATACTCATTTAAGTTAATTGACGTCTCTGAGTCCGGCAGTATAAACCCTTGTGAAATAGTAATCGTACAATGAAAGTGTATTTTACAAGCAACATCGTACTAAGCTATTGAACAAGACGAATTTTTAAAAAAGGATAATTAAGCTGTCTGGTCAATTTCTAACTTCTATATAATTTTTTCCGTATAATCTGAAAAATATTTTTAATTTATACAAATTGCTGTTTGGTAATCGGTAATGCGCTAACATAGATAATTTTAAAATTCATATTGTGTGATAGTTATATCTTAATAGTACATAATATGAATTATCTTAAAATAATACTATATTGATGAAAGATTAGGTAGTTATATTAAATAACATATTATTATTATAATTTTTAATTGAACTTTCCATAAATTTTAGTAAAAATACTATTAGTAAAAAGAGTTATTTTCCTATGCCCCTCGGCAATAATTTTTCTGAGTTTTCTGAACTCTTTTTCTTTGTAACAGACTGCCTTTTTCTTAAATTAATGTGTCTGATTGGTGCAATCAAATAGTAGATAAGAGTTTTGATAGAAGCGGAAGTCCTTTAATTAAAATTTCAATAAAGCGAGACGACTCTGTAGATTGAGCAAGAAATTAATGTTCTAACAACTAATTATTCTTTGACAGAAACAATTGGAAGCGATCCTTTTGGGATCGCTCGCTTAGCAATGTCGAAACTTTGTTTGATTTTGTTTTCAACTTTAGCCATTATAGGTAAGTTTTTATCAAAGACTGTTTTATGTTTAAAAAAATCATCTAACATAATATTTATGGAGAATTTGGGTCGAAATAGGGCGTAATGACAATAAATAATTGAGACGGAATGCTCGCATGGTTTGGTCACGTAGAAAGAATGAGTAAAAATTGGTTCGAAAGAAGACGTAATGACAATAATTGAGAAAGGCATGGTGTGGTCACTTAGAAAGGATGAGTCAAAGGATATGGTCAAAAAGGATATGCTCAAAAAGGATTTACATGTCGAAAGTGAATGGTGCCCTAGGCATAATCAAATTGAAAGCGTATTAGAAATGGGCCAAGTTAAGAGTACCGACCAACGGGTATCTATGAAGACAGTATTGAGATTGAAACAAACGTAAAAAAAGTGATTTGTGCCTACTACTGTAGGAGAAAGGGGTGCTATAAAATACTTACGTATGTATGGAGCGTAAAATAATAAGTCATTTACATACAGGCGCGACGTTAGCGATTCCTCATAGTAACCAGGAATCAACTACAGAAGCGGCGGAGACAAAAACCCGAACGAATGTTACAACTAAAGTGGACGAAATTGAAGATGCAGGGTGGGAGTTTGAGAATACCACCCAGGTTGACACCAGAAGGATTCTCCATAGTAAAAATGTGCCAGTTGGAAAAAGGCCCTATATGGTAAGTGTAAAACTGAAATACCTCAATTGATGCGTTTTTAGATTTATTTGATTATTCGATAAGAATAATGTTGATTCATCATCATCATCATCACCAGTCCTTTGATGTCCCCATTGCTGAGACACGGACCTTCCCTATGGATGAAAGAATATAGGGATAAACAAAATGATAAAACTAAAAAAAACTGTAGATTTAAAATATATAACACAGACATTTTACATACGACAGGCTCTATTACCGAATCCCGGTTTTGCTGAACATGCGAATCTATATATAAATTGACGTTTTCATCGTTATCCTCAGGTTTACCTCCAACTGACCAAAGAATCGGCCAAAGCTCACAAGTACCGCGGGTGGCTGTGCGGCGGTGTGATCGTCCACGCCCACTACGTGCTCACGTCAGCGGCCTGCGTCGAGGACGCTGACCACTTTTACATCGTCTCCGGCACCACCAAGTTTGTGGACAGCTTCGACTACAAGAGCGATACTTGCGTCTGCAAAAATAGACGCAGAGTCGTGTGGAAGTGTATACCCAAGAGTAAGTTCTATTTCTTCATTGGTAATTGGTGTTAACGTAACGTCTTTTAGTATTTATTTGATTTTGATTTGTACGTAAGTTTCAGAAACATTATTAATAGGATAAAGAGGTCAGATAATTATTATCATCAAAATTATACCTACAAACCAGCCCGGCTAGCATGATAACCGAAACAAGATATCATATAGCCATTTATCGCTTTGACCTGTCAAAAAACAATGGATTTTTGACAGTTCTAAACATCTTAGTGATAAATGGCTTTATCATATCATGTTTCGGTGGTCATACTAGCCGAGCAGGATGTTAATTCATTGCTGAAATTTGTTGATCTCTATAAACCCTGCTTTTAAATACCTACATATTATTTTGAACCTATCATAATTAAGTAATATGCCTCCTTTTAAAATTAAAACGAAAGCACAGTTCACAGGGTATCAAAACAGTTTTGAGATTTCACAACTCTTGACGCAGGTTAGTTTAAATCACGAGAAATATCATCAGCTTTATTTCATCAGATTACAAGTTCGACTTCCAAGACAGCGTCAAATGGTCATCCAACGACATAGCCATCGTGAAAGTGGATAAGCCATTCAAGTTTGGAGTGATCGAAAAGGGTTGCGAGTTCGCCACCGACCTTATTTGCTACAACAACATAAGCAGGGAGCTGGAGCAACCAGGGACTAAAGGGTACATCGCTGGCTGGGGCAGCGGTAGCAACTTTAGGGAGGTCTGTATGATTCATACAACACTTTCCAAAATAATGCAGACTACCTCCATGGTCTGGTGGTTCGCCCACCGGAATTAAGATCCAAAGGTCCCGAATTCGATCCCCAGGAGGCCAATTTGTACTCGGTTTGGTTGATGGTAGGACTTCTTTCAAGTTCACCTGGCTAGCTTTCACCACCTTATCAAAATCTGTCGCCGTAATAATAATTGTGTTCCGATAATTCTGATAAGATAGCCAGCCCCTCTGTGGTAGAGGGTTCCAGGTGAAGCTCGATTCCATCTTCAGCCCTTATCGTCACTTACCATCAGGTGAGATGAAGGGCAAGAACTTCCCTGTCTAACGTAAAAAATGATTCATAAAACATTTCCCAAAATGATGCAATCAAAAGTTATGGCCGTGTGGTAGGTAGAGCGGAATACAACTGTCACCACCTCTACCCCTTTGGCCATTGTCGTACTTATAAGGAGACTAACGGCGGGTCCCAATATTCTATCAACAGTTGAAGATAGACGTACTACAGCTTAGTTGCTTAATTAATAACTTCTTAAAGTTATCGATAACAAAAAATGCCAGGCAACTAAACTTCAGTAAGCTTACTTTTAACTGTAGATAGAATATTGGGACCCGCCGTATGTAACAATTATCGCTAACGAGGAATGGCCAGCAGCGATCCTCGATACCTAGCAAATTACTGTGATTAACATTCCCAAAGAATGGCAAAAGGCTCACCCCTTTTACACGGGACCTAGTAAGCTGGCGGAATGTGGGTGTTACAACTCCACCTCTTATATCTTTATCTTAGGGTACACTCAAAAGAACGAAAGTTGCAGTATCTGATTTTTGTGGTGTTGTAGACTTGGATAAGAACATAATCTTGAGTAAGGAGTTTACTATTATTTTTAATATTGCTTTGCTATTATTTTTCACAGGGAGTGTATAGAAGTCAACCAGATTACACACAAGAAAATGCCAACAGCCTCCAAGAAGCGAAGGTCTGCCTGATGGACAACGAGCAATGCGCCAAAAAATGGGCCCAGCGCTTCAGAAACATCATCACTGAATACATGATTTGCACCAAGGACGTTACGAAATCGCTCAGTGAAATCTGCGATGTGAGTTGCCATTGTGACTTTAATACCGACCCTAGACTTGTGTTGATGTTGAATAAACGCAGCTATTTGGAGGCAAACCTCAAACACATTCATCATCATCGCCCTGCCCTTATCCCATTCTATTTGGTGTCGGCGCAGTATGTACTTCTCCATTCTCTTCTGTCATTCGTCATCTCCTCATTCACATCCATCACCTTCATGTCACACCTCACACAATCCTTTTATCTTTTCAGTGGTCTTCCTCTACTTTGACATCCATCAACATATATATCCATAACTTTCTTACTCACATTCATGGCAAACACATTCATCAGCTTATTTAAAGTGTCGGGAAATAGGTCCATTGGGATCAAGTTCTTTTGGCAACATTTCTAACAATTACGCTTTAAATCGGCTACGGGAGATCATCCGATATCTTGGGACACCTTAATAGTGAAAGGCAAATTGTTGTCAACCTAATTACCCTCTCCGTTCGGTCCATCACTTTTCTAGAAACTCATCGATCACTAGCTCCTTTCCGGTGGGTTGAATGATAGGAATCAAAAAGGTGTGGATTGCTTGGCGACGTATGACCAATATAAATTCAAAAGGAAACAGTCTGCGCTGACTCTAGATTAAAGCGGGCAATTCGTGACGGTCCTACACTAGGCAAACATCGCACAGACCTAATACGACAGAGCGAGGTCCGGGGGGTATGTCTGCAGACATGCCCGCGGGCGGACATGTCCGTGCAGTGAATTCCCCGCTTAACTGGGAACAGGATAGGAAGATAAATATGTAATGTATTTTCATCCGGGGCTTATTTCAATTACATAAGCCGCAAGCTACTTACATGATACCGACCTCTGAAATCGGAGACTAAAGCCTACTCTTATTTCGGAATTTTAAGTCATTCTTTTTTCATTTGGTGGAAAACGCCTAAGGCATCACAATGTTTACAGAAAAAATATGCGAATTGCACTGAGGTAGAAAGCCGCCGACAAATCGAAGAGCCTACAGAAGCGTCATCGAAAATTTTCAATGTGGACTTAGGAAGACATCTGACAGATCCTGACGATTACACAGCCAGACGATCCAGTCAAGGTGGATTTTGTGAGGTAAGGTTCCAAACATTAATTGAGACTGGTAGTACAGTCGATGGTTGATATTCCTGACAAGTTTTCTATGAAAAACATAAATTGAAGGGACTTAATTGCATACAGGAAACGCATGCTAAAGTGAACGTGTAGCATTATAATAAGGGGTAGGCATGAAAAATATGTTATTCCGAATTCCTCAAGGCTTCGGAAGGCGCGTCAAGCTTTTGGTCCCGGCTGCATCCTCAGTCGTTACTACTTCCTACAAATCTGTACTGGGCCGTGTGGTGGGTTACGGCCTTTGTGGCCCGCATTTCATCTATGCATAGTGAAAGCCATCAAAAGAACTTTAACAATTAATAGAGTACGGGCCAGATAAGTCCGCGCGTGGTCAAAATTGGAACTAAAATGTTGTCTCCTATTTTGTTTGTCTACGAGTGTCAATGCTAGCGAGCAGCGCCACCTCTCGCGCGCGGACTTATCTGGCCCGCAGTCTAACAACACAATTTATCCATCAACAGGTATGTCCGACAACTTCGTGCGCGACCCTCTTGCGGTATGAGACGGTGGCGGGGACTCACTCTAGATGTTAGCGGGGGTGGGTGATGCAGGGAGGAGAGAGTTTTCCCTCCTCCCCGCATCACCCACCCCCGTCTCATTCCTCAAGAAGGTCGTGCACGAACTCGTCGGACTATAGTAGTGTAGTTTTACTATAATACTAATGTATTTCAGAATGACCACGGAGGTCCGTTGATCGTCAAATACCAAGGCAAGGAGCGAGTGATAGGCGTCATCTCGGCGTGTAAGATCGACCCTAAGTCCCACAGCTGCCACGGCCCCTTCTTATACACCTCTGTGTTCAGGAATCGGCAGTTCCTTTCCTGCTCTATAAATAAGGATGTCGAGTAAGGATATTTGCTTTAACACTTTAGGCACAATCAAGGAATGTTGTGGTTAGGAAAAGTTCGAAAAATTTTAAATTCCTGCATCTCATAGCAACAAGACTATAAATTTTCGAACTTTTATAATAATAATAATTAACATCAAAATAGTAATTTTTAATTCTCAAAAGAAAATTTTATTTAACAAGATTTTGTTTAAACTTTGTAGCTGTTCGCATACAGACATGCAAAACTATTTCTCGAAGTTAGGAAGAGATATTTCGATTCGAACGGTCGAAACACGAGAAAAATTATTGTTAAATTTTCAGAGAAACCTGCAGAAGGGTTTTCCGCACCGGAGTAACACACGAAGAATGGTCTGTCAATTGGGACAGTGTGTAAGTATTCAACAAAAGTAGTCGCAACTAGTAAACTCAGCATATAGTACGGTACTTATGCAGCAACTGATAATTTTTTCCAGGAGAAACGAAGATGATGAAGACAAAATGGAAAGGTATGTATTCAATGCTAAAATTAATCATTAACGAAAAGACTAATAAGGTTTTCACGAAATAGTATAGTGGACTCAGGTATGTAGATGAAAGGTTGAACATGATCATTCTAATGAAGAATCTAAGCATACGTTGTATGGTTTCAGCAATGGCGCATTATTTTTGAATTTAACTCACGCGATGAGTCGATATACTAACTAAATACCATATAATATTCTATTCACAGTGATAAAGATGAAAACAGCTCAGACAGGTAAGAGGAACATAACACAGTATAAAAACTTACTTATTATAAAAAAGTGTTTTAAGAAATGTTTTGATTAAGCAGTTCCTGGTGCGCTATCTAAAAGACCACTGCGATTAAAGTTACCAGTGAATGGCAATAGGCTCGCCTCTATTACATGGGTGGGACCTAAAATAAGCTGGCGAAACGGCAAAGGCAATCATTAAATGTATGCCGTGAAATACGAAACCCCACAGGTTGTAGACTTGCTGTACTGTTAACACGTCTTAAGTACTATGTAATAACATTGATGGTAGCCAAAAAACATTTATCACTTAATTGTAGTAACTATTTAAATTTAAGCCCAATTTTTCAAGGCTCAAATATTTTTGTATTTTATTTTAATGTTTCGCGGTTAAGTATTTAAAAATTGATTAACATCTCTGTTTAAGCAGTGACGACGACCAGGATGCGCTCAGACAACTTGAGTAAGTGCAATTCATTACCATACGCTCTAAGATCATAGAACTAGGAGCATAGATAATTCTGGACATTAACTCAATATTTTAATAGTAGATTTTCCATCAAGTGCACAAAACGAATTATTTTTGCCCGAGACTTTTAGCAGCCCGAGCCGTAGGCGAGGGCTGATAGTAATGTCGAGGATAAAAATGGTTTTGTGGACGAGGTAGAAACTCTGCTTTTCACTTCGATTGCGAAGAAATAAATCAGAATTTCTCATAACATTTCTTAAAATTAAAACTAAAATTAGTACAGTTTTGAATACTGACGGAAATTGTTTTTCCCATTGATATAAGGCTTGGGCTGCAGACATATACAGCCAAGTATTAAATTAATTTTGAAATAATAATTTTCTTAAATTAATTTAATAACCTACCGTACCTGCTTGAATTAAAATTGTAATATCTTTTATGTCTTAAAAAACACATGAGGCAAATAAATTTAAGTAAATATTAAAAAATAACAAGTTCTATCTCTGAATTTCTTATTGTGTTTGGCTGCATGGCTCATTTTCTTTGCCTTAATATAGACATATTTATGAGTAGATACGTTAATGCTCTAGAGCACAAAATTCGATTTTGTGCAGCCTATATCCTGCACAAATAAGCACTTTCAGAGTGCATTTCACCGTACCTACTTGAATTAAAATTTTAATATCTTTTATGTCTTAAAAAACACATTAGGCAAATAAATTTAAGTAAATAATAAAATAATTTTTTTTATCTCTGAATTTCTTATTGTGTTTGGCTGCATGGCTTACTTTACATGAGAAGTGAAAATATAATTGAAAATATAATTTTCACTTCTCATGCAAAAAAAAGAAAAGTAAGCCATGCAGCCAAACACAATAAGAAATTCAGAGATAAAAAAAATTATTTTATTATTTACTTAAATTTATTTGCCTAATGTGTTTTTTAAGACATAAAAGATATTAAAATTTTAATTCAAGTAGGTACGGTATAGTATGACGGTCAATCAGCTTGGCGTCAATCTTGCTTTAAACATTTTGATCGTCTACAACGCTTGCTGGATGCTTGAGTCAAGCATTTAAAAGCTTTTTAGGTCTATTTGATTTGTTTACGCTAGCAATGGAACAAAAACATACAGAAAATCAACTTGCTTGACTCAAGCTGATTGATTTAACTCCATTAGGGACGGTAATTTTTATTAGGGACTTACAGGTGTGTCTGGATGAATATTGCGGGTGTGGCTGGGTGGATGGGTGGCTGTTGGAGGTGTGTCTGGGTGAATGGGTGTTTTGAGGGTATGTCTAGGTGAATGGGTGTTTTGTGGGTGTGTCTGGGTGAATGGGTTTTTGTGGGTGTATCTGAATGGATGGGTGAGTATTGTGGGTGTTTCTGGGTGATTGGGTGTTTTTTTGGGTGTGGTTAGGTGTTTTCTGGGTGTTTCTGGGTGATTGAGTGTTTTTTGGGTGTGATTGGGTGTTTTGTAGGTGTTTCTGGATGAATGGGTGTTTTGTGGGTGTTTCTGGGTTAATCGGTGTTTTGTGGGTGTTTCTGGGTGAATGGGTGTTTTGTGGGTGTTTCTGGGTGAATGGGTGTTTTGTGGGTGTTTCTGGGTGAATGGGTGTTTTGTGGGTGTTTCTGGGTGAATGGGTGTTTTGTGGGTGTTTCTGGGTGAATGAGTGTTTTATGTGTGTTTCTGGGTGAATGGGTGTTTTTTGGGTGTTTCTGGGTAAATGGGTGTTTTGTGGGTGTTTCTGGGTGAATGGGTGTTTTGTGGGTTTTTCTGGGTGTTTTGTGGGTGTTTCTGGGTGAATGGGTGTTTTTTGGGTGTGTCTGAGTGGATGGGTGTGTATTGCGGGTGTGAATGTTGTGGGTGTTTCTGGGTGGGTGTTGAGAGTGTGTTTGGGTTAATGGGAGGGTGTTGTGGAAGTTTCTGGGTGAAAACAGAAACTGTTGTGATTGTATTTTTTTTTGTATTTTGCAATTTCCTCGTTGGGAGGGATGAAAAGTTACGTGTTGCACTCGAGTGCAAAGATTTTTCACCTTGTGCTCTTTTGATTCCCTCGCTATCGCTCAGGATTCTAATTTTTGAATCACTCGCTACGCTCGTGATTCAATTTTAGAATCCTTCGCTAGCTCGGTCATCAAAATTGAGCACGCGGTTAAAAAACAACTTTGCACTCACGTACAACAAATAACTATTATATGCATTTTTGAAAGATTTTTAATGTTTTTTGCATCCTTTATATATGCTGTGTTAATTGATTTGTTTTCGGTGAAGTCAAATATAATCACATAGCGTCGATCCATCCAATCACTTCACTTCAATGCACCCTAAGACTGTGTAGTTGTATCTTCTAACCGTCTTATTAATAAACTGGTATTACACCATATAGCATGGTGTAGCTATTCCGTGTTTTCCCTTCGTCTCACAAACATAATGCGAGGAAAAAAGACAAAACACTGAGTAACTATACCTACTCAAACCATGCTTATATTATATGTTTAGCTAGATTAGCTCTTGTTAACCATTTTGAAATTCACAGAACAACTAAGAAACAGGAAGCTAAGAAATCCAAAAACGACTCCAACAGTTCGAAAGACGGTGACAGCAAGAGCGCAGAAATCACTTCAAACAAAGAAGAGAAAGAGAAATCCAAATCGAAACATGGAAAGAATAAGAGATCTCACTCGAAGAAGAGCGAAGGGAAAGAAGAAAAACATGATGACGTCAATGAGCCTGACGATGAATAGGGGAGGGGATACCTATAGATGATGGTTTTATGAATAAATGAATTTATCTACTACGTAAAATTGCCTGTTTTATTTTAGTTCAAGACATAATTATGAATAGAATTAATACACCAAAACACAGGACCTTTACTGGAGTTAACTTAAAAACAAATCACACAGGCCGTCTTTTCGTTAAAACCGATCTTCTCATTTCAGACAACCGTAGAAATGGACTCGATGAATAATATTGTGGCAGGTTTGCACACATGAATGTTATTAATGAAATAGCAGGATTTTTTTCTTGATTTCAGAGTTGCTTTCGTCGTAAAATTACTAGAATTTATAAGATATTCATAGTTTTGAAGATTAAGAAGAAGCCTATATTATCCTGGAGCACGTTTAAATACTCAATCGAAATTAATGTTTGTTTAGCTCTAAGGCCCTGCCTAGGCCAAGTGGCAATCGATCGATACAACGTTTCTAAATCTAACAAATGTCAATTTGGGCTACTCTTCCTTACATAGCCGTGTGGTGACGGCAGAGTAGAATACAATTGTCACCACCCCAAAGCTCTCCTGTGGGTGTCGTACAAGGCGACTAAGGATAAAACAGTGATGAGGAATGGGCAGCACCGTTTTTCTTAAACCTAGCAATGTACTGCGACTTTTGTGCCCGATATATGGCAATAGGCTCGCCACCTATTACATAGGACCTTACTTATTTGGCGAAAAGTGGGTGTTAATCCACCTCTGCCTACCCCTTCGGGGATATAAGCGTGATTTATGTATGTATGTATTCCTTACATTTGACACGACGGGCGCAATGTTATTTTCTATCTAATACGTCAGTTTCACAGATGTGTATCCTATCCTATGCAATTTTAGTCATTGAGGTCATTAACCGTCTCATTCTTCATGTAAAAAACCAAAAAAATAATCATTAGAATCAACAAAAATCAAAATATTCAATTGAATAGCCGAAAAATTGGGCATTTTAATAGAAAAAATTTAAACATCTCGAAAACGGCTAAGTTTAGGATGGGGGGTTCCGTAGTGAAATCATTCAGAAATAATGTGTACTACACGCCCCTAACGGATCTAGGTCGACTTTTCCTGTAACCCTGTATATGATAATAGATTGGCAGTAGTGAGAGTCAAGTGCTATGAATTTGGCAAATGGGAATGGGGTTAAAGAAAGGTCAGACGGCTAATACGTTGGAGCAAATCATATTATTTATTCAGTTCATACTGGTTCTATAACAAAATCGGCCCTCACGCAGCCCAGGGGTGTGCGGTCCGTGCAATCGCAGCTGGGGTTCTCGTAGAAGTTGAACGTGACCTGGTAGCGGGCCTCGTTTGCCTTGTTCACGGGCAGGTCGGTCGGGTCGGTCACGAAGTCGACTATTTCGTAGTCGCCCTGTGGAAAGGATGAAAACAAATGAAACATTTTTGACTTTACCAACAAAACATTGTGGACTTTATTGGTGATCCTTTGAAATATATTTATACTGACTAATTGACTATTGCCTTTCAATAAATAAATAAAAAAGATAAACAATTTTATATTTATCAGACACTAACGCATGAAGGAGCTAAATAGCAATGTTATAATAGTTATTTGTTGTACGTGAGTGCAAAGTTGTTTTTTAACCGCGTGCTCAATTTTGATGACCGAGCTAGCGAAGGATTCTAAAATTGAATCACGAGCGTAGCGAGTGATTCAAAAATTAGAATCCTGAGCGATAGCGAGGGAATCAAAAGAGCACAAGGTGAAAAATCTTTGCACTCGAGTGCAACACGTAACTTTTCATCCCCCCCAACGAGGAAATTGCAAAATACAAAAAAAATACAATCACAACAGTTTCTGTTTTCACCCAGAAACTTCCACAACACCCTCCCATTAACCCAAACACACTCTCAACACCCACACAGAAACACCCACAACATTCACACCCGCAATATACACCCATCCACTCAGACACATCCAAAAAACACCCATTCACCCAGAAACACCCACAAAACACCCATTCACCCAGAAACCGCCCACAAAACACCCATTTACCCAGAAACACACACAAAACACTCATTCATCCAGAAACACCCACAAAACACCCATTCGCCCAGAAACACACACAAAACACTCATTCACCCAGAAACACCCACAAAACACCCATTCACCCAGAAACATCCACAAAACACCCATTCACCCAGAAACACCCACAAAACACCCATTCACCCAGAAACACCCACAAAACACCGATTAACCCAGAAACACCCACAATACACCCATTCACCCAGAAACACCTACAAAACACCCAATCACACCCAAAAAACACTCGATCACCCAGAAACACCCACAAAACACCTAATCACACCCAAAAAAACACCCAATCACCCAGAAACACCGACAATACTCACCCATCCATTCAGACACACACACAAAAACCCAATCACCCAGACACACCCACAAAACACCTAATCCCCTAGACACACCCTCAAAACACCCATTCACCCAGACACACCCACAAAACACCCATTCACCTAGACACACCCTCAAAACACCCATTCACCCAGACACACCTCCAACAGCCACCTATCCACCCAGCCACACCCGCAACATTCATCCAGACACACCTGTAAGTACCTAATAAAAATTACCGTCCCTAATGGAGTTCCGAGACGGTCAATCAGCTTGAGTCAAGCACGGTAATTTTCTGTATGTTTTTGTTCCGTTGCTAGCGTAAACAAACCAAACAGACCTAAAAAGCTTTTAAATGCTTGACTCAAGCATCAAGCAAGCGTTGTAGACGATTAAAATGTTTAAAGCAAGATTGACGCCAAGCTGATTGACCGTCACGGAACTCCTAGGTTTTAACAAATTTATGACGTGAAAAGAAAATGACGCGCGCAAAGCAAATTACAAAAAAAGTACACCAAGAAGGTTCCGAGTCTGAGTTTTTAACAAATTAAAATAGCTTGCATGACAATTTCGGCACCATGGAGGTCGAAATAAATATGTATAATGATGTTTTGAATTCACAAACTCATTGCACACGATGTTCTAAATTCAAATTTACTTTAACCTCTAGAGGATAAAAACGGCTTTTGCACTCAGATATCGAAGAGCAAAAACGCTTTTTCCGAGATGGTGGGATGAAAATTCTTTTTTGTCACACCTGAACATAAAGTGGACTTTTCCGCCCGCTACCTACGCGTACGTTTATTGGGCCATAAAATAATAATAAACCATTTATTTCTCTGACACAATGCTTACAAACAACTTACATATACTGATGTCACATTTACATAAAGTTTTACATTTCTTTGCAAGCATGCAAGTTGCAATTGTGAGAGAGCAGAACCTGTGCTAGGATTCCCTGTGTTACAGAGTTCTGAAAAAGAAAGCCTCAGATCGAATAGTCTAGAATAGAACTTGCGATCTGAGCCATTCTTTTTTATCGCCCTTGGTACCTATATACCTATTATACTACATATATTATCCATGTTATGTATGCCAAGAAAGAAAAAATGTTACAATGCATGCACTCAATGTGCTAGAATTCAATTATATAGTTAATACACCTCTGCCAACCCCTTCGAGGATAGATAGGCGCCATGTGTACAGTATTTATCTAAATGAACGTGCTCTCCAGCTAGGACTCGAACCCTGTCATCTCACGTTACAAACACAACTAGTACAGCTTTAAGCATAAGTATTACTCACGGGTTCGAAAGGACAGCTCTCCGGAAAGCTGAAATACTTGAGGTACTTGAAGTAGCTACTCTCTGGGCCCATCTCTGCGCACAAGTCGCAGATGTCGTGCGTCACCATCACCTCGGTACGAGATCCAATCGTCTTCTCCACAATCATTTCAACCTGAAAATTTAATGTTAATTATACCTACTTAATATTTACTTTTATTTTAATGTTACAAAGGGCTAAAAGTGGGTGTTTAATTCACCTCTACCTATCTTTTCGGAGATATAGGTAGGGTGATTTATGATGTCATGAATTTTTACGACAATAAGAACATTAAGAGTATTTTGTAACTCTTTACAACTATCGGACGTTAAATCATACAACCACATACATTTAAAAAATTCCAGTAAAAACTTACACTTCCTTGCTGCTAACCCATTCTTGTGTGTCGTGGAGTAGGTACCGGAGCGCGCCCAGTAAGCACATTGGTTTCATACATTTATGGTTATGGTTAGAGGCACATCATAGCCACGACACGATACGACATCCAAATATGTCTCTAACCATTTTACACGGTGTTCCAGTCAACACTCACCACGGTGCAATGTTGGAAAGACTTCAGGAACTTCATTTTGCCACTCATATACGACGTGGTCTCGTTGGCTCTGCGAACTTCTATCTCGGATGTGTCCATGAGCTCCATGCTCAACTCATCCGGGCAAACGTACACCGGCGAGTCGAAGTTGAGGGCACATTCCTCCTCTTCCTGTGACGAAAAACCATTACCCTCACCTCGCCGGCAATCATTTCAAAACTTAGATAGATATATGCCTATAGGTATCTCAGAAGGGTAAGTCCGCCGTGTGGTGACGGCAGAGTAGAATACAATTGTCACCACCCCAAATCTCTCCCGTGGGTGTCGTACAAGGCGGCTAAAGATAAATCAGTGATGAGGAATGAGCAGCAGCGTTCCTTTTATACCACCTAGCAATGTACTGCGACTTTGTGCCCGATAAATGGCAAAAGGCTCGCCACCTATTTATTACATGGGAACTAAAATAATTGGCGAAACGCGGGTGCTAGTTCACCTCTGCCTACCCCTTCGTGGATATAGGCGTGATTTATGTATGTATGTAGAAGGGTAAGGAAAGTGCGCTTATAACATAACCTGAACACCAATATTTCGTCAATTATGTTAGGTCCCATGTAACCCATTGCCCATTGCCATTTATCGGGCACACAAATCTCTGTACAGGCTAACTGCCGAGACGTTACTTAACTTTAATGAGTATTTAAAGTCAAAAATTTTCATTCAAATTAAGACCATAGACCTGGCAAGAATAGAGACTAGTTTTGAATTGTCATTTTTGACGTTAAGTACTCATTAACGTTATTTGACGTCTCTGAGTGCGGCAGTAAGTGGCATAAGAGGACGGTGCTACCCATTACTCATTTCATTACTTTCAATGCTGTCTTAACGCCTTGTATGTACGACATCCGCGGGAGAGAGTGCTGGTAACAATATTGTATTCTGCTCTGCCGTCACCACACGGCTGTGTGCAAAACTTTGGATTTGCAAATCAACTAACAGGAGCGTTCCTATGTCACCTAGCAATGTATCTAATGCGATTTCCGTGTCCGATGAATGGCCATACGGTCACCACCCGAGACCTAACCTAATTGGCGAAACGTGGGTGTAAATTCACCTCTGCTGTCTGCCTTCCCTTTCGGGGATATAGGCGTGATTTATGTATGTAAGTATGTATGCTTACCGGCGGCGCCTGGCTCGCAGCTAATGCAGTGAAACACAACAGCACAACCAGAATCATCCCGTTTCAATAACAAAAGTACAATACCATCGGAGATCCTTGTATTTATATTATATTAAAACGCCAGGAAGTTAGCGTGCAGTATCTGATAAGTGGAACAGTGTTTCACATCGTGTTTTATGATAGAGATCTTTATAAGTAATTGAGATCCGTAATGGGCTTACAATTCTACGGCTATAATTTTACACATGTGAGTAAAAGATGAAGCAGGGTACCTAGTTCCAATTTTCGCCGCCTGAACAGTTAGAGCAGAGGTTCCCAAACTTTTTTTCTCATAGACCACTTTAAGATTTTTGTTGATTCTGGTGGACCCCCTTGCAACTAAAATTCTACCATATTTCCAAAATGGCAATATGCCCAAAGGTCTTAACAAAAACAGTCGCCGAGATTTTTTTAAATAAATTTTTATGGACCGCCGCTTACGAATCGGGAACCCCCATTTTTTTGTCACAACCATGTAGACCCCTGTCGAGTTTCCCGTGGACCCCTGGGGGTCCACCTGGACCACTTTGGGAATCAATGAGTAAGAGCAACTGTAATACAGTCAACATCATAAATATATGAACACTTTAGTCCTCTTTCATGCGCATGCGCAGTACGTTACCTACGTGAACGTAAATACCTACGGTGAATCCATGGAATTCGTTTCCAAGAGTGTTAACATCTCGTCTCTAGGTACAGTCAGCATCATAAATATATGAACACACACACATTAACAGTTTGTACAAAATAATATGGTGGTGTCGATGAGGCGAAGAAAAAAGGCAGTAGCATGGCAGCGCTCAGGATTTGCGACCCAAGTGTAGGTTTATGGTCTTCAGAGCTTACCTTCGTCACCCCGATTTTTCTCCCTGCCCAGTGATTTGGTAAGATTTTCTAAACAACATACATACATAAATCACGCCTATATCCCCGAAGGGGTAGGCAGAGGTGAACTAGCACCCACATTTCGCCAATTATGTTAGGTCCCATGTAATAGGTGGCGAGCCTATTGCCATATATCGGGCACAAAAGTGTCACACTACATTGCTATGTGGTATAAGAGGAACGCTGCTGCCTATTCCTCATCACTGATTTATCCTTAGTCGTCTTGTACGACACCCACGGGAGAGATTTGGGGTGGTGACAATTTTATTCTACTCTGCCGTCAAAACAAGACAAGGCAAAGTTTTATTGATAAGTATGTTCAGAGATTTTGGTGGTTAGAAAAAGAATTTCGAAAAATTATGGTCTTGTTGCGGGAATCGAACCCGCGTCCGCTGCTATCCGGGCAGGTGCCTGACCGCTCGGCCAACCAGTGTCTTGGTTGGCCGAGCGGTCAGGCACCTGCCTGGCAATTTTTCGAAATTCTTTTTCCAACCACCAAAATCTTTGTACCAATTTTTCTAACATTTATATAATGTTAAAATTAAAAATCGAATAAGTATGTTCAGATAAAGGGATTTTACTGACATAACCCTCGCTCCCACCTCAACAGCGTACAAACCGACAATGTAGCCACTTTTTTAATTATTCCGATATTTTTTTAATAATATTTCCGAATTCCTAACATTCATCTCCTCCTCAAAATCACTTCTGTTACCAAGATTGAGAGCCAAGCGAAGTGGTTTTTCAAGCTGGCTGGACACATTTTCGATCGGTTATCTCAGATTCTGTAGCGTCACAAATTCTGAAATAAGGGTGTTTAGCCGTCACATAAAATTCCCTATGGACCTACTTAAATGTAAGCTGTTTGGAAGATTTGTCCAGACAGTCTGAGCTACATCGAAAGTTTCTAAAATGCTTGGTGATGATACAATCCAGTCTGTTACACTAACTAGCAGGAAATTGGCTCTATCTTTAGTAGACGACAACAGCACGCCAGACTACCACAAATTTTTAAATTTTCTTAATCGACTTTTGGCTCTACTGCCACAAGATAAGGTTGAAAATCGATTGAAGAAATTTGACAGTTTTGGGTAGTCTGAAGAGCCGTTGACTGTGTACCTAGGTGGCGTGTAAATAACTTGTGAGTGATGTAATGTTGGGAAAAAACGAAACAAAACGAACCCTGCTTCAGAATGCAAATTCTAAACGAATGATCGGGAGAGAAATGTAAGGGCATGTGCAAGAGAACTTACATTTGTGCAAAAAATCGGCTGCACTTCCATTGCTGTATCTTCAGATTGGCGCTTTGATTAGCTAGCATCACTGACATCTAGTATGATAGACGTCAGTAGTGGCTAGCATAAATTGACTCGAGTGTTTCACCTATCATTTTGCAATTATTTAAAAATTAGGTCCTCAATCTAGATACAGATTGGGAAACAACATAACACTAGTGGTTCCCGTCAATTTACTGAATGTCGAAGATACCACACTGTAAGCAAGTAGGGGTATTATCCTTACTACTTAGTATGTATATATCGTGGCCAAATCATAGAATTGATCACTTCTTGATGTGGCCGACCGTCTGGCCAGATCAATGAATAAACAACGTTTAACGATTTGAACAGCTAAACGCACGGCTATTTCATGATATGGCCAAACATTAATAATCATATCGTAAAATAGTTACATTTACCACCGTTAGAGGCGCTTATTTCGATTTGTTTTTGTGATGCATTTGGTTTGGTTTGGTTTATGTTGTAATGGAAGATAAAGTGAAGTGAAATGTCGGTACGACGCCTAATTATTTGAATTTTACGTTTTAAGCCCCTCAAAAAATGAGCGCAACGTAAACCAAACATTAACTACATTAATGATATGTCCAAACGTGGATGGACATATTATCAAAAGTTGACGTTTCAACGATATGGTCAGTTTTAGCTAGCCATTTCATGAAATGGTTGGCCACATCATGAAGTGATCAATTCTACGAACTGGCCACGACATATACATAATGATAATAATTCCAAATTAAATAAAAAAATCCAATGAAAGACTGGTAGACTAAAAAAATAGAATTTAATTTGACCCTCAACCTATATAAGACAAAAATTTTAAAAAGTACAATCACAACATTAAAGTTTCAAATACAACTATATTTTAGAAATCTCTATCAAGAACTATTAATCTAGTATGCTATGTACTACATCAAAATTGAAAATAAAATGTAAAAAGCTGAATAAAAAACAAAAAAAAAACAAATAGTGTTCAATAAATTTATTTAAAAAAAAAATACAAAACAAAATAAACGCTCAACTATGCTTGCTATCCCAACGTTAAACAATAGAAAATTAACTAGCAAATAGTAGTGATAACAAGTACAATATAATAATATAGATAAATATTCTCTGCAGTTACTCTGTAGCTACAACAGTCATAGCAACAAAAAGAGTTGAAAGAATACTGTGCGCGTACGCATATATGTGGTCAACTGCAAGTCAAGTTACAACCAAAAATCGATCATATAAAGGCACACGTGTATGCTTGCTAGCGACGCTTGTATTCCCAGAGGTCCCGATACACAGGCTTATTTTTAAATAACTAAAAACCTCAAGGCCCGAGTTCACCAACACGTAAATCAAGTGATTAATAGCTAGCCAGCAGGTTTTGACAGTTCTTCCATACAGAAAAATGTCAAAATCCGACGTTTAGACAAAAATCGCCTGTTTAAGTGTTGTGAACTCCAGCCTAAAGAGAGGGTTAGTGTCAGGCTGGCCAGCTGTAATATCTAAGCCAAAACCTTGAGCAGTATGGATTGGAATTTTGTCATCCCAATTGCTATCTCCCTATCCGTTCATAGGTCTCGCGACATGGTCCTTTCCAACACTTTTCTATGCATTCATTCATCACTAGCACCTTACAGGAGTAAAGGATGACATGAATCAAAAGGGAGTGTAGGCTTGATGACGTCTGACCGATATGAATGGAATAGGAAACATGCTGCGCCTACCCCAGATATACTGGGGACAGGACAGGAAGTTGATGAGGACTAATAAAAAACCATTGAAGTTGCCTCAACAAAAAAAATTACTATTCAAGTAACTATGATTTATTACGAAAAAAAAAGCCAAATAAACTACGGAATTTTATGGAACAAACAGCAGATTTTTGGCTCATTTCATAAATGCTTTTATGATAAAAGTTGCCTTTATTGATGAAACCCACAAATGGTTTGGAGTTAATATAAAAAAATCCCGTATTATTATTGGAATATCTTATCCAAAAACTTCCATTCCATTTAGAACTATATTCTGAAACAGACAGGCAGTTAAACCTTCTGATATTTGTATTATTCCGATTTCAACAATGTGCTACTTACAGTAAACAAAAACAAAAGGCAATTGAGTGGGATACCTGTAATTTTCAGGGATGATTTATTATGAAAAAAATCCAAATAAACTACGGAATTTTATGGAACAAACAGCAAATTTTTGGCTCATTTCATAAATGCTTTTATGGTAAAAGTTGCCTTTATTGATGACACCCACAAATGGTTTCGAGTAATATAAAAAAATCCCGTATTATTATTGGAATATCTTATCCAAAAACTTCCATTCCATTTAGAACTATATTCTGAAATAGACAGGCAGTTAAACCTTCTGATATTTGTATTATTCCGATTTCAACAATGTGCTACTTACAGTAAACAAAAACAAAAGGCAATTGAGTGGGATACCTGTAATTTTCAGGGTGTATTTCAGGGACCACTGGAAAAACAGGAAATTACGCGTTTCCGCTTTAGCATTAAGGACGATTTTCGGTTGCAACCTGACCGGCACACAAAAGTATCTACTAACGCTAGAAAATGCTTATTAAAAGTATTATTACAAGCAAATATTATGCTGAAAAGATAACAAAACAATTTAGAAAAATATCTCAATACAAATAGCTCGTTCTATAATAATAAAATACATCTTTCTTTAAATACTAAGAGACCAATATAGGTGTAAACTTCAGTTTACATCATAATTCTAAAATAGTCACACTTTAGAGAATTCAAAGTGTGTCGTTAAGATAATTACTTTTCGAGTCTTAAATTACGCCGCAACCTAATACTGAAAAAGTAACTGTTGACATCCCATTATGGTTCGAAGAGGCTAACATAATAATATATTCGATATGTTAAAAGTAGTTAAGACTTTCTAATAATTATATCAATGTAACACTACAGATCCAAACAGTATTATTGCATGTTATCGCAGTTGGCACAAATACACAACAACGCCAGAACAGGGCCCCAAACATCGACAGAACAGGGCCCCAAACGACGACAGAACAGGGCCCCAAACGTACAATTTCAAAATAAATACTCTTAACGCTAATCAAATCCTCTCAACTAATTTCTAAATATTTTTGGGGCGCCGTTCCATCAAGCACCTTAATATATTAATAAAAATATATTATATTATTCTGTGTTCAATCTATCCTAGAATATACTAAAATATAGCATCTTTTCGTAAATTATGGAAGAATGCTTAAAACGTACAATATGTATTGAAATAGTAAATAAATTCTAGTTAGGTTTACATGCTACCTTTTAAGACTAGAGAAACTAAAACATTCGTAGTTAATATTTAAGTGCTCGTCTACAAATATAGCCCACTCTTCAACTCTGGCGTCGGCCAGACAACAGAACACAGTAACAAAACAACACTAGTTGCAAACTTCACATCAATAAATCGACCTCGTGTCAGACAATTCATTAGAACTTTAATAATATATTATAATATTATTATCTATTAATAATTTTATTAAGTTACAAAAGCAGCAATAATTTCATCCTTTTTAAATTTACTCCAAAAAATATCATATCATATTTTATATAGGTTATATTAAATAGGTACTCTAGTTACAAATATAATTTAACAATGCCAATAATTTATATCGATTTATTGCACGTAACGAATTGCAGCAGAGAGAACTTCGAAACTGGTTCGAATCACCAAACAAACTAAAATCTAGCCATTGCTTCTTTCCGGTCAAATGTACACATTTCCACTTCACAAATATTATGCAAGTTATTATGACTGAATAACAATATTATTATTGTGATTTGGTAATCAACCTTGCGGGAAACAGAGGACATTTTCGCATAAACCGTAACGTGGGACGCGTAAAGTAGTAAGTTTTAATCGGGAGGGCCGACGCAGGGGAAAATCAACCTTAAAGCTAATATTAGTATCGGAATGCGACAAAACTGCCGTCTCTCCGCGTGCGACTAAGCGAACAACGTTTATATTGCGTGTTTTAAAATAATACAATGTTTTCATTAAAAAATAATGTCAGGCTCGTCGGTCGCTTCAGCATTAGGAAGTCAATGTACAACCGCCTGGAACAAGAGTATATTATATAGCAACGTATGCCGGGTCCGCTATACCCCATTCACTTGGGCTTGAGACAAAATTTAAACAATCTTGATAATATGTCTCTTTTCCCGCCTCAAGATCATAATTTTTCGAATTTCTTTTTCTAACCACCAAAATCTTCTAACCACCAAAATCTATGTCTCTTTACCTACATAATGCTCTTGAAGACAAGAAACGTGTATTCTAAAATACATCATCAATTATAAACAAACAAAACTGTTAGCTGCTTTGAAATATTGGTGGTTACACATTTTTATTTTTGTATTTTATATTTAAAGACACATCAAGATTGTTTACATTTTGTCTCAAGCCCAAGTGAATGGGGTTTAATTGGCGAAACGTGTGTTAATTCACCTCTGCCTACGCCTTCGGGTATACAAGGTGTAACAGAGAGGCGTAGTCATATTTAAAGGCGTTATTCAGGCCATCAAACTGAACAACTTTAACTACGAAACAAACAACAAAATCTCAAAAAAAATAAACACTTCCCCATACAAAATGATGTCAGCTGGCTGGTTCTCCGTTTAGTATGGGGAAGTGTTTTTTTTTTCTGAGATTACGATTTTGGTCCCTTAGGTAAAGTTGTTCAGTTTGATGGCCTGAATAACCCCTTTAAATATGACCGCACCTTTATGTTACACCCTGTATTATCTACGATTAATTGTGTTACCTGCGCCAGCTCGGTGGCCTCAGTCTCCGAGCGGGGCTTCCTCGGTGGCGCGGGCTCCACGCACAGCAGCCGCGGCTTCTCCTCCTCGGTGGCCTCGTCCACGGTGGCCGGGTATTTTAATCTACTATTAACACTATCTGTCTGTACCTGCGCCAGCTCGGTGGCCTCAGTCTCCGAGCGGGGCTTCCTCGGTGGCGCGGGCTCCACGCACAGCAGCCGCGGCTTCTCCTCCTCGGTGGCCTCGTCCACGGTGGCCGGGTATTTTAATCTACTATTAACACTATCTGTCTGTACCTGCGCCAGCTCGGTGGCCTCAGTCTCCGAGCGGGGCTTCCTCGGTGGCGCGGGCTCCACGCACAGCAGCCGCGGCTTCTCCTCCTCGGTGGCCTCGTCCCCGGTGGCGCCGCTGCCACCGAGCGACATCTGCGCCAGCGCGGTCAGCACGCTGTCCATGTTGACGGCGGCGGGGGCGGCGTCGCCTTCGCCCTGGAACCACATCAAAATCATCACCATCATCATCACCAGCCCTTCAATGTCCCCACTGCTGGGGCACGGACCCTCAATATGCACACACATAAATCACGCCTATATCCCCGAAGGGGTAGGCAGAGGTGAACTAGCGCCCACGTTTCGCCAATTATGTTAAATCCCATGTAATAGGTGGCGAACCTATTACCATTTATCGGGCACAAAAGTCGCAGTTCTATTGCTGGGTGGTATAAAAGGAACGCTGCTACCCATTCCTCATCACTGATTTATCCTTAGTCGCCTTGTACGACACCCACGGGAGAGATTTGGGGTGGTGACAATTGTATTCTACTCTGCCGTCACCACGCAGCGTCAATATGGATTGAAGAATATAGGGAGATTGATAAGAAACCATAATTTGAAATGTAATTATCTATACTAATATCAAGCTGAAGATTTTTTTCTTTTGGTTGATTGGTTAAACGCGCTAATCTCAGAACTACTGGTTCAAATTGATTATTTTTGTGTTGGATAGTTCATTTATTGAGGAAGGCTATAGGCTATATATTATATAGCTTCTTCTCTCTGCTCTGCTTCTCGGGCATTGAATTCCAATTTTTAGTTGGAATTCATGCCCTATGCGCTTTTTATAGGGCATAAAGGCAATGACAATACATGCCGATTTCTTTCATCTAATCATCCTTCACACCGGAAATCAATACACCAAAAAAGACGTATATGAATTTGTTGGTAACACAAAATTGTGCCTTTAAAGCAGTATTTAATTAAACAAATAAATAAAACGGATTGTCGAGTGTACTGCTGCATACCTTTTGGCCAGTTTTGAAGAAATGTAGATAGCAGAATCCACGGAAGCCCTGAAACAAAATAATAGTTCTTTGTTAGACCATTGTATTGAGGCAGATGAAATATTTTCATATAAAAATAATCATTGTGTACTCCTTATCTCTTGGACAATAACTAATATACTTAAAATGCCCCTAGAGAATGTCTCATTGTCCCAAACTATTTTTGGCACCTTTGGCAAAGAAAAACTATGAAACTATTTAGACTTGTATTAACAATTTTTACTGATATATAAATTTAATTTTACATTAAAGTAATTTCATTTTAATCTAAATTAAATTGTCAATAATTTATCATTGTATGTTTTCCAAGGAATATATAAATAAATAAATCAAAATATAATATTGTCAAACGACTACACAAACATTTAATTTACTATTAAACTGTGTACCTTCCAAATCATAATCTGCGGTTTCACCCCACGTTCCGAGAGGGCCTGTTTCAAATCGCGCACTCGCGTATTTGGACTGATGTTTGATATCTGTAAAAAAAATGTAACATAAGTTATGAATATGCGTGGTGATGGAGCGTACAAGGCGACTAAAGTTTAAGGCAGCAATGAGTAATGGGCAGTATACTGATTTACGTGCCCGTGCGTATACATGGCAATGCGCTCGCCACCTATTACATATTCAAATGATGATGATGATGATGAAATGACATTATGGTTCGTACATTATGGCAATAGGCTCGCCACCTATTACATGTGACCTAACATAATTGGCGAAACGCGGGTGCTAATTCACCTCTGGCTACACCTTCGGAGATATAGGCGTGATTTATGTATGTATGTACATTATGGTTTATTCATATAAGGTATCATTACATACACTCATGAAAACATTGGAAACGCAGGTGTCAAAGTGAAAAGGTTTTCATTATTCAACGCATAAGGTACACAAATAAATATACTAAAGACATGGCTGTACGGGCCAGACCCTTTGCCTTCCCTAAAATACAAGAGAATTTAAAAAAATAAAAAATAAACCCTACCTTGACAGAGAAGTCAATGACAGGCCTCGGCTTCTTGGGGCGGCGGGGCCGCTGGTCGCCCTCCTTGCCCTCCTTGTTGGCTTTCTGGCTGTTGCGTTGCCTGGGCTTGCTGCGCGGCTTGCCGGTCTTGCCGTCTTCGCCCTCTGTGGTATTGCCCTGTAAAAATATGTTCATTGTATTCTTTATTTATTTTATTTATTCATTTACAACGTGTTACAAGAATACCCATGAAAAACAAAATATTATATCAAAGCCAAAAATAGTGTCAACTCTAGTAGTTAGTTGCCATGTCAGTCAATCTGAATTGGCGTTGACTATTTTAAGACCCGGACTCCACCTAAGGGAGCGATACATGCGGAATGTCCGTACCGGATACGAGAAGAGATGATTTTCAAAAAAGGTGTATCGCTAAAGCTGAGCGGAGATACGCACTGGCTAGACTGCGGAAACGTGTGCGATGATAAGGTTGCAGTTTAGTTCTATCTAAACGTTAACTTAAACGTGGGTGATCGTTCCCCTCAGCCTACACCCCTTCGAGGATAAATCAGGCCGGACTGGGCGTTTTTCAAAACAAATGTACATTTACGAATTTGGGGTGTCCTTAGACTTAGTTTATTTTTTATATTTTTTGTATGCACAGTACCCAAATAAACTGCACGTATATATTACAAATTTAAGTTACAAAATTGACTATTATGTGCAACCCAGCAGCAAAAAAAATGGAAATATCCATGTCCCACCTACACTGTAGAAACTGTTAAGTCTCAGGTAAGATTATATTATTAAACAGTGTCACTGTTTTATGCTCTACATGCGTATCTTGAACTCATAAATATAATTAAAAACATTTTTTTTCGAATTTAGGCTAAAATAAGGCTAAATAATATATATTACATGTTTAGTTTGTGACAAACCAGAACATTTTCCTATGAACTCTTTCATAAAAATTAGGATTATCACGTTATTTTTCATAATACAGATGTATTTTTTTTTTTAAATTAGTTTGAAAGTATTTTATCAAAAGATATAAGAAATCTCAATAAATTTTTTAAAATACAAAAATCAGTTCTGTTCGTCACGTGTACATCTGTTATGAAAAACGCTTCGAGGATAAATCAGGCGGGATTTATGTATGTATCGACTCACCTCCCCCTCGCTCTGGCTCTTGTGCGACCTAGTGCGCCTGCGCACCCTGCGAGGACGAGGCCCGGTGGTGCGCTCCTCCACGTCGGTGTCCACCTCCTTCAGCACACACGGCCGGCCGGCGCTGCACAAAACAACATTTCAATTTTTAACTAAGAAGTAATTTCATATATCATCATCATCTATGATATAGCCGTGTGGTGACGACAGAGTAGAATACAATTGTCACCACCCCAAATCTCTCCCGTGGGTGTCGTACAAAGCGACTAAGGATAAATCAGTGATGAGGAATGGGCAGCGGCGTTCCTCTTATACCACCTAGCAATGTACCTACTGCAACTTTTGTGCCCGATAAATGGCAATAGGCTCGCCACCTATTACATGGAACCTAACATAACTGGCGAAACGTGGGTGCTAGTTCACCTCTGCCTACCCCTTCGGGGATATAGGCGTGATTTATGTATGTATGTGTGTATGTATCATCTATGGATGGAAGAATAAAGGGAGAATGGGCCATAGCCCACCACGCTAGCCCAGTGCGGATTGCTGCGTATTAATTAACGACTGCGGATGCAGCCGGGAGCAGCTCGCGATAGTAAATGTCTGATGGGTTATGGTCCAATCCATTTGAAAGGCCCGTGCCCCAGCAGTGGGAACATTAAAGGGCTGATGATGATAATGAATTAGATTGCAATTGGGAAGGCCCGTGCCCCAGCGATGATGATGATGAATTAGATTCACATGTACTACTGTAGCTAAAAATGTTTCCTAACCAATTCTTGAGGTGCAAAGCGCTGTATGCCGAAATACAGGTTTATCTAGTTCGGCAACAGACGCTAAATTTTAAATGGTGTAATTACAGCATTGATTATCATAATGTATAAATGACGTCACAACAACAACAGATTTAGAACGCCTAAACACTAGCGTTTGTCGTATGGAACTGACGCAGCAGTACTCAGAAAACAACATAGCAACCACCGTGTCAAATGTAACAGTAGTTGTCAAACACTGACATTTGTTCGATTGAAAGTTTGCAGCCACTTGGGTATAGCCACTGCGCTGCGTGCGCATACGTTCATCATACCTATTAGCTTGTAGACACAAAATAATTTGGGTTGTAAACCAAAATTATTATAAAAACATTATTGTTAATTGTCTGTCTCTACTCACAGCATTTCGATCTCGCGCAGTTGTCCGAGAATAGGCATAAGTTGTACACGGCGATTAGACAGTAACTGCCAGAGAATGCCCACGGGTCGTTGGCTCATGCGTTGAGTTTCTATCACCTGAAAATTTTATTTCTTTTACAATGTGTCTAATATACAAAGATAATAGTTAAAAGAAAAAAAAAAAAATAGTTAGGTAGGTGTTAGGACTTTTTTCAAGAATTCCACCATGTTATTAAAATCTGTCTCCATAATAATAATGTTGACAGCATTATTGTGTTCCGACAATAAGCGATAAACGATAGCCAACCCTTCTGTAGTAGAGGGTTCCAGGTGAAGCGAGATTCCATCCTTGGTCCATATCGTCAAACTAACATAAAAAAGTCGAAAAAGGAATATGAAATAAAGAAAATAAGACACAGATGACAGACACATGACAATAAGGAGTAAATAATATTTTAATTTTAATGCCCGGGTTGACCTTACCTGTGTTGGTGTGACAATGATATCGATCGGAACGTCATGAGGCCCAAAGAGTTCAGCTGGGAGGGTTTCGAACACCTGGCAAAGAAAAATTACTGCGTTAATTTATAAAAAAAGAAATGACTTATCTGTATTTTGAAATATTAAACAAAAATCTCATTTATTATCGAATTTTCCATACATTTTGCTTTGCTGACCGAACAATTTGTATGGGGAAAGGAAATAAATGTAACCATTTGGATCATAGTAATTATATGACTTTGTTATGTCCAGTATTCATGTTGTATGTTATTACATGTTGTAGCATGTTGTCATAGCATAGGATTTCTCACCTGACAGTCGTGAACAGTAGTGGCCACCAATGTGTTGGGTTTGACAGCTTTCATGTGCATGATTAGGCCGAACTCCAAATCGCCATAGCCTGCAAACATAATTGTTTTGGTGGTTAGAAAAAGAATTTCGAAAAATTATGATCTTGAGGCGGGAAGATCATAATTTTTCGAAATTCTTTTTCTAACCACCAAAATCTTTGTACTAATTTTTCTAACATTTATATAATGTTAAAATTAAAATCGAATAGCATAATTGTTTTATTAGTTAAAGTTTGTTTTATATACCATTTTATAATTTAAGATACACCTACATATTTATAATTTCTATGATTAAATGTGTTTGTAATTTGCTAAATTTCCAATTGTGGTTAGCAATGCCTTTGTTGGCCGAATGGTATAGGCATCTTAAATCTAACCATGATATTCTTTGTAATATTTTCTCTAACTTTTATATTTTTCTAATTAAAAACAAACCTATAAAGACATAGGTGTCATTGAAACAAGTGTAATAATATCATTGATGATTGTGAATTTACATGTAAATGGTAAAAAGGTTTGTCGCTGAAGTATTGTACAAAAAAACATTACTGAAATTTCCTTTTCATTGTTTTGATTCTTTACTGCCGCACTCAGAGACGTCAAATAACTTTAATGAGTACTTAATGTCAAAAAATCTCATTTAAATCTAGACCCGGCAAAAATAGCGCTGAGTGCGGCAGTTAGCAATATCAAATTGACCTTTAACGAAGCCTATACCAAAATCATACCTGAGTAATAAATTACATAATTAACAAGAATCAGAAACCAAAGTCATACAAGAGAATCGTGTATCATTGGAGGATGATACACGAAATATTTACAATAATTAATGTTCATAACAATTTGATAACCTACATGGAATGTATTAAACAAACAATTATTAGACACTATGTTATCATTACAAAAGTACAATGTTTATTATCTATCGAAACAATTAACATCAATTTACACTTTGTCTGCTGTTTATATACTAAAGAACTCTTACTCAACTCATATAGAGCCTCATTGGATATTCATTAGAATCCAAAGCCTTAACCCTCATATAGGGATATGCATGCTCTTTTATCATTGGTTTTAAACCTTATTACCATAACACCCGCGGGAGGGATTGGGGGTGGTGACAATTTTATTGTACTCTGATCTGCCGTCACGACACGTTTTTTTTATTTTATGTTACACATGTTTATCTTGCCCTTTATCTCACCTGGTGGCAAGTGACAATAAGGGCTGAAGATGGAATCGAGCTTCACCTGGAACCCTCAACCACAGAGGGGCTAGCTATCTTATCACACATTGTCGGAACACAATAATGCTGTTAACATTATTATTATGGCGACAGATTTTGATAAGATGGTGGTAGCTAGCCAGGCGGACTTCAAAGTCCTACCACCAACCAAACCGAGCACAAATTTGTACCCCCTAGGGATCGAACCCGGGACCTCCGGATCTTCATTCTGGTGGGCGAACCACTAGACCACGGTTGCGGTTTAATGAACTAGCTTAGAAAAAAAACTTTGGCTGGGTAATTAATTTGCTTGACGGTTTAAAGTTCCCGTAGAATGGCAATAGATTCGCCCCCTATTGCATGGGACTTGAAATAAGCTGGCGAAACGCGGGTGGTGTCAAATACCTAGGAGAGACGGAGAAGCGCAATTATTTATCAAACTAATCAATTTTATTCCAAGTTTCAGGTATAATCCCGAAACAGTGTGAAACGTGCTTTACACCAGTCGGTACTGATGCCTACACCCTTATTATAAACCATGGACTAAAGTTAGTCATAGTTTAAAACTGATGCTGTCACTTTTATTTGCTGAATGAAAGATAGATTTTATGCCGTGTGGTGACGGCAGAGTAGAATAAAATTGTCCCGTGGGTGTCGTACAAGGCGACTAAGGATTTTGTGCCCGATAAATGGCAATAGGCTCGCCACCTATTACATGGGACCTAACATAATGGGCGAAACGTGGGTGCTAGTTCACCTCTGCCTACCCCTTTTGGAGATATAGGCGTGATTTATGTATGTATGTATATAAGTTAGAGTTAGCATAAATTTTAAAGCATAACTAACTTTAGTCCAAGTTTTATAATAAGGGGGCTAGTGTTTATGGGATTGTATACAGCATCACAGGAAATAGCCATCGTCCACTAGCTAACACGATAAATATGCAGAGCACGCATTTCGGTATCTAGTTCAACCACACGATGTGATACTGAAGGCTGGCGTGAAGTCATAGAAATTATTGGAAAACATAATAATTTTTTCAACATACTTTTATTATGGTGTTATATGAAAGACAGAAAATGAAGACATTCATATTTTTTATTTTTTCTGAATTCCGTCGTTTTCATACAAAAAAATCATGATTAAAATTCCATTTATTTGTCAAAATTGACAATCTAGCGTTTCCGGTGTCGAAATTAGAAACTTTTTTTTAACGTATGAAATGAATTTTCAAATAAAACACGTTTTAAATTAAAGTCGGGATTGGAAAATAGAGAACCGTTATTTTTATTTAGCGGGGTTATAATTTTTGAAATGTTGTCAATTGACGTGGAATGAATTTAAATGGGTTTTGGTAGCAACACGATTGTTGTCTCGGTAGGTAGCAGGTGTACAAACAGCGAAGGCCCATTACCAACACGTATACAGCCCCACTTCAATCAGATGTAACGCGAATTTATTCAATAATAAATTGCCGCGCGGTGACGCCAGAGCATAGTTATAATTGTCACCACCCCCAATCTCTCCTGCCCGGCTAGTATGACCACCGAATCACACTTTGACCTGTCAAAATACAATGATTTTTGACAGTACAGACAACAGCACGTCACCACAAAATGTTAAATTTTCTCAGTCGGCTTTTGGCTCTACTGCCAACAAGATAAGGTTGACAATCGATTGAAGAAATTTGACAGTTTTAGGTATTCTGAAGAGCCGTTGACTGTACACAGCGATAAATGGCTATATCATATCATGTTTCGGTGGACATGCTAGCCGGGCAGGAAAAAAATTATCTAAATTATCTAAGACCATACAGAGAATGCGGAAAGAAATAGTAATACCACCGTTAGTGTGGGTAGTTATAAAAGTTCGCAGCAAGGTCGTTCACTCACCTCTTCCTTTGCCGATGCGATAGCCCTCTTTGGAGACGGCGACCGATCCCATGACCACCAAGTCAAGGGACACAGCATCTTCGATACCTGAAATAACAATGTTATGGCATTACCGAGTTTACAGGTCATTAACAGACGATAACTCTTAGCATTCCATTTGGCCTAGCATGGGACGTGGACAAAGTGATAACGTCCACCTTATGGTCATAGGTACTCACTCTCACTTCATAATATGCAATTGATGAATGATTTTGTCTCTTTCTGTCATTAGTAAGCAAGCTATTTTAGTAAAGCTTACGACATTTATGTAATTTATAGATTAAATTACGGCGGGTTTTAATCAGGGTTTAATGTGAGATAACAGTAAGTAATAAAAATAACTATACGCATTTACACGATTGAACATTTCGCAATGAAAATGATAGCGTATCGATTATTAAGTACAACAAAAAAAACTTTTGCAGGACTATGTCGTGAATTTAAATCTATATATACCGCTTACTAATAATATAGAGCTATTAACATTCGAGCGGTGGATTAAATGAATATTTATTTTTGTATGAAAGTAATTTTTAGCAAACAATCAAAACCGTTCTTATTTATATTGTTAGCTATCTAGTATACACAAAGAGGTTTTCAGGCAGGCAACGAAAACCAAAACCTTGAGCAATATAGATAGGAATGTTGTCATGTCATCCCAATCGTTCTCTCCGTTCATCGGTCTCTCAACAGTCATTTCCGTCTCTTTTCTATAAATTTATTTATCACTAGCACCTTTCCGGTGTGATGGATGATATGCATCAAAAGGGAGATTGATGGTAATGACGACCGATGTTTATGGAAGTAAAAAAATACTGCGCCGACCCCAGATAAACTGGGAGCAGGTCAGAAAGAAGACATTTCTAGTCCTGCGAGGTAGCTGGTACTGTAATACCCTTTTCTCCCTGCGGTGTTCAAAAGATATTCACCAATAGGCTTCCCGTATGTCTCCATGCCGTTGCGGGAGACGGCCTTCCTGATGGCCGCCGGGCCCGTCTCCCCCTCGGGCAGCTCGATGCGGCTCAGGAAGCCGGTCTGCAGGCGGGGTACGGGCACGTACAGGGTCTTCTGCTGCTCCAGGCAAATCACCCTACAACAGAAAGCAAGGTTTAAAGCCTTCATAATCATCACCAGCCCTATAGGTCCCGGCACGTAAGTTGAACCAAAATGATGGTCTTCTGCGCAGGTCTAACTGAAGGAGAAGCGTCTTGTAACTAAATTTTGAACGCGCAGAAGTGGGTATCCCCTCGTTGCTATGGTTACAGACACACGTCGCAATTTATACCGTTTTACTGCGCTGCGCATAGGTTAACTCATGTGCCGGGTATTGTATAATGTTGTGTGGCACCGGCATTCCCTATAGACCATCAATTTCCAAATCTTTGGGAATCACTAGGGGTCCACGCAAGACCGACGGTGGTCTACGATGGCGTAACAAAAAAATTGGGGTCCACGATTCGTAATCGGGGGTCCACGCAAATTTATCTAGTTCGATAGTGAACTAATTACCAACCTATCCTAAGAAGCTCAACGACTTTCACTAGTCAAAACTTGCAATGTTTACAAGTTTTGGGAATATGGTGGAAATGTGCCGCAGAGAGGTCCACCGGAACCAGCAAAACGTTGTAAGTGGTCTATGAGAAACAAACGTTTGAGAGCATCTGCTATATATTGAAGAATATGGTCTAACTAACCAATCACGCTGGCCCAGTGCGGATCGGCAAGTAAGTAGGTATATAACGACTGCAGAGTGCAGATACAGTCAGAACCAAAGATGTAAAAAAAATATGAACCGATTTAGTTTTTATAAATGAGGCGGTAGGTGTATTTAATGTGCGTCACGCAGGTCGCCCCGATCGGTTCCTTGAGGGAGGCCTATGCCCAACAGTGGGCGTCTCTCGGTTGAATGATGATGATGCAAGTCGCCCTTACACCTTTCACGTCCTATTTAGGGTCGGTGGACTATGCATTTCTTCACTTTCTTCTGTCACTCGTCATCTCCTCATCCACACCTTCATATTCCTACCTCACACACACATTTATTGCAGTTCAAACATTGCTCACAATATTTCCAATCGCGAGCTACGTTTCCATACGGAATAAACAAGTAATTTTACTAGTACATTCTATTCAAAAATACGTCCGACAGTTTTTCCAAAGACAAACAAAATTATAAAAGATCGTAATTGAAAACCCACCACCTGAACTAGCGTGTTGGGGCAACGACCCCTGTCTCTATAGCGCACGGGCTCCCTAAATAAAGTGACAACCGACTCATGCGTCACCAGTCTAAACCAGGGGTCGGCAACCTTTTAGAGGCGGAAGAATCAAAAATATTTATAAGTTTGATTCGTAAATTGTTAAGCAGAATAAACGAGTTTTGACTTCGTCTTTTGACATTACAATTTAACAAAATTTCAAAGTCTTCAATGAGTCACAAATTTGAAATTATACATAAATCACCCCTAATACTATATCCCCGAAGGGGTGGGCAGTGGTGAATTACCATGCACATTTCGCCAATTATGTTTTAATCCTATGTGGTAGGTGGCGAGCCTATTGCTATCTATCGGGCACGTAAGACGCAGTACATTTCTGGGTGGTTTAAGAGGAACGCTGCTGCCCATTCCTTATCATAGTTTAAACCCTGAGTCGCATTATACGACACCCGCGGGATGATTTGGGGTGGTGACAAATTGTATTCTGCTCTGCTGTCACGACGCGGCAAAAAATTTTCTTGTTTTTTATAAAATATATAATATTTTCGAATGGAACTAAAGAGCCGCAGGTTGCCGACCCCTGGTCTAAACAGCTGTCGTATACGCCTACTTATTGTCGCCCGTCTCTTTCCCGCAGTGTAGTAAAACGCTAATAATTATTGTAAAAACGTGACAAAAGGTTGCTCCAGTGATAAGATAGTTGGTTACTTGCACAGTGCGTTGAGAATCGTAAAGGTCTACATTAGGAAACAATGAATCACAGCGAACGATTAGATCTCACGTTATCAATATCAACAAACTATACAAATATGCCTAGACTATACGTATGTACCGGAATTAATCTTAAGTGCGCCCATCCTAATTTGCGTATGATTAATCATTCTTCTGCACATTTTAATGTATTGAGAAGCACCATAGATAGATCATAGATCACGCCAATTTATTCCCGAAGGGGAGGCCAGATGTGAATTAACATCCATGTTCCACCAATGTAAATAAAATCGCAGTATATTGCTAGGTGGTATATGAAGAACCCTGATGCCTATCACTCATCGCTGTCTTTACCTGTAGACGCCTTATACGACACCCTCGGGAAGGATAATGGGGTGACAATGAGAAGTGTATGTATGAATCTGTTGAAGCATTACGTCTATACGGCGCAGTATTACGGCGTATTCTTAGGTTTTAACGACTACAAATTCAGCCGAGACAAACGGCTTACCGGTGCCTTTTGAAGCAAGGAGTAACCCGAGAAAACATTTTTTGACCGGCCTGAGAGAACATTGCTTAGTTTACGCAATCGCAAGCCGAACGCGTGAACCACTAATCGTGAGCGTGAGCAGTGAGCTCGCCAAAGCAATAATTCATTTCATTTTATTTCAAGCACCCGATGCATAAATAATTAAGACTGTCTTATTACTTTTACATAAGGAAGAAAGTAGCAAAACCCGAGCGGAATGCATTACTCAAGATATCGGTTCGCGGTCTCCACTTGCATAACCGAAATCATTGTAGCATATAATAAATACATTTGCTGCATTCAACGTGCTATGAATGCAGTAAATATAATTATTATCATGCTACAACGATTGCATTTACTGAAGAGCTCGATGGCGCAGTGGCTCGACCTGACATTGCGTAAACTAAGCTATGTTCTCAAAGGCCGGTGATTGGATGGGTGACCAAAACTTTTTTCTCAAGTTCCTCCGTGGTCCGGAAGGCACGTTAAGCCGTTGCACCTAGCTGCATCTACATACATACATACATCACGCCTATATCCCCGAAGGGGTAGGGGCAGAGGTGAACTAGCACCCACGTTTCGCCACATATGTTAGGTCCAATGTAATAGGTGGCGAGCCTATTGCCATTTATCGGGCACGAAAGTCGCAGTAGGTACATAGCTAGATGGTATAATAGGAACGCTGCTGCCCATTCCTCATCACTGATTTATCCTTAGTCGCCTTGTACGACACCCACGGGAGAGATTTGGGGTGGTGACAATTGTATTCTACTCTGCCGTCACACACGGCAAATATTTCTAGCTGCATCTGCAGTCGTTACAACCTAAAAAATAAGAAGCCGTGTGGTGACGACTGACGGCAGAGCAGAACACAATTTTCGCCACCCCCATCTGTCTCGCGGGTGTCTTACTTACACAAGGTAACTAAGGGTTAAGACAGCCATGAGTAATTTACAGCAGCGTTCCTCTTATGCCACCTAGCAACATAGATAGATAATTTATTTGCATCACTTGTACACACAAATCAAAACTTAAAATGAACACACGGTTAATAAACGTACCTATATACCTGCGATTTCCGTGCCCGTTAAATGGTAATAGGCTCGCCAGTCGCCACCTACATGAGACTTAAACTAAGGGGTCCACGAAAATTTATCTGGTTTTAATAATGAAGAAATAAATATTTGCTTGAATCAATGTTGACATTAAAGGGTAGGTGGTGATGATGATGATGATGTAGCTGCAGATCTAAGAGCAAAATTTCGAAAGCGGTCCAAGAGAATTAAAGGTCCAAGAAATTAACCTCTGCTACAGAGCTTTGAAACTCTCGTCACCTACCTCACAGACTCCTGCGGCTTGTCAGGGTTCACTTTCACCGTGTTGGCACTCTTGAACACGTCCAATTCTGCCAACTTGGCAAAATTTTGAAAGCGGTCCAAGAAAAAAAAAGTTTGGGAATTTCTGCTAGAGCTTTCAAACTAAAAGCGGTCCAAGAGAAAAAAGGTTAGGAACCTCCTGCTATAAAATAGAGCGTTGAAATTCTCCACCTACCTCACAGACTCCTGCGGCTTGTCAGGGTTCACTTTCACAGTGTTGGCACTCTTGAACACGTCCAATTCTGCCAACTTGGCGGCCGCCTCGGCCGCCCCCTTGAAGTTGGGTATGCGGTTGTACACGGGCCGGGGAAACATAGCCAGGCCGTTGCTCTCCAGGTGACGCCATACTTTGGACCGGTAGAACTGCTTCGTCTCCTCCTCTGGAACTGGCTTCTGGGCTGCAAAAAGGACACAACATACACACAATCATTTTTCTAACTACAATATTCTTTGTACTTACTCTTCTAATATTTATATAATGTTCAAATTAAAATCAAATTAGTGACACAGTGAGACCTTCAACAGAAAACTCTGGACCTAACTCGAGGTATTTAACCCTTCGAACGATATATGCACACACCAATGTACATACAGAGACATTTGTGGCCATACAAGAAGCGAACTCACCCGCGTGTAAATACACAAGATTTCAAGCCATCTAACGATTGACCACCGCGGTCACTGCTCGGCTTAAGAAATCGATTTAATAAAATGTAAATAGTAACACTAGAAAAAAGCTACAAAGATGTCATTCTATCAACGCTAAACTTAACAGCAACAATCGGCTTGTGTTTACATTAATAAAGTCAAAAGTCAAGGATTCACCAGCAATCTTATCAGTGCAATGGTTCATTACTTTACATATGCGTACATCTGCGAAAGAATGTTGCAAGACGATAAGCTGAAAATTTTGAATTAAACTAAATGGCAACAAAATAAAAAAATATCAATTATAAACTACCTACCTATTAATTTTTTTTTTAATGTATCTCTCACAAAGAAACAACATAACAAATAAAAGAGATTTAAATGTAGCTTAAAATTAATGTCATGAGTGTTTTTTTAATGCTAGATTGGGAAGGGCATGGCCTTATTAAACACTTGCAATGTGATATTAAATTTCTTACTACAAAAGCGTGGTCATACAAATACATTCTGTTTAGCTGGCTTCAGATTGTTATTAGGTACCTATCTTTTTGTTTGTTATTTAAACATTATACTATAATTATGAAAACTTATCACGAAGAAATGAGTCGAAAATAAGGGCTTGTGCTATTAAGATATTTGTTGCCTGAAAACATTGGAGTAAGAAAAGAAAAATCTATCTAAGTATAAAGCAGGATAGATTTATCACAGTAAAAAATATTTAGTAGTATTTTTTGGAAACTGGAATGGTGTTATAAAAAATGTAATTAACAAATTAACTATAATGAAGATCTCAGAAAAAATTTAGATATTTAAACTAAAAATACTGTGGTATAATATTCATTTGACCTCAAGGTTAACGTTAATTAATTTGTGTGTTTACCCAGGTGAAAATTGCTTTTGTGTGATATTAATACACTTATCTGGAACTTAGAAAAATAACATGTTGGCACTAAAGTCTGGTTAGAAACATGATTTTCTTGTGTGCTTGAAACCGAGCTCAATCAACACAAGGTTATTTTATATTATCATAAACAAAATTACATCAGTGACAAACCACCTGTGTACACACACACCTGCCTACATCAAATCACAAATAGTGCTGTTGAATTTATAAGAACAATTAATGATGGGCATTTTTGTATGAGGACTGGGTTAGTAATCAATGAAGTTCTAATGAGAGCGTATGCAGCTCTTTACCGTAACAAAATTAGTAGTTAAAATTACTACTAATTGTAGTAAAAACATTTCCCACATTCTAAAATATAAATCTAAAACCACTCAGCCATTTTTGTTAGTTACGTTTTGGGGAAAATAATTATTTTATTCAATCTAACACTGGGATTGCAATATATAATTAAAGTGATTTCATTATTATCTTCCAGTTGTGTTCCCAGTTTTATTTTGATTAGTGCAGTTTGTTTCTTCTTACATTCATATCGGTCAGACATCATAAGGTTTGGTTTTGATTTACATCATAGCAGTGCAAAGAGCCATGCCGAGGGGCCAATGAATGAAGAAAGTGACTGGGATGACAACATTCCAATCCTTACGTTTTACAGTTAGTCGCCTACCTGACACCAGCACTATGTTGTGTTGGATTGCATATAGGTCTGCACAGGGCAATCTGCATTAATAACGGTACCCCTAGGTCGAGTGGGCACATTCTACATTATTTTAATATCTTCCAGGCCAGCATGGAAGTGATTTAATTTAATAATTAATAAAGTTGAAAAAAATAAGTTTACTAGGTTAGTGTTCTTATTAAAGTGGTAATATACAGCAGCATCCCCATTACAATATAACAAGGACAAATACTGTGAAATCTTATTTATAAAAAAACTTTTAATAGATCTAATATGTTAAACGGAAAGGACTGATGATTTAAAAAAGTTCTGCATATTTTTATTCTAGAATATATTATTATATTAAATTGTTCGCTATAAATTAAAGTTAATTTCATTCTAACAATTTCACAATAAACGCCAATCATACTGTTATGCAAAACTTTTAGTAGATGAGGTAACAAGTCCTTCATGTGATGATTCAGAGCAAATAGAAAATCTTAGATGACCTTTTACATGACATATTTGTCTGAGAAGGTAGTTCTAAATTTTTACAAAAATAAAAGCAACAATGTATTAAATACTCCTTTCATACTGATCAGAACATTATTAAAAAATAATTACACTACAAAAAGTATAAATATTATAAAATCTACACAGCAAACTGGCTAGGAAATAAGCAACACCATTTTTTACAAAGAGGTGGGCAGAACATAGACTGTGACTCATGTTTCACACTCCAATTAAGCTACCCACTGTATCAACAATTATAAGCCGAGGAAACAACCCAAATAATCGTAATCGATGCACGAAACATCAAATGCAAGTGAAAATATAGAATGCAATCCGCTCTTTTCTCGTCCAATAGGAAAGACAAGCAGAGAATTGGAACAAGACATTTTTACATTCCGTTTATTGAGGGTATGTTAAAATAAATGTTAAAACTAAAAGATAATGGATTCATCACGGTACATTTGATTTCATCTTAGTATTTTCACTAAATTAAGCAAGAAAACAGTGGAACAATGATTGTTATTCCATTACCTTTTGACAACAAAAATAACACTTACTGGTTTCCGCAGCCGGCGTCGTATCCTCTCCGTTCTGCATATTGTTCATTTATAAGAATCGAAATAATAGGGCAAATATTTCGACAATCTATTCGGAAATCATTTATTTCGAAATTAAAAACCTTTGCCGGACGGGACCGTCACACACAAAAATAGAATGCGAATAAAAAACAATTGCAACCAACTTTACGCCGTGAAATTGACAATGCTGTCAACCTGACAAATTGAAATAGTTTGTTCATGGTTTGTTCTCTACTCCTATTACGAGCGGCGAAAGGATTTTTTCTACCATGGATTTTACACTCAACTGGATTTTATGTTGTACAATATTTTGTACCTAGGTATACTACAGATACTTTACTAGGTACTTTATCAATCAAAAGATTAGCCCATAGGAATGTCGAGAAGGGATTATCCCGTTTAAGCCGTTGAGATTCTCTTGATGTGGCATCACTATCGAGACTTGATTTATTGGGTTAAACACCCCCTACAATTTACTGCGTAATAGTAAATCCCTTAATTACTGCGTAAGTAGTAAATCACTTGCTCGATAGATGTTTTGGTTCGCCGCAAAAACATACTTGGCGAAAAGTATGATATTACTTATTATGTATGTATTTTGATGAATTACTTATACCTAGGTCTCCTAGCCCTATTTCATGTTAATGATTTCTAGGGTTCCCAAATATTTTTATAAATTCTCGCTTTCAGGGAAGGCAAAGGGATTTAACCCATACAGCCATGTCTGTAATATTGCTTTGCGTACTACAGCTTACTTGCTTAGCAACTTCTGTTATTTATCGCAATATAACAAAAAATGCCAAGCAACTAACTTATGTGAGCTTACTTTTAACTATAGTTAGAATATTGGGACCTGTCGTTAGGCGGTAGATTCTTTTGCCTTTCTACATAGTTGATAGTGGCGGAAAGGGAAAAATAACTATTTACAATATGGAAAATATTGAAAAACAGCATCACAGGGATCATTCACTTTATTTTTTGCTATCTTATTGTTTGCGACATGTGAAGCGGCGTCAGCATTAATTCAAATGCCGCATCTTTTAAGTTGGCCCCTCGTAAGTTGGCTTCATGCAAATCACTACCGGAAAGATCACAACACTGAAAATAAAAAAAAAATCTGTAGTAGGTATTTACATACATTTATAAAAGAATTGTACTAATTTCTAATAGCTTCTCTTCTTCTCTCTGCCCTATTCTACTCTAAGTAGGGTTGGCACAACCGTTTTTTACTCCCACTGTTTTATCTGAACTGTCGTCTAGACAGTTCAACATGAACTCCCCACTTCCTCATATCATCTTTTACACATTCCATCCACACAGTTGTCCCCTGTCTTTGTTTAACTTTTTTAGATCAGATCTGGATAAATAATGTAATGTATAACTTTTAGTTAGGCTTTTTGATAGTGTAACATGTCCAAAATCACGTACATACTGACGGCAATGTCCAGCCTAATACAGCTCAGAGTCTGTTTTTTTATCATAGAAGATCCTACATGTGGCCTCATAGTCTCATTACCTCTAAGTCCGCACCAGCTAGAACAGCCATTCTGAGATCACAGTTTTGTAGATTGGCATTTTTCAAAGTGGCTACCCTCAAATTCACGCCGGCCATGTTGCTGCCTTCTAAATTTGCACCTGGTAATAAAACAAATTAAATTACTATAAGTAAAATTAGATTGCACAGCACGTCAGACTACCACAAAATGGCAAAATTACTCAATAGATATTGTGCTTTATTATCAAAAAGTTAAGGTTGACAATCGATTGAAGAAATTTGACGGTTTTGGGTAGTTTGAAGGGCCATTGACTGTACATACACAAATCACTCCCATTCATCACTGACGGTGTAGGCAAAGGTGAATTAACACTATTTTGCTAATTATGTTAGCTCCCATGTAATAGGGGACGAGTCTATTGCCATTTATCTGGTATACAAATCACAGTATGTACTTGCTAGATTCGCCAATCATTGATCCACTCCCTTTTAATTCCTTATATCCATTACACAGGAAAGTTGTTACTGATGAGAGTCTAGAAAAATGATGGAAAGAAGTATGTCTAGAGACTAGTGAACAGCGAGATCCACTGCCAGGCTAGCATATAAAGTACTATGTATAATAAAATAAAATTAACCTTTTAGGTTAACTCCTTCCAACACAGCTTTAGACCCGACAGGATCTTCCATGTTACATCCTTTTAGATTTGCTCCTGAAATTTTTTTTAGAATTTTTATTAGGAACGTGACTCCAAGGTTTAACTCGCTAACTAACGGTTTAACGCGACATTCCATTGTAAAATAGAAGCAAAGAATTTTATGTTGTATTGTCCAAAATTTAGCAATACTACCGTTTTACCATGTGTGATTTTAAAACAGACTTTGTGTAATATCAACCATGGATTTGAGATTTAAGCATTGAAATTTCAATAATGTGATTCAACTGCAAACGCATTTTCTCTTCTTGTATTTTTAATAAAGTTAAAAGTAAACTAGTTTCCACATCTACGGTTCTCATAATTGGTACAGCATTCATAGTTGCATACCTTCCATGTTAGCACACAACGCTTTGACTCCAAGAAGCTGGGCACCTTCCATGTTTGCATGTGACAAGTCACACCGCTCCAAGCAGCACTGCGACAGATTTGCACCGCTTAGATTGCACCCCGATAAGTTTGCATACTGTAATATTTAAAAAGGATAACAATTAAGACCAATGGCAGGCAGCGCACGGAATTTGGGGAAGCCATTTGCCAACAATAGGCAAACATGCCGATAATGAAGACAAAAGCAAACAGACAATTTCTTGTTGTGATTTATGTATATGTATGTAACAATACCACCATTTACAATTTGGTCATTGTGATTAATACATTAATTATTTGCGAACAAAACATGGCCTGGCTAGACTCACCTTAAAATTGATAAATCGCAAATCTAGCCTATTTAAATCAGCTCCAGCCAGATTTACACCCTGATATCTCAGTTCTGATGTTATAGATGTCACAGTTATGCTGCGCACAACATCCATGCGTGTCAGAGCCTGATTATTGCCTTTACTCTTTGATTCTTCTATTAATTGGTTTAAATGGGGTACCATTGAATCTATTCCTGTAAACAAAAATGGGATGATAATGTGTCAATAAAAAAGAAGAAGAAGTTACCCTCATAATCTCTCTTGCTGTTTAAGCAAGGTGATGAGGAATAAGCAGCAGAGTTCTTGTTACTCCTTCTATTATAGAAGTGTACTGTGATTTACCAATAAGCAATTGACTTACCCCTTAATACAAGGGATGTGTAGGCAAAATGTGGATGTTAATACACTTCTGTCTTGCTGGGGGTAAATAGGTGATTCATGTATGTGTATTATACATTTGTATGAATATATGGTATAACATTGGTACAAAAACATACCATAAAATACTGCTTCCTCTAAAACTCCCCTAGGATTAACATTTTTGTCTAAAATAACATCTCCATGCCGTAAATAGTTGAGTATCGGCTCGAAGTACTCAGGACTTCGGTCTATTAAGAAAGCCCCTCTAGGGTCTGTAGCGCTGGGTGTCATTTTGTACGAATTATTTTCTTCAGCAAACATTCGGGCCAACATAGACGACGGTTCCTTCGAGACAAGTGTCGATCGGGTTGTCGTAAAGCGTTTACCACCAACATTCAGCGTAATCCAGTCTGATACTGTGTTGTATTCGCACGTCTCCTTTCCATCAGCCATACTTAAATTCTCCATTGAATCGAGAAGTAATTTACACGTTTGACAATTTCTTGTACTCTCCCGACATAGATAAATGGTGTCATTATCTCTCAGCACCCTCAAATCGTTTATTACACACCCATTTGAGGCATACAACGTAATGTTTTCGTCGGTCAAGTCGAACTGTTCAGATATTTTCAATATAAGGGATTCAAGGGTTTCTTCTATGACCATTAGCTTGCCGTCGGTCTTGTTCCAATCTTTAAATACATTTATACGAGCCATTATGGTAACTTAAAAATAAAAACTAAATTCTACATCACAAAACCATGACAAACAACAAAGAAAGGATGGAACCAAGAGTATATTAAACACTAGGTGACTAGGTGTAGGATGGAAAATTGGAAGTGGAAAATTTGCGCTGTCAACAATTTAGACTGACTGATGACAGTGACAGCAGTTTTTTTAAATCGATTTAATGTTCCTGGAAACAAGTCTTTTAGGAACATCCTTTAATACATGTTCACTTATTTTCTTAATTTGGAATGAATGATAAAATGAATGAATGAAACTAATGCATGAAATAATTATATATTAAAATATGGGTGAAACACATTTTAACGCATCTAGGGAGTGCTTGGCGCGAGTCGAATGTTAGCAGAGTTTATGACGGCGACTAATGAGATGGTGAAAACCACTATAAAATTCTCAACGTCAAATACGTCACAACACTTTTATTGATTTCTCATAATTGAATATCGACACGAATAAATTTTTGAATTGAAATAAAAATTTGACTGACGCCATTGAAAGCCCGCCAAACGCGCCAAACACTCTGAACGTCAATTAAATTAAATTCTCCATTTGGGAAGATAAGGAGACTTTTCCCGTACAGCCATGTCTCTAGTATTTGGTCGATAATAATAATTATTGTGGCAACTTCAATGTCTACCATTTAAATATTTTCTGTTTGGAGTTCTTACTGCCGCACTCAGAGACGTCAATTTACTTTAATGAGTATTTAATGTCAAAAATTTTCATTCAAATCTAGACCATAGACCTGGCAAGAATAGCGACTAGTTTTGAATCGTCATTTTTTCACGTTAAGTACTCATTTACGTTATTTGACGTCTCTGAGTGCGGCAGTTAGTAGAATTAGAAAATGCCGTGTGGTGACAACAGAGCAGAATGCAATTGTCACCACCCCTAATCTCTCCTGCGGGTGTCGTATACATACATACATAAATCACGGCTATATCCCCGAAGAGGTAGACAGAGGTGAACTAGCACCCACGTTTCGGCAGATAAGTTAGGTCATAGGTGGCGAACCTATTGCCATTTATCGGGCACAAAAGTCGCATACGAGGGCGGGTCAATAAGTCCGTGACTTTTGGAATAAAACACAGATTTTTTGATAAATAAATCATTTTATTTTTCAACGTAGTCTCCCTTGAGCTCTATACACTTTGTTCAACGCTTCTCCAATTTTTTTATCCCTTCCAAAAAATATGATTTGTCGAGATTCAAAAAATTCAAAAAGTCACGGACTTATTGACCCGCCCTCGTAGCTAGATGGTATTAGAGGAACGCTGCTGCCCATTCCTCATCAGTGATTTATCCTTAGTCGCCTTGTACGACATCCACGGGAGAGATTTGGGGGTGGTGACAATTGTATTCTACTCTGCCGTCACCACACGTCGTATACAAGGTGACTAAAGGTTAAAACAGTGATGAGGAATAGGCAGCAGCGTTCCTCTACCACTTAGCAATGTGCCTAGGTACTGCGATTTTCTTAATATATCATCAGTGTTTTTCGGGGTTAGATGCTTGTGAAGTTTAATATAGTTGTATTTCATGTCCTTCACAAAAAAAATCCTCATCAGCGTCCTATCGAAGTGTGACATTACGTCCACAAAGGTTTATTATTTTGCAGCTACACGGGTGAGTTACAATTTTATCATTTGGTTGGATCGCAACATTCGCAACCTCACTTTTCTTTCTAAATAAAAACAACAACAGAAGGGTTGCGTCTAATGCGTGCGTTATGTCAAGTGAGTGTGCTTTTTGGTGGCTGTAAATAGTTGTGTCTTTTGTATGATAGATGGCGTTGATAAGGTTTCATCCAAGTCACGCTATCGTTTGTTTTTTGGAACTATTTAAGATGTATTTCTTTGTGTTTAATGTGGTATCACTCTGAAATATATACACTTACTACTTGGGCTGTATTGGTTTACATTGGCCTTTCACCTAAGGTTTCGGTAGAAATATACTTACTCTGGACTATTATATTGCATGCCACAGTACGACAAAGATTTTAAGATGATACAATTGCACTCAAACAATTAAACGCCCTTAAATATAAAATTTAATATTAAACACATAAAATTTTATTAATTTAGTAGATCTTGTTTCTCGTGAAAAGGGAAATACTTTAATTAAACACAATAGAAATAATGAAAATGATACAAATTAAATACACAATTAGTTCAGATAAGAAACGAATAAATCTAAAACGAAAAACCTTAAAAAATATAATGTACTGGCAGCGTTCCCCTTTTGAATAGCTATACTTATTCTGCCAGCTCTTCGGTCTCCTGTGACGTCGACTAACCTTTTTGCTATTTCTTTATAAAGCCTTATAGAACTAGGACCCCACGGACCAAAGGGTCTCGCCACCGAATGGGACAAAATCATATTCGGAGCCTAGACCCTTGTATTTGCAGGCTTTAGCTTTTTCAGCCGTTTCCTCGAGATTTCCGCATAATATTATGTGTTGTGAGTTGTCCCTCTGTGGTTGAGGATTCCAGGTGAGCTTGATTGCATCTTCGGCCCTTATTGTCACTATCGTCAGGTGAGATGGAGGTCAAGGGCTTCCCTGTCTAATATAAAAAAAATCTCAATTGACTTTGTCCTTTTTTCGAACGAGTTATGGTTGATAATCAACTGGAGATTTTTGTCATTTTCGTATAGTCTACTTACTAACCCAGTAAATACATACTGCTGGTTCAACAGCGTTGCGCGGGATTCGTGGGAATGATACTAACTGCCGCACTAGAGACGTCGATTAACTTTAATGAGTACTTATACTTAAGGTGAAGGTGGCAATGTGCGCCCTAAGCGGGGAAGGGCACCTTCCACAAATGTCTCGAAAAGTATCGATTGGATACTAACATACACCTTTTATCGACGCTTAAGTTAATTTAAAGCTTTATGTTTAAGTTAAATTAAAATAAGTTTTAGAGATATTTGTGCTAGATGCACTTGCCCGCTATCTAGGCGCACTTTGCCACCTTAACTTTATTAATAGAAAAAAAAAATCACTCAAAACTAAACCATAGACCCAGCAAAAATATGTATAGTTTTGAATTGTATTTTTTTTTGTATTTAGTACTCATTAAAGTTAATTGACGTCTCTGAGTGCTGCAGTTAGAGCCTGTTAATCTTAAAATGAAGTGTGGAATGCCCGCACCACGCCAAATAGGCCATCTATAAACAAGGCTAATGTTAAATAACTAAATGCAGGCCCCGTAGCACGGGACGTGGACACATCTCCTTCGGGGGAAAGAAAATCTTTTCCTCTCTCTCTAACTCCCACTAAATCCCGAGGTAAAACACTGTCAAGTGGTGGAGAAAGACTTGTCCACGTCCCCGTGCTAGGCCCGCTGAAAACAGTTAACGAACGTTTTACGGCGAAATGATTGGTCATCACTCAACAAAATGGCTGCCGCATGCCGTTAAATTTCGCCATTCCACTGATGTTTATTGCGCTCGAAATTGAATTTTAATGCGATAGCGCCACAGTTCCCTTTCCTTTACACACTAACAAGCGGTGCTAGGTAGGTAATTAAATAATTTATATGGCAAAGTAAACGATCTGTGAAAATCTTATTATTTTAGTTTTAATACGATAACACATTTTGTTCTAATTACCCGGTAATCTTCTTCTTCTCCCTGCCCTTATGTAGAGTCGGCACAACCTGTCTTCTTCTTCCACTCTCCTCTATAAGATATGAGCTCAGCGTGAACTGCCCTCTTCCTCATAATTATCATCATTCATACAATCAATCCATCGCTTTTTCGGTATTCCTCTCATTTAGAATCCATGCACCTATACTTAACCTCTAGTTACTTAACATTCATCTCTCCTCATCACATGTCCGTACCACGCTAACCTGTGAATTCTCATTTTTTTGTATGGTGACGGCAGAGCAGAATACAATTGTCACCACAGCCAATCTTACCAACGGCTGTTATACTAGTCTACAAGAAAGAAATATCCCGAAAATACTCACACGAATCGGTAGACTCATCATCACAACCAGCCGTATATTGTATCCACTAATAGGGCGCTTACAGTTCTTTCCTATGGATGGGAGAGGGTATAGTGAGAAAACGACTTTAACGCCTGCTGATGCAGTCTAGATCAATGGCTTGCCGTAAGTACCTTCGCCTTCATGAAATAATTTAATTATTCAGAAAAAATATGAATATGGACATCTTTATGTCCATATTTTATTAATTGATCAGTAACAATTATTTTTCATTTCGTTTCAATTCGTAGCGTTCTGTGGCTCTCTACGATAGTGAAACCGCCTCGGGAAATGCCTGCCTTAGCAAGACCCTCCAGGGTTTTTGCCCTCTCCTAAGCCCGGTAGATGGCTTAACAGGCACCAAGGCCTTCAGAAAAGTCGCGTTAGAAGACAGTTTGATAAGTATGTAATCTGACCGGGGTAGAGACTCTGGGACCATGGGGTCCAGGAGCTCACCGACTTTTTCGGGACATTACCAAGCGGCTACGTGAGACAGTAGGTCACAATAAGGCTGGTCTGTATTTCGCGCAAAAAATTAGTCTCGCCATTCAGCGTGGTAATGCAGCCAGAGTTATTGGTACACTTCCTGTCTCAGAACACCTAGGCGAGGTTTCCTACCTTTAATTTAGCTTTTAGTCCCTTAGTTTTAAAACAGTTAATCTCACCGCAGGAAATTGTAAGTTGGGGAGAGAAAATCGATTCCCAAAATATTTCCAGCTCTCCGCGAAAAGTAGTGATCTCATCCCACATCCCACACATACAGCCTCTGCAGGTAAGTTCATGAGAAACCTACGCCGTATCCAACGCTTTCCCGTGGCTTCGAGTTCACGATCATCCTACGCGGAAACCGACGCCTCCTCAAGCTCGGGTCTTATTCACATTCAGTTCAGGGAAGCTGATGCGTACACACAGCCGAAAGCGTGCCGACTTTTTGATGACACAACGGGAATACACTGACCGCTTTATTTATAAAGTCAGTATCTAGTCACGACGACGGATCGCGGACGCTCCGCAGTACCTATATTTATATAGGACATCGCGAATTTGTTGTCAATCTTTAGTGTTGAACGTTTCGACGTCGGAATCTCTTAAGTGTACCCAATAAAACAAACAATGGAAACTCTGGTCGTACCCAATTACCCTCCGCCGCCGCCTCCCCCCGCTAAAAGGATGAGCAGGCCAAAGATAACCCTACAAATGCCGGACGCGACATCCCCTGTAACCCCAAGATCTCCGACGACCCCCTTCAATTTCGGACATTCAAGGTACAAGGGGCGGGCGCCGATGACCCCAGTTTCCATACCGGACCCCCAAAACCCTTACTTCAACCCCTTCGTCCAAATGTACCACAACAAAGCGTCCGAATTCATGTTCAAGCAGTTCGAGGGGTTCAAAGACTTTACAATGAACACGGCTAAAAGTGGTTTGAGTGTTGGTGAGAAGTCGGCGTTTTGGTTTGTGAATAAACTGAAGGTGCTGTCGAAGAGGTGGTTCACGCACTTCTTTCTTACGATATGTCTCGTGGTGTACAGTATTATTGGCGCGGCTGTATTCATGGCGTTGGAAGGTAAGTTGTTTTACTTACACCATTCCCTGCCTGACTTATATCTGTTTTCGTGTTACTTTTACAATTATTCCTTGACAATCATGCCTGTTTTTACCAACGACCCTTAACTTTAAGGGCCCTGTGATAATTGTCTACACAGTTTTTAGAGAAAAGCGAGTAAAATCATTCATATTTGTCAAATATAGCGGCAAACTACACTGTTTTGATGCATAGTTAACTCAACCAATTGTTACTAATGTTACTGATATTTAACCATTAGTAACAATTTTTGACTGATATTTAATCATTAGTCACATTAGTAACTAAAATTTTCACTAATGGTTAATTATCAGTCTCATATTTAAAAATTAGTTACAACTTTTAACAATTGGTTGAGTTAACTATGCATCAAAAAACCGGCCTTTAGTGGGTTAGGTTACTTACCTACCTTGTACCTAACTAACTTTACTAGCGTTGCAGTGAAAACAGGCATTAATATCCTTAAAAACTCAACGTTTTATTTTTGTCCCACCACATTATTGTGGTGCGGTACTGATGATAGGGTCGTGTTTAAGAAAAACAGGAGCATCGAATTGTTGAGTAAGCAGATGTTTTTGTAACGGAAATGGGCTTACAATTTTAACCAGAACAAATATTATACGAAATTAACTGCCAAGCAATTCATCACGAAAATGTCAAAATATTTTATGTGCAGGCAGTGCTATGCGATGAATGCAAATAGGTTAAATACATTTTAAGATTACACAATATTTCGTAACATTTCCACGTTAGTCGGACGAAACAGTGCTAAAAGCACGCAACGGTATCTTCAAATTGAAATGTTTTAATATTATTGATTTGTAATTCAAACATAATGTGTATATTAAAAAAAAACAAAAGTTTAAAAAACTATATCCTCCCATATTTTTTAGCTTATTGTATTAGACTAACTGCCGCACTCAGAGACGTCAATTAACTTTAATGAGTATTTAATGTAAAAAATTTTCATTCAAATCTAGACCATAGACCTGGCAACAATAGCGACTAGTTTTGAATTGTCATTTTTTGACGTTAAGTACTCATTAACGTTATTTGACGTCTCTGAGTGCGGCAGTAAAACGTATAGTAAACGCTAGTGTTTTTTTTATTATTATTTAAGTTGAAAAGTGGTTCTTACGATGATAATATTAGAGCATAAAATAATAGAAAGGTTAATGTTGCTAAACTATGGAGTAGGACTAGTTTAGCAACATTAATTGTTTATGTAGTATATTTTCAACATTTATATACTTAATTATATTAAAAATATTTCCGTCAAATAGTATCTATAACACATGTGCTTAGGCTACTTACTTTGGGCTAGATGATAGGTGTGAGTGTAAAAATATTTATTATTATTATTAATGACTGTTAGAATCTCATAATATAAAAGGGAACATAATACAAAAGGGACATACTTTTATTCTTTTTTTTTAATGACGCAGAGACTATTTTCTTACAGCCAATATTTTCTTGTTATAATTTCCAAATAAGCTTTAAAAATATCTTGTCTCTCTCACGAGAGCAACGCGTCACTAACATAAGACCACTGTACTTAAACGTGAGTGCATTGCCTCTAGCGTCATATAATAATATACAATACTGTACTCAGAGGCAAAATAACAGTATCTCAAAAAATACTTTCTCTGATGTTTGTTGATTTTGGTTAATCAATTACCTATCAAGCTATATGCCACATAGGTTAACTCTTTTTAAAAAGTACAGAAAGCTGATAAGGAGCTCCAATAGCGCAGTTGCTTAGCACGCTCGGTCTTCGATTGCGTAAACTAAGCGATGTTCGCTAAGGCTGGTCATCGGATGGGTTACTAAAAATTTACTATCTCGAGTTCCTCCGTGCTTCAGCAGGTACATTAAACCGTTAGTCCCGTTGCATCTGCAGTTTTTAATACCAATCTCCTCCCCCTTACATTTTTCCACCCATAGGGAAGGCAGTTTCAGTTAGTGTCTAAATTCTATTTACAATTACTAAAAGCAAATTAGAAAGACAAAATAATATTGAATTTCCCGGAAGTTACTTTATTTAAACACAAAGTTGTAAAGGACAAAATATAGACAAAAATAATAGACAAAAATTAAAAAAAAAATAACCCTCAATATAATTTTGTATTTAAGAAATCAATAGTACAGGTTCTTTTATGTACTATAGTAAAGGATACACAACACACAGTACGCTAGTTTTGTAACCATCAATTACATCTTAACTGTAACTGTCGATATATTTACTTACAACGAAGTGTATGATACCTACATCTGTTGAACGTTCTTTGGCATTTACACCAAGAGTTTTCCAAACAATCCTTGGATTTCATTTAAAACTCCACGGTATATCCCTTTATTACTTCCCGACTAGAGATAAAATAAATATTTTCAATGCTTTACCTTTTCCTTTGAAGAAAATTACGAAAACGCTAATTAGGGGTTTCTGTTATAACTTGTATTCAATTTTTTTCTTAAGGCAAAAGCTTGCTGTAGGTATTATATTTTTATCAATTGCATTAAACTTTCAGTATTTTAGTACAATGGTAGCATGTATATTAATGAGAAGTGTTTCCAACAATCACTTAATTTTTATAATATTATATTAAAAAAATTCCTTCTCCCTGCCCTTCTCCCATTCTAAGCGAGTGTTGGCACAACATGTCTTCTATCAGAATCAGCATAAGCTCAAAGGAACTTTTTACATATCATCTTTCACACAATCCATCAATCGCTTCTTCGGCCTTATTCACATTCTAGGTTCATCCACATTAATATATAGACATAGTTCTAGTTACGTAGCATCTATCCTTTCTCACCGAGCATCTAAGCCCGTATAATTAATAAATAAATGAGGCGAAAATAAAAGATTTACAATTTAATTTCCTTTTGAACGTTTTTCTAAATACATACTTTCCACTTCGTATTAGGTGTGACTGCTAAATTACTAGTCCACGCACCGAACTATATAAGCTGTGTCTTGATCGACCCACCAGTCAGTCACACTATCCTCTTACCAAGTTTCAGAAGAGAGATCAAATGCCAAAGCTTAGCAATTCCAACAACAAGAACTACACGGAGATCTAAAGACTGTCTAATTTAATTAATAAGCAAGCTGAACTTCCCAGACCAAGTCGCAGAATGATGTCAAGCATTCTCCAAAGAATGTTGCCTATCTAATTATTTTGGCAGGGTTGCGCTCAAACATTCACCTGCGCCTACAACTGATGGATGAGACGAACACCACTTTGAAATATTGCTACGCATTTTATAGCGATGTGCCCCAAGCGAAGGCAGTTAGTATAAATCAACCTGCCCGAATTTTTCAATGGCAACTCTTTATTATAGAAATACTTTTCGTTTATGGCTAGAGGTCGAATTGTCTATGGTAGCGGTGAGAGGAGAGGTAGATAGAGAAAAAGCAAGCTTGCATTTAAGCAAAGAGAAAAAGCATCTTGCATTTTAATGGCAGTGTGAATATTACAGAAGGTATTTAGAACCAGGCCAGCGTAGTGGGTTATGGCCCATTCTCCCTATATTCTTCCATTCACAGGGAGGGCCTGTACCCCAGCAGTGGGGACGTTAAAGGGCTGGTGATAGTGTTGACGATGACAATTTGATCCAATAAACGGCAAAATATTGTTTATCTTCACCAAACGCGGCCAAGTAGTATATTGAATAAGCTTGGAAAAATTTGAAAGATTTTAAAAGTAACATAACAATGAGACAAAAGGCAAGTTTTACTGGGTGCCAAGAGGCAAACGATACAACGTATCTATCGAACGAATGTCACCTGTTGACAGCTCTTACATTTAACACGATGGGTGCCATTTTGTTTTCTCAATAATACGTCAGTTTCATACATTTTTATTCTATTCGTTTAATCTTATTCTATGAAGCGTATGAAGCTGATAGCCGACAGCGAATACTATCAGAACGGCGCGCCAAGCAAACATATTAAATCACAACAAACGCATATCAAGCTCATAAATACTTGATGCAAGCTAAAATCTACGTGCTTGACGTCAAGCTGCTTGACCGTCTCGGAACCCCAAAAACCATTCTACCCCCTGTCAAAGACCCTGCATTTCATTTTAATTTACTTCCTAATGCATAAGAAAAGTTTTTAATACCCTCATTTAAAGCAGCTTTGACTGTTCCCATGGTAAGGTGAGAGCGTTTTAATATTATTATTATACCGGGGGACTACTGTGAGTCAGATTTTCCATGATCAAGTTACAGCGTAGATGATACCGAGACTAAGGTAAATACAACCAGCTAGGAGTCATTGAACGGCATAAAAAAATCGCTCTATAATTATATTTTAAATCGTGAATGAAATACATACATAAATCACGCCTATATCCACGAAGGGGTAGACAGAGATGAACTATAGTCCGACAACTTCGTGCGCGACCTTCCGGCGGTATGAGAAAGTGGTGGCGGGGACGGGGCGCTCTGGATGTTGGCGGGTTGGGTGATGCGGGGAGCGGCGAGTTTTCCCTCCTCCTGCGGCGCCCGCCCCCGCTGGCACCTAGAGTGCTTTCATACCGCAGGAGGCTCACGCACGAATTGTCGAACTTATAGCACCCACGTTTCGCCAGTTATGTTAGGTCACACGTAATAGGTGGCGAGCCTATTGCCATTTATCGGGCACAAAAGTCGCAGTAGATTGCTAGGTGGTATAAGAGGTACGCTGCTGCCCATTCTTCATCACTGATTTGGCCTTAGTCGTCTTGTACGACACCCACGGGAGAGATTTGGGGTGGTGACAATTGTATTCTACATTGCCGTCACCACACGGACTAACGACACAAAATAATCATAAGAACCTAATTTTGTCTGATTTGATCGATTATAGTATATACATATATACATACATAAATCACGCCTTTATCCCCGAATGGCTAGGCAGAGGTGAATTAGCACCCACGTTTCGCCAATTATGTTAGGTCCCTAATAAATACTATTAGGTATTTTACAAACTATAATACAGGTTTTAGGCACTTGCCAAAAAGGACTTCGTATAAATTTGGACTGTTTATTTACACAAACGCCAGCAAGGTATTACACAGACAGAGTATCTTTCCAAACAGATTACATTTAGTATAGGTAGTGCGTGTCTGTAGCAGTGATCGTAAAATATTTTGCTCGTAAAAACGTTTACGATAGATACCTACCGGCGCAATATTACACAAAAATGTCTTTTATTGAATTTCCGTCTAGACACGTGCTACCTTTGTTGTCATCTTACTATTACCAACGCGAAATCTTTGTTTGATATAAACGGAAGAATGGCAATGATGAAGGAAAAAAGTCACAACCCTCATACTTATACACTTTTTTTGGACATATAGCAGTTTTTGTTGCTTGCTGTTATACAAAAGAAAAGTCGACGCTAAGCCATCTTCCAAAATTCCTTGGCATAGTCACTTGCCCTAAAATTAAAGCCTTCTGACATCTGTTATTTTTACATACATAATTTTTTTTAATAGGTAGGCATCAATAAATGGCGGTTAAGGAGCTACAAATTAAAACATCCTGTGTTTTCTGTATATCCATGTGCCTTACTATAATCGATCAATCAGACAAAATTAGGTTCTTTTGATTATTTTGTGTCGTTAGTCCGTGTGGTGACGGCAAAGTAGAATACAATTGTCACCACCCCAAATCTCTCCCGTGGGTGTCGTACAAGACGACTAAGGATAAATCAGTGATGAAGAATGGGCAGCAGCGTACCTCTTATACCACCTAGCAATCTACTGCGACTTTTGTGCCCGATAAATGGCAATAGGCTCGCCACCTATTACGTGTGACCTAACATAACTGGCGAAACGTGGGTGCTATAAGTTCGACAATTCGTGCGTGAGCCTCCTGCGGTATAAAAGCACTCTAGGTGCCAGCGGGGGCGGGCGCCGCAGGAGGAGGGAAAACTCGCTGCTCCCCGCATCACCCAACCCGCCAACATCCAGAGCGCCCAGTCCCCGCCACCACTTTCTCATACCGCCGGAAGGTCGCGCACGAAGTTGTCGGACTATAGTTCATCTCTGTCTACCCCTTCGTGGATATAGGCGTGATTTATGTATGTATGTTTTTTATTCACGATTTAAAATATAATTATAGAGCGATTTTTTTATGCCGTTCAATGACTTCTAGCTGGTTGTATTTACCTTAGTCTCGGTATCATCTACGCTGTAACTTGATCATGGAAAATCTGACTCACAGTAGTCCCCCGGTATAATAATAATATTAAAACGCTCTCACCTTACCATGGGAACAGTCAAAGCTGCTTTAAATGAGGGTATTAAAAACTTTTCTTATGCATTAGGAAGTAAATTAAAATGAAATGCAGGGTCTTTGACAGGGGGTAGAATGGTTTTTGGGGTTCCGAGACGGTCAAGCAGCTTGACGTCAAGCACGTAGATTTTAGCTTGCATCAAGTATTTATGAGCTTGATATGCGTTTGTTGTGATTTAATATGTTTGCTTGGCGCGCCGTTCTGATAGTATTCGCTGTCGGCTATCAGCTTCATACGCTTCATAGAATAAGATTAAACGAATAGAATAAAAATGTAATGTGTTGGCCGTGTGGTGACGGCAGAGTAGAATACAATTGTCACCACCCCAAACCTCTCCCGTGGGTGTCGTAGAAGGCGACTAAGGATAAATCAGTGATGAGGAATGGGCAGCAGCATTCCTCTTATACCTACCAACTAGCAAAGTACTGCGACTTTTGTGCCCGATAAATGGCAATAGGCTCGCCACCTATTACATGGGACCTAGCCTAATTGGCGAAGCGTGGGTGCTAGTTCACCTCTGCCTACCCCCTCGGGGATATTGGCGTGAATTATGTATGTATGTAATAAAAATGTATGAAACTGACGTATTATTGAGAAACCAAAATGGCACCCATCGTGTTAAATGTAAGAGCTGTCAACAGGTGACATTCGTTCGATAGATACGTTGTATCGTTTGCCTCTTGGCACCCAGTAAAACTTGCCTTTTGTCTCATTGTTATGTTACTTTTAAAATCTTTCAAATTTTTCCAAGTTTATTCAATATACTACTCGGCCGCGTTTGGTGAAGATAAACAATATTTTCAAAGGCCGTTTATTGGATCAAATTGTCATCGTCATCACCATCACCAGCCCTTTAACGTTCCCACTGCTGGGGCACAGGCCCTCCCTGTGGATGGAAGAATATAGGGAGAATGGGCCATAACCCACCACGCTGGCCTGGTTCTAAATACCTTCTGTAATATTCACACAGCTAAGCTACTTCGAACTTACTTGTCGATTGTGAAACAGGCCCTTAATAACTAATTTATTAGGCCGGCCGAATATGTTGTGTTGCCATTGTCAGCAAAATGCTGCAGGTACACAACACTAATAAAAAATCAGTAATTTTGCCTCCGTTATTAGATGCATTTGGGATAACAAAGGCAAAGCAGCGAACGGTAGCTAGTTTTGGAACAGAATATTCCAGTGCGAACGTAAACCCGCGGTGTGACATTAGTTATAAATAAGACAAAGTTTATCCGTCATTTTCTTTTGTGCGTAACATAACGTTAAAATAATACTAATTTCCTTTGACTAATAGTCTACGTATTTCGAATGGTTCCAGTTATTTTCGTGGGTGACACCCAATCGCTTACCCGAAAGAGTGTCGCGGAAACTATTTTTAGGTCGTCGCATTAGTTTGAAGGGCCGCTTACAGTTTTTCAATGTTAAAAGCTTAAAAATCTTTCATGGTCAATCTCCCGCAAGGTTTTTTTGATCATTACCATGACATTATTATTTATTATTCAATATCCACATAATACAAAATAAAATAATATTACAAGCTAACACTGTTATTTATTGATAAATAAACAGATCTTGGTGTAAATAACGTCAATATTTTCTGTCAGACATTGAAACAACAAAAGTGTAGTGGAGGATCTAATAATTCTCCTGTCCACATAATGTCGTCGTCTTCAAAGGTACCTAGTAATTATTTCCACTAGCCCTTAGCTTGTTGCGGTATTTATATCCGCAGAACTAGTAAAATACTAGAGGACTTAACTTTTCTTTGTTTACTAACGATATTTTATTCTATATGTATTTTATTATTTATTCATGCGGCTCATAGGACCATTATGTACGAGCGGGCAGTATGCCGCGTTTCACGCATTTGCGGATAGGAACTCCAGCGACAGCTGACAGCGGGAAGGTAGGAGTGAGACCTCTAACGGACATGAAAATATTTATGTCTGTTTATTGTACAAAATATTTCGATCAGCCCCCGTAGCACGGGACGTAGACAAAATCTACTCGGGGAAAACAAAATATTTTTCTCTCGCTCTAACACCCACTAAATCCCGAGACAAAACACTGTCATGTGGTGGAGAGAGTTTTTGTCCAAGTGTCGTGTTAGACCCACTGTACACGTAGATGGATGTTTGTGACTCACATGAGAGGCGGACAAAGGGCTGAGGGTACCCTTGGTAGGACGGCTTTAACATCGGGTCCTTTGACACAGGAGTGAAGAAACGTTTATCAGGTCGGCAAAGAGAGCTGCTAGGACGGAGTATACCCTGCAGGGATAACTTCATCTCCACTGACAACCATGTGTGACGGAATCAATTGAATTGAATACAATAAAAGAACTGAAAAACGCCTAGGATCGTTTAGACGTTTCAATAAATATAAGATAATGATAACTGGATGGAAACTTCAACCGTTAAAGTATTTTAAAACTAGCTTTTAAATTAAGGAATTAAATTAAGTCAGTAAACTATCAGTAGCTTCACAGACGACTGTGCTATTGCTGTCAAGTCAAAAGTTCGACCAGTGACTCAAACATACCTGTTGTGTTTTTGCTAGTGAAATAAGGAAGTCATCCATGTTTCAATCGTAATACGGCCCATATTATATCTCTTATTTTTCCCCAGGGCACAGAAATAACAAACTTTATGGCGATGTTTTGGAAAACAGAATCAAGCGTCCATAAAATCTTAAGTGGTTGAGGCTGTAAACCTGAATCGAACAGATTATACTATTGAATTTTAGGTATGCCGATTTTAGTTCAGTTAGATCAATACCGGACTTGACTACTTTCAAGGGAGATTAAAAAAGAAATAGTTTGTCTCTTGCTCCAAATTTGATTTTGACTCAGAGATATAGGGATGGGTCATTATTAGATACCAGTTAATGTCCCCACTCCTGGGGTCTTCCCTATGGATGGAAGATTATAGGGAGAATGGGCTATAACCCACTACGCTATAATCCACTGGGTATTACGACTGCAGATGCAGCCGGCCGTGCCGTGTGGTGACGGCAAAGCAGAATACAATTGTCACCACCCCAAATCTCTCCCGTGGGTGTCGTACAAGGCGACAAAGGATAAATCAATGATGAGAAATGGGCGGCAGCGTTCCTCTTGTGCCACCTAGCAATGTACCTACCTACTGCGACTTTTTGTGCCCGATAAATGGCAATAGGCTCGCCACCTATTACATGGGACCTGACTGTAACTGGCGAAGAGTGGTTGCTAGTTCGCCTCTGCCTGCCCCTTCGGGGATATAGGCGTGATTTATGTATGTATGCATGTATGTAGATGCAGCCGGGACCAACGGCCTAACATACTTTTCGAAGCACGGAGGAACTCGAGATCATTTATATTTTTGATTACCCATCCAACTCAGCAAGATTTGTTCCTCCTTTTGCATGTAAAATTATGTTAATGTTAGATGTTATAAATACACCATGATTATGAAAAAATTTGCTATCAATGTTTATTGACATTTCTGATTGTCTATAAAATATATCTATACTAATATATAAAGCTGAAGAGTTTGCTTGTTTGGTTGAACGCGCTAATCTCAGGAACTGCTAACTCAAATTGATTTTTTTGTGTGTTGGATCTATCAAGAACGATCTACGAAGCCTTCCTATTAAATAATAACCGACATTAACACGAGCGAAGCCGCGAGCGACCATTAGTATTGTAATGTACAGTCCACCGTTTCATTATACAGCATACGTCCCTTGCAATCGCTTCGAAGAACCATTAACCCGCATTCTATATAACCCTCCAAGAAAAAATAATCACATGCTTTTTAAAAATAACTTTTAATCTCGAACGAATAGTGAGTCACAGTTCATTAGTTAGTTTATGTAACACGGTATAAATAAATGCAATGTTTTTTAATAAAAATTCTTCGCGTTCACGTGGGTGCTTTTCAGCTTTCAAAACAGATGGCGTGAGTATTTTTTATATGTATATTGATGATCATTTAAATTCAAATGTTGTAAATCAATGTTGTGTGGTCTATGACTGAGTCAACGGATGAGACAATATTAATTTCGGTAGAAATATAATCCGCTCTAGCGGACGGGAAGGTCGGAGGCGGTGACTCTCCTCGATTGCGTAAGCTAAGCAGCTGTTTCCAAAGGCCGGTCAGTGGATGGGTGACCAAATGTTTTCTCGAGTTGTTCTATACTTTGATAGCCTCCATAAGTATTAAAAGGACTAGGTGTACGTTAGTCCAGCAGTGAGGTGGGTCCTAGAGTGATAAACGATAAACATTATGTGCTTATAAATATAATGATGTGATTGTGCGCCGCATAAAAACTAACTTTCACTTTTAGTCAAATAACACAGTGAAAATTTTCGTTGTAATCGTACGCGTAAGAATAGATATATATAAAAAAACTAAATATTTCAACAAAGGCTGTTTTTTATTATTAGGTATAAAATTGAATAATTTTGATTAGGAACTTTTATCATGACGATATGTCAGTTCCATCACAGGCTTCTTTATCCGACTAAATTCGAATGACTACAAATATAGCGACCGATTCCATAATTAATTATGTTATTGACATGGTTAATCGGAAGATGGTCATATATGATATACTCTCGACGAATTCCTATAATAACAAATCCATAATAAAAGGTACACTATTTACTAAACGCTACTATTAATACAGTCGTAAATCTTCTTCTGTTATTATTGCTTGAATAAGTAATGAAATTAAATAACTGCCTATGTCGCTGTTAGGAATGGGGCAAAGTAATGATTATTGTAAGTTGCTAAGGTCAAGATCTGCCGTGTGGTGACGAATGAGCTGAATGTAATAATTGTCACCACCCCCCAATCACTACCGAGGGTGTCGTACATAGATACCTACAAGGCGACTATGTTAAAACTACTAATGAGTACCTAACGGAGAGCAGTGTTCTTGTTTTACCACCTAACAAGATATTGCGATATTTAACAAATTAACAAATTAATATATTTAACAAAATCAAATAACAAAAAATGGCTACATTGTTGGTTTGTATGCTTTTGAGGTGGGTGCCAGGGGTATACCAGCTAAATCTCTAATATTCATTACTAACCGCCGCAATCAGAGACGTCAATTGACTTTAAGGAGTATTTAATGTCAAAAATTTTCTTTCAAATCTAGACCATAGACCCGGCAAGAATAGCGATTAGTTTTGAATTGTCATTTTTTGACGTTAAGTACTCTTCTTCTTCTTCTTCCTGCCCTTATCCCTTTTTTTCTTCTTCCATTTCTCTCTATCCTTCACTAATTTCTCATCCACTTCTTTCGCTATCATATCCTCCTTTACACAGTCCATCCATCTCTTCTTTGGTCTTCCTCTCCTTTTACGTCCTTCCACGTTCATGCCTAACGTTTGACGTTAAGTACTCATTAACGTTATTTGACGTCTCTGAGTGCGGCAGTAAGTATTGGCCGATATTTTCTCAGAACTATTTTTTTCTTTGTAAAAACGCGTAGGTAATCCAGTAGTTAATAGACTAAGCTATATCTGAGATTTATAACATAATCGAGGATTATTCTCGACCGCTATATTTTTGACGTCTGTTTCGCTAAATTCTTGCATTAATTCTGGTAATTTATATTAGCACAATGGCGCTTGGCACGCTTTCTGACCTAGAACAACCGTGTATATTAAATCATATTATACACAAAAATTAGATTTAAACCTGATGTTAACTTGTAACAAATTACACTGTTTTAACTCCATGTGCGCATTTATTTTAATCACCACCTTTAAATCCCAAGAAGACGCTGAAGTTTTATGAAAAAATATTATTTATTAAAACATTTGCAAACTTTAGAGTACTGACAGTACTTTTTAGTTGATGACCATCGGGGGCAAGTTAAGGCATCTAATTGTCAAAGGGGCGAGTCAATACACTACTTCCGCACTCAGAGACGTCAAATAATAATAAATAAATATTTTTCTATCATCTAGCCCAAAGTAAGTAGCCTAAGCACTTGTGTTATGGATACTAGATGACGGACATATTTTTAATATCATAATAATTATGTATATAAATGTTGAAAATATACTACATAAACATGTACACAATCATGACGCGGGAACAAATATTTGTCATCATCACAAAATTTGCCCCTACCAGGATTCGAACCTCGTTGGGACCTCTTGGCCAATACCCAGCGATCTATGCCTTCGACCAAGCCGGCCGTCTAAAAACTTTAATGAGTATTTAATGTCAAAATTTTTCATTCAAATCTAAACCATAGACCCGGCAAGAATAGCGACTAGTTTTGAATTGTAATTTTTAACGTTATTTGATGTTTGTGCGGCAGTTAGGTAATTAGGGGCAAGATCCAAGGGGCGATTTGAGTCGTAACCTTTTTCCGCTATTGTCCAAGAGGTTCCTTGTCATGAAATTTTGTCATGAATAGGTACATACACACATCAATCACGCCTATATCTCCGAAGGGGTAGGCAGAGGTGAACTAACAACCACAACGCCAATTAGGTTAGGTCGCTTGTAATATGTGGCGAGCCTATTTATCAGGCACGAAAATCGCAGTACATTGCTAGGTGGCATAAGGGGAACCCTGCTGCCCATTACTTATTGCTGTCTTAATCCTTAGTCTCCTTGTACGACACCCACGGGCGAAAGGGGGATGGTGACAATTGTATTCTGCTCTGCCGCCGTCACCACACGGCCAAGTCATAAATAAGTTAAATATAGTCCCGTCATATTTCTCCTTCGAATGCTGGTGTTTAAGCATTGTTTGTCCTTCTAGGGCCGGTTTTTAGATGCATAGTTAACTCAACTAATTGTCAATATTAAATGGCTACAGTCAGTTGGCGCGAGAAAGAAACAAAAGGCGATCTGTAATACATTGCTTGGTCGCTTACAAGGGTAAGATATTATTAAGCGAAGTCGCTGGAAGTGGGAGAGCTATAATAGTATACCTACAATAAAAAATTCAAATTAATATTAAACGTGCACTCAACTTACTATCATCAATAAGAATTATCAAATTAACAGTAAACACTCTCTTAATTTAGAGTAATTACACCATCAACGCTGTCCTTCATTTGAAATTCGAATTCGTTAAAAAGCGAGCAAACACTGATGTTTTTTTTTTATTACGAGAGGCGATGAGTTAAAGAAAATGGACATTAGGAACGTTACAGAAATGTTAAAATGTATCTTAACAACGGCTACTCAAGATCGACTTTCATTTTAACACTGTTCCTCGTAAACCTTTTGAAGATGGACTTCAAACAAACGGCTAAAAGATCGTTTTAAATATGCACCCAGTAATAGCTGTTGATGATGCTTTTAAGAAATTAATTAAAGAAAGATTGGTATAATAGGATAATTTCCTCAGCTCAGGAGTGTAAAATATCTACAATCCCGTGCGTCATACTTCATGTTTCTATGAAATAGTATCATTGTAAAAAAAAACGTTAAGCTTAGGTTTGGTGCTGTGGTTGTCCTGTGGTGACGGCAGAGCCAAAAACGATTGTCACCACCCCCAAAGAATGAATGTACAGACATGGAAAGACCACGCTGAGAGACCAATGAACTGAGATGAAAACAATGAATGTACCTACATTAAAGTGATGGAAAGTACCATGTCGAGAGACCAAAGAACAGAGATGACAACATTCCAATCGATACAGCTCCAAGTTTTGGCTTAGGTTTAACAGGGGACCTACACAAGTGGCCAAACTATTCGAACGAATAGAATACTAATACAAAGGAGATACGTTACAAAATGGCCCATGTTCCATATGACCCATAATGGCCCATAATTCACCTCTGCCCACCCCTTCGAGGATAAAGGCGTGATTTATGTATGTATGTAGCATATTTTTGCCACCTTGACTTTCATGATTGGTATGTTCGTAGGGATCTCTAATATAAAACATTTTTCTCGATAACAATGTAGTTTTTTTATTGGTTACATAATTTTAACATTGGTTCAGTGGTTAAGGCGTTAAATCGTACACTATCTCAAAAAATTGATAAAAAGAAATGATTTTGGGAAAATTGCTACTAAATATGTATAGTTTTTTGGCTTAAAATTCTTTAAAAACCATTAAAATCACATATCTGTTAGGTTTATTTATTGTCAAATAAAATACGTACGTCAATATTATAAAGTGTAATCTACGTTCCGCCATGACTGTTGGCTAGGCTGTTGTGTTGCACTCTACGGCTAAACTAAATTACAACGAACCAAAAAACAGAGCTTAAAAACAGGAGTTTAACACTTAAGAACAGTTTTATAACTCATTGCCTACATTTTGAATAACTGTACAAATATATGGGCCAGACTCCATACATTTTGGAACATCTCCATTTTACAGCTTCTCTTACATTTGACACGACGGTAGTCATGTTGTTTACTCTGTAACAACGTCAGTTTCATACATTTGTATTCTATTCTTTCGAAATGGATTGGCCACTTGCCTAGAGGGGCAAGCCTCCTGACTGACACCTTGGGGTATGCTGTAGTTAGTAGCTTGCCTTCCAACCATTCGGTTACCTCAAAGTTCTTATTGTCTATATTTGGCAATATCATTAGTCGACTTTTACGACTCCGGGTTGGCACATACTGAGTTATTTCTTTGCTCCCACGCCAGAAAAGAAAGAATAAAAAAAAGCGATTCCAAGTCCAAAACGAAAATAGTTATTTGTTGTACGTGAGTGCAAAGTTGTTTTTTAACCGCGTGCTCAATTTTGATGACCGAGCTAGCGAAGGATTCTAAAATTGAATCACGAGCGTAGCGAGTGATTCAAAAATTAGAATCCTGAGTGATAGCGAGGGAATCAAAAGAGCACAAGGTGAAAAATCTTTGCACTCGAGTGCAACACGTAACTTTTCATCCCCCCCAACGAGGAAATTGCAAAATACAAAAAAAAAATACAATCACAACAGTTTCTGTTTTCAACCAGAAACTTCCACAACACCCTCCCATCAACCCAAACACACTCTCAAAACCCACCTAGAAACACCCAGAGCATCCACTCAGACACATCCACAGCACACATCCATCCACCCAGACACACCCACAGCATACACCAAGACACAACCACAACACCCACCCATCTATCCAGAAACACCCACAACATTTACACCCGCAATACACACCCATCCACTCAGACACATCCAAAAACACTCATTCACCCAGAAACACCCACAAAACACCCATCCACCCAGAAACACCCACAAAAACACCCATTCACCCAGAAACACCCACAAAACACCCATTCACCCAGATACACCCACATAACACCCAATCACCCAGAAACACCAACAAACCACCCATTTACCCAAAAACACCCAATCACGCAGAAACACCTACAATACACCCATTCGCCCAGAAACACACACAAAATACCCATTTATCCAGAAACACCCACAAAACACCCATCCACCCAGAAACACCCACAAAACACCCATCCACCCAGAAACACCCACAAAACACCCATTCACCCAGATACACCCACACAACATCCAATCACCCATAAACACCAACAAACCACCCATTTACCCAAAAACACCCACAAAACACCCAATCACCCAGAAACACCTACAATACACCCATTCGCCCAGAAACACCCACAAAACATCCGTTCACCCAGACACACCCACAAAACACCCATTCACCTAGACACACCCAAAAAAACACCCAGACACACCTCCTACACCCACCCATCCACCTAGCCACACCCGCAACATTCATCTAGACACACCTGTAAGTACCTAATAAAAATTACCGTCCCTAATGGAGTTCCGAGACGGTCAATCAGCTTAAGTCAAGCACGTTGATTTTCTGTACGTTTTTGTTCCGTTGCTAGCGTAAACAAATCAAACAGACCTAAAAAGCTTTGAAATGCTTGACTCAAGCATCAAGCAAGCGTTGTAGACGATCAAAATGTTTAAAGCAAGATTGACGCCAAGCTGATTGACCGGAACTCCTAGGTTTTAACAAATTTATGACGTGAAAAGAAAATGGCGCGCGCAAAGCAAATTAAAAAAGAAAATACACCAAGAAGGCTCCTAGTCTGAGTTTTTAACAAATTAAAATAGGTTGCATGATAATTTCGGCACCATGGAGGTAGAAATAAATAGGTATAATGATGTTCTGAATTCACAAACTCATTGCACACGATGTTCTAAATTCAAATTTACTTTAACCTCTAGAGGATAAAAACGGCTTTTGCACTCAGATATCGAAGAGCAAAAACGCTTTTTCCGAGATGGTGGGATGAAAATTATCTTTTTCATCTTTAGAGCACTCGTGTGTAAACATAGAAGCGTCCAAAACTAGTCCTTAGTTAAAATTAACCAGTTTATTTTCATTCGACAGACACCTCACTCCGTCGACGTATCCAATAAAACGTGTGAACAAACAGAACACCTAATTACCTTAGTTCAATGCTGTAACAATCCTCTTAGCTGTCGGAAGCGAACATGCGATGTAATATTTATTATTTGACAGCATGAACTTGCCCTCGCCAGGTATTGACTGAAGACAGTGCTGAAGGAGATGTTCTTGACATGGGTTCCTTATTTTTAAAGAAGTAGCTTTTACCCGCGGCTTCTCTCGCGTTGATGTCTTTAAACAACTGGCAAAGTCTAACTGCCGCACTCAGAGACGTCAGATAACGATAATGAGTACTTGATGTCAAAAAATGAGAATTCAAAACTAGATGCTATTCTTGCTGGGTCTATGGTCTAGATTTAAACGATTTTTTTTGACATTAAGTACTCATTAAAGTTTATTGACGTCTCTGAGTGCGGCAGTAAGTACAAGTAATAAAATGACAGGCAAATTTTTGACACATTGGGTTACATTATTGGTATTTGAGTAGGGATCTCTAATAAAAAGCAGCCTATTTTAATAAAGAGCAGCCTAATAATGTAGTTTTATATAGGTTAGGTACACCATTTTTAAAATCGGTTTGGTGTGTAACGCTGAGTGTAACAAACAAACACTAACAAACACTATAATATTGATGTGTGTGTATGATATGGAGGAAGAGGCACTCCCCCTATTACATGGGACCAAACATAGGTGGCGAAATATGGGTGGTAATACCTATTCGTCTGGCTGCCCCCTCGGGAATAAATAGGCGTGATTTAAGTGTTTGTATGTATGAACAGTTCGGATGTCGGGTGAATTTCAGAGAAAGGAATGTCACACTACTAGGGTGTCGTAGGTATAAAGCGTTATGGAATTCTTTTTTAAAATGTGCATTAACGTTTTTCTCCATCTCATCTGTCATCATCTTCCAGGAAAATGCTGGAAAACTTGTTTTTGTTTCTCAATATAATATTTTAATGTAATATTGAATCATCTTGGCTGATGAAAAGTTTCGTCGAAAAGGTCTTAGTCTGTTCTAGAAATAAAACATACATACACATACATACATAATTCACGCCAATATCCCCGAAGGGGTAGGCAGAGGTGAACTAGCACCCACGCTTCGCCAATTAGGCTAGGTCCCATGTAATAGGTAGCGAGCAGAAATAAAAATTGTCACAAAAAATGAGTAGAAGTAAAGGCTCAAGTTCTTCTATAATATTTGATACATATATTATATCGCTTCTTGAGAGGAGCTCGAGGACGCAGTGGCTGCACCTACAATTGCGTAAACTAAGCAAAGTTCAATAAGGCTGGTCATTGGATGGGTGACCAATAATATGTTAGTCCGGTTGTTATCTCCTCGGGGAAAATTAAATATTTACATCTTGCTCTAACTGTCATTAAATGCCGAGACAAAACACTGCTGAATGGTGAGAATTTGTCCACCCGGTGCTAGGCCTACAGTACAGAAAGATGATAATGAATAAAGAATATATATTTCGGAAAGATATAATAAAGACATTTAACGGGACAGTTATATTTTGCGAATACGCGTCTCGTAATATGTAATCACCAGCCGACAGATCTACTATAAATAATGCACGTTAAAATATTTTCGGTCAGACGTGTCGTCCACCTTTTAAAACGAAGCAATAAAATGTGTTCTGAATGCATTCCGAAGATGTTTTGGGTTGTATGTCTTTTTTATTCCATTACATAAACTTGAAAAGTCATTATGTCGCAAAACATATGACGGGACTACCGTAGTCCGTCATAATATGTTAGTACGACTACGTGAGTATTTTCACTTGAATTGAATAATTTCTAAATTAAATTACGAAATGACTCACTCACGCTGATTTAGAAAATACTAGCTGACCGTGGCATACGTTGTTGTGCCATATAAATTATCCCGTAGCCATGGTTACAATTTGGTTCCCATGGTTACGTCAAATGTTTGACAGGAAAGCAGTTTATATGGGATAATGAAATTGTTGTTTTTACTATTTTCCTTGCAATTTTTCCACATTTTTTTCAAAACCAAATTCAACTAAATCGGCCCACCCGTTCCCGAGTTTTAGCGAGACAAACGCACAGCAACTCATTTTTATATTTAAAGAAGATGATTGTTTCTAGAAGAATAATTACGGGCTGCCAATCTACTTCGTACACAATCAATCTGGATCCTGATCATTGATATTGATCGCGGATCGCGATCGAGATTGACTGTGTACGGGCCGCCTAAGAACACTAACTAGAGCGCGCAAAATTGGAACTAAAAATTCGTCTGCTATTTTGGGGACAACAAGTCACAATCGACAAGTAAGTTCTGAGCAGCTTATTTCGCAGATCATTTAACAGTTGTAATATGAAGTATATGTCAATTGAACTGCCAAGTAAGCTACTTCGAACTTACTTGTCGATTGTGAAACAGGCCCTAACTGCCGCACTCAGACACGTCAAATAACGTAAATGAGTACTTAACGTCAAAAATTGACAATTCAAAACTATAGTGCGTTTCATCTTATAGTTCCTATGCCGTCATGGTGGTAGTATTGCAAGAAAATGATACCATGTCAACTTTATTGTCTCACCTTTAATTCAGGGAGATTTTTTTCAATACCTACATAAACAATTTACAATATTTCATTTTTTCAACATACCTTTATTAAGATGTTATATGAAATTAAACCGAAAATGAAGACACCCATATTTTTTATTTCTTCTGAATTCCGTCGTTTTCATACAAAAAATCATGATTGAAATACCGGTAATTCTAAACAGACGTAAGTGCCAAATGACGTCACTGGCGTAGACGAATGACGAAATCACTCTTGACTCGAAAAATAAAAATATCACTTGTCAAAATTGACGAACTGGCGGTTCCGGTTTCGAAAATAAAAACATTTTATCTGAAATGTTTGAAATTAATTTCCAAGTCAAATACGTTTTAAGTTAAAGTTTAAGAAGGATTTTATTTTATTGCTACTCATATATTGTTAATTTCGACGATGACAATTAATAACATTGGATTTGATTTATGACTGACGTCTGTCATCATGTCTATGATAACTTTTTTATTCTTCCATCTAGGAAGGCAAACCTTTTAGTTCATACATCCCCGCCCGTGACGTCATCGCATGATTTTTACATTTTATTTTTTTCTCTGTAATTAAGTAATAAAAAAAATTAATAAAAATATTTTCGAAGTCAGGATTGGAAAATAAAGAAACGGTATTTTTATTTTGGGAGGTTGTCATTTTTGAAATGTTGTCAATTATGCATTTATCTTATTATTTTACTTATAACTACTAGTGGTACTAAGAAGTAGTTACATATTAGTTTTTTTAAGAAAGATTTATAAACTAACTCGTGAAAATTTGCGAGAACAGTTAATTCATAATATTATTAGTATGACAGAAATTAGATAGATAAATATAAACTGTAGTGACGTAAGAAGGATAGACTCATTAAGTAAAAAAAGGTTAAATCGTACTAAAATATTATATTTATTATGATTAACAATAATTGTGTTCATCTATCATGTCTACATTTGACATTTCTTCACTCTTGTCAAATCGATAATAGTACTACTTATTTACAGTAAAAAAAAACTAAAATAAATATAATTTATTTATTTATCAAACACTTAATAAAACTGATACTGGTAACCCAATTTAATGGCGGCAATCCAAACTTGTACACTCTATTATGGATTATGCGGGACCTCCTTACGTTTTTCACGTTCACAAAAGACCTTAGCTTTTTACACAATTAATCTTTCATCACTTAACAATGTTTTGGACATGATTTTCTCAAAGATTGTCTATAAAACATAAAAAAACCTGCAACTATGACTTCCGGGTTGATGTTGTTGACATACAGGGCAGGCATCATTACGGCATAGGAACTATAAGATGAAACGGACTATAGTCGCTATTCTTGCCGGATCTATGGTCTAGATTTGAATGAAAATTTTTGACATTAAATACTCATTAAAGTTATTTCACGTCTCTGAGTGCGGCAGTAAGAGTGTCAATGTCAGCGAGCCCCACCCCTTGCGCGCAGACTTATCTGGCCCGCACTTTAATACAGCGTAAGTAAAAGCTTTGTCACAAGCAACCCAGACGCCACCACAGATTCGCAGCCATATGATACACCGTATTTCACTCGCCTTGATAAACGGACGCAATATTTCACTTCAGAACGATATCAATTTACTTTTTTTTACGATAATATATTCGGCCGCGCTTCGGAGGTGACACATCTTTCTCGAGACACCGAAACAAGTAAATACTCCCTTTTTATTTAAATGGTTATGGATTCAAGTGAAATTCCCACGTCAACGACTTAAAATAGCACTCATCGTTTTATTTTGCGTGTGTCACAGGGTTTATTTTTATTCGAATCGCCATAATTTTTCTGCCCTGTTATCCGTGTCTTTATTTGTTGTTATGGGGTTCGGGGACGGTCAAGCAGCTTGACGTCTAGCACGTAGATTTTAATTTGCTATAATAATTTTCACCGTCTCCAATGTTTGCTTGAGTCAATCATTTAAGTGATTTTTGTTTTTCTGTTTGATTTGTTTGACTATGCAACAGAAACACACAGAAAATTCTTGCGACGACGCGCTGAAAAAACTATGATGCAGACTGTATATACCAATACCAATCCCAATCCCCTATGATGCGGACTGTACCAATTCCAATCCCAATCAAACGCCCCATTTCCTCACCGGGCTACGGTGTAGTGTCTTTATTTAGTTTACCGTAATTTACTTGCTAATGTTTTCACTAGAAAAGTGGTGCTCGAAAGAACATGTGTTAACGTCGAGTGAGATTATAAAACAAACGGAGTAAATGGAAACACACTTTATTTTTGTCTATTTCCGACGTAAGCGCGAATATTTTGTCTATACCAACGCCACGTGAGAGTATTTATTTCAGGGAAGTTTTTTTTTGCTTTAAGATCAGAAATAGATGCCGATTTAAATTGGGAATAAAGAAAACATAGAATGACGAATTTACCTAGGGGCATACTGCGCCTGGGGAGAGACTGGTGAATTGCCTTGCGGCAGATCCCAGACTCTCCCTGCCAGAAGGGCTGGAGGGACACCGGAGTGGTTTAGTGGCGTATTCTTGACTCGATCTTGAGTCGGGCGAGTCCCACACACGTCGGCCGTCTAGCTAGCGGCCGATACGGTGCGTAAATGCATTCCACTACGTCAAAAAAAAAAAAAAAGGGGCATACTATGTAGGTAGACTATACGTCCTACCTACCTACGGGCTACGGGGCATATGATACCATGAACAGTAGAGGAGGCAAAAAGTTATTTTTTATTATTAAACATTTCTAGCTTGTCTTTTAGACATTTGAGCCATATCTTCTTTATAGTGCTTTCATTACGAGTAAGTTATAAACTTCCAAGTCTTTTCGACATTATATTATCATATGCTAAATGACATATGTCAGAAAAGAGTGGAAAAGGAGGACATACTGCGCCAACAGGGACAGGACAATGATGAGACTGAAAAAAAATTAGGCTACCCTCATTCTACATTTACGGCGGGTCCCAATATTCCATCAACAATTGGAGATAGACGTCGACGTACTACACCTTATTTGATTAGAAACTTCTATTATTCATCGTAATATAACAAAAAAAGCCAGGCAAGGCAACCAAACTTTAGTAAGCTTACTTTTATAGATAGATTTGGGACCCGCCGTTAATCAGCCTTGCTTGGCTAAAACTAAATCTAGGACTAGCCTTACTAAGAAAATCCTCACTTGTACTAATTTCCTGAGAAGCAGGGTCATCATCATCATCATTTTTCAATCAGTCCTATTTATATCGCTACAAAGAAATTATATTTTTAACACTTATACGATGTGAAAGTAAATAATGAATCATATGTTGTCTTCAATTGATACAGGCAACTTTCGACTGGCAACTGTATTCTTTCATAAGTGACATCTTCAGAAACCTGTCAGCATCTGTCACTCAAACTTCAAGGAAGAAAATCTGCAAGCATGTCTCGATAAAAAATAAAAAAATTCCAATGTTTCTTTAAGAAAGCAGCGGTACACCCAAGATAATAATATAAAGCCTATAATGCAAATCAATTTTGATAAGCGAACCCTTTGAAGAAACTAAGAAAAATCCGACTCCAAAACATGCCGAGTGAGTGTCTGCTCACTTTAGTTTTTATAATTATAATATATATAAATAAATAATTATATTAATGTGACGAAAGCAAGTTAAGCCTAACACCTACCCTTAGTAGGCACGCGTGGTGGGTTATTATGGCCCATTCTCCCTGTATTCTTCCATCTATAGTGAGGGCGTGTGCCCCAGCAGTTAAAGGTCTGGTGATGATGATAATGACTGAATTGACACACCAGGGGGCCTCCCGCTTAACTCGATTGCTAAAGCAAAAGCTATAGTTTATGACGTGATGCTGTCATTTCGCACCAAACGTACCTAAACTATTGGCGATTGCTTTGAACGAATGATCACCGAATGATTTTGTATGAATTTGGCACAAAATCCGTACCGCCTAAAAATTCAGGATGGCTGCTATAGCCGTAAGCAGTGCATTGCTATATAGCTATCATCAGCAATCGAGTTAGGCGGTAGGCCCTTTGGAGGCCTAGCCAAGAGGCCAATCTATTCGAACGAATAGCAAAGAAGTGTCAATTTAATAATAAATAATAAATATTTTTACACTCACACCTATCATCTAGCCCAAAGTAAGTAGCCTAGCACGTAGTAGCCCAGTAAGTAGCCTAGCACTTCTGTTATGGATACTAGATGACGGGCATATTTTTAATATAATTATGTATATAAATGTTGAAAATATACTACATAAACATATACACAACCATGTCATCACAAAGTTTGCCCCTACCAGGATTCGAACCCGGGACCTCTTGGCCAATACCCAGCAATCTGAGCATTCGACCAAGGCGGCCGTTTTTAGTAAATTTTGACAGCTTATCTTTTTTTTAATTCACCCTATATTTTAGGGAAGGCAAAGGGTCTAGCCCATACAGCCAAGTCTTTAGTGTATATTTTATCTGTAGGCTTATGAAATAATGAGTGGGTGAAATGTATGAATGAAATGAATTTTACGTTAAAATATGGGTGCCACACATTTTAACGCATCTAGGGAGTGCTTGGAGCAAATTTAATGGTAACAGAGTTCATGATAGTGCTTGATAAAAAGGATAAAACCACTTTTTATAGTGATCTTCACCACAACATCAAACACATCATGAGACTTATTTTCGATGATTTTGCATAATTGCACATCAACACGGATGCTTGTGCATCAAAATAACACCACTTTCACTGCACCAAATGACAGCTTCTCTTACATTGGACACCTCGGTTGCCCAGTCTAGCCAGGTGGCTTATCTATTCGAACGCATAGTAAAAATGTATGAAACTAACGTATTGTTTTCTCTGTAATACATCAGTTTCATACATTTTGTATTCCATGCGTTCTGGGGCTGGGGTGAATATTGGCTGGCATGTTCTACTAGTAATTTTTTCGCTACCACGCCGGCATTGAAGGGGAACGAACAACGTAATTATACCATTGCGTTTTTTCCAGCGTACAAGGAAGAAGACTTTTGCCTCGGGCGCCGAGCGCAGAAAGTGTTTTCCCTCAAAGAAGTTTCCACTATCGTAGGCACGTATCTGGCCTTCTTCGTGTGCCGCACTATTCCGATACTGTGCTACTTCTCTCTGGGAATATTTTACTTGGTGTGCCAGAGCTGTTGTTGCTTTTTGTTTTGTTCGTAGCAACTGGATGCCTAAGACGGCCACTATCACGAAACTCGCCAACAACAAATACAAAACTTAAGTCAACCACAAAAAGTTGGCTTTCCATCACACGCGAACGAGACAAAAGCCATTTTTAGATCAAACAACATACATTATTTATATTGCTAACTGCCGCACTCAGAGACGTCAAATAACGTTAATGAGTACTTAACGTCAAAAAATGACAATTCAAAACTAGTCTCTATTCTTGCCGGGTCTATGGTCTTGATTTGAATGAAAATTTTTGACATCGAATACTCATTAAAGTTAATTGACGTCTCTGTGTGCGGCAGTAAGCGGTTTAGGTAAATCAATTCATTTCTGTAAATCCATAGGTTATTTAACATATTGCGCCGTTAGAATTAAAGTGACCTATCTCAAGAATAAAGATTTCGTAGGATTTGATAAACACATACGGCCTTATTAATAAACACGGTTTAAGTATAGACTTAGTTACCCAGTGTTTTGCCTCTTTTCCTAGCATTAAATATCATATTTGTGAGTCGAATACAAAACGCGGAATAACTATAGGTACCATGTTTACTACCAGTTTATTATTAAGACGGATACATTTGAAAGTCTGATAACTATTTATTATCAGGTTTAGATGCCCAAATTGTATTTATTAAAAAGGTCTAAATGGTAGGACAGTTTAATTAATGACCTTTTTGTTGGTAATATTGTTCTCATACATTTTGTGATTTGTCAAAAGTGTTTTTTGAATTAAGCCACTTTAGTTGTAACGATGCGATATATCTAATTAATCAAATTTGAGCCATTTTACAAAACTCAAACGAATAGTTTTCTACAGACGAATTGTTACCCTAATAAAAACAGACGATAAGCTTAGACTGTTTTACGATTTGCAATGTAATGCAATTCATAACAGGATCATAAAAGAAATTGCAGATGTTGCCTTTATAGACGTGTTACCGCGAAATCCGTCCGCCTAGACTTGTGTTTTTCTATTGCACCTTATTTATAACAGATACGATTTGCCTTGACGGAAATAAATTTTGTGAGACTTTTGTGAGATTTTTCTTTTGTTTCGTCGCCGCTTTGATATTTTTTCAGTACCCGTCTCTAGTAGGTTATCGACCTCATCACGTAAAAATAAATACCTATAGGTAGTCCGCGACAGGTCGACTCAGTAATCGGGATATGGGTTTCTTTCTTTATTATGCGATGTGATAAAGGTATTGTGGTTCCTACACAATAACAAAAATGCCATCACATACAACACAAATCACGCCTATATCCTCGAAGGGGTAGGCAGAGGTGAACTAGCACCCACGTTTCGCCAATCATGTTTGGTCCCATGTAATAGGTGGCATCTATCGGGCACAAAAGTCGCAGTACATAGCTAGGAGGTATAAGAGGAACGCTGCTGCCCATTCCTCATTTCAATCACGACACATGGTCTTTTCCATTCATAACTTTTTTATACATTCATTCATCAGTAGCATCATTCTAGTGTGATGGTATAATTAAAATGCTTAGCGCGCTCGGCCAGCGGTCGCGTAAACTATGTTCGCAAAGGCTGGCTATTGAATGGGTGACCAAAAATATCTCGAGTTCCTCGTTACATGGCACGATATACGATACCTACTCTGTAAGTTTACTAAGGGTAAACTTGTTTTATGCAAGTCTGTTTTGAATCGGGCGACAACAGAGCCAATAAATTATTTATGGGTCACCTTTGAGCCTATCTTTGGGAGTCCCTGCGGAGAACCCCACCGGCAACATCTGCCGACAACGGTCAACCAATTAATATTTCTCTAAGGTTACGCACGGTAATATTAGGGACACAATTCTCTTGAAAACCTTACATGTTCAGTCCCTAAGGGAAGACAGTGGCTAGATTTAATACACATATGTACAAACATTTGACCAGTCGAGTTTTTTTTGCCTTTTTTTGAGTTTTAGACATTCCCGCCAAAGAATTTTGTATTTGTAGCAAGCATATTTTATGGTTACTTATTTCTCGGTTAGAATAATGTTTCACGTAATAAACTAAAAATGCGTAATCTTCTCCCTGCCCTGTTCCCAGTCTATCTCTCCGTTCATCGGTCTCTCGACATGGTCCGTTCCGTCTCTTTTCTGTACAGATTGATTCATCACTAGCACCGTTCCGGTGTGATGGATGATATGAATCAAAAGGGAGTGGATGGCTTGATGACGTCTGACTGATATGAATGGAAGAGGAAACATACTGCGCCGACCCCAGATAGACTGGGAACAGTGGCCGGACCATTAAGTGTTAGCGCGATCCAAACGCGGGTGACTAAACGGGACGCCGCCGCTCTACTCGGTTTACGGGTTTATAGCGTTGTCTCACTTTAACAATGGGAACTGAGTCGCGTTTAGAGTTGGTGGTAAGGCCCTAGGGCACGGAGAAGAAGATGAAGAAGGACAGGAAGATGATGAAATTGTGCATGGTGCCTTACAAAGAAACGAACAAAGCTTCGAAATAGAAAGGAAACTATGTGTATCTCCTGAAGCACTTGATTGATGGACGCGCTTCGAACCTTGAACTTCTGTATTGATCATGTCTGAGACAAACGCCCGCCGCGGATACTGTAGGGTACAGTCGGTGGCCCGTGACGCAATACATCACCCACCCCAAACCGATTTCCAACCTTAACACTTTGGATGTAGAGTGCAAATTGAGGTTGGGAAAATTTGGCAGTAAGTGTTGGACTCGTGTGATAAGCTCGTAAACAAACGTCACAGCAAGACTGATTATGTTGTTTTTTTCAGAGCTTGATACGTTTTGGCTTTGGGTAGAAGTGTACCTATGCGTCACGCACGTCAGCTTTGTTTAATTTTATTTTCTGGTGGAGAACGTGAAATATGTCGACGACTTCAACATCACTTTCGTGTGGAAAAGTCTGTTTAATAAGGACATTAAATTAATTAGGAAAGAATTTTGTTTTTTACACCACTCAAGAAAAAACATTCACATGGGGACTAATGTCCCCTGAGTTCATGCCCGGGCCATGAGCTACCGCTCGATGCCCGCAACCCGCCATCAGGCGGATGACCCGAATGATGATGATGATCACTATAGAAACGTTAGAACTATCTAATTAAAAAAACAAAAAAAATCATTCGTAACGGAAGGAATTTAAAGTCACTCAACTTACCTACCAAATGTTTTATACCAAAAAATTGTACACAAGTTGTCACTTTTATTATTATCAAAAATTATTATTATAAATGCACTCTTAGAACAAGGGTTGTCACGCCTACAAAATGCAATTAATAATTTTTGGCTTTAATAAATAAAATTGTATTGTTGGATATATTTGTAGCATATACAATAAACGTAAGCGAACATAAACATCACGTTTAATATAAACAACCAATCTCTAAATGTTAGTTTCCTGGAATCTAGATTTACTGCAGCATCAAGTTATTTGTGTATCGATGCAAATGGAAATCGATGAAAGATCCAAATCGATTAATCAATTCTTGGTTTGGCTACCGCGGTACCCGAGGCACCCGATTTTCACCAAATTACATGACTGTGGTTTTGTTTCGACAAAATTGTTGTTTGGTTTCGGGGCGAAAATAAGCGATAAGTTATGTGATAATTTGGTGGCAATAGAAGTCAGTTTCGCTCAGCGTTTCTACTGTTTACTTACACCTTTTTGATGTACTTACACCTTTTTACAAGTTTGCCGGAACATGTTATATATGTAGGCTATCTTATTTAATCTCCATTTCAAGAGTTTGATTTTTATTCGAACAGTTTATACATATTAAAAACTATATTACAAAGAAAATAAACGAAAAATTATAGTCCTGATACGGGAATCGACCCCGCGTCCTTTGCAATACGGTCGATGCCTATTAATACCACTCGATCAATCGGGAAGTTTTTCAAAATTATTCTGACTTTATTTTGTATGTTATACATTACATTTATTGTATGTATGGCAAACTTCAGTTTTGACTACCCAAAACTGTAAAATTTCATATATCGATTGTCAACCTTAACCTGTTTGAAGGAAAGCACAATGTCGAATGAGAAAATTTAACATTTTGTGGTAGCCGGACGTGCCATTGAGACTGTACAATAAAAATATACTTTTCCAAAGCACTAAAACACAACTCCAGAACCTAAGTATTTGTGTCAAGGCTGGTAAAAGTAATGGCCGCCATTAGCTGAGTATAAGATAATGTCTTCTCTGGAGACTTGACAAAATTCTGATCTGTAACACTAACAAAAGCGTCGAAAACTGCTTTTCCCGTAGCACTTTAAATAAACGCTTTTAGGTTCCGTTTTGCGTGGCAAAGTGCTTAGTGTTTAATGGTCCATTTAGCCCAAAAGATTTGATAACAGGGTTAATTCTGACATGATTCTCTATACTTAAAACTAAATTTAATATCAGTCTCTCCTCTTCATTCTGTATTGAGAATGAAAGAGAAACACTGCTGTCAAATTAATCTTAGGTTTAGAGAACCATCGTCAGAATCGACCCTAATATACATAATAAGGAGTAAGTTAAGAAAACTGCTGGTCGTTGTGACGTCACATCTCCTGACCAATCATACATTACATACATAAATTACGCCTATATTCCCGAAGGGGTAGGCAGAGGTAAACTAGCACCCATGTTTCGCCAACTATATCAGGCCCCATGTAATAGGTGGCGAGCCTATTGCCATTTATCGGGCACAAAAGTACAAAAGTCGCAGTACATTTCTAGGTGGTATATTACTAATTTATCCTTATTGCCGCACTCAGAGACGTCAAATAACGTTAGTGAGTACTTCACGTCAAAAAATGACAATTCAAAACTAGTCGCTATTCTTGCCGGGTCTATGGTCTAGATTTGAATGAAAATTTTTGACATTAAATACTCATTAAAGTTAATTGACGACAGTTAGTCGCCTTGTACGACACCCACGGGAGAGATTTGGGGTGGTGACAATTGTATTCTACTCTGCCGTCACCACACAGCATGACCACACGCCTAGTGACCAATCATACATACATACATACATAAATCACGTCTATATCCCCGAAGGGGTAGGCAGAGGTGAACTAGCACCCACGTTTCGCCAGTTATGTTAGGTCCCATGTAATAGGTGGCGAGACTATTGCCATGCCAAGGTCCACTTAACTTTATAAGCAGTGCTCAAAATTTGAGTAGCGTTTCTGTATTCGGGGGTCTCTCTGATGGCAATCAAATTAAGATCCGTGTTAAGGGCCGTGTGGTGACGGCAGAGCAGAATACAATTGTCACCACCCCCCTCTCTCCCGTGGGTATCGTACAAGGCGACTAAGGGTAAAGACAGCAATGAGTAATGGGCAGCAGTATTTCTCTCATACCACCAAGCAATGTGAGTTTGTACTGCGATTTATGTGCCCGATATATGGCAATAGGCTCGCCACCTGTTTCACGGGACCGAACATAATTGGCGAAAAGTGGGTGTTAATTTACCTCTACCTACCCCTTCGAGGATATAGGCGTGATTTATGTATGTATTGTATGTGAATTAATATCGACAACCGATTAGTGATTGACAGGTTCATAGATAGTCTGACTCGCTGTTGACTTGACACGAAACGGTAGCGAAGACAACAAAAGGATTGCCGTATCCCCGTGGAAATCTTAATTTCAATTTCCATTTGTGTTAATTAAATTTCACTCCGACATTATGGGACTCGGAGACGGCCAGTCAGCTTTGCGTCAAGCTCGTTCATTTTCTGTGTGTTTCAAGCCTCACTGAAACTGCAGCGGTCAGCGGTAGCGGCAGCGGTGGTGGGCAGTTCTAACGTAGGTAATTTATGGACTATTCGATTTTAATTTTAACATTATATAAATGTTAGAAAAATTAGTACAAAGATTTTGGTGGTTAGAAAAAGAATTTCGAAAAATTATGATCTTGAGGCGGGAATCATAATTTTTCGAAATTCTTTTTCTAACCACCAAAATCTTTGTACTAATTTTTATTAATATTCATATTTAAAATTAATATTTTAATTTTTCTAACATTTATATAATGTTAAAATTAAAATCGAATAGTTTATAAAGCAAACCCAAGCTTAACCGAACGCGCGGTATTTGTAAAAATATCTGCTTTGGAATGTTTGAAATTTATTTCTACATTGCGAGGGTACCCGTTGGCTTACAACGTGAAGTGTAAAGGTTAGAAGAATTTCGGCAAGTTAATTAGTGTCTTGGGTGGCCGAGCGGTCAGGCACCTGCCCGGATAGCAGCGGACGCGGGTTCGTTTCCCGCCTCAAGATCATAATTTTTCGAAATTCTTTTTCTAACCACCAAAATCTTTGTACTAATTTATGGACATTATTCAAACAGCGCGGTCAACGTTTGTTCGGATTCGCCACCGCCACCGTCCCGCCACCGCGGCTGTGGAGTGAGGATTCATTCTGTTGCTAGGTAAAACAAATCTTTTTTATGTCAAACAAATCAAACATACATAAAAAAGATCTGTTTGACCTAGCAACAGAATGAATATGAAAGAGCTTGACGCGAAGCTGATTGACCGTCTCCGAGGCCCATTAAGCAGGGTGAGAGTTCGAGAGACAATCGGCGGAGAGTCTTAATTGTCAAATATAGAATTCCCGAGGTGAGTCGAAGACATAATTTTATTAAAACTTGAACAAGGCTGCGTTCGTTCGGCAAAATTAAAACGGTCGCTTCTGTAATTGATGCTGGATTTTAAATCTTTTTTGTCGTCTGCGCCCGAGGCGTTACTTTGTAACCGATTCTATATCCTCGCGAAATCCCAATAAATCTCAGAATTTTTCGAAAAGAAAGGGTGTTCTTGAAACGTCAAAGCGGTCTAGCTACATAATCTGTGGGGCTTTAGATTCCTTTGTCTCTATCGTCATGAAAATTTAACTCGAACAAATGAAAGAGCTATAATTGTGCAAACTGCATGAATACTGATTCCTCCCTTTTGAACAGCTAACCAAGATACCTACCTACGGATTAAAACTTTAGGGATGTTCTCTACACAGGTAGGACTAAGACCTAACGTAGGTATTTGTCATTTTAGTCACGTTTCAATTTGCATACGCCGTGGGCATGACTTAACATTATAAAGCGTTGGTATAATTAAGTCAGGATTCAAATTACCTACCTTTTTGGGCATGGCGGTTTTTTTATCATTAGCAGCCTTTTTGAAAAATTTCTTCTTCCATTTGAGAAGACAAGGACATGTAGCTTATACAGCCATATTTGTTTAACATTTCATTGTCTTCATGGAATTCTTTTGTTTACATTTAACGATATTAGCTACAAAGATTTTGGTGGTTAGAAAAAGTTCGAAAAATTGTGGTCTTGATGCGGAAATAGAATGAAGAGTAAAGGTTGGAAGAATTTCGGCAAGTTAATTAGCGTCTTGGTTGGCTTAGCGGTTAAGGCACCTGCCCGTTTTTGCAGTGGACGAGGGTTCGATTTCCGCATCAAGACGATAATTTTTCGAATTTTTTCTAACAACCAAAATCTTTGTACTAATTTTTCTAACATTTATATAATGTTGAAATTAAAATCGAATAGATATTGGCTACTGTGTGGAATCGTAATCGACGAAAGGAGTTGCGTTTGCCAATAAGAATACACGAAAAAGCGACCAGCACTAGAGACATTAGGGTTGGTGATGATGAGGTAGGTAATGTTTCACCGTTCCAAACTGCAGTCTGCCATTAGTCGCATGTTTACAACCGCATCTCAAATATTTAATGTGTCTACTCCAGATTCTATATTTAGCCAGATATGATGTTGCTAATTTGTATGTACAGGGTTGCCACAACCGCTTTCAGGAGAGCATTAAATATGTTATTATTAATTTGATGGTTATTAATAATAATGAATTTATGTTAGAGTTTTCTCCTCGAGTATCATCATCACCAGCTTTTTTAATGTCCCCGCTGCTGGGGCACAGGCCTTCCTTATGGATGGAAGAATATAGGGAGAATGGGCCGTAACCCACCACGCTGGCCCAGTGCGGGTTGGTGGGTACTAACGACTGCAGATGCAGCCGGAACCAACGGCTTATCGTGGCTTTCGAAGCACAGATGAACTCGAGATAATACAATTTTGGTTACCCATCCAATGACCTTAGCGAACATTGCTTAGTTTACGCAATCACAGGCCGAGCACCTTATGCCATTAAAACAGTGAAGAGAAATAGGCAGCAGCGCTTATTTTATGCCATCCAGCAATGTATTGTGAATTCCGTGCCCGATAAATGGCAATAGGTTCGCCACCTAGAAAAAGTTCTATACATCTAACGTAACCTATTAATCTAACGTAATCGGCGAAACGTGTGTGTTACATAACCTCTACTGCCTGCCCCTTCGGCGTAATTTGTGTATTGGTGAAACGTGGCTGCTGATTCCCTCTGTCTACGGATATAAGCGTGATTTATGTATGCATGTACAATCATTATTTAATATTTACTAGGTGACAGCCCTAAGATATTTCCCTTTCATGAATAACTCGTTAGGAGTGTGCATAGAATATTTCTCTTGCCCCGTCGCCTGGTGCAGCGCCATGTTTTCTTTTTGTACAGTGCCAGGGAAATATCAAGGGTAGGTATAAGGGTACAATGTTGCCATTAGTTACGTCCTACTTCCAACCTTGTTACTTGACGGTAAAAGTGTTCAATCAAACTTATTGCTCGTAGTACTTTTAAAGCCTCCTTGGTCTGGTCTAGTGGTTCGCCCACCGGAATTAAGATTCAGAGGTCCCGGGTTCGATAATACCAAATTTGCACAAGGTTCGGTTGGTGGTAGGACTTTTTCAAATCCGCCTGGCTAGCTACTACCATCTTATCAAAATCTGCCGGTACACAATAATTGTTGTGTTCCGGCAATGTGTGATAAGATAGCCAGCCACTCTGTGGTTGAGGGTTCGAGGTGAAGCTCGATTACATCTTTGGCCCTCATCGTCACTTACCGTCAGGTGAGATGAAGTGCAAGAGCTTCGCTGTCTAGCATTATAAGTACCTATTTTGGGCCACTTTTGTCCTATTTCTTACCCAAGATTTCCCTTTACAGACAAGAAGAATATCCGGTTAGTTTAGTTTACATATGTTCCTCATCACCCACAGGAAAGATTTGGGGTATTGACAATTGTATTCTACTCTGCCGTCACCACACGGCTTAGCTTACTAACTGCCGCACTCAGAGACGTCAAATAACTTTAATGAGTATTTAATGTCAAAAATGTTCATTCCAATCTAGACCACAGACCAGGCAAGAATAGCGACTAGTTTTGAATTGTCATTTTTTGACGACAAGTACTCATTAACGTTATTTGACGTCTCTGAGTGCGGCAGTAAGTTTAGCATTCCCCAAACCATGTTAAAATCGGTCACACGTATTCTGTTCTGAATGGAAACAATTGTTTTGTCTCACTCGTGAAGTATTCGCCCCTCTTCTGTTTGAATCTGCTTATTCCTGATCGTCTGCAATCCGAGCCAAATGCTAATATCCCTTTTGTTTGAAATCACATCGCGAACTCTGATGAGGTTATCTCGAGAATAACAAAGCCGAAGCTCAGATGCTCCTCAAATTTATTTCATTGTGTAATATTTGATAGATCAGATTGGACATCGATCAAATCTGATAATTGACAGCATTCTTAAGCCAGCCTCAGCTGCTGTTAAACTCTTAATCAATCAATAGGTTATATTTAAAATGGAAGGCAAATCGAATTTTATTTATTTATTTATTATTTACTATTTTACTCGCAATTTTTTCATAATTTCTCACATTTTATGCATAGAATACAATTGTCAACACCCCAAATCTCTCCCGTGGGTGTCGTACAAGGTGATTGGAGATAGATCAGTGATAAGGAATGGGCAGCGGCGTTCCTCTTATACCACCTAGCAATAGTACTGCGACTTTTGTGCCCGATAAATGGCAATAGGCTCGCGTCGTCGCACATGTCTTTCAATTAATCAATTAATCGGATGTGACCATAAAGGTTCCAAAACGGATTTTATGCACGATAATTCCTGTTTTACTGGCAGACTACACGTTATGGGCTGACTTCGCCTACTTATTAACCCCCAGACAAGGTTCTAATGTAAAGCATTTGTTTCAATTTGTAAAGCGCCGACACTTTATCTCATCATAATTCCCGATCTCAATCGATTTAATATTAATTTAAACAGAGCGTTTATTTGAACGGTTGTTATCGTATTATTAAGAGGATTACCCACCGTCTCCCTCAATTTCTTAATTAAAACATCGGCGTCCGATGAGGTGAGAACATTGCGATTGTCGAATAAACTTAATAGCCTGAATAAGTTTAATCGGATATAATTGTCGTACATCCATTGAGGGTGGAGATCGACAGCGCTGTGGTGTGCCTAGCGCGCTCGGCCTGCGATTACGTAAACGAAGTAATGTTCGCTGAGGCTGCTTGTTGGATGGGTGACCTAATACATTTTATCTTGAGTACCTTCGTGCTTTGCAAGACACGTTAAGCCGTTGGGTCCAGCTGCAACTTGCCCACCAAATCTGCAGGGGTTATAATGTTTACTTAAATCACGTTTTTCTTCTCTAAACGGTAGGCGGAGGTGAATTTTATTAACACCTACATACATACATAAATTACGCCTATATCCCCGAAGAGGCAGGCAGAGGCCAACCAGCACCCACGCTTCGCCAACCATGCCAGGCCCCATGTAATAGGTGGTGAGCCTATTGCCATTTATTGGGCACAAAAGTCGCAGTACTATTGCTAGGTGGTATAAGAGGAACGCCGCTGCCCATTCCTTATCACTGATCTATCTCCAGTCACCTTGTACGACACCCACGGGAGAGATTTGGGGTGTTGACAATTGTATTCTACTCTGTCATGTACGTCACCACACGGCATTAGATTATGTATGTAATAAAAATGGAATTATATAAAAATTTATCAAAAACATCTCCGGCCCCATAGCACGGGACGTGGACTAATCTCCCGGGTGAAAAGAAAATATTTTCCTCTCGCTCTAACTCCCACCAAATCCCGAGACATAACATTGTCAAGAAGGTCTTAGGAGAGAGATTTTGTCCACGCCCCGTGCTAGGCCTACAGAAAAGAGAAAATAATTCGACGCCATTTTGTAATTTAGATAATATAAAATGGCGTCGAATGTTCTGTTAATTTTATTCTCACGTGGACAAGTTGAAACGCTAACGAAACTCTTGAAAACCGACGATAATCACGGCCTTTCCCATTCAGCCCCCGTAGCACGGACGTGGACACATCTCCTCGGGGGAAAGAAAGTCTTTTCCTCTCGCTCTAACTCCTACTAAATCCCGAGACAAAACACTGTCAAGTGGTGGAGAGACTTGTCCACGTCCCCGTGCGAGGCCCGCAGAAATGTTCCTTTATTCATCCCCAGGGAGGCTTGTTAAATTTCGAACATTATCATAGCCTTTACGCGAGGCTGGGCGTTACATTTTTGATGGACTAATTATAATTAATCTTTGCTTGTAAAAAGTACAATTTTGCCGTCTCATCGTAGGTAATTTGTGTGCAAGTTTTACCGCTGGTAGAGATTTAATGATAATCGCAAGATGTGTCTTTCAGCCTTTATAAATTTGGAGAAGAAAGAATAATAGTACAATATAATATACCAATAAAGAATATTGATTACATGTATTTGGATTTAAATATGCGACCAGAGGCTTTTTTTTTATCGTCCGAGGTAAACCCATAGTTTTATGTCACCTCCTGACCAGTAGGCCTATTCGCTAACTTTTTTTGACACTTACACTACTTTACTATAACGCTATTTTGACACTTGTCTTGTGAAAACAGTAATGGATAAGTAAATAGTTCGGTGATCATCACTTTAAACTGTCAAAAAAAGTTAGCGAATAGGCCTACTGGAAGTGTAACAATAATTTGTACTAATTACACATATGGCAGTGAAAGCATAGCAGCAAATAAGCAAACTCAATTAGCATAACATTTGACATTAGAGGAACTTATAACGTTGGTTACACAATGGCCACACTCCTTCCTTGAAAAATACGAGTAGGTACCTAATAAGCTTAGGTACCTACTCGTATTTTTCGTGACTACTCACCCAAATCAAATAGGAACAGTAGGGACATTAAAGGGAAGGGTGATGAAGATGATGATGACGATGACATGGTCCGATTATCTCAGTCTGCGATCTGCCTAAAAGTTCTGACCACGTGACCTATCTGCGAAGTGTGCCAGTTTGTCTTTGTTGCTTTATTATATTACTACGTGACGCCCCTTCAAATTTGCAGACAGCAAGCCGGCGAATCTGGATTTTTGGAGGGGGAAATATAGCTCAGGCGTGTTTGGGATTAAAGCGGTGCCGGGTATAAGTACTGGGTAAATACGGGGAGTTTTACGGCACTACTTCGTCAAATTACCATGCATCTAGATCAAGGGATGTTAACTTTCAAAGCATGCTTTGGGTATGCTGCTTTTAGCTGTTTTCCCTCCACTATTCGGGTGCCCCTAGATGCTTATTGGTGTACACCGTACAATCTCCCTCTGTTGACTTTTACGACACCATTGGGGTGAGTTGGGGCTGGCATATTACTACTATGTTATTTTTTCGCTCCCAGGCCAGCATGGGGGCCAAAAAAATAACTATTACATTGGACATCTGACCTCTAACGCGCCCCATCGAGCGGCATGCGTACTAAATTTGACGTTTGTTGCTTGAATTTGACACTATAATAGTTCCGTTGACGTTCACCTTCGTAAACCAGTGCCATCAGCACAAAGATGGCTATAATCAAATTGACTTCATTTTTTGGATGACAACCTACAGTCCAGCGTCAGCGTACTTGTTTAATACAGGTCAGTGCATGGGACCTAATAGAATTGGCAAAATGTAGGGGTTAACAAACCACTGCCCACCCCTTCAGAGATAAACAGGCGTGATTTATCCGATCAGAATACTTCCCTTAATTCTATTCGGACCTACTAAATCCTTTTACGTTAACTCTCCGAAAATATGTAGACTGTAGTAACGGAGAAAGAGCGTTGAAAGTATTCCGAGCTCCTGAACTTTAATCCCAAATGGTGGGTAGTTGCTAAATATGCAAATGCTTAAACGAGAACTCGTTTTCGCAAAATCTTGGGCCGGTCGACGTTTACCGGCCATAATAAATATCTAATATTATGTTTTCAGCTTCACGCGTAGATAAGTGGATAAACTTATTTATGGGTCGTGCCGGGATGGCCATATGTCGTCTTTGGCTTTATTACGACTTGAATTTGCCTTCGGAATTACGTTCCACTTATTTCGACCACACTCACGAGAAGATAGCGTTCCGTGTCTTTTTAGCCGAATTCATTCATCACTAGCACCTTCTGATATGAATCAAAATCTGTCTTCCATATTGACCTGGGAGCCAAAAATATAACGTAGAATTGACCAGTCCCGACTTATTCCATGGGTTTCGTAAAAGTCGACTAAGGGAGATTGCCCGGTGTAGACCAATAAGTACTTTGGGGCACCCAAATGGTTGAGGGCAAACCACCAACAACAGCATACCCAAAGAGGGGTGGTGTCAGGCAGGCGGCCGGCTGTAAAACCTAAGCCAAAATCTTGAGCAGTATGGATTGGAATGTTGCCATTGCAATCACACTCTCCGTTCATCGGTTCCTCGACATTGGTCGGTTCTGTCTCTTTTCTATACATTCATTCATCGCTAGCACCTAGAGATAGACTGGAAACAGGGCAGGACAAAGAAGTCTCCTTAGCAAGATGGGGCAATTGCAAACGCGTACGTTCTCCGTTTTCATAGCGAAAGCGATGTTCAGAAACGCCGGTCTTTATATGGACGATTTCCTCCATACATTTAACGATTAATAAGGGTATTAGTTCTGCCCGGCTAGCATGACCACCGAAACACGATATGATATAGACTATAAGGCCTATAAGGATCTTACAGATATATCCAGTTATCGCCTTGAACTGTCAAAAATCAAATGATTTTTAAAAGTTTAAAGTGATAACGGGCTATATCATATCGTCCTTGGGTGGTCATGCTAGCGGGGCTGGCTTCATCAATGGTCGTTACCACAGAACCGTCCGTAGTAATCTGGGCGTTTGTGTCCGTATGAAAAGCGCATTTCCCTTCAGGGAGGTAAAAGGCCAAACTTATCTAGATTGGTAATTCAGTGATTCTAAGAGTCGTCCTATGAATACGTTGTGTGCGAAATTCTGTATATTTGTAGGCCTAAACATGGAAGCAATGTAGCTATACGCTTTACTGTGTTGATTCGTGACAGAAGAGAATGGAAGTAAAAGAGCGCCATGGCAGGGAAAAATAGAAGATGAGTAATACCTTTAAACTTACTACGTATTATGTCGTAGACCTTAGGCTAAAAACGTAGTCATAGGCCTTAAAACACAATTGATAATTTCATTACAAAATGACTCTAACTGCCGCACTCAGAGACGTCAAATAACGTTAATGAGTACTTAACGTCAAAAAATGACAATTCAAAACTGGTCGAAAAAAATAAAAATTTTTGTCAATAAATACTCATTAAAGTTAATTGACGTCTCTGAGTGCGGCAGTAACCCCCGAATACAGAAACGCTACTCAAAGTTTGAGTCTTGCTTAACATTTAGGTATTGCCGAAAATTGACGTTTTTTCCATACAAATTCTGAGAGCTATTGTCCACTTAACTTTATAAGCAGTGCTCACAATTTCAGTAACGTTTCAGTTTTCTGTATTCGGGGGTTAAAGAGCCATGAAGAGCCAAAGACATTTATCGCTAGGCGCACTTTGCTAACTTCAGCATAAACAGATTGGTGTTTATTTACTTTTTGTAGCGGAAAGAAAACATATTCCTGTGTTTTCGTGCGGGTATGCAACGTTGAGTTGCGACTTCGAAACTGTAATAGCACCTGCGAAATGTGCTAGCTCACAATGTAAACAACGTTCAAACATGTCGAGTTCCATCTGACGCATTTGCAGAATACTACTGAAGGCAAAACATACAGCGTGTGTGTGCAGAGACATAAAGTCATTGACGTATTTGGATAGCTGGCGTGGAAGGATACACATGTATGTACACAAATCACGCCTATATCCCCGAAGCGGTAGGCAGAGGTGAATCAACACCCACATTTCGCCAATTAGCATAGGGCCCATGTAATAAATAGGTGGCGAGCCTATTGCCACGAAAAACGCAATACATTGCTAGGTGGTATAAGAGGAACGCTGCTGCCACAGATATATCATTAAATTGATATATCTGTGCCTGCTGCCCATTATTCGACGCTGTGTTAACCCTTAGTTGCCTTGTACGACACCCGCGGGAGCGATTGGTATTGGTGACAATTTAAATTGTCTTCTACTCTGCCGTCACCACACGGCGGAAGGATATATTATGAATGATAAAAATATAATTGAACGTGGAAGGACGTAGAAAGAGAGAAAGACCAAAGAAAAGATGGATGGATTGTGTAAAGGAGGATATGATAGCATGAGGAGTGGATGAGAAATTGGTGAAAGATAGAGAGGAGTGGAAGAAGAAAACATGTTGTGCCCACCCCGCCTAGAGCGGGATAAGGTCAGGAAGAAGAATAAGTATCTGGAGAGATGGCAATAGTCTTGCCACCTATTTCATGGGACTTAACTTCATTGGCGAATTGGGAGTGTTTCACCTGAACGCCAGAGCCTCATAAATTAGTCAGTAGTGTCAATAATATTGTATTTGCTTTTCGTCTTTTAGAATTTAAGACGAGGACGATTTTCATTCCAAACAAGCATTCTTCTCTCCTCGGGGAAAAGAAAACGTTTTCCTCTTACTCTAATCTAACTCCTACTAAATCCCGAGATAAAACACTGTCAAGCAGTGGAGAGAGATTTTGTCCGAGTCCCGTGCTAGGCCTGTAGAAAGTAGGTCAGTAAGCGACTCTTCTTATTTAGAGGTGCATAGCTTTGTCGCTATTTAGCATGCTCCAGCTGAGATTCAGACGCGTGAACGGTGGAAATATTAAAAGCGGCAAGAACACTTTCTTGCGACTTTGAAATTAGATAGCGAATTCGAAAACTACAGATATTAAAATAATGTTGTGCTAGATATTAAAAGCGGTATTAGCGGATTTGAAAACTACAGATATTAAGATACTGGTGTGGCGGCTGCCGGTAAAAAAAAAAATTAACACAAATGACTGTGCATCTTATACCCATTATGTTCTCTTAAATCGAACCACATGAATTACCTAGCAACGAATGATGTTGTAGTTTGGTCCTATCTTTATATGAAAATAGCTGTTCTAGGTGTATGTGTAAGTTATAGTATCGTGAAAAAGCAAATGTAACTCAAATGTAACTATACTCATTCTCAATATTTCTTTATTTACAGGTACAAACGAGAGTATGGAACAGAACAAATATAACAAAAACATCACTGAAATACGACGAGAAGCTGCTAGCAGACTACAGCATGTGATCACCACAGACTTCCAACCATACGTGAGTTACTCCTTTTAAAATTAAATGAGCAATTGTTTTTATTTATAACTATGGCTCAGCGGAGTGGTTTAGCGCTCTGCCTCCGATTGCGTACATTAACTGCATATTTAAGACCAGCCATTGGTGATTGGATGGGTGATCAATAGGTACCTACATTATCTCGACTTCGGAAGGCTCGTCAAGCCGTTGGTCCCGGCTGCATCTGCAGTCGATAATAGCCACCAATCCGCATTGGGCCAGCATGGCGGGATATAGCCCATTCTCTATCCATAGGAAAAGCCTGTGCCCCAGCGGTGGGGATAATTAAGGGCTGGTGTTAATTATGTTGATGAAAATGTTATTTTTATTCTATAACAAGCAACGTAATCTGAAACAATAAGTGATGAAAACGATTAATTCGTTCTTACTGCTGCACTCAGAGACGTCAATTAACTTTAATGAGTATTTAATGTCAAAAATTTTCATTCAAATCAAGACCATAGACCCGGCAAGAATAGCTACTAGTTTTGAATTGTCATTTTTTGACGTTAAGTACTCAATAACGTTATTTGACGTCTCTGAGTGCGGCAGTTAGTGCAATGTTTTTAACTGCCGCACTCAGAGACGTCAATTAACTTAAATGAGTATTTAATGTCAGAAATTTTTATTCAAATCTAGACCATAGACCCGGCAAGAATAGCGACTAGTTTTGGATTGTCATTTTTTGACGTTAAGTACTCATTAACGTTATTTGAAGTCTCTGAGTGCGGCAGTTAAACACATGTAATTTAATAATCTGATATTAATCTATATGACAATTGAGATCCAGATGATATCATCTTGTAATTATCCGGACTCTTTTGGGACAATACGTAGTTTGCATCAGTGTTGGTAAAACATGTCACACGGAATTAAATTAAATTACGAGAAAGGCTTGTATCGAATAAACCATATGTTCAACAAGATCAATCCTTTTCTTATCATCAAACAAGCATTTAGTTTTGAAGAGATATCTGAGAAAATTTACCAAACTTTCGAATTCAGCTATACCTAGTAAGCAAATCGTCCATATAAAAGTCAAAAATAAATGTCCGTTCAGTTCTAAAACGAATCTAAGCAGCAATTATTTTCACTCCAATTCTTTCTCTATAAAATAGAGCAATACAATAGCTCATGAGTACTACAACATAATGTTCACTGAGCCGAGAAATAACCTCAAAACGTTTTTCCGTTTCCAGACACTTGGCTCCATAGATTTATTGAGCCACATCGAAAAAAGTCTAGAACAGTACGAGGCTAACTACACAGAATACGTTAGCTACACCAAGAGCAATAAAACGTGGACCTTCTGGAATTCCATGTTTTACGCTGGAACAATATTTACAACTATAGGTAAGTTACATATGCAAACCTGAAAGCTTCTTTCACATAATACTATTATATATAATATATAGTAATTTATAAGGGTGATTATCATACCCTGATATAATTATAAAATACCTGTCCATACGGTACCGTACGGGGCACCGGCACGGCCACGCCCTACCTACGGTTGAAACCAGAGCACAGATGACAGTATGCTTTACGGACACGATATAATATGACTAAATACATTAATTCTTGTCTTCTATGCTGGCATGGGAGCGAAAAAATAACTTAGTAGGCCAGTCCCGACTCATCCCATGGGTGTCGTAAAAGTCGACTATGGGAGATTGCCCGTTGTAGACCAATAAGCACATTGGGGCACACGAATGGTGGAGGGCAAAACCACCAACAACATCGTACCCAAAGAGGGTTAGTGTCAGGCAGGCGACCAGCTGTAAAACCTAAGTCAAAATCTTGAGCAGTATGGACCATTACGATGGATGATATAAATCAAAAGGGAGTGGATGGCTTGATGACGTCTGACCGATATGAATGGAAGAGTAACCATACTGCGCCGACCCCACATAGACTGGGAACAGGGCAGGGAGAAGAAGACAACATTTATAACCAATCTGACTGGAATAGGATTCTGCATTCTGCACCTTTTAATGTACTTAATTAAAATTTTCAACCTATTTTGGCTTTAAAGAGATTTAAGAAATATTAATGTTAAGAGGTTATTTTCCTTTATTCTCCTAAGGCGAATGAGTGTTTCTCTAGATTCACGTCTGCGATTTATTCATTTCAAAGCCTTTTGTCGTCAAAGAGAATATATAGTAGCTTTACTCAATAACATGTTAATATTACCAAACATTGAATAGAACTGAGTTTGGTGTGTAATATTCTAGTGTGAAGTGAGTCGCAAAAATGTATTACCATATCAAAGTTATTTTTTAAGAAACACATGAACTAAGCAATAACCTTTCAATAAAAAATATGAGTTGAGCCGCTGTAGAGGACAGCCAGAGGAAAAAAGTTAAAAGAAATCGTTTAGCTTGTTTGTTCTACATACATACATAAATCACGCCTATATCCCCGAAGGGGTAGGCAGAGGTGAACTAGCACCCACGTTTCGCCATTTATGTTAGGTCCCATGTAATAGGTGGCGAGCCTATTGCCATTTATTGGGCACAAAAGTCGCAATACATTGCTAGGTGGTGGCCATTCCTCATCACTGATTTATCCTTAGTCACCTTGAACGACACCCACGGGAGAGATTTGGGGTGGTGACAATTGTATTCTACTCTGCCGTCACCACACGGCACTTGTTTGTTCTAAGATGGAGAATATGATCCGCCATAGAAATCAATAGAATTAAAAGGCTTACAGTACTGATCGCGAAAATTGGAAAACGGCGGAAATCATTAATTAAGAAATATTAAATCAAAATGGTTGTTATCGTCATGAGATAACGCTGAAAATACTTTCTGGGTTCCTTAAAATTTGCAGCAGTGTTCCTCATAAACCACCTACCAATTATACAGCGATTTACATATTGGTCTTTGTCGAGCAAATAGCACTTTAGCGCTTATTTGCCTGATTAAAAAGTTAAGGAGTTTATACGTGTATAGTCTTAAGGAGTCAAAAAAAAAAAGGAAAAAATTGTGTGTCCTAAATTGACACTAAAACTTAGGGGAAGGTGACCCAGGGGGGTACACTTTCTAAAATGGACTTTTAAATATATAGCGTGCTAGGAAATAGCTTTTTATACACTAGGATACCTATCCGCTTTATGCACCTTCCTCTACTGAACACAAGTCATCAGAGTTGTGTCGGTTTTGTACTTAAGAAGCTCTTGTAATCACAATACTAGGCTAGCACGAAATGTCAAATTGTTTAATCGACTTTGTGCTTCACTGCAAACAAATCAAGGTTGACAATCGATTGAAAATATTTAACAGTTTTGTGTAGTTTGAAGTGTCGTTGACCGTGTAATATGATTCATGACACAGACATTCAATCAATATTGTATCAAAGGCTGCATTTGCCGCAAACGCGTTCCAAACTTCAATAGGAACAAAAATATATTTATTTTCATTTCCAAAGGTGCCTAAGCGCGGCAGCAATCTCTTTGTGCCGTGTCTTACGAAGCGGAGACAGTTTTGAAATGAAATTTTTATTTTATTTTGCCCCAACCATTCCTACAATAAACAAAGTCAAACTCATATGGCGAGTGGTAATAATGTCACACATACATAAACCACGCGTATATCCCCGAAGGGGTAGGCAGAGGTGAATCAACACCCACGTTTCGTCAATAAGGATAGGGCTCATGTAGTGACGAGCCTAATGCCATATATCATCATCATCATCATGATCACTAGCCCTTTTTAATGTCCCCACTGCTGGGGCACGGGCCTTCCCTATGGATGGAAGAATATAGGGAGATTGGGCCATGACCCACCACGCTGGCCCAGTGCGGGTTGGTGGGTATTAACGACTGCAGATGCAGCCGGTACCAACAGCTTAACGTGCCTTCCGAAGCACGGAGGAACTCGAGATTATAAACTATTGGTCACCCATCCAATGACCGGCCTAAGCGACATTGCTTAGTTGCCATATTGCTAGTATAAGAGCAGTGTAAGAGTAACACTGCTGCCCATTACTCATTGCTGTCTTAACCCTTATTCGCCTTGTACGACACCCGCGGGAGAGATGGGGGTGGTGACTATTGTATTCTACTCTTCCTTCACCACACGGCCCTGGTAATGCCGTATCGTTACATATTTTATAATAAAGTTCACTGAACTGGTCTGCGATTTCGGTTTCTTTTACAGTTCTTTAGAATAGATAGTAAAGTACAAAGTGAAATTAATTTTAAGTTTTTACCTCGCATACAATAGTCTTATATGTTTTTTTTTCAGTTTTAATAATTTTTGCTTGACCAAAAAGCAATTAAGCTTATGTTTTTTTTTAAAACATCATATCTATCAACAATCTTAGTTATCTACTCAAAAAAATATAGATTTATTTCTATTTGAGATGAGTCAAAGACTTGTTGGGAAAATAATGCACAAGTAACATATTTACACAACTGCGACTTTTTATATCCAATTAAACGTGACCTGTCTGAAACTTGTACAATTTCACTTTTGCCGTTGCATTGATTACTGAGCTTCGGTGGGTCAGAGTTATCTGGTCGCGGATCTTATTTTCGGATTACGTATGCGAACTAATGTGAACGTAGGTATGGATGATGTTTTAATTTTGGAACAGTGCCCAGCTAGCTAGCTTTCGCTCAGTCACATTCGGCCCAACCATCGAGTGTTTATTCCGAAATTTCGTTGCTTTTGTGATACAACCCAGGACTTACCGTCTCCTAAGACGCTCTAAAACAAGAGTGCAGTGTTATAAAAGTGAAAATGCATCGGGTCCATCTCGTGGAGCGTATACCAGAGAAATGTCAGTGCGTCTAAAATAGATTCTTTTCTTAGATGTCTACGTTGTCCCCGATATAGTTAAGAAGTTTGTTATCGGCAACGGTTTGTCCGAGGTAAGTTTATGTTACGCAGATGTCAAATTCTTGGCTTCTAATTATAATGCGTGCGATTGCCTATTGGCAGGTGATATGAAATGTATTGCCAAATCATAAGGCTCATTGACTTTAGTACTTGTCTCGCATCGTACATTGATTGACGCGTTTTTTTCAGGTGCGGTGAACTTGTGAAAACTGTGATGAGTGACGGGGGAAATGGAACTGAAAAACGATTGACCCTCCAAATTCCTATCATAAAAGCCGAATCCGAAACCCAGACAACCAGCCTACTAGTGCCTAAGACGCCCCCAGCTATACCGAAAGACAACAAAGAAGACGAGATGGACAGTGAACAGAAGCAAACCATGTCTATAAGGAAGAGGAGAAACTTGTCAAAGAACAGAGGCCAAGCCGCTCGCCAAAGAGAAAAGACTCCTGAGCCTGGAAGAATTCCGATACCACACGACGATACGACCACATCCGATGACGAAGAAGTAAAACCTCAACGTAACTCCAGAGAAATTGAAGCAGAGAAAACTTATTTGGAGATGAAAAAGATGGTCGAAGAAAGGTCTCAAGTAAAAGATCCTGTTTACGATATTAACACTGACGAGATACTGGAAGCGAGAGCTGTAGCTGCAACCGAGAGGAGGCGGCGCAGTATATCTCCTTTCGCTCTTCCAGACAGGGAACAACTCGTGCAATTGGAGAGAAAAGCTAGTTTTATCGACCCTACAAATAAATTGCTGTCGACAAATTACACTTTAAGTCCAAAAGACGAAGACCGTAATAGACGCAACTCCTTGACAATCGAACCACCAAGAGAAAAAAGAAATTCACTATCATCACCACCAACAACTGCTTCTCCCGTAGAAAAAGGTTTCCCATATCCTTTACCGACGACACCGAAAAAATTAGAAGAAATGATTTATGGTGACCAAATGAACTCTGGAGATAGAATTGTTCGGACTCCCCAAAAAAAGGAAGACGTTTTTACGTTTGATGAAAAAGATACTAAGCAGCCTATAAAGCCAGTACCAAAAACACCCGAAACACCAGCAACACCTCAAGGCGAGCTTGTGACTAAGGTAATCCAGGTTGAGAGAACGCCAAGTAGAAAATTAACAGCAGATAAAAAACCGAATGTCGAAGTCAGGGAAAGAATTGTCAGGACGCCGAGTAGAAAACTTTCAGCTGATGTCAAACCAGTGATAGTAAAACAACAACCACCAAGGCAAATGAAGGACGAACAACAAACTAAAGCGCCTCCAGTTAAGCCAGCACGAAGCAAATCAGCAACAAGATTCGGGGTCAGTTTTTACATGAAATTATTTTTCATTCTGTTTGTTGCTTTGTTAATAGTACTGTATTTTCAATTGGCCTAATATCCTTTGGACGGAAAATGATGACCGTGTATAGACATGTAGATTAGAGAACTAATGATATCCGTCATAACGTTACAGAGCAAAACAAGTGAGAGTGAGATGAGTGAGGATCAAGCGATCTTATTGAATGCTAATGCTGCTGCGACTAAGCGTAAGGTTGTGCCTACACCACGACGTTTCATTAAAAACAGATCTCCAAGGGCAAATAGATCGCAATCAGTAAGCAGATATGGTGACACAAAGGTAATAGATAAAACAGGGACTGGAATGAGCCAAACTAGCAAAGAAATTATAGAACTCATGCAAAAAGCTCGAGCTCGGAGCTTGTCAATACCTAAGGACGACCCTAGACTTCCATCTGTATATAAAAACCACTCTAAAACTTTGCAAACACCTAACAAAACTCCGTCAACAACACCTAGAAATGTAAGAGGAATATCCTGCCCCAAAACTATTCAAATAATTAGCGACAAAGTCGTTCTATCTGGTTTGAACACAAATCAAAGACTAGAGCTACATCAAGACAAACGCAGCAGACAAAGCTCTGGATATATTGACGCAAGTCAATCCGAGTACACTTCAAGTTGTTACTCTTCATCTCCAAGTGAAAATGAATACGAATTTGACTTGTCGGAACGAACGGCTGAATTGACTCGAAAGCTAAAAATGCTTAGCATGGAGGTAGATGGTGCCGAAATGATCAACAATTTAATTTTTTCGAAAGATGAAACTGTTATTGACAAACCGATTGAACAAAAATCTTCATTGAGAAAAAGATCACTAATTACTGCGAAAAATGATAATAAACAAAGCAAAGATACTTTAAATGGTAAAGATAAAAGGCCCATAGTAAGTGATGACGAAAAAAAGAAAGAAAAGCCAATTGTCAAATCGAAGTGGAAAATAGTACTATGCTGGCAAGAATTTAAGACAGAATACAAAACGGAATATCAGAAAATAATTCACCTTCGAAATAGATGTGTATGTGACTTGTTGCTTATGGTAATACTATGCGGATTAGGTGGTATGATGTTCAAATATTTAGAGGGATCCTTTGAGAATGCTTACAAGTGTGGTTCTAGAAGTGTGAAGCGCGATTTCATAGAAGCGTTGTGGCGTGGTAGTCACCACTTACGCGAAGACGACTGGAAGTCGATGGCTCGAAATAAATTATACGAGTTCGAAAATCAGCTGCATACAGCATTCGAGGCTGGCGTAACGTCTTACAGCGGGCAACGATCGTGGAACTTTATGAATTCCTTCGTTTATTGTATGACTGTGATAACAACCATTGGTAAGATTCTATATTTTGTCTCTACGTTTGTTTTTTATTTTACACTGTTATTAATTAACCCATAAGATCTCACTGCTGGGCAAAGGGCAATTAATTTACATTTTGCACTTTTTTTTCCTTTTAAAATTTGACTCATTACTTTAATAGATTGTTAATAAAAACTATAACTTTGTATTCAAAGACGAAATCAGCTATTTCTTCGGCAAGAGTTGCCTGATTCTTGGTGAAACATTATTTTCTAAAAATATTATGTTGATCCTGCGCCTTCCACTGTTTATATTGAAGATAGTGTCAAAACAATTTTAAATCCAAATGATAGAGTATTTAAATTTTAGAAATATAGCGTAAATCATTTTTTAGGCATTTATTATAAAATGTCTCTAAATTCTAGTTCTTAATGTACAAAAACAATGTATATTTCCAATTGAAAATTCAAAGAGACTTCCGTAAGTGCCATAAGCTTCATCTTCAAATCACGAAAGCATTTTGTCTGAATAAGTTCTTGCCTTGAAATAGAGATCATTTTTTCTAATATTTTCTAAAATTTTTTAATTCCTGATATTTTTTATCCTATTAAGATAGTATAATTTAACTTTATGAGCTTTAATATTTGATTTGTCCATTTCACTTTGTATTTTGAAGCAATGGTGTTTTTCATTACTTTAGACATTATTTATTATATTACTAATTTAGTATAGCTATATTATGTGAAACAAACTATATTTTACTACAGTAGGTAACGTTTAGAGAACCCAATCTTTTGTTGAGGGGCTTAGATTGTATAGTGATAAATACATAAAACAAATGTATATGGATGTGATCGCTGTAAAACCATATAAATATAAAATTCCTCGAACCAATATCTAATGAGGTCTTTACTAAAAATTTTTGAGGTCTCCATTTACCCAGAATTATTCATAATTTGATCTTAAAGAAAAGCATGTCAACTGATGTTTATTAGTGACGTAGTATTTTTGATACAAGGCTACTAGCGTCTTTGAAGAGTTCGAAATAAAATGTTGGCAAAGAATACTTTAATGTCTTTCCACAATAATACTGACGTTACATTTTACAAAAGAGAAACGCGTGTGTCGTTCTTTGTTGGACAGGAAATAAGACGAATGCCTCTCTAATTATAAAAAACACAAACCACCTGTAGCTTTGTAGCAAAAATCTTTAATTACAGATCTCAGTGATAATATAAACAGTAAAAACATATTATTTTCATCTGTAGGTAACAACAATTCTTCTTCTCCCTGCCCTTATCCTATTCTAAGTAGGGTCGGCACAACATGTCTTCTGTAGGTAACAACAATTATTTGCTTAAAATTCTAACCAATTTGAGTAGTAGCATTTACAAAGAGAGAGAGAGAGGGAGTGCTTTGTCAAGGACACATTTTCTCGTTCCGTACGTATAAGTTTGAAGTCTTATCGCGCTAGACTTGATACCTAATAGCTTTTCGTATGACCCATTCGTCATTCGAAGAAAACATTTAATTATTTAAGTTGTTTATGTTTAAGAACATAAACAACTTAAATGTGGTGTGGCTAGTGATGAAAGAACAGTGTCCTAAAAATCTCAACATCGTCTTAAATCGGTTAATAAAAATCAATCTCTTACAGCCAGTTTCAATATTCGATCTCCAATTAAAGATAAACTTTGCTCACCGCACTCTTCGTAACAGACTGAGAGCGAAAGCACAAAGCAGAATATGCTAGTCCCGTGCCATCCTATGTTTTAAAAGGTGATTTTGGGAGATCTTCCGGTGTAGACCAAAAAGGACCTTGGACGGACATCCTTTCCATCATTTTTCTATACATTCATTCATCACAGCATCGCTCTGGTGTGATGGATAATCACTCACTGAGGTCTTCGCATTCTCCAAGAAGCCGGTAGATGCTGTAAAGGCCTCTCAGCCAACAGTCTAGGTCGAGCAAAAAAAGAACATAGTTTTTTTTCTATTAATTTGTTTAAAGGGTCTCTAATAATTTATATTACATGCCAGTCCGTCCGTACATAATACATACAAACATAAATCACGCTGATTTATCCCCTAAAGGGTAGGCACAATATTTCATCACCGTTACTGTAAATATTAAAATTAATTTCCAGAGCTCAGGCTTTCAGCTGCGAATTTGTAGGTCATATCAGCATCATGGATATGGGACCTCCAAACGAGCAATTAAAGTGTCCCTCTGTTCTTTACATAGTTAACATACATTTCTTCTCTAAACTTTCAGGTTACGGACACATAGCGCCGAAGACCACATACGGACGGGCAGCTACTATAGTCTACGCCGTGATAGGCATACCTCTCTTCTTGATCGTGCTGGCAGATTTCGGAAAGCTGTTCACGAGGATCATCAAGTACTTCTGGGCTTTTATCAGGAGGTTCTATTACACGAGGAGCTGCAGAAAGGTCCGGAGGACAGTGCCTATGCAGGTAAATGTTAATTTTGAAAAGGCTTTTGATGTAAATGTTAAATCAGTAAAAAGGGGTGAACCAGTATGCGAGACATCGATTAATATTTTAGTAAATCATAGTCATCATCATCACAAGCCGTTTAATGCTGCCGCTGCTGGGGCACACGCGTTCCCTATTGATGGAATAATATAGAGAGAATGGGTAAACCCTCCATGCGGGCTTCATGCCGATTGTTTTGTATTGACTACTGCAGCTGGGACCAACGGTTATCGTGCCCTCTGAAGCACGCAGTAACTGGAGATAATGTATTTTAACTCCCTCATCTAATTACCGGCCTTAGGTAACATAGTTTAGTTTATGGAGCGGAGCTCCTTCAAATTAATATTATTTTAAAGTGCAACTTTTATTTACTTTTAAAGTTTATGTTTTAAATAAAATTGAGTTGAACATAGGTTCTTAAAATGTATACGATAGTAAAATTGTAAATAGGTATATATTTTTACAAATAAATTAAATTTTAGTCTTACTACGTCATGCTCTAATAACGCTTAAAGATTAAAAAATGGAAACTAGGTACGTTCTATACAAAAATGGATATTTTCGGGTTGCTAGTTCCAGAATTTAAAATTAGGGTTAAAATTTTAAATTCTGGAACTAGCAACCCGAGGTTGAGCTAGCAACCTAAGGGGTTGTGTGGGTTAATGTTTTATATTCATATTGTATTTATTTGTATATTTCCAAAATCTAAATGCAGTTGTGCTTAATAAATTACTTATACGTGTGACCTATTTTAACTTTACTATTGAAACAAACAAACGATTCGAGTTTTATTTCTTCATACGAATTTTACAATTCTTATATCTCGCTAACTAAGCGAAACAAATTCAATCTTGTTTTAAATAAGCTACGCCGAATGACACAGCTTAATTCTGATGTCATTCAAACTTCTAAAACTCTAGATACGGTCTCTGGTAAAATAAAAGTATTCTAAGAATTTTCCCCCAATACTGTACGTCTTTGTAGATAATGTCCGGAGGGAAACAATGCGAATGTTCCTTTTTAATAGAGAAATGAGTAATGATCACGCTGCGGGCTATATGATGTCTTGCCCTTCTTTGTTTGCGTACGTAAAGCAATTTGTATAGTAAGGAAACGAATCCTAATAACAAGACATTCTTTCCTTACAGGAGGTAATGAAAGGACTGAACATCGTCTACGATGTTGTGAGGAGACCGTCACAGATATTTAACGAGGAAGACATTGAGGGGAAGCAACACAACGCACCTCCGCCAGTAGTGAGAGTACAGAGTGATGATCCACCACCCTTACCACCTAAGCCTTGTACAACGTTTTTGAGAGACCCCGACAACGAAACGGAGCCTGAAACACCAGCTCCATCCGTTTTTGAGATCGACGACGAATTCAACCTGCCCATATCTCTAGCGATCACCATACTAATCATTTACATATTGATAGGCGCTGTAATCTACAACACATGGGAGAATTGGAGTTTCTTTGAGTCCTTCTACTTCGTGTTCATTTCGATGTCCACCATTGGCCTTGGGGATTTGGTTCCTGATCATCCTCATAGAATGATGGCCTCCATCATGTACCTTGTGTTCGGGTTGGCGTTAACTTCGATGTGCATTAACGTTGTGCAATTAAAACTCAACGATACATTTAAGCAGGCCAGTGCTAAGCTTGGTGCTACCATTGGTCTTAAGGTTGCTGAAGAAGATGGAAGTTTGGTACCAATAACACCACCTCCCATCGAAATTCCTGCAGTACACAAGACGAAAGCGGAACGTAAAGAAGAAGAAGAAAGTAAAGCTAAAGTGGAAGAGAATGAATCTGAGAATAAAAATAGATAATAATGAAATTTGGTGAATCTTTTGGTGCTACTAGATACTAATTAATATCTAATATTGACAAGGTGATATCGTTACTAACTTCTAGATTCTATTTTATAAATTATTACACTGTATTGTTCACGTGTGTGTAAATAAAAGTTTTGTAATTTAATAATTACTGCTTTATTTCAACATCTTTCTGATGAAATTTAATAAATTATTAAGTAGTACATCCTTATCTTTCTGCCATATTTCTAGGTTATCAACATCATCAGCCGTCTTCTTGTATAGATTGTCTTATTCGAAAATTAACCCATTAGATACAGGATTTACTAAAGTATCAGATACAACAAAATTAAAAAAAAGATATTTATTAAGATACTATTTTGTGACTAATGAGAGCGGAATAGGTAACATAAGTAAATCTTTTTTTATGAAAGATAGCTTCATCTCGTAAGTGATAATAAGGGCCGGAGATGGAATCGAGCCTCACCTGGAACCTGTAACCAGAGAGTGACTAGCTTTCGTATCATAAATGATTGTCGTAACACAATAATGCTTTTATCATTATTATGGCGGCAGACTTTGTTAAACTAGTGGTAGTTAACCAGGCAGATTTGAAAAAAAGACTTACTAATAAACAAACCGAGTAAAATTGTAATATTTCTACTCCCCTGAGGATCGAACTATTTAATTCAGGTCGGCGAACCCTTAGAACTCGGAGGCGGTAAACAGTTTCAAATCTCACAATTTTTCATTTATGAATCGTTTGCACTATAGAAAATGTGTTCATGATAATGATAAAAGCTTCAGTTTCTAAGGCTGTGTTTCCACTAAAGATATGCGAGGATACTTGCGCGGGATATGTTTCAGAAGAACCAATAGAATCACTCCGTTTTCCTAGGCTCGATCAGCTTTGGTGGAAAAAGGGCATAACGAAACGAGCTCTTTGTACATACTAAACAAGTGTTGATGCGAGGGATATATTGCGAATAATGTGTTGTAAGAAAAGTGTTGCGAGGTTTTCAACGATTCCGTGTTCTGTACCCGCTTGTCAATAGACGGTGTTTGTTCATTTCATTTGCTCAGCACAGCTACACATCCTCGCACGACACATTTTCCTCACACAACTCTGATGGAAACACACCCAGTAGTATGTAGAAAAACTTCGCTTCACTACTTTCCTTCCTTCCTTTAGAATCTCTCTAGCGCAGTGGCATAGCGCACCTGGCCTGCGATTGCGTAAACTAAGCAATGTTCGCTTTGGGCCGGTCAGGGATGTATTATTATCTAGAGTTCCTCTGTGCTTCGGAAGGTACGTTATGCCGCTGGTCCCGGCTGCTCCAACCCGCGCTGGGTTAGCGTGGTTGGTTATGGCCCAATTTCCCTATCCCTTCCATCCATAGGGAAGGCCCGTGCTCCAGCAGTGGGGACATTAAAGGATAGTGGCTAGGATAATGGAGTGATTCTATTGGTTCCCCTCAAACACATTCCTCGCAACGCACCCTCGCACAGCTCCGGTGGAAACGCAGCCTAAGACCTCGAAGAGGGCTCTCGCTCGCTGAATGAAGACTGTTCAATAATATTTTTTTTGGAGCCATTGTAGCGGTAATGGAAGCAGGTTGGTGAAAGGCTTGGCAAGAATTTAATTATGCCCTCCTGTAATCCCCCAGCGGATATTCGCCTACAGTCCTTTTTGCTCGGCGGTTAAGAATGCGAACGGTTAAAGCTTTCGCGTTTATTTTGCTGGAGCTTAATTTGGATCGGAAAGTATACAGGGTTCTTAATAATAATAGAACAAAACGGGGGCCCTTGGTACTTGGTATCGCGTAGCTGTATTTACAGGTTAGGGGAGGGATCGGTTATGAAATTATTTTCTTAACCGATATCTTCACCACAGCATTATTAAGTGCTCCCTTGAGGCAATACGTGACTGGTAGAGAATGCCTTATGGAATTAAGTCCGCCATTTGTAACTTTTGTGTACAATTAAGTTTAAATAAATAAATAAAAATTACGTGGGGAGTATAGGGTTCCCTTGAAGGGATATGTGAGGAGTATATTTCCCATCGGTCTCCTTGAGCGTATGAAAACATTATTTATTATATTTGATTTCAATTTGAACATTATATAAATTACAAAGAGTAATGTGGTTAGACAAAAGTTCAAAAAATAGACCAAGACGTTGGTTGGCCGAGTGGTAAGGCATCTGCCCGGATGAAAACAATTTTATACACAACAGTAGCCGCTTTAGGCAGCAAGTCCAATGAAAGGGTGTCCCAAAATATTTGGATGCTATTTATTTTGTCACGCCTAATTATTCCCGAACGAGGTAGCCGGAGGTAAATTAAGACACATTTCCAACGATTATGTTAGGTCCCATGTAAGGGAGCGAGCCTTTTATCACCTATGGGGCAAGGAAATCGCAATATATTGCTAACTGCCTCACTCAGAGACGTCAAATAACGTTAAGGAGTACTTATCGTCAAAAAATGACAATTCAAAACTAGTCGCTATTCGTGCCGGGTCTATGGTCTAGATTTGAATGAAAATATTTGACATTAAATACGCATAAAAGTTAATTGACGTCTCTGAGTGCAGCAGTAAGTGGTATATATATATAGTGGGTCTTTACCCTTAATAGCTTTAACCTTCACCCTTGGGTGAGATGAGGGGTGGTGATAATTGTATTCTGCTAAACAGTCACCACAGGGCTTAGAATAGATGGATGGAATTGAGAATAAGAGCGAGGGAGCGTATTCAATGGATCGGTTGCTATTTTTTAATTTTAGTATATTATAATAATTTTAAATTAATGTCTGCATTGGTACTGAGATGAAAACTTTTAAACGAACTCGTGAGTCCATTAAGCTTATGTAATTATTAATTTAGTAATTAGCTACTTTTGCACGAAATATTATTATTACCGAACATAATTTTACCTTAAACTTCAAAACTGTTTTGAAATTATTTCTGTAATGGCGGCCGTATAGCAAAGTAAAGTATGTATTGTAAATATTTTGTGAATATTATAATTATAGTAATTTCAAACTCTGTAATTTCTAATATTAAAAATCTCGTATCACAGTGTTTGTTATCCGACAGCTCCAAAACTCCATCTTTTATGATTTTTTTTTGTGAGTATATTTGGTAGGACAGAGAAAAGGCCTTTGTTGAAAAGGATGTTTACTGAGTTAGCCAGTAATACATACATAAATCACGCCTACATCCCCGAAGGGGTAGGCAGAGGTAAACTAGCACCCGCGTTTCGCCAATTATGTTAGGTCCCATGTAATAGGTGGCGAGCCTATTGCCATTTATCGGGCACAAAAGTCGCAGTAGGTACATTGCTAGGTGGTATAAGAGGAACGCTGCTGCCCATTCCTCATCACTGATTTATCCTTAGTCGCCTTGTACGACACCCACGGGAGAGATTTTGGATGGTGACAAATGTATTCTACTCTGCCGTCACCACACGGCAATAATGCTATAAATATAAAAGTTTCAATATGCTCCAAGCTTATAGATCATTAGCTAAAGCAGGGGGCTTTAAAATTTGGAAATTAGAATCGAAATACCGTATTTAGAATCGGAATACCGTTTGACGGCCGGTTTGGTCGAATGGTAAGATCGTGGAATATCGGCCCGGAGAATCCGGGTTCGAATCCTAGGGGCAAATGTTTGTGATGAACAAAGTCTCTATTTTTTGGCCAATCTATTCTAACAAATAGTTAATAAATAGAATGTGTTAAACTAACATATGTAAATATAATAAGCAGTAGTTATTAAAAATTGTCATTTTTCGATAGACACGTTGTATCGTTTGTTACTTGGTTATAGGCACTGGTGGAAAAGTCTTCTACTTATACGGAAGAAATGATTTATTTAGAGAGAGCAGAGATTTAGCAATTAATTTGTCTTCTCTTACAAAGTACACGCGCACCTAGCATCCGAACAATGTAGCCGACAAACAGTTAACCACAATTCACGAAGGGTATTAAAGTACCAGATTCGGTTAGGAAACTTTGTCGCGCTTGTAAGGCACCAGGGGCGCACTGAGGGATTTATTCCATCGGAGCCCCGCCACTTTTTAGATTACAAAGAGCGTTGCAAAGTTTAAGTTTTAATTTTGACTTTGGGAAGCTTAAAATAAGTACCCTGTTGCCAACTAGAAGTGATTAGTTGAGCGTGCAAATAGAAGGCGCGGGCTACTTTATTTGCAATAAAGACTTTCAATTCTGACCACCTATTTCGGAGCTTAGTGATCCAGTTTTTAAACGAGTTTTTTAATATTTCTTTTGACGCGTTGGCTCGATCTGGAGTAGCTGTATCAGAGAAACTGTTCTGCCTCACCTTCTGCTCTGCTATGTATATACTGATTTAGGATTTAGCTTGACTACTACGGCTGGTCGCCTGTCTGACATGTAAAAAGCTGTTTAAGATGGGTTATGTTTAGATTCATGCCAGCCTGGCAGCGAAAATATTGCATAGAACGTGCCAGCACGGACTCATTCCATAGGTGTCGTGAAAGTCGAATAAGGGAAATTGCCCGATGGCGGAGGGTAAACCGCTAACATCAACATACCTAAAAACAATTATATGATATAAATATAATATAATATCATTGCCTAAAAAGGAGGCAGGCAGGCGGCCGACTGTAATACCCTTAAACAGTATAGTACACATAACTGAGAAGAGGTTAGGCAGGAGAGAAGAGTCTCTCCGATACTGCTGCTCATGATCGAACGCAATGTATTTGAAAAAGACGACAATATAAGTAACTCATTTAAAATCTCAACTATGGATTGGAATGTTGCCATTTCAATAACTTCTCGGATGAATCTGTGGGGTTGGCACATTCTACAATATTCCAAATCCATGCTTCTCAAGGTTGAGGGTTAGGTTTTACATCCGGCCGCCTGCCTGAACCCAACTTTGGGTATACACCCGCTCTATTCGGTTATAATTGCAGGTTTCTGTTGGTACTTACCTTACCTGAAGATAAGATCCCGTGTGGTGACGGCAGAGCAGAATACGATTGTCACCACCCCCATCTCTCCCTTGGGTGTTGTACAAGGTGACCAAGGGTAAAGACAACGATGAGTAATGGGCAGCAGCATTCCTCTTATACCACCTAGCAATATGCTGCGATTAGCAATAGGCTCGCCACCTATTACTTGGGACCTTAATTAATTTGCGAAAAGTGGGTGTTTAATTCAACTCTGCCTACCTCTGCTACCTCCTCTGCTACCTACCTCTGCCTACCATGTATGTAAGATTCTGGGTATATTCCTAAAATCCTATATTTTCATTTTCACCATTCCTCGGTTCGGAGCTGTGAGCTTCGGCGCAATTTCGCGATACGAAGACACAACTTTCGGAGCATTGGGTTCTGACACTTCCTCTTACTGATGCTATCCTGGTACTTGTAAAACTATCTTCCAGTCCACAACCTTGCCTTTAAAAACTGTTTCGTTTGCAGCTGACATTTTTGTGTTCAAACATTAATACTAATTTTTGTAACAAAAGTGTTATTGAATAAAAAAAGAGATATGTTTTTAAATATAAAAGAGTGAAGCGACATGCTGTTTTTTTAAGAAACTTGGATATGGGCATCCATACGCTGCCATTTTCATCATTCGTTCTTTTTACTGCTACGCCGCTCCACAGCAGTCCACCATAGCGCGTCAGATATTAAATACGTGTTGTGTAAACATACATAGGTACATCAATCATGGCTATATCCCCGTAGGCAAGCAGAGGTGAATTAACATCCACTTCTCGCCAATTAAGTCAGGTCTCAAGTAATACATAGGTGGCTAGCCTATCGCGATATACTGGGCACGGAATTTGCGGTATATTGCAAGGTGGTGTAACCTAGACATGCTGTATCTTCTTCGCAATATCACGTTTCAGCGAAGTACTAAAAGGCGACGTTCGCAGATGGTATTAGCGGTTTGATTGATTAAGCTTCGCGGCGTGATTCGCTACACGATTCGTCGCTTAAGGATTTTTATGATCCTGTTGGAACTTGCCGCTTTCATTTTCGCAATCCCTTTTATGCATAATGACTAAACACCAACTTTGGTTAAATGGGGCACCAAACACTCTCTCACTTTTTAGGTCTCGACATTCATTCATCACATGCATAGTAGTTTCTTCTAACTAGTTTGATTTAGATAATTATTCTGAAATAGCAATAAATAAATAATAAAACAATAGTATCATTGGATGTGGTGTGGGCCATCACATCCACTCGGTAATTTTTTTACATTTAATCCATTTCATCATCAGTGAGGGCGTTTTAACAATACTATATAATAATAAATAGTTAATAAATATTTAGAACATGTTGTGCCGACCCCGCCTTATCCCTAAAAAAGCAGGAAGAAGAAGCATACGGTGAGTTACGGTGAGAAATAATAACGCTTATAATAATATGGACGATGGTATTTTCTCCAGAGAATATACAATGAGAAGTAGCTGTAAAAATAAATATGTATTTGAAACAATTTTTGGAACGTCCGTCCATTAGTAGGTATTTTGGGTGGAGCAAAAAGCTATGTGAATATGTCGCGCCGGGGATTAGGCATGCCAGTTGTTAAAATGCTTTTTAATAATGAAAATTCTTGATGATGTGTAACTTGGGGAAAATATTTGCGAGGATGTTCAGGAAAAATATCAAGTGTTAATAAAAAAGACATCAAGCAAGGTATATTTGAATAAAAATACAGAGAAGGTCGACTGGTAAATATTTTATTAGAGTCTTGAAGATATTCTATTATTAAAGAGGCATCTCAAGTATTTGGCAATATTTTTAACACGTACAGTCGGCATCATGTACAAAGTGACCGTCATATTTCTCAAATATTTAGGAGTTTGTAGGGTATTTTCCAGTGTACTTGACCCTTATGATAGTTTTTTGATTGGGAATAGGTTCTTGTTATTTGGCGCTCTCCGTCGCCAAATCCTCTTTGTTGCGTAATTGTCTAGAGTACTCAACAATTTCACGATTCGTCCTTTAAGTTGGAAACTTTTGTAATTAATATACTCAGTTACAAAGTCTTTGTGATAGTAATTACGCATTTCCTTGACAATTCTATCTTCTAACTGTATAATTTCATCAAGATTTACTTCCAATTGTTCCCTGATTTCCAACACAGAGTTCATATTCAAATTATCTAATTTTACATAATATTCTATAGATCCTACAGAGTTCTTTTCATTATTCAAAAAAGTCGATAGATTACCGAGAAAATCTTTGTGCTCTGCCATTAAAGTAAATAATTCTTTGCCATCAAATTGGCATTGCTTGTAATCTAAATGATTTAGGTTCAGTGAACATTTTAAGCTGTCTTCTATGTTTAACTTAAGATGTTTCTTAAACATAACTTCAATCACTTCAGCCTCATTATCATCCTGAACATCATCTATTCCAGTTTTAAATTTTTTAACAACTAACAAGTTTAAAATTAGACTAGGTATAGAAACTGGTAGTATTTCACAAGGCGGGTCCATATGACTGTACCTTGACCAGCCCGTAACAATGATTCCCTTGAAGTTGTATATCTGGTTCTCTCCACCAAAAGTGTAACCAAGTATCATGTTCATCCAGCTGAAATGGTTCAAGAATCGGTTCCTTATGTCGGGAAAAGTTACCATCTTTCCATCGGCACCCTTGAAGGCCGAAGCTATCCAAATTTGCGGGAATTTTCTGTGGTACTTTAACAGATTCTGATGCGTGACTTGAAGACTGGGGCTGTAATCCCAATACACAGGGTGCATTTTAGAAAATGATTCTACGTCGTTCCACTCCTTTGGTTTGATGTTTCTGAGCATATCGTCCCAGATAAGTATTTCTGTATCCGGGCTGAGGGATTCCACGACTTCTGTGAGCTGTTTTATATGTTGGAAGAACAAATCTCTGTAAAATAAACAAACGGTAAATTAAATAGCATTGCAATGATTTTATTTATTCGTTTGCGGCCTCCGAGGTGTTGTGAGGGCTGAGTATTTACCATTATTTATGGGAATACAATAATGAACGTAGGAATTGATCCAGAATATTGCTTTCCGATGTTTTGTAAGTTGAACCAAAATGACTGTCGTCTGCGCAGGTATAATTGGAGGAAAAGACGTGTCTCTAAAATAAATTTTGAACGTGTAGAAGCAGGTAACGTATTCCTAAGTTGCTATAGTTTCTGACGAACGTCGCACCCCAAAATCAACCTATGTGCCGGGTATTGTATTTATGTTATGAAATATAAATATAGAGCATAAAATTAAAATAATATTATGGTTTATTTTTATGCCCCCCTATTAAGTTCCTTAAAATATCTTTACAGATGAAGTATTTAAATCAGTACTTTACAATGTTAATTGGGTAAATTATCCTGTGATGTAGTCGAAAAGTACTTCTCACCATTGTTGGATTTTTATACTTACACAACTATTGTATACAGATCAAAGAGACACTTACTTGTTTTTCACTTTTCTACGTCTGCAATGTTGACATTTATTCATGTGAAATACTTCATCGCACCCAATGTGTATATATTTTAAGGGAGCTACGGCTAAGTGAAGGTCGATGACCTGGAAATAGTTAAGTTATTTATTTAATATATTAATACCAGTATTAACTTAGTTATGAGCTTGATGTCGCAGTGGCTTAGCACGCTTGGCCTGTGATTGCGTAAACTTAGCAATGTTCGCCAAGGCCAGTCATTGGATGGATGACCAAAAATATATATTATCTCGAGCTCCTCTGCGCCCCGGAAGGCCATCGGTCTCGGCTGCAAAGACACAGCGTGTTGGATTGGCAGAGCAGAATAAGTTGGTCCAATTTACCTATATACCGGTAATCTCCCCTAGTTGACTTTTACGACACTACATCTCTTCCTTGGAGATAATAAGTTTGATTTGTCTGTTAAAGCTGGGGACGTTTAAGCCAGCATGACCTTTTACAAATTGATGGATATTTTATTTTTTCAGTGGGTGCTCACTCAATGCACACGCTCATGCAAAACCAAAATTTATTTATAATTATGTGGTGTACTTATGAATCGACAAGATGATAGACATCGAAAACCCGTATGTCCAAGGGAAGATAGGGCAGTGCGCAGCATGCCTCAGTTTATAATGATAGGTTTCCGACGCATTCAATACCAAAATTGATACTAAACGCGCCAGAGCCAACGTCCCGATAGCAAAACGGCACGCTAGTAGGCTGTAGAGAAACCCACCATCGATACTTCCTAATTTCAATGCCAATACCTGTTCCACCATATGCCGCAGAAACGCCTTACTCTCCAACTTGCTGGGGCAAATGGAGTCTGGAAACGTTGGGACTTCTCTCAACTGCTTGAACTCTTCCAGTTTCAACGCGTACTCCAGATGCCCGAAGGTCTGGACCAAGGGTATGATCTCAAAGCCCCATTGAGACACCGTCGATAGGAAATTTCTAAGCTGGAATACAATAATAAGCTTGAGAATAATAATTAATAGTTTGCCGGATGGTGACGGCAGAGTAAAGCTACTGACATACATGCTTATACAGGGCGTCCCACAGCCATGCCACACGGAGGGAAAGTATATTACATATTGAACGTAGGATATTTAACTAAAAGAAGACATCGTCTTATTTTTAATAATAAGTAGAACTGCATTCACAGATTTTTTAAAAATCGCCTACCTATGAAAATGAAAAATTTTCTGATCTTATTTTCATTTAATATGCATGGTTATTTAGGAAAAAATAATGCTTATGAGTAGCCCTTTCAAACGCTATTATAAAATACATGTAATTTTTCTATCACATTTGGCGGGTTTGATTCCCGGTTGAGGTAGGCGATTTTTAAAAAACTGTGAATACAGTTCTACTTATTATTAAAAATAAAACGATGTCTTCTTTTAGTAAAATGTCCTACGTTTAATATTTAATTTACTTTCCCTCCGTGTGGCATGGCCGTGGGACGCCCTGTATATAGGTCCCGGTCGGCAAGAGTCGTCATTGGTTCGAATCCTGGTAAGGGCAAATTTTTGCGATGAAACAATACATTTAATTTTTTTTAATTTTTGACTCATGGTGGTTTATTACAAAATATTTATTTATGATTATGTCATCATCATCACCAGCCTTTTAATGTCCTCACTGCTGGGGTGCAGGCCTTCCCTATGGATGGAAGAATATTAGGAGATTGGGCCATGCTGGCCCAGTGCGGATTGGTGAATCTTGATCATGTATTTTTGGTCATCCATCCCCGACCATAGCTAACATTACTTGGTTTACGCAATCGAGCTCTTACCTCAGATTTTGGATAAGCGTGTTCAGCACTTAAATTGGCCAGTTTCCCTTCGTACGGGAACATGTCTTCGTATTCCATCAACAGGCCGGTTACTCCGAGCTTTTTCAACGTTGGCAGCAAAGACTTTAAATATGTGAGCTTGAGTGGAGCACTCTTCAGGTCTATATGGACGATCACGTTTGCCAACTCAACCTTCAGTAAGTTCCTCTTACTGTTATTCTTCACGAACCACACTTCAAGGGCGACATAAGACAGAAACAGGTAGACACACAAAATGGCCACCGTCAATGCGAAGAATTTTATTTTCAACACACTGCACTTTTTCACCAGATCCACCACAGCCATCTTTAATTAGGGCACAGATAAAGAAAACTCTTGCTTTATCACCAGAACTCCTTGTATCTTTCGCCACAGATAAAGAAAACTCTAGCTTTAGCACCAGAACTCCTAGTATCTTTTGCCACAGATACAGAAAACTCTTGCTTTATGACCAGAACTCCTTGTATCTTTCGCCACAGATAAAGAAAACTCCTGCTTTATCACCAGAACTCCTTGTATCTTTCGCCACAGATAAAGAAAACTCTTGCTTTATCAACAGAACTTCTCGTATCTTTCGCCACAGATAAAGAAAACTCTTGTTTTAGCTCTAGAACTCCTTGTAGATAACTTTCGTTTTGTCAAAATCACAAAGAAGCTACCCGCCTTTTCTTAATTTGTTTATGCTCTAGTGTTTTTGTCTCACAAAAGAAAGGACCTAACTTGTTTGCCAGCTCGGTGGATACAATAAGTTGTTCGTTGTTACGTTAATAGTTTTAGTACTTGTATGGATTCCTTGGACTTGCTTACAAAGGGGCATTAACATTATTAAATTCCTGCTAGAGATGTACCGTAGTCTTTGAAGATTGTGGAGGTGAAATTTTTCTTGCAAAATTACGCAATGTTATTACATTGTTTCACTGTTATTGTTATATTATGTGACCATACTTGTAATACCTCGAAAACATGAGCACACACTCACAGAAACACACATACTGACGAACGTGCCCATATCGCCTCAAACACACACAGAGTTACGAGCTACAACTCAACAATTTAACTTGAGATTTTTTTTTAATTACGAGGAAAACTGTAATGCATCAATTTTGTTCAGTTTTTTCAGGAAAGGAGGTAGAAAATTATTGAATATCCTTATTTATTAGTGTATCCATTTGCGGTAGAGCTGCTTTTTATAATGACGCTGCATCGATCAATCGTTTTACCTGGATGAAATATGATCAGAATATAAATAGATTAGTGTAAAGAAATTTGCAGTTAGAAAAAGTTCGAAAACCAAGAAGTTGGCCCCGAATGAGAACGCGGGTTCGATTCCTGCATCAAGACAACAATTTTTCTACCTTTTCATAACCACAAATTTCTCTGTGATAATTTTTCTAACATTTTATTTGTTCAACTAAAAATCAAAATACATAATAGATAAGTGTCTTAAAAACTGAGATTACAATTCTTTCTTCTTCGCCCTGCCCTGTTCCCAGTCTATCTGGGGTCGAAGCAGTATGTTTCCTCTTCCATTCATATCGGTCAGACGTCATCAAGCCATCCACTCCCTTTTGATTCATAATATCATCCATCACACCGTAAAGGTGATGAATGAATGTATAAAAAAGAGACGGAACGGACCATGTCGAGAGATCGATGAACAGAGAGTGAATGGAATGACAACATTCCAATCCATACTGCTCAAAGTTTTGGCTTAGGTTTTACAGCCGGCCGCCTGCCTGACACCAACCCTCTTTGGATATGCTGTTGTTAGTGGTTTGCCGTCCAACATTCGGGTGCCCCAAGGTGCTTATTAGTCTACGCCGGGCAATTTCCCTTAGTCGACCTTTACGACACCCATGGGATGAGTCGGAGCTGGCCTATTCTACGTTATTTGTTCGCTCCCAGGCCAGCATAGAAGATTTGACTGAGATTAAAATTCGTGTCACTAAATACATAATTTCAATGACAATGTTTTCACCCTTATTCCGAAAGAATTAAGAGTTAATCCTTGGGGCTTCTTTCATATAATAGACTTTAAAAACTAAACTAAATTGGGATTTAGGACTCTTCGTAAATTACGAACAACCAGAAATCTTCAACTGGATGTCCTTCAATTGATCAATTCAATATGAGGCTTCGATTCTACTACGCCTTTGTACCGTGAAGTTGGAGTGCAATAAATTGTGTGCCTTTTGTTCAGGGAACAAGACTGATTTATGTTTCGACGTCATTAATAAGTTACTAGTAAGGAGAATAGCAGGCAAAATCAACTGTCAGTTTGCTGCTTGTAACCTCTGATTTGTTTTATTTAGGGCCTGTTTCACAATATAGAAGTAAGTTCGAAGTAGCTTACTTTGCAGTTCATTTGACATATATTTCATATTACAACTGTCAAATGATCTGCGAAGTAAGCTACTTCGAACTTACTTGTCGATTGTGAAACAGGCCTTTATTAGTATAGTGGTCGCCCGCGGTTTCGCTCGCGTTAATGTCGGTTATTGTATACGGGACGTTCTTCTTTTCTACCGACAATCAGAGCGCATTATTTTTAGAATTTACAAAAAAATAAATGTGTCTTTTCTTTAATAAAATGGATCTTAAAACATTGACTGGCTATCGTAGATTTCAGAAACATATAAAGCATCGATGAATTATATGATATTTTTTATAAAATTCACGTTTTCTCGGAATGACAACAAAAATAAACACCTTAGTCGCAAAAATGTTTTAATTTAATAACTAGAATACAAACATTTAATATTATCTAGCGTGAAATGTCAGAATTTTTAATACAAACATTTTAAAATTGTTATTTAATACCGCTCTGTCACATTTTCGGTTGTTAAGACAACAATGTTTAAAATTTTGTGAAAGTCTTGAATTAAATTCAGTTGAAAATCTGGTTAGAGACTTTTGTGTTTAGTATATACATACATACATAAATCACGCCTATATCCCCGAAGGGGTAGGCAGAGGTGAACTAGCACCCACGTTTCGCCAGTTATGTTAGGTCCCATGTAATAGGTGGCGAGCCTATTGCCATTTATCGGGCACAAAAGTCGCAGTAGGTACATAGCTAGATGGTATAAGAGGAACGCTGCTGCCCATTCCTCATCACTGATTTATCCTTAGTCGCCTTGTACGACACCCACGGTTTCTAATAATCTGAATGTTATGCTAGTTTGACATTTAGTATTATGGGGGACAAAGTGACAAAGTGGTTGATAAAGTGACAGAGTGGTAAATACTAATTAGCCAAGGAACAAACTTAATCATTTAACATTTAAAAAGTTTAGGAAACAATAACAAAAACTAATGTTTCTCTTAAAATTATATTTTTTTTGTTGGTAGAACAATTTTTTTAGTAGATCTGATATCTCTTCTATTCTTATTTCTAACTGGTCATTTTCTTTTCACTTGTCTATGTTCTCTTGCTGTCATATCTTTAACTAACGTTTTGCGAGTTTAATATATTTCTAAATCCTTACGTTTGCAAATTTTTAGGGTCGTTTTTTATTTTTTCATGACAACATCGCTACTTTTCTGCTGCAGATAATGGTATTTTTCAATTCCCTGCTGGTAATTATCTAAAATGAATAAAATAATTGATAATTTATTGGCTAACACATAAAAAATAATTATGAACTAATGTGAAAATAAAAAAAGGTTCTAAAGTCCATACAAAAACTACAACTCCGTCACGAGTTTTAGTTTTACCTCTCCGTTACAGTTTAAGTGACAGAGGTGCCTCGTGACAGAGGTAGAATAAGAGAGTTCGAGGCTCCTAGCATTCAACTAATTATGAATTATACAGAAAACTAAGCGTATAAGGCAGAATTACCACGAAGCAATAAAATAATAACAGAGAAAATAAAGTACAATATTTTTTAAGGTTGTTACTCACGTGACAGAGCCGACGCCGATTAAACACACGCGCCTCCTCTCAACATCTTTGAACGGCTATCGTGGCTTGATAGGGTGTAGAAATGCACGGGGTAGTGCCAAGGAGGAGAGGGAACCGTACTGTTACCTTTCGTTCAAGCTCAAAAATTTTGTAAAATGAGTGACATACTACCGCACTCAGAGACGTCAAATAACGTTAATGAGTACTTAACGTCAAAAAATGACAATTCAAAACTAGTCGCTATTCTTGCCGGGTCTATGGACTAGATTTGAATGAAAATTTTTGACATTAAATACTCATTAAAGTTAATTGACGTCTCTGAGTGCGGCAGATAATGTTATAACAAAAATCATATACAACAGGGGACTGCCAGTGAAATATTTATTATTTATTGAACCTTTAATTTTAATTTTCCTATATTTATTTAATGTCGAAATTTCAGAAGTTCAATAAATGTATTTATTTATATTAAATGTTTCCATATGATTTTTTTCCGCGACAGCATTTTGTTACATTACGTGGCGTATAGGGACACGATTTATTTGTATGTAAAACACCTTCGTCACACGTTTGAATACTATGTTACAATTATTTTGTAAAAAAACAGTAAATATAAACAGAAGTTTCGGATTATTTTAACGGTTATATTGTCTAAAAATTTTTTTATTAATAAACATATTTGTAAATTGGATATTTTTGAAGAATAACGATATTTTCTCGGAGGGGACATGTCATTGTCGATGAAAAGGAGAACGACCCATATAGCCTATAGCCTTCCTCGATAGATGGACTATCCAACGCAAAAATATTTTTTCAGTTTGAGTTAGTACTTCCTAAGATTAGCACGTTCAACCAAACAATCAAACTATTCAGCTTCTTTATAATATTAGTATAGATTAAATGGTAATGTAAAAGATCAATCACTTCCTTAAAAATAACGCATATCCAGAACACTACCTAGTGGTAATCAGAGGTGTCGCACCTTAGGGCTACCCAGGTAGGTGGATAATTATTATAATGGTTCGTTCAAGTTTTTAAGTTTATATATGTTCCAATTATCGTTTAGCTGTAAGCTATTTATTTTACTGTTTTTTTTATTTGGTTTTAAGGTAATGAAATTAGGACTTCTGCGATCTTTGGTCTATCAACGGGGTCCTTAATTTCCATCACTTTTCTACAGTAATTTTAAACTAGCTTTTACCTTTTCAGTGTGATGGATGATATAAATTAAAAAGGATTGAAAAAGGACTTAGGGACATCTTGAACTAGGCCATTATTGAAAACAACAAAAACATGCGTTTTCTTCTCTTTTGTATTCATCAAGCGACTATCGTAGATTTGACTCATAGTAACAATGGAGTTTACAACTATTTATAGTTATATGCATAAACTCCACATCTAAAACTATATAATATATAATCCAACGAGGAGTTAAAGCCAGGCAAAGCTCTTCCGATAGCGCGCTAGACTCGATCTAAATGTAAATTGTTTTACATAAATCTCCAGTCTCTAAGTAGTATATTACAATAGTGGAGAATAGAGCATTAAAATGTATTTCAATGAAGTTAGGGTGCTCGGTTCGAAATGCACTCTCAGAATACATATTAGTCCATGTCTTTTTCTTAGCATCGAATAAAAGGTAAATATATATACATACATACATACATAAATCACGCCTATATCCCCTAAGGGGTAGGCAGAGGTGAATTAACACCCACTTATCGCCATTTTGGCTAGGTCCCATGTAATAGGTGGCGAGCCTATTGCCATCTATCGGGCACATTAATCGCAGTATATTGCTAGATGGTACAAGAAGAATGCTGCTGCCCATTACTCATTGCTGTCTTTACCCTTAGTCGCCTTGTACGACACCTACGGGAGAGATGGGGGTGGTGACAATTGTATTCTACTCTGCCCTCACCACACGGTGCCGTATAGACAGATTGAAAAAAAGAAAGTAATATTCATTGAGTAACAATAGATAAACAAAAAAATTAAATAATGTGTCTTATTCGGTCCCATAATACATGAGATAATATCTAGTAACTTTGATGGTTAGGGGAAGGTAGCCCAAAGTGGGTATAGTGCTAAATACGGCCACTATCGTGTATAAAATAATTTGAAGACTTGACAATGTTCCGATAAGCCTCATTAACAGCTTTTGTTAGGGGCCTGGTGCTAATAATATACCCTTCGGTGTATAGAAAAAAATCAATTTTAAAATGGATACTTATATTCTCTCCAGTACCTTAAGGAGGCAGATTGGTAAATAGTTTTACCTATACATGAGAATACCCGCTTCAGGCAGTATGTCCGCTTTGGACCACCTTCCCCTACACATATAATAGTCTGATATTAGGACAGCTGTCGCCCTGATATAACAGGGCATCAACATCGAAATATAATTTTAATTACAGGTATTCCAAAAGAAACAAAAGCCTGAATTACACTTTAATATTAATTAATCATTATTCTGTTACCACCCCTTTATTAACGGTCTTTTTTTATTTCTCTTCGTCAGCACTGGATTTTATGTAAAAAGGTTTTTTATCTCTGTTGTAATTCACGCAGCAGGCCGCCGGGGCTTGGGATATTATTGTAATATTTCATCCTGTTCGAGCCACGAGTCGAACATTGGAATAAACCTCAAGAGCGGAGTCAGCAGCGAGCAGCGAGGCTACCTATAAATAAATAAATAATATATTTTTACACACACACCTATCATCTAGCCCAAAGTAAGTAGCCTAAGCACTTGTGTTATGGATACTAGATGACGGACATATTTTTAATATAATTATGTATATTAATGTTGAAAATATACTACATAAACATATACACATCCATGACTCGGAAACAAACAATTGTGGTCATCACAAAGTTTGCCCCTACCAGGATTCGAACCCGGGACCTCTTGGCCTCAACTTCGTGCGCGACCTTCCAGCGCGGTGAGAGACGTTGGGGGGACTGAGGTATTGTATGATATATTGCACGAGTTTTCACTCCTCTCCGCATCACCCGCCCCCGCTAACATCTAGAGTGCCGCATCCCCGCCACCGTTTCTCACCCGGCAGGAAGGTCGCGCACGAACTTATCGGACTACTAGCATGACCACCGAAACACGATATGATATAACCATTTACCGCGTTGAACTGTCAGAACTCTGTAGATTTTTGACAGTTCGAAGCGATAAATGGCGAGTTTCGATGGTCACATGCTAGCCGGGTGACGTCGATCAGGCGTACCGTCGCTAGTTTAAACCCTTTAGAGATATATAAACTAACATCTATCAATGTGTACATTCAGACGGAAATCACGGTTATTTATACCCGTAGTATTTTTTTGTTACAGTAGCAACTTAAAAATAAAAAATCTGTGAAATTTTCATCTGTCTAACTATTACGGTTCATGAGATACAGACTGATGACAGACGGGGCGGAGAATTAGGGTCCGTTTCACAATCGACGGGTAAGTTCTGGATAGTTTCTTTGGCAGATTTAACATCTGTAATATGAAATTTATGACAATTGAACTGCCAAGTAAGCTATCCAGAACTTACCCGTGGATTGTGAAACAGGCCTTTAGTAATATGGTCCCGTTTTACCATTTTCACATAGAACCCTAAAAAGTCAAATTAAAAGTTACAAGTGCACAGTCACCGCGTAACTCGCCTCCACTAACTAATGAACAGCGACGGCCAGTTAAGTAGTAACTCTCGGCTTGTAAATAAACCGAACAATTTTAACTGCACCAAAGTTTAATTTGGACTTGTCGAGCGGAGGGTGCATGGTAATTTGGTCGTGCAATTTTAGTGTAGGGCAATGCAAACTTTGCTTGTATATCATATTTGCGACACATGAGTAGATAAACCGAACAGAGTAAAGGCTTCCTAAGAACGCCGTCGCGATAACTCTGACATGCAACTGGCTGTGCGTCATAAACCGGTTTTTTCCAGTCTCGCCGCGTGCGCGACAGCGGCCAGTGGTAACGCACACATGCCCCGCGTGCTTGTAGTAGTGCAACCTATTCGCGCGGTTGTTTGAAGGTTATTCTCTGTTCCGTTTATTTACTCATGTGTTTGCGAGGTGGACGGTAAACAGTAGCTGGGGTTAATTAGGCGAACTGAGCGAGAACTAAAATTACGGACCTAACAAACTAATTAACAAAAAATGGCTACAATGTTGGTATGCTGTTGTGGTGGGAGCGAGGGGTGTACCAGCTAAATCCCCATGTCACCGTAAAATTGGAAATATAATCTATCTCGTAAGGGTAGAGACAGCGATGAGTAATGGGCAGCAGCGTTACTCCTATCTGGTATAGTGAACTGCGATTTACGTGCCCGCCAAATAGGCTCGCCATGTATTACATATCCTAAACGAAAACGAAACGTGGTGTTGATTCAACTCTGGCTACCCCTTCGAGTATATGTATAGCGTGATTTTTGAATTATGTAAGCACTAAAATTTGTCCATCACCTAGAAACCGTAAAACAAGTCCTTTTTGGGCTAGACGTTATGTGAGTGTAAGAAATATTGAAAATAAATTGTTTCCAAAATAAAATAAAATGTAAAAGACAGCAATGAGTAATGGGCAGCAGCATTTCTCTCATACAGCCTAGCAATATAAATTTATACTGCGATTTATGTGCTCGATATATGGCAATAGGCTCGCCACCTGTTACATGGGACCGAACATAACTGGCGAAAAGTGGGTGTTAACTCACCTCTGCCTACCCCTTCGGGGATATAGGCGTGATTTATGTAAGTATGTATGTAAAATGTTTCCGCTCTTGACGTGCACCAGAAATTCCCTCAATACAACTTACAATGTTACATACTACCTTCAAATCGATTTTCAACTCCAAGTGCGCTAAACTTGGTTTGTTATGCGTGATTCGGTGTCGGTATCGTCACAGTGTGCAGCGACCTTTAGCTGAGGCAAGGCAAAATTTAATGGGTGATCCCAGTCAGATTTAAATTTAATCCAAACATTAAGGTTGGGGTAGCTCCCATGCAGAATTTAATGGAATGGATACAAATGTAGCTGATTTAGGCCCGAGTTCATAAACAAGTGATTATTATTTCACTGTCGGTTTTTGACATTTTATTTTATATATGGAAGAACTGTCAAAAACGGACGTTTATCTTTTAATCGCTTGTTTTACGTTTTGGTGAACTCGAGCTTTTGAATCGATTTATAAAACCTGTATAGTGCCTTATGGTGACGACAGAGCACCACCACCCCCATCTCCCCCGACGGTGTCGTACAAGGCGACTAAGGATAAAGACAGTGATGAGTAATGGGCAGCCTCCCCGTATGGACGAGGAGAGATGGTGGTGGTGACAATAGTATTCTGCGCTGCCGGTCAACTTAAAAATAAAACTCCGTGTTGTTTTTATCTCTATGTTATAAAGGATAATATGTTTAGTAAAGTAAAATTGTGTATATATGTAGCTGGATGATTGATGCTCTATGAAAGTTATGTTATCTTCATTGGAGCAGGAAGGTATGCATAAACACATATCATTAAAATTATCATACTCGCTTAATTAATACCACCTTTCAAAATGATTTATATTCTCACTGAAATTCTAATTCATCCCTTTTTAATTGACTTCGAAAACTTCAAAAAAGGAGGAAGTTCTATGTTTCACCGGTATGATTTTTTGGTATTTCATTTTAACAACGTAACATAAAGTTATATGTACTTTAAAATTATAATTTTTCTACTTACAAATAATTAAAAAACCAAAAGTCATATTCGTAAAGTAGTAATTTGCCCTTTTTTCGGTAGCAGGTAAATATAATTTATTATGGACATCTTGCTAAAGAGAATCGAAGAAACGGTATTTGATGATCTGTCTGTTCAGGATTTGTCAACTAAGCGACTAAACTATAGGTACTGCTCACCACTCGGTTATCAATAAATAACCACTGATGATGAACAGAGTATATAACTGCCGCACTCAGAGACGTCAAATAACGTTAATGAGTACTTAACGTCAAAAAATGACAATTCAAAACTAGTCGCTAATCTTGCCGGGTCTATTGTCTAGATTTGAATGAAATTTTTTGACATTAAATACTTATTAAAGTTAATGGACGTCTCTGAGTGCGGCAGTAAGTGTATTTTCACTACCCAGTCTACTTCGGGGATAAATAGGCGTGTATATCTATGCATGTGTGTTAAATCCAAACGAGTTATTTTAATTCGGACCTACCAATCCTCAAATAAGATAGAATTAATTGAACAACATTATAATATAATTCGTGATTTGTTTGGTAGATACGTAATTAATTCAGCGATTCTCGGTCCAATAACCATATTAAATCCATTATTACCTATTAGGTAATTGGTTCGTAGCACCGACATCAATTATATAATAATTATAACAACATAATGATAACAGTATAAGTTGGCGTGTGGCCAGAGAAGAATAGAATTGTCAGCTTTGTCTCTTTTGTGGGTGTCGTATAAGGCGACTAGAGCTAAAACTGAATAGTGAATGGCAATAGGCAATAGGCTCGCGCCCTATTACATGGGACCTGAAATAAGCTGACGAAAAACTACTAATGTTATTATTTCCAATTTAGCATTGTTAAGTAAGCTGTTAGCTATCCAAAGAAAATAAAACATAATACTATATAAAAACTTAAACGATTATTTTTTTCAATGTGTTGAGTTACATAACTCTTGGAAAAAGGAGGAGCTCGCTAGCGCATTGCCATAACAATAATTTATTTTCAGATAATGTATTCCATAGTGCAATAAGCAATGTCGCTAACGCCGATCATTTGATGGGTGACCAAAAATTTATTACCTTGAGTTTCTCCGTGCTTCGGAAGGCATGTTAATTCGTTGGTCAAGGATGCACCTGCAGTCGTTAATACTCACCAACCCGTACTGGGCCGGCGTGGTAGGTTATGGCCCAATCTTCCTATATTTTTCCAACCATAGGGAAGACCCATGCCCCAGCGGTGGGGACATTAAAATGGCTGGTGATCATAACGTTAAAACTCGTAAAACAAATGTTGCTGTTTACGATGCTAATTAATAGTCTCGTGGTGGTTTGTTACAAATAACCCCGTTTATCGTGAACGTAAAATTTTTCTATCTTTACGAAACAAACATTGACTGTGTACATCCGCGGGCCGTTTTCTAAAATGGAAAAAATTATACATATACTTGCCTGAATATCTCTAACAATAGTATTCTAATAAATGATGTATCTCATCCGCGAAAGGGTAGAAACCACTGAATTCATATGGATAAAGCGGGGTTACCTCCCTAGGGCGATAAACGTTTTTGCCGAGTATAGTACTACACGTAGAAAACATTGACGGTGCGAGCAAGCAAAATTATTCATCGGTAGGCCTTGAAACGTTATTTCTATGAACAAAGCATATATGCATAAAAATACCTAAAGGTAAGCATACCAAAATACATAAGAGAAGGAGACCCAGAGCGGTTAGGGCGCGTTTATATGACACGGAATGTCACAGCGCGCTTGTTACTCACAAGAATTTAAACGTTAAGACCTAGTTAATAAAACATAAATTTGATCTGACTGAACAGTTAGTACACGGTCACCGCGCGGCAGCTGCGGGCTGACCGACACTACATCCATTAATCCGACACTACATACAATAAATACATACATACATAAATCACGCCTATATCCCCGAAGGGGTAGGCAGATGTAAGTTAACACTCGCGTTTCGCCAATTAAATTAGGTCCTATGTGAGGCAAGCCTATAGCGAATTATCGGGCATGAAAAACGCAGTGGGTGCATTGCTAGGTGGTATGAGAGGAATGCTGCTGCCCATTACTCATCGCTATTTTTACCCTTAGTTGCCTTGTGCGACACCCACGGGAGAAATGGGGGTGATGACAATTGTATTCTGCTCTGTCGTCACCAAAAGGCAAAATAAATCTTATGCTAAATAAATATAATCATGCAAACATCCCAACAATTTTCACTGCTTCGTGCGCTGAAACCGCACTGGAAAAGGGAAATTCCCCCAAAACGTCCAAGTAAGTGTTTATCTCGAAATCGTGACGTCAACAAAAGCGGTCATCCCGTACGCGCTGTAAAGGAACGGAGATAAAACGCGTAATTTATGACAGCTCTCAGTGCTAATGGCGGAGAGCGTTGCCGCGCACCCATCATAAACTTAAACAGGAGGTTTGTCTGAGTGATACCTCCTCCGAACGGTGAAAGCTTATAATTATTAATTACATACTCACATACGTACACATACTCATACGTCACGCCTTTTTCTGCCCACCCCTGGGTTGTCAGAGAGTCTTCTTTCCTCTTGACCTGACACTGCCCCAATTACATACATAAATCACGCCTATACCCCGAAGGGGTAGGCAGATGTGAGTTTACACCCACGTCTCGCCAATATATTGATTATGGAAAAACAATCCTGGAATCCCGTCACATTTAATTATAGTAATTAAAATGTTATAGGTTAACCACTTAAGGTTACGAGTTGTTGAAGAAAACTGGGATATCCCATAATGGCTACGCGACCTTGTTAAATAAGAGCGATAATAAATGTGAGTGTAAATACAAGTCTACACTAGATAGGTATGTTTATTATTATGTTGCAGTCAAAAGTCTTAGGCGGTCAAAGCCATTGTTGATTGATTTCAGGCACAAGTACTTTTGACGGAGGCTTTTCATATGCGCAGGCCACATTACCAGCGGACGAGCGGCAAACGAACAGGGCAGATGAGACTGCCACGAGTGCCCACTCATTTCAGTCTCATCTACGGCACCATACTACTGGTACCCACCAGTATACCCACACTAACGACTGCAGATGCAGTCAAGACATTTAGTAACGTGCCTTCTGTAGACCTGGGGGCCTACCGCCTAACTCGATTGCTGAAGCAAAAGCTATAGTTTTGAAATAAAACAACTTTTACGGATAAGACTCGCGTATAATTTGGTGTTTAGCATATTAATTATTTAACCCGCTTGGCCTGCGATTGCGTAAACTAAGCAATTTCGCTAAGGCCGGTCATTGGATGGGTGACCAAAAAGTTATTATCTCGAGTTCCTCCGTGCTTCGGAAGGCACGTTAAGCTGGTGGTCCCGGATGCATCTGCAGTCGTTAATACCCACCAACCCGCACTGGGCCAGCGTGGTGGGGTATGGCCCAATCTCACTATATTCTTCCATCCATAAGGAAGGCCCGTGCCCCAGCAGTGGGGACATTAAAGGGCTGGTGATGATGTACCTAAACTATCAGCGATAGCTTTGAACGAATGATCACCGAATGATTTTGTATGTATTTGGAAGAAAATCCGTACCGCCTAAAAATTCAAGATGGTTGCTAGCTAAATTGATAGTCGTAAGCAATGCATTGCTTTATAGCTATCTTGATGCATGACGTCATAAACTATAGCTTTTGCTTCAGCAATCGAGTTAGGCGGTAGGCCTCCTGGTGCGAATTGATGGATAAAATCCAACTAACAGAACTCTCCTCTATACCTACCTTGAAGGCACGAGTAAATTCCTGAAAGTATTTGAAGTAGCAAACTTTCTCTGTAAGAATTCGCAAAAGTTCTTTTTACAAGTAAGAAAATTGTTGGACTCCCGATACTGAGTGAGGCCGCAAAATTCTTTAGTTATGTTTCGAACATTCCTATGAATGAGCCTTTTCGGGGCGGCCGCTCCGACGAAAGTGCCTTTTGGGCCAATTTGTTATTCATTCCTCTAAATAATACTATAAGAAGTTTCATTGTAAGGGGCGTTCTCAAACATTCGACACAATGGACTGCCAACACCGGTACTTCGTAGCCAATCTTAAAAGCAATCCAATTGTTTTGTTTGTTATTTGTATATTATTATTAATACTAGCTGACCACTTCGGTGATAAATAGGAGTGATACGTATGTATAAAAAATACACACATACATACATAAATCACGGCTATATCCCCGAAGGAGTAGGCAGAGGTGAATTAACACCCACTTTTCGCCAAATACGTTAGCTCCCTTAAAATTGGTGGCGAGTCTATTGCCATATATCGGAAACATTAATCGCAGTATATTGCTAGGTGGTATGAGAGGAATGCTGCTACCCATTACCCATCGCCGTCTTTACCCTTAGTCGCCTTGTACGACACCCACGGGCGAGATGGGGGTGGTGACAATTGTATTCTGCATACGGCTAAATAAATCGAGAAATTATTTGTATAACTAAATCAGTCTCGTATTTTTAATATTATAGTCCTTTGGGAATAAGCCGTCACCACCACAAGCGTAGCCTAGAGGACTTTGTGAAATAGAATATCTGTATTCGTAACCTCAGCAGACAGTTATGTAAATTGCTGAGCAAATTTCCTATTCGTCTTGGGACTGCCCCGTTTTAAATTCCATTTCGACTGCCGAGATAGTCGGTTGATGTTTAAAAAGTATTACTGCGAACGATTTATCGGGCTGTCTGTCCATATTTTTAGGAGTTATTAAAGTTTCTAAACCTTGAAGGCTTTTAGAGCTACCTGCTGCAGTGAAGATGGACTGTTTTTGAATTTAAGACAAAACTTGAGCTAGAATTTATGAATTTTAGAATTAAAATACAATATATGACAATGATCGCCTGCTCCTGTTCAATATATATATTTTTTTCATAATAATATAATTTTTAGCTTAATTAACAATTATTTTAAGCCATACTTTTTTTCAAGTACAAAGTAGCAGCCAAAACAGAAAACAATTTAGAAATTTAAGTGTTTAAATGCCCGGGTGAAGTGTTTATCGTGTTTCGGCTTTGAATTATGCGATTCTGAAATTCAACTATACGCGGTGCTATTAAAGTTTACATTATCGTGGTATATCAGATCAAACTAAGCGATCGAAACACGTTGGAGCGTTATATCTATTCTAACGTGCAGGTTCAACAACTTATAAGTTCTATACGTGAATTTTGCTTTTGTTTTTTCTTCTTCAGAAAGCGCTAAATGATATAAGGGCATTTATACACGTCCACTGCAGCGTACAGTGAGGCAATTTATGTGAAAAATGTTTGCGGCGGACTGATGAGACCGATGTATCTTACGTGACTATACCTACCTAACTGCCGCACTCAGAGACGTAAATTAACGATAATAAGTACTTACTTAATAAAAAAAAATACTATTCAAAACTAGTCGCTATTCTTGCTGAGTCTATGGTCTAGATTAAATTTAAAGTTTTCTGACGTCTCTGAATGCGGCAGATATATACCTACCTAACTTCCTGCCGCACTCAGAGACGTACCTAAATTAATGATAATGAGTACTTAAGAGTGCTTAATGTCAAAAATGGCAATTCAAAACTAGTCGCTATTCTTGCTGGGTCTATGGTCTAGATTTAAATAATTTGTTTTGACATTAAGTACCAACTCATTAAATTTTATTGATGTCTCTGAGTGCGGCAGATACGTACCTAACTTACTGCCGCACTCAGACCCTTAAATTAACGATAATAAGCACTATCAGCTATGGCCAGTCATTGGATTGGTGACCATAAATATATTATTGAACACGTCTAATTATCTATTTCAAAATTACAGACGTCTGTCCAAATATTGTGTACAAAATTAAAAAGCGAATAGGAATGTCAGCATTAATTGATATATCTTTTGAATTATGTCATGTCAAGACTGTCACTTTAATTTTGGGACATCAACGTTGAGCACCATGAATCCAACGAATCGCTTTAGTTTCGCGTAATCTTACAACTTTTTAACTGTCCAATTTAATTGAAAATGATTGATAAAGTGACTGGCTAAGCGAAAGCGCAATTATTTAATAGGTTAATTTTGTTAAAAAAAAGCGAATAAATAATTTTTGATTGTGACTCACCACATATACCGCTAAGGCCGATTATAATGAAGACAAGGGTGGTGATCGCAGAACAGAATACAATTGTCACCATCCCTATCTCTTCCGTGGGTGTCGTACAAAGCGACTAAGGTAAACACAGCGTGAGTAAACACACAATAATGGGCAGTAGCATCCTCTTACCTCCTAGCTATATTCTGCGATGTATGTGCCCGATAGATGGCAATAGATCGCCCACTAACACGGGACTTAACTTAATTGGCGAAAAGTGGGTTTTTAATTCATCTCATGATATATGTATGTATCTATGGAAGGCAACGCCTTTTCCTACCTGTAAAAGTTTGAATTAAGTAATTTATTTAAAATATTTCGTAATCAGAACATTATATAGGTTATTTGGACAAAACAGTCTGAATGCCTTGTTAAAATGTAAAGCTGTCTTTAAAATCTTTGGAACAAAATCTTGTTCAGTATAATTAACACCTTTTTAACTTGTCCGGTTTCAATTTAATTATAGGTAATTAAATTAGACAAAGAAAGGCCCTTTCACTTATGTTTCACAGAAAATTCTCGGCGAAAATTTGGTAGGAAGCCATTTTTTTATTTTGTAGCCAATTAGCCAGTCGGAGTTTGTCTTAAAACTAAAGAGTTTTACTTGCTTAAGTTAAATTTATGAAGCGAGTGTTAAGTTGAGATAAATTATTTGGAAACTTTTACATAATCCGCTGCTATCACAAAAAGTTCTTAACTCCTTAACTACAGTTTTTGTTCTAAATTGTTTGTTTTAAGGATTCCAACAACATGACAGTGTCTAAAATTATTTGGCGAAGAGCGTTATAGGACTATATTCCGACAATATATATTACAATATATATTCCGACGGGGACAGGGCACTCCAGATGCCAGCGGGGGCGGGTGATGCGGGGAGGGAGGGGAAACTCGCTCCTCCCCGCATCACCCACTCCCGCCAACATCCAGAGCGCCCCGTCCGCAGGAGGGTTACGCACGAAGTTGTCGGACTATAGTCTACCCTTACTACTGTATAATGTCTGTAATAAGGTTGTATGGACCACACACCCATTGCGTTTTAGGCTATTATGCCCATCACGACACGAAAAAGTTCTTACATACATACATAGGTACATAAATTACGCCTATATCGTGTTCACAAATCGTAGTAGGTATATTGCTAGGTGGCATAAGAGGAATGTTGCTGCACATCACTTCTCATCACTGTCTTTACTCTTAGTCGCCTTGTACGACACCCACGGGAGAGATAGGGGTGATGACAATTGTATTCTGCTCTGCCGTCACCACACGGCTTAGCCAGCAATTTAACTGATTTCAATAAAGTACCAATTACAAAATCCTAGCAGCCAGGGGTCGTGTAAGCCAATCAGTTGTACAATGATTACCCACCCCCTAATTGGGTTAGTGGTCTACAATGGGACGAGTAATTTAATAAATCCAACCCAAATTCATTGGCACGAGTATCTGCCTTGGGCGGTGTCCCGGAATACAAAACGAAATAGTTTTCCCCCGGTGTATAATTCAAATTCGGTTTGGTTAGCCAAGTTGGCCGTATCTATAAACTATTTGAATGGACCGACTAAAGGTTAGCGCTCATTAGAGCGACTTGGTACCCAACCCGCACAGCCTCGTCTCGCGTGGTTCATCATCATCGTCATCATCAGCACCAACCCTTTAATATCCACACTGCTGGGGACAAGCATTCCTATGGATGGAAGAATATAGGGAGAATGGGCCATCTCATAATTTTTTTCTGTTTATTACTTTTTATTGTATGTTGTTTAGTTTTGTATTTATTTATTTTTGTTTGTGTTAGCGCGTCGTTTGTGTTGTGAGAATAAAATTATCTCTATTCTAATTTATAACGCACCACGCTGGCCTAGTGCGGGTTATGAATTTTAAGTTAATTAGCTTAGAAAAAGTTCGGAAAATTTCATTCTTGATGCGGGAATCGGACTCGCATTCTCCGCATTTTAGGCAATAATTTTTCTAAAATTTATATAGGTAATGTTTAAATGTAAATCAAAAATAATAATTATAAATTCAACAAACGTATATTGCTATTGGATTTAATTGACAGTTCTTCACGGGACGATTCAGATACTGCTTAGATAATATATTATCGACGAGCCGGAGCTGGGGGCCTACCGCCTAACTCGATTGCTAAAGCAAAAGCTATAGTTTATGACGTCATGCTGTCATTTCGCACCAAATGTACCTAAACTATTAGCGATAGCTTTAAACTAATGATCACCGAATGATTTTGTAAGAATTTGGCAAAAAATTGCAATATAGCTATCATCAGGAATCGAGTTAGGCGGTAGGCCCCCTGGTCGGGTGCTGGGTGGTTCTAATGAGCGTTAACCTTTATGGACCGGTGTTATGTCGAATTGTGAGAAATATATTTTGGATCGGAATTCCTTAATTCTTATTAGATACATTGTGGCCATATTATTATTAATTCATAGTCAATTACGGTCTTGTCTTCAGAGGAATAGGCACGATGACTCATTTTGAAAAAGAAATCCAAGTTTTTTTGTAAGTAAATAAAATATCTTCATTAAAAGTACTATTTTGCACATACATACACACATATTTGGGAAGTTGTATGGCCGGGTGCAATCTTGGTGGTTGCGGATGTGTTCCGTGGTAGTAAAAGGCAGGGTTCATAAAAGTAACTGACTGTACTTCTAAATATGTACACGGTTTCAATATATACAAACTGGACAGTAAACATAAATCGGAAATAATATTTATAAGGCTTAGAAAATAACCATACTCTCTAGCTCGGAATAAAATTCTCATCTCATTAATTTGACAACTGTCACTTAGTGAAAAACATTGTGTTTGTCAAACATAGACAAACAATCAAAGGCGGTCGCATTACAAGAACGCCACACCACCCCCCCACGGAGAAAGAAAACCTAGTAGAAATTATAAACATCTAAATTTGACGCGTCTACCAGACCGAGTAGTGTACGGCACGGTAGCGATGGCCGGAGTTGGCCCTGGGCGAACAGAAGGTGCAGGCTTTTCAGTCTGCTCTGGATGATCAGAAGACGCAGGCTTTGCAATCTGCTCTGAATGGGTGACAGTATGTTCAACAAAAGCTGGTTTCACACGATCGATACTGACGACAACACTTTTGCCCTTGATGTCCAAAGTCATAGTTTTGCCATCGCTGGCACGATTAACAACTTTATAAGGACCCGTATAAGGTGGCTGTAAAGGACGTCTAACTGTATCATCCCTTAAGAAAACGTGTGATGCAGAAGAAAGATCTTGAAAAATAAAAGTTGATGGTGATGAATGTCGAGATGCAGGAATAGGTCTTACAACTGACATCTTACGACGTAGTTGTACGACAAAATCCGATGGATTGTCAATTACATCTGATGGGGTTGATGAAATAAATAACTCACCTGGCAAACGAAGAGGTTCTCCATAGAGCATCTCCGCGGCTGTGGATTTAATATCCTCTTTGAACGCGGAACGCATGCCAAGAAGAACGAAAGGAAGTGAACGCACCCAAGAATCATGATGGCACATGAGAGCAGCTTTAAGCTGGCGGTGTACTCGCTCGATCATGCCATTAGCACATGGGTGATAAGATGTGGTCCTTATTCGTTTAGTGGCAAAGTGAATCATCAGTCGGCGAAACAGGTCAGACTCAAACTGAGTACCTTGGTCTGTCGTGATGATTGATGGTACCCCAAATCTCGAAACCCATTCTCTAGTTAAGGTGTCTGCCACCTGCCACAATGGAGCGCATAGGCCAAACCTCAGGCCATCTCGTTACTCGGTCAATTGCTGTCAAACAATAGCGAAACTCATTGCATAAAGGTAGAGGACCAATAATGTCAATGTGAATGTGACTGAAACGACCAGATGGAAGGTTGAAATCACCTAACGGAGAAGAATTGTGACGTGAGACCTTAGCTCGTTGACAAGCCTCGCAAGCGCGTGCCCACTGCTTACAATCCTTATTGACGGAAGGCCAGACGTAACGCTCTGTCAAAAGGCGGGCAGTTGCACGTGCGCCAGGATGGCTTAAGTTATGAAACTTATCGAAAACTGCTTTGCGAAAGGAAGGGGTCAAATATGGACGTGGCTTGCCTGTGGATACATCACAAAAAATGGAAACGTTTGTACCAGGAACGACGACGCTTGTCAACTGGAGACTGGAGCTCTGACGCATGTCTGATAGTTCGTTATCTGACTCTTGCGACTTCGCGAGGGCTTCATAGTCCTGTTCAAGAGCAATAGCTTCGACTCGAGATAAGGCGTCAGCCACGACATTGTCCTCACCTTTCAAAATAAAAAAAAAAAAAAAACGGGGGGAGACCTTTAATATACTTAATATCAGTTGTAAATTGGCTAATAAAAGATAGCTGATTTAATTGGGCAGGGGGCAGTTTCTCCCTGCGCTGTACGAAAGCGTACAGCAATGGCTTATGATCCGTATAAATAGTGACGCTCTGAACCTCCAAAATGTAGCGGAAATGCTGTACACTTTCGTACACCGCCAGCAACTCTCGATAGTAAGTCGGCCACTCTGTCTGCTTTTTAGTAAGTTTCTTACTAAAGAAAGCAAGAGGAAACCACTCACCATCGACTCGCTGTTGAAGACAGGACCCAATATGTACAGAAGATGCATCTGTAAACAGTCCAAGAGGTGCGTCATTAACCGGATGTTGCAATTGCGTAGCCCTGGACAAACTCCGTTTGCAAACTTCAAATTGCTCCAGTAGTTCAGGCGACCATGTGAACGGTTTATTGCCTTTACCATTTGTGGCAACTACTGCATCAATCAATGGAGCTTGAAATTGCGCGGCCTGGGGTACGAATCGACGGTAGTAGTTTAAGTATATCCTCTTCAAATACCGGGATCTGATGATATGCTTTCACAAGATCTATAAGGCTAAAAACCTTAGATCCCGCAAGATTATGAGCGAAATCATTTATGTGACGGACTGGGTACCGATCAGGGACAGTTCTGGCGTTAAGGGATCGGTAGTCGCCACAAGGTCGCCAACTACTGTCTTTTTTCAAGGTCATGTGTAGCGGAGACGACCAGGCGCTCTTAGAAGGACGTGCAATGCCAGCTTGGATCATGTTGTCGAACTCCTTTTTTGCTGCTATCAACTTCTGAGGCGCCAGACGACGAGGACGACACGAAATAGGCGGGCCGTCCGTAGTCTTAATGTAGTGCACGGTATTGTGCAAAACATTACGAGGGATTCCAGGAGGCCGAGTGATTTCTGGAAACTCGGCGAGCAGTTTAACAAAATTGGAATCTCCTGTAACGACAACCTTGACACTAAGCTGTTCCGACATTGCTGCAACAGCGGGTGCTGACAAATTCGTTACGCCATCCATCAACTTCTTGAGTCGGCAATCTGGCAAAAGATGGTAATAACCTAAAAAGTCTGAGCCAATGATCGCTGTCGTAACATCAGCAACAACAAAATCCCACACAAATGCTCGTCGAAGACCAAAGTTGAGGTTTAAATGAATAGTGCCATATGTCTTAATACTACTCCCGTTAGCGGCGTTAAGTTCATAGTCCGAAGGTTTTCGCGGAACTGACAACCAGCTGCGGGGGTAACAACAAAGATCCGAACCAGTGTCAATCAAAAATTGACGCTTTGTGATACGGTCAGTGACAAAAAGACGGCGGCCGTGATGTTGGATGGACTTGCAATCAGATGCCGCCGCTACTGATTGCTTGTGCGGTTTTCCGACGCCCAATTGCATGGAGCAATACACTTGCTGGCATTCGCACCAAATGTGCGATGATACCAACAGCGTTTACTACCAGGTGTGCTACTGCGTGATGTCGCCTGGCTTCTGGAAGAAGAACGGTTTCGAGATCGAACAGAAGAACCGGTAGATAAAGCAGCAACTTGCTTAGTTAATTCCTCTAACCGAGCCATAACGAGGTCGATCGGAGGCGTAGCAGCAGCAGCATATATGTTTGAAGAACTAGGCTGAGCTTCCAAAATCTTGTCAGCTATATCTGCGATTCTATCATGAGATAAGTCAGCTTGTGCAGCCAAAATCCCCTGTACGTGCTGTGGTAAACGACGTAACCATAATTGCCGCAAGATGTTATCGTCCGAGAGAGCCGTTCCCGCGAGCGAGCGCAAGTGACGGAGAAATTGGGATGGTCTCTGATCCCCGAGTTCTTCATCACTAAGAAGGCGCCTCACTCGCTGTACCTCTGATGACGAAAGTCTGCTGATTAAGGTCTCCTTTAGCTTATGATACTTACCTTCAGCCGGAGGGTTGACAACGATGTCCTCGATTTCGCCGGCAATCTTGTGGTCAATCTGGCTAAGGACATGACTGTACATCGTGGCATCAGTGTTGATACCAGCAAGCATAAACTGTGCCTCAGCCTGTGCGAACCACACTGTCACCCTATCAGACCAAAAAGGGGGAAGTTTGACACTCACGCGACATACCTCGCCCTCCCGTTGAGGTTGGGATTCCTTTTGGTCGCGCAGATTACGCAAAACTGCATTTTCTGCCTCCAGGGCTGCTAAACGTGAACGTAGTTCGTCAGCCATTATAAACGAAAACACGCTACTAAAATTTTAAACGAAAGTAAATTAAAATTAATTTGTATAAAATAGAGAGAGAACGGACAGAAAAGAAAAATTGCTATTCCGTGGGCGCGTGATGTGGCGAAAACAAAACACAAACGTCTAAAAATTCATATGCCGACATGTCAACAAAAACCACATAAGTTGTCAATATGCAGACAACATTACACGTAAAAATAAAAGACAATGTAAACAAATTGTTCAAACCACGCGATACACACGAAAAACAAATGAAATATTTCCTATGTCACATTACACAAGTTGAAAAAAATAATTTTCATAAAATAACGTAAAAATCAATACTCCGAACACGCTTTACACAACTAACTAAAAATCATTACTTGGAATAATAATAAAATGTTTAAAAAAATACTCCAAATAATGATGCCGATAGTACTTGCGTGAGCGATGTGCACAAATGGTATAATGCGCAGTTAGTCCAATGCATGCATGTGTCCAACTGCAACTCCCGCGGAGACGTCACTCGAACTTGCGAATGTAGGAAACGGTGAATGCGCCAGGGGGCGCTCGACGCCACAGCTTGGGATGTGGTACCGTCTCACACGACGAAAATTTCTTCGTAGTGGCTATCCGCATATCCAACGCAGCTTCCCATCCCGCGCCGGTCAATTGCCAATTATATTACACCCAAAGCTCTTGACGATCACGTCGGGGTCACCAATTTGGGAAGTTGTATGGCCGGGTGCAATCTTGGTGGTTGCGGATGTGTTCCGTGGTAGTAAAAGGCAGGGTTCATAAAAGTAACTGACTGTACTTCTAAATATGTACACGGTTTCAATATATACAAACTGGACAGTAAACATAAATCGGAAATAATATTTATAAGGCTTAGAAAATAACCATACTCTCTAGCTCGGAATAAAATTCTCATCTCATTAATTTGACAACTGTCACTTAGTGAAAAACATTGTGTTTGTCAAACATAGACAAACAATCAAAGGCGGTCGCATTACAAGAACGCCACACATACAACACACACTCAAGAACAACCTAATTTCAGACCGTCTAAGTTTCTATCACAGTTTTATTTCTAAAAAAATCAAAAGAAAACCTGTCACAAGAACGGTGAAAGGTTTTCTTAGAATTTCCATTTTCTTAAAATTGCCAAGCGTCAGCAAGTTGTCCACTCCATTTTGATTCGTATCATCCATCACACCGAAAATTTTCTTGTGATGAATTAATGTATGCAGAAAATTTATGGAATAGACCATGTTGAAAGACCGATGAATGAAAAGAGTTATTGCGATGACAACATTCCTACATACCTACTGCTTAAGGTTTTGGCCGCCTGCCTGGCACCAACCCTCTTTTGGTATGCTTTTGTTGGTGGTCTGGCTTCCATCATTCCGGTGTTGGTGCTTAATCATTTACACTGCGCAGTCTCTCTTAGTCGACTGTTACAACAGCACTTGGTTAAGTCGAGGCTGATTACGTTCTATGTTATTTTTTTGCTCCCAGGCCGTTTTCTAACATGCGTATAATACTGGGTGTAACAGAAAGGTGCAGTCATATTTAAAGGGGTTATTCAGGCCATCAAACTGAACAACTTTCGCTTAGGGACCAAAATCGAAATCTCTCTCGAGTCATGGTTGTTTATGTTTATGTAGTATATTTTCAATATTTATATTGCGTGTGGTGACGGCAGAGTAGAATACAATTGTCACCACCCCAAATCTCTCCCGTGGGTGTCGTACAAGGCGACTAAGGATAAATTAGTGATGAGGGATGGGCAGCAGCGTTCCTCTTATACCACCTAGCAATGTACTGCGACTTTTGTGCCCGATAAATGGCAATAGGCTCGCCACCTATTACATGGGACGTAACATAATTGGCGAATCGTGGGTGCTAGTTCACCTCTGCCTACCCCTTCGGGATATAGGCGTGATGTATGTATGTATGTATATGTATATGTATATTGCGTATGCGTATATTAACGATTGTTCGTCATCTAGTATTCAGAACACAATTGCTTTTGCTACTTACTTTATCATCACCCAGCCCTTTAATGTCCCCACTGCTGCCTTCCCTATTGATGGAAGAATATAGGGAGATTGGGCCATAACCACTGACCTCTAAACACGTACACTGGATTGAATATGTCTAATAAAATAAAATAAAAATCTTGTGCTGATTTGAAGCGCCCCATCGAGCGCCAAGGGTACTAAATTTGACGATTGTTGCTTGTATTTGACACATTATCGCATTACAAATGTTTCTCTATTATTAGTTCCGTGGACGTTCACCTTCGTACACCAGTGCCATCAGCGCCAAGATGGCGATAATCAAATTGTCTTCATTTTTTGGATGACAGCCTTCAGTCCAGCGTGCTTGTTTAATAGAGGTCAGTGGCCATAACCCACCACGCGTGCCTAGTGTAGGTTGGTGGGTACAAACTACTCCAGATGCAGCTGGGACCAACGTCTTAACGTGCCTCCCGAAGCATGATAAAGTAAGCTATGTACCTACTTACTTTATAAAAAGATTAATATTTTTATTTGTTCTGCCACTTCAGGTCGCGAATAGGATAAAGTTTGATTTGCGGAGGAAGTCGCGAATTCAATTTCCCTCGCTACTGCGCGAAGTCGAAGGAAATAGTTATGTCATTTCGTCTGAACATGAAGCGCAGAGCTTCAGAACAAACCTCGTTTTGAGACGTAGGTATGGGTGATTCTTTGTGCATCGCTCGCTAAGAACGGAATGCAGTATTTAAGAGGACTCACCTACGATTGCGTAAACTAAGCAATGTTTGCTAAGCTAAATATATTATCTCGAGCTTCTCCGTGCTTCGCAAGGCGCGTTAATCCACTGGGCCGTTGCTGGCCCATATTCTTCCTGTCCTGTTTTCGGTTTACCTGGGGGTCGGCACAGTATTGCTTACTCTTCCATTAATATCGATCACTAAGTAACTACGTCACTAAGCCATACTCCCTTTTGATACACAACATCTCTGACACCGAAAAGGCGCTAGTGATGAATAAAAGTATAAAAAGCGATGGAAAGGACCATATCCAAAGACCAGTGAGCGTAGAGAGTGATCGGGATGACAACATCCCAACCCATATTGCTCAAGGTTTTGGCAATGGTTTATACCTCGCACTGCCTGACACCAACTCTCTTCGATTATGACATATACAATAAAATAAATAAAAATACGCCTTATTCATAGTGGAGAGATTACATAAATTTATGGATCGTCAAAAAATGCTATAAATATTGGAAACGTGCGTGTCGCGATCTAATTTTCCAATATTTAACACGATATAAGCTACGTCGTCCGTTCGTAAACTACTAGGAGTCCTTATTATGAGAAGAACGAGCAAGAATCTGAGCAAGTTTTGTTCCTCCCTTCACATGAGAACTATGTAAGTTAACAACGCTGATGTTTTGCTTCATTGAATATTAAATTCGAATACTCAACCATATAGTCACTAGTCCACATTAGAAGAGGCACTTTATCACAATGCCCACGATTCACCCGAACGCGCCAGTCTCCGAGCAGTAAATCTAGCAACACATGTTATTCCGAACATGCACTGAATATTTAGCCTTCTTTTAATATCAGGTCTTATAAATCATTCAGGGCCATAACTCCTCTAGACGTACCAGGTGCCGTAGGTATATTCTGCCGTCGTATTCAATATTTCATTGTACCCTGGTTAGGGTATTATCACTGTTTAATACCATGTGCCGTGTGGTGACGGCAGAGCAGAATACAATTGTCACCACACCAAATATCTCCCGTGGGTGTCGGCGACTAAGGATAAAACAGTGAAGATAAATGGGCAGCAGTGTTCCTCTTATACCATCATCAGCAATGGCGAAACGTGGCTGTTAATAATTCACCTCTGCCTATGTAGGATAATTCTAATTCTATGTAGGATGCAAAAGGAGAGGAAGACCAAAGAAGAGATGAATGGTAGGTTTGTGTGAAGGAGAATAATATAACGAGAGCAGTGGGCGGGATATCAGATTTAAAAAAATTGCGAATTTAACTTTATGCTAGGCATATTTTTTAATGCAGATTATTGATGTATTACTAATATAATTTATATCGTATCGTACAATCAATATACGAAAAAGAATGGATGTGTCATAAAAAGATTACTTAAAAATCTTTTGTCGTCATTGTAACTGTCTTGAGAAAACAAAAGAAGATAGGTTTTTTGTAGAAACTGCCTACCTTCACACAGATCCATTAGGAAATTACGTATTCATTTATAATGCTCAATAGGTATTTCCTGACGAGAGGATTCCACGGAAATTTTTGACGCTTGAATTTTTTTTCTTGGAAAAAAGATGATGGAATGTCTCAATTCGGTTTACAAGACAGCGATAAAATATTTCTGTAAGCCTAGCACGGGACGTGGACAAAATCTCTCTCCACCACATGATAGTGTTTTGTCTCGGAATTTAGTGGGAGTTAGAGCAAGAGGAAAATATTTTCTTTTCCCCAAAGAGATTTTCTCCACGTCCCGTGCTACGAGGGCTGGTGGCAAAACGCTGTCCGTGGCCTTTTTAAAAGTATGAAATTTAAGAGGCCAAGGCCAAGGAAGGCCTATGCCACAGCAGTGGGGCAATTGATAGGGCTAGTTATGCTGAAAAGCAGAATTGACTAGTTCCACTCACTGTAATATGCCTTTTATCTCCGAAGGGGTAAGCAGAGGTGCATATCTGTTCAGTTAGTTAATTCATTAACACCCACGTTTCACCAATAATAATTATGGTAGGCCCCATAATTACGTCCGTTCGAAGGGAATAATTTCGCCACCATGGCCCCCATGGGGCCTATCATCACCAACCCTTTTAATGTCCCCACTGCTGGGGCACGGGCCTTCCCTATGGATAGAATAATATATGGAGACCATCATAAGGGCCATCATAACCGATCACGCTGCTATTAACGACTGCAGATGCAGCCCTTCCCAACCCCGTGGAACTCGAGATAATAAATTTTTGGTCCCCCATCCAATGACCGGCCTTAGCGAACATTGCTTAGTTTACGCAATCGCAGGCCAAGCGCGCTATGCCAATGCGCTAGCGAGCTCCTCAATAATAGCAGTATGATAATATAAAAAAAATATTATAACAATGCCACATCCATAATTCGCGATCGGCAGCATTTGTTAACCCCAGTAACTAGCCGTGTGAACTGGCCCGTTCCGACAATACTATCGCTCGATCTGTTAGACATGAACGCTGCGAATAGGGGTTTATACTATCACACCTGTGTTTTGATAGGAATGGGGTGTGTTTGCAGTTTCTATCGCTTTTAGGTGTTGGCATCACGCTGGCTGGATAGGAGGATTCAAGTCACACTTTGATTGTACCTTATTCTAACAAATTTTGTGAATAAATTAATATGAATAAAAAAATAATAAATAGACGATTTTTAATTAAGTTTTACCTATTTCTATCCAGCCATCATCATCATCATCATCATCACCAGACTTTTAATGTCCCCACTGCTGGGACACAGGCCTTCCCTATGGATGGAGATATAGGGAGAATGGGCCACAACCCACCACGCTGGTGCAGTGCGGATTAGGTACATACACACATAAATCGCGCCTGTATCCCCGAAGGGGTAGGCAGAGGTGAAATAGCACCCACGTTTCGCCAATTATGTTAGGCCATTTATCGAGCACAAAAGTCGCAGTAATATTGCTAGGTGGTATAACAGGAACGCTGTTGCCCATTCCTCATCAGTGATCTATCCTTAGTCGCCTTGTACGACATCAACGGGAGAGATTTGGGGTGGTGACAATTGTATTCTACTCTGCCGTCACCACAGTGTGGATTGGTGGGTAATAACGACTGCAGACGGCTTAACGTGCCTTCTGAAGCACGGAGGAACTCGAGATAGCACATTATGGTCATCCATCCAATGACTGGTCTTAGCGAGTTCCTCATCGTGTATAATTTAGTGAAAAATAGTGTATTTAATAAAAAAAATGTCTACGTAAAATAGTGTTTACCCTATTTTCTAGAACCGTCAAAAGATATTGCTAACTATTTTTTGTTTACCTAAAAAGTTATATTATGTGTTCAAGGCTTATTATTATGTTGTCTGTGCCAGTAGCTTAAATGTGTTATTTATTATTTTTACATTCTGTATAAGTGTAAGGTACATGGTTCGTTTCGTCTCTTTTCTATACATCCATTCATCACTAGCACCTTTACGGTATGATGGATGATATGAATCAAAAGGGAGTGGATGGCTTGATGACGTCTGACCGATATGAATGGAAGAGGAAACATACTGCGCCGGCCCCAGATAATCTGGGAACAGGGCAGGCAGAAGAAGAAGAAGATTAGTGTAAGGATCGTAATACACGTAGCACACGAAAAGAAGCGATCTCTCCCACCCTATGCGATAAGGGCGTCATTAATGTACAGTCAACAGCACATCGGGTTACTACAATCTGTCAAATTTCTTCAATAAATTTTCAACCTTAACATCCTTATAACATATTATACTTTCTAAATTGATTGGAAATATTTGACAGTTTGTAGTAAACCTGATGTGCTGTTGACTGTACCTATGCATTAAAGTATATCTTTATTACTTAACTTAGCTAATAATTTAATGATACGACTACATTAAAAGCCGAACCGTAATAAAACGGGACACGGGCATTTCGCTGGGAATTCCATTGGAAGAGCAGGTGTGTCGAGTGACGTCATATCCGGCGGGCCAAAAGGCGCCCGCTTCCGCCCGCCCCAGTTTTGGCGGGAGCCTTTACTTAACGCACCTTTTAATGTCAGCACAAAAACATAAACACGGCTACGTATAGCCTTTGATCGTTAAATTATGAAATATATACTTGCCCTGGTATTCGCCAAAGAGTCCATCTTTGCAAATCGTCGATGTTGTGTGATAATGATATGGTATGATAATGATAGTGATGATAATGATAAGATAATGATCACGATAGTCGCAGTAAAATAAATCGTGGTAGTGACACCAGAAACGCTGCTGCCCATTCCTCTTTATATTATGTGGTTTCTTACTCACACTAAAATACAAGGCGATCATTAGATTTTATCATCGGTTTGGTTAGGTTAGCCCTTTTTTTTTTTTTAGGTTAGCACTTTTTTTTTTTTTTTTTTTTTTCTCGGAGTGGAATGCTTTGAAGCACCATACCAGCCGCTAGCTAGGCGACTGGCGTGTGTGGGACTCGCCAAGGCACGAAGCGTCCAGCACTACCCACTAAACCACTCCGGTGTTCCTCCTAGCCCTGTAAGAGGGGAAAGTCTGGGATCTGCCTCGCGGCAATTCACCAGTCTCTCCCCAGGGCCTCCCAGCTTACGCCAGGGTTAGCGCTGAGGGGGAGATGTCCGAAACACTGGACATCCCCCCCGAAGGGGTGGCCTGTGCAATGCACACAGGGGGGCTAACCCATGTGTGCAGGCCACCCTTGACGGACCTAGGGGGGACGAAGATGAGCTCGCCTCCTTCGGCCCGTCCGTCTGCGCCGGAGGGGAGCGGCAAAGGCATCGTCTTCCCGGTCCCTCTCCGCTGCCTCCTTCTGCGACATGACAGTCTCGCAGAAGGAAGCGGCAGCCTCCCAGATTCTCTTGCTCCCAACCATGGATCTAACCAAAGTTGGGAGCGAGAGATAACCACCGCCAAGCGCCACACGGAGTGTGCGGCGCTCAAGTCGCCAGGCCGGGCATACGCAAAGTGTATGCTCAGCCGTATCATCAGGAACGTCGCAGTGATGACACCGCAACGACTCCTCCCGTCGGGCGACCTTGTGCAGGTAGTGACCGAAACAGCCATGTCCGGTCAACACCTGCACAAGGCGGTAAGTGAGGCTGCCGTGCCGGCGCCCAACCCACTCCTCCAACACCGGACGGATGGCCTCAACCGTCCGGTGGCCGGCACGCGGGACTAGGAGTGCCTCTCCCCACTGAGCAACGGCCTCCCGCTTGGCCAGGGTACGCACCCGTCTGATCTCCTCGAGAACGGGGCGTTCCTCCCGCGCCCTGGCTGCGACCCGTGCTCGATACACCCGGGACAGAACTCGAGCTTCGAGCTGCCAGGGAGGCATACCTGCTAATACGCAGGCAGCCTCGTGGCTCACCGTGCGGTATGCTCGCACGGTCCGGGTCGCGATGACCCTCTGCGGTTGACGCAAGAGGGCCTGCGTGCGTGTGGAGAGGCACTCCGCCCATACCGGGGCTCCGTACAGTGCCATCGACCGTATCACGCTGTGATACAGTCGACGGCAGGCCGTACCAGGTCCCCCCAAGTTAGGGAGGACACGTCCGAGGGCAGCTGCGGCGGCGCACAGCCGAGGAGCGAGGAGCTTAAAGTGCTTCTCGAAACTCCACCGGGGATCCAGAATCAGGCCGAGGTACTTCATATGCACCTCGACGGGAATCAGAACCCCCTCCACTCGGACCTGGAGCCCCGGTGGGGTTCTGCGGCGTTGGGCGTGGAACGGCATGGCTCTCGTTTTGGTGAGGGCCACTTCCAGCCCCAACATACGGATGCGCCGGACGACTAGCGATGTGCCGACCGACGCAAGGTGGACCGCATCCTCCCATTCGCGAGCCCTTGCCGCGACTAAAGTGTCGTCCGCGAAGCACACAACCTCCATCCGCGGCAAGAGCTGGCCCCGCAGAACCCAGTTATACCCCAGGTTCCATAGCAAGGGTCCAAGCACGGAACCTTGGGGTACACCCGCCATGGACCACGACTGTACGCTTCCTTCCGCATCCTCATAAAGGACCACCCTCTCACGAAGGTAGTCCGACACGAGGGCGCGGAGGTAGAGGGGCACTTGGTGAAAAATAAGTGCCGCCTCTATGCACTCATGAGGGAGGCTGTTAAAGGCGTTCGCGATGTCCAACGACACTGCGATGACAGCCTCCCCTCGTGCTGCGGCTGCCTCAGTCCACCTCTTGAGGCAAGCCACCGCGTCCATCGTAGACCGACCGGTTCGAAAGCCGTATTGGGCTTCAGCGAGGTCCGGCCCACGGCTCTCGAGGTGCTGGAGGATCCGGGAAGCGAGAATTTTCTCGAAAAACTTCCCGGACTCGTCCAGTAGCACCACCGGTCGATAACCTGATGGGGAGTCGGAAGAGCGTCCGTCCTTGCGGAGGAGGCAAAGCCTCCCGACTCTCCATCTCTTGGGGAAGCGGCCCGTCGCGATGCAGGCGTCAAGCACCGCGCGGAAACGCTCCTCCAGTGGACCCAGGGCTGTCGCAGCCACCTTTGAAGGGACGCCGTCAGGGCCCGGAGCCTTTTTCTTGGATCGAAGCCGGTCCCTTCCGATGTCAAATTCGGCATCCGACACCGGGGGTCCATCCACTGCCTCCTCAAGCGTAGATAATCTTGAGGAGGGAGCCATCCTGGGGGGTGCGAAGTGTCCCGGATTTGGGAAAAGGGTTTCCAAGACACTTCGCAGTAGACTAGGCTCCATACAGGATGTGGGCGGTGCAGCCTCCAAAAATTTGCCCCGCACCACCCTGTATGGCCTCCCCCAGGGGTCGCTGTCGAGAATCGCTAAAAAGCTTTCCGCAGCAGCGGCCTTACCCTCCCGGATGGCTGTCCGCAGGGACTTATTTGCCTCCCTATAGGCTCGACGGAGTGTTGCGACCTCGTCGGGAACTCTAGCTGCGCGTCTGCGCCTGCAGCGCAGATAGGCGCGTCGGGCGGTTAAACTGGCGGCACGCAGGGTGTTGATTTCCTGCGTCCACCAGTATACCTCCCTACGCCGGAAGGCGCCACGAGATCTGGGCATGGCAGCATCGCAGACGACCGTGAGATCTTCTGCGAAAAGTTCCGCCATACCCTCCGCATCCCCTAAGATGTTGGGAGGCGGGTCCGCCCAAGACCGGTAGATCGCCGCCTCTTCGGCGACGTCCCGGTCTAGCTTTGTCAGGGACCACCTGGGAAAAACAGGTGGCCCGGGGACGGGCCCCAGATGAACTGGCGCCCCCGGCCCGATGACTGAAAGTCCAAACCGGATATAGCGATGGTCGGAAAGATTTTCCGAGTCCACCACCACTCTCCAGTCCCGGATCCGGGATGCCAACGGGGAAGTAGCCAGGGTGACATCGACTATCGACTCACCCTGCCATCGGACACACGTCGGGACATTGCCCCGATTAAGGATCTGGAGTCCCAGGGAACAGGCCCAGGACACCAGGTCCTGACCAAAGACATTGTCGACAGGGGATCCTCAATGGCTGTGCTTTGCGTTGAAGTCCCCGCCGACAATAACCGGGAGGGGAGCAGCCCTTCGTACGGCACCTTCAACCGCAGCAAGGAACTGTTCGAACTCAGCCCTGCTGCGGTTGCCAGAGAAATATGTTGAGACAACGACTACTCCCCCCCAATTTGCTGCCACAAAACCCGCCCCCCTCTCTCTGAGTGAGAGGGGAGGGGCGGCACCTGTGCCCACACCAACAATAGCCGCTAAGCCGTCCGTCGCCCCGAACCATCTCGGGGACGACGGGATGCGGTACGGCTCTGACACGAGTGCTAGGTCCACCCCCCACTCCGCCATTACCTGGAACATCAGGTCTTGCGGCCCGGGGGAGTGGTTTACATTAACCTGGAGAATCTCGCCAATAGTCCTACTGGGCATTGTTGGTTTCCATAGGCGAGACTCCCGGGTTGGCCTTGGAGGCTGGCACGCGTGTGGCCGCTAAAGAACGGCCTTTGACAGTGGGCGGGTTGCAACGAGGCCCCGCCATACGATGACCTGCAGGCAGGCCCTTGTCAGTGCAGAGGGCACACTTAAACGTCGCGCTGCAAGTCGCCGCTAGGTGTCCCTCCGCCCCGCAGCGGTAGCAGAGCCCGCTGCGGTCTTTGCTCGACGGGCAGAGCTGGCCAGTGTGTCCCTTGTCCAGGCACCTATGGCAGCGCATCGCGCGCTGCTCCAGTACCTGCACAGATGCTGAGCTCCACCCGACACAGAGTCTGCCCCCCTCTGTCAGCTTGGGCAGGAAGTCGACTGGGCACGAGGCCACCGATGATCCCATGCCCCTACTGCCCGCTACTATCGCCCCTACCCTGATCTTCTCGGGGGGGCACCCAGTTCGCTCAGCCAGGGCCTCCCTTAATTCGTCGGCCGACACTGAGTCATCGAGGCCTCCAACTCGAAAGTCGACCATTTTTGTCGGGCGGGTGACCCGCGCGTCATCCCCCAGAGCTTCCCCTATTTTTTTGGCCAACGTGTCAGCCTGGCTGGCTGTTGCATTCTTCGAGAGCTCCATCAAGCATGCCCCGGTCATAGTCTTTCTGAACTTGCCGGGGTGTGAGATGCCCAGCTCCCGGAGGGACACCTTTTCCTTGGCGGTGGCCAGGGCGCCTTTGTATGTCGCACCTCCAGCCAGAGCCTCCGGCTTGAGGGCGACGACCACCGCCAATGACTTAGGCGGTCTAGGAATCCTGGGGGGTGCCGGAGAAGTCTTCTCTGCAGCTGCCGTTTTAGGAGGGGCCTTGCGGCCCCTTTTTACCACCGTTGTCCACTCGTTGTGGGTGGCAGCCTGTTCAGCTCGGGATTGTCCCGCGATAATTTCAGCCGCGGACTTGTTTTCCTGGGGCTTCGATGCCGCTCTCTTAGGAAGAATCTCCCTAACCCGTTTGGGCAAATTCGCGTCAGCGACCAGAGAGGCTGTGGCCGTCCTGGTGATGGTGGTCCTTAATATATGGCTCACCGGGCGGTCAGTGCCCTTTTGGTCTGCCGCCAGTGGAGGACGACGACGAGGTTGAGCCGGCAGGAGACGGCCATCGACTTCCAGGCCCTCCAGCTTGGCATTTATGACGCCACCAATGTGGGCCATCAGCTCGCGCTGCAGCTGGGCTATTGCTTGGCCAAAGTCGGCGACCGTGAGGGTGGAACTCCCAATGTCTGTCGCCTTCTTCTTTGGAGGTGCCCTCACTACTTCCTTCTCCGACTCGTCATCAGATGGGATGACCACGACCGTTGGACGAGCACCTTTCACCTTGCGCGCGTGAGGTTCCCGCGCGGAGAAAGCCCTTCGAAGAGCCGCTAGCTCCTCTCCAAAGGTGGAGAGCTGGCTTTTGAGTCGCTTGTTGTCGGCCTGAAGCCGACGGACCAGCTCACTTTCCTTGCGGGCGGACAGGGTACGAACCACCTTCATAACAGAGGTCATCGCGTCCCGGACTTCTTTAATGAAGGTCCCCTTCAACCTCTTGGATTTCAGGACCTGCTCCAATTTCTCCGCGCCAGCCTCAGCCTGAGCTTGCAACTCTTCGGTGGTCGCTGCTAAGATTGGTGACCGCTTCCCTTTGCGTGGGACGGCCTCTGCTTGGTACCCCTCTGTCAGCGTCGACTCAGATTCCGAATCCACCGGCCCGTCTCGCAGCTCTCTGCGCGCCTGGGAAAGTCCCACCGAATGATGGTACCCTCCCCTACCCCCCTTTGAGCGAGGCACCTTGGGTGATGGAGAAGCATCCGGACTCTTGAAAACCTCGGGGCCCTCACCCTCCGACTCGCTGGGCCCCCAGAGGCGTCCTTCTAGCGGCCTCTTCCTCCGGGCTAAAATGGTCCCCACCACAGAACCCTCCCGGCAAGACCCGTCGGTTTCGATGTCCACCGGGGAATCTCCATTCATTCCAGTCTCCCCCCTTCCAATGGACAGTTTTCCGGCCGAGTCCGCTCGATGGAAACCGCCAAAAACCCCTTTAGGCATCCCCCCCACGGGATCAGGGTCAGAAGACACCCCCGACTCCATCTCCTGGCTGGTAGCCTGCGCACCTGGGAGATTCCACGAAGAGGTAGTCTTCTCCTTCTCCTTATCCTCCATGTCCGCATCGATCGTCTGCGTCGAGCGCAGGGAGCGCGCCACCGGACCAAATAACGATCGTGACCGCAGCGACCTCACCACTCCGATCGACACGTCGGACACCTCACCATCATTGTCTGGGAGGACGGCTACCCGCCGTCTTGTGCCATCTGCACGTACTCCCCTCTCCTCCATTACTGCGCCTGAAGCGCCCATCTTTTGTGCGCCCACTGCGCCACCGTCCTTTTTTGGAAATTTAATTGTGCTCATATTGTTCCCACGATTATGAGAGAATTAAAACGTCACCCCGGGTCATGCCCTCACACCCGGGGAAGCCTACTACAACTAGGGGGTCGGCTGGTACCCTAGCGCTGGCCGCTAGCGGGCAGGGGTATGTCCCCCCCTGCCAACCCGCAAATACGGGCACTCACCATCACGCGTGGCCTCAGAGAGGCGCCACAATGGCAAGGATTAGGGGTTTTTTAGTCAGGTTAGCTCCTGTTAGGGCCGGCCAGTCAAGGCAAGCCCCCCTGGTCCCTCGCAGACTGCAACACATGCCTGCCTAAGGATATCATCCACTTCTGCGAGGGGTAACAGATTACCCGGCGGTGGCCGAAGCCTGACCGACAGCCACTTTCGTGGAATGCCGATCCCGCCGCGCCGCGGACTCCTGTCCGCCAAACCACGCCTTTCGGCCTCTGGACCCCTACGGATCCCCGCAGCTTAAAAAGCCGCCCAACTCCCCGAGCGCATACGCTCCTCTGGGCATATGCCCGACGACTACAATTGACTATCACTGAGGGTAGTCTGCGAGCCTCTCGCTCACCGTCCTTCAAGGCACTGCTCCGCTGTCCTGAGACAGGACACTTCACTGTCGCATCAATCCGCCACCTCTGATAGGGCGGAGGCGTGCGGAGAGCAACCTCTCCAATGTGGCCCTAAGAGGGGCCTTTGTGCTTCTCAACCCTCCCTCCGAAAATGGAGGAGAAAAAGTGAGAGACACCCACAACAACAACTCCCTCAACGCCTCGTGGACATTTCAACCGCCGCCCCGCTATGCGGACAAAAGCAGACGGAGAGCGCCACGGTCCCTATGTCCGGAGTCAGCCGTCTGGTTGATGGTTCGACGCGGCAGGCGTCGATCCATCAACCAGCCGTTGCCCAGGGTGCACCACGAGGAGGTCCCAGAACTTCGCACCCCTTTTTAGGTTAGCCCTACTAAACTAACCCGATGGTTGAAATGTTAAGATTATTTAAATACAAGGCTTAATTACCCACTGGTGTTTCTTAATCTGTGTATTATATTTCTACATTATACTTGAAAAACAAAAATATATTCTCTACACAAAGGTTTGTTCAACGTTCTGTTAAGGGCGCGCTTCTGCCTCGAAGGAACATACACAAAAATGCCAGACGTTGAAAAAAATTGTTTGTTCAATAGCGTCTTAGGTATTCGTTATATTATATCCATCTTCTCCGACTCAACCCTAGGAATCTGTTATTATAATTTAAAGAAAGGCTTGGCTTGCAGCCGTCAATGTACTGCTAAATTCAATTCGTCTTCAACAAATTTAATTAAAAGCGAAGTATTCTGTGTTTTATGCAAATATTTTTCTTGCAAACTTAGTAATGAGTTAGATTTTTAACCATAACACAGGCCAGAGTTTAATTAAGCCCGAATCGATAGCGAGGAATATTCAGCGGGAACATCGAATAAAAGTCTCTGCGTACGTAGCGGGAAAATACCCCGGACGGGACGTGGACTGCAGGACGAGACTGCAGTTCGTCGTTTCATACAAAATGTACATGAAGGACAATGTCACGGAGTCACAGACGGAACGTGCACGGGGGCCTTTTGACCAGGAGAGGCCCCGTCCCCGTCACGTCCGGGATATTTTCCCGTTACGTATGTAGAGACCTTAAAAGAGGTTTTATTTCGTCCTCTTCCAATTGGCGATCCAATTCATTTTCACGAAATCTGATTAATGTCATCAATTACATTATACTCTGTGCCTCATGTAGATTTATAACGGCACCAACGAAAATATTTTTAATTGCGTTCAGGCGTCGGGCCTGATTGGTTATTCATTTGTTTTTGGTGACGCTATGAGCGGCCATTTTTTCCTAGAGGATTACGGAGTTATTTTGAATTGTGAAGTTATTTCTCATTAATTACTTGTTTTTAATTTTTAACCATTAGGGGAAGGCTGCTTAAAGTCTATTTATTTAAATTTACGACATTTTATAGTTTAATATTTTGAATACAGTTAGGCGGAAAGGATACAGATAATGTGATAGTTAAGAGAAAGTTTAAGTTCCATTATGTCATTATAAATACATAAATCACGCCTTTATCCGCGAAGAGAGTGGAGTATTTTATTAATTTCCATATTTCGCCAACCTTCTTAGGTCCATGTAATAAGGCAGAGCCTATTTACCATCTGATGGGCACCTAATTCGCAGTATATTGCTATGTGGTTTAGCATGAACATTCCTCAGCACTATTTCAACCCTTAGTAATCGCCTTATATGGCACCCACAGCAGAAATTGGGTGGTGACAAAATGTGCACTTATTAATATACAATAATAATACATTTATTACCAAGGTCCGTAAAACAAGGAATGCCTCAGATCGCAAGTACCACCTTAGGTAAGTACAAAATTTTATGGCGTAGTTGGCGGAAAATACAACTTTCTGGCCCGCTGTGAGATAAATATTATTTCCGATTGAAACAGGCCTTGGACTTTTAAAATTGGACCATAAGTCCTGTAGGTATATGATTAATGACAGGGCACAATCTTCAGCGTCACCGTAAAGGCGGCACGTGACGGCACCGACACGATTACGCGAAGATTCACAGCCGACGTGTGCCGCTTGCTACTGAGACAAACTCTTTGTCATTTTTGAGGGTAGTTTTATAACACATACATGTGTATGCGTGGGTAGACTGTGAATAGCATAAAAAAGAATCTATACTTGTAAATCAAACGAACTTACCTGAAGTGAAGTTCGATTATAATTATATGAGCAGCTTCATTCGACGCGATTTAAGCTTACATGTTGTAGTGGCGCCCCCAAGCATCACCCTTGCACGGATTTTTAAAGATATTTTTATTTTTTACTATGGCAATATTAAAAAAGATAAATAAACGTTACTACTCGACCAGTCCGGCCGTTACGCTTCCTCATTATAGTTTATAGCCCGAACCTACCTACTATTCTGTAATTTTGTATTTTATATTTGTCTGGATTTGGGTTGGGATGGACATCTTTACAGATGTTGGGAGGGATCTTATAAATCGCGTCGAATGAAGCTGCTCATATAATTATAATCGAACTTCACTTCAGGTAAGTTCGTTTGATTTACAATTATATTTCGCAGCTTCATTCTTAGCGATTTAAGCTTACATGTTGTAGGATGTTTAGAGAAACGAATATAAAATACAACAGTATAGGTACCATTGGTAACCATTTAGTTAATAAAATGTTTAGTTATCTCATGGCATTAATTCAAGAACACTTAGCTGATTTTTAGTATTCTAATAAATAACCTTAAATTATATGGAGTGGTTCGATAACAAAGATCGAGTAAAATCACTATCAAAAATCTTTAATAGAGAGCTATTATAGAACGGAAAAAATATTGTTAGACCATCTAAAAACGATTTGATTTATCTTACTTAGACTAGCACTTATAAAAATAAATAGTGTTTTTATTTATTTTGTATGTTTAATCTTTACACAAATTATTGCGTCTATATTAGTTGATCCTTTTGGTAAATCTAACTATTTACCGACATAAGTTGGTTACGTTAGGTTGGTACATGAACCAATGATTAAGTTATGCTTTTATAGAAAAGTTACCATTTAATAGTTATTTTAACATTTCAGCAGGGACTTCAAATATATTCCCTAGAAGTTAAAGTATCGATCAATTTTATTTATTGTATGCCTCAAGAAAAAAAGAATCAATCATTAAAATAGATAACTATTTAGATTTTTTATTTTGTTATTATTATATCTTTGCTGTTCTTAGCAATTTAATCTAAGCTATTTAATAATTAAAACGATTATTTAAGTACCTACATGCCTTAGAATCTTGTGAATGATTCAGGGTTACTGCTGCAACCTGCAGCCTTCCGTATTACATCGATGCTAACCCCAATTTTATTGGCTGTCGTCATGAACCGCGTGACGGGTGCTTTGAGCGCCAAATGTAGATGTATCAACAAATTTTACGAAATTGTTTTTTAAAAGTAATAAATAATTGAACTTCTGAACCACGCGGAAAAAATGTTCTATTCAAATAATCTATGATACCCGTGGCGAGGGAACTACTAAGTACTACTTTATATTAGAGAATTTTGATAACGGGTTGATATTAATTTGGTCTTTACGTATAATATAACTATTCTGGTATAATATAACTATTTCATTAAGGTTCTGTAAATTACTTTTAGTTTTATTAATGTATATAACCTATATATGTGTTTTGGACCCGATGTGCGGGGACGAAATCTACACAGGTTGCTGTCTTTTTGGTTTCTATATTGAGATCTTTATTTGGCCACTGGTTTGAAATGTAAGACAATATTAGGTTGGGTGCCAGCTGATATTGTATTTGGTCTCAATCTATAAACTCCTTTCATATATTATATTTTAATTCCTTTTATTATTATTCTATATTTTTTTTTAAAATCCTTAATCATTATAATGTCTTATTAAATAATAAGGTAAGTGCCGATTTGTAGGAGTTTCAGGTACCGTACTTAGCCCCTCTGACAAACATTTCTGTGAAAAATTCGATAAATCTTGATACAGAGCCTGTGTGGTACTAGTTATAATTATCCTTACAAAATGTTACCCAACATTTCAACCTGCTTGTTGTATTATTTATGTTCTTTTTTTTTTTTTTTTTTACACTCACACCTAGCATCTAGCCCAAAGTAAGCCTAAGCACTTGTGTTATGAAGACTAGATGACGGACATATTTTTAATATAATTATGTATATATGTTGAAAATATACTTCATAAACATATACACAACCATGACTCGAAAACAAACATTTGTGGTCATCACAAAGCTTGCCCCTACCAGGATTCGAACCCGGAACCTCTTGGCCAATACCCAGCAATCTGAGCCATCGACCAAGGCGGCCGTCTTGGTCTTTAGGTCTAAAGACTAACTGCCGCACTCAGAGTCGTTCATTAAATTAGTGATAATGGGTATTTTACAAATTATCATTAAAACATCTAATTGACCGTTCCTCTCAGAGTCGAAAATAATTGATTGATTAGTTATGTGACAATTTTAAGTCAGGTTAGTGCAGTGCGTGTGTAATCCAGTGTTATCGGTAAGTGCGGAATTGCCACATGCAAAAAGCCATTAAACAATATTATTAGTTACACTAGTTTTTATATCACAAAAGTATTTTTTTCCATAAGAATTAGTTACTAATATCTATTTAATATAATGTTTACGTAAAAATCCATAATAATAATTTAATTTAATCAAACTTGAACGGTAAATGCCATGACTTTTTAGATTTGGCCACACCGGACCAAAAGTCATTTATTATAAAATTAAAAAGTCAATGTCAACAACAAACAAGAAATAGGTACCCCAAATAATTCCATGGAAATACCAAACAAAAACATATAAATATCAAATTATTTATTTTGTGATCAAAATTGATTAAATAGATATTAAGCTACTGCAAGTGGAGTCAGCCTGGGAAATCATTAACATACAAAAGTCTCAGCGGCATACTCAATATTGGCGAAATCATATCATATAGGAAACGCCATAGAAAAAAGAAGAAAAAGCCACACGAACCCTATCTTCATTGAAATAATTGATTAGTACTGTGATTGTCTTGGTAAGTATTGATGATTTTTTTGTTACATGCATGGGGTTCGATAGTTCCGGGAGTGGAATGACTGAGGAATTTAATTGTAATGCATATGTGCACAGTAATTAGTATTTTCTTATATTGTTTTGTGCTTAGATTATAGAATTATCCTGTATTAAAAAGTATCTAATATTTCTTTGCAATTTGCAGTGTGATACAATAACACCATAACCTGTAAAACTACAGAGCTAGGGAGTTAATCTGGAAGTGGTCCATAAAATCCACCACTTTCCCCACTGCAAGGAGCTATCCATAAGCAGTAGAGGAGGTAACATTTATTTTCCACTAATTAAACTTATGAAAGTATAACAATTTATATAAATTATCTGTAATCTATATGTAACCTATTCTTATTATCTTTAATAATTATTATTCAGGCTGCACCTTCAATTATATGTGAAGTGCAGAACCCATTTGATAATGATGGTATTGCGCTGTCCATATAGACAATAATCAAAATAAAACAGTATAAAATATTTGGGACAATGAGTTTGACCTAGACTTTGCTATGGGTACCTATTATATTTCATAAATTTTTATATAAAATGGCCACTTGTTTAAAAACTTGTTAATATGAATCAAGTTGTTTTTATGTTACTTTAAGGAAAATTGTAAAACTTGGTGCAACTGGCTATTAATGTATATAGTTCAATCATAACATGCAATTAGAAAAATGATTTAAATTAATGATATTATACTTATCTTTTTTTCAGATCACATAGATATATTATCAAACAAATCTAAAGACTGACAATTACACACCAAGTCAATTTTGAATAAATATTTTATTACCCGGAGATTCAAGTTAAAAAGAAATGTGCTGCTGAAATGGAGGAAGAGAGGAGTAAAACTCTTTTGGAAATTTTCAAATTACAGTTCAAGGAATTAAAAAGAAATTGGAACTCAAAATAAAATATTTCTTTTAAATCTACTTGTTTTATTCAAAAAACAAAATAAAACCTCACGCAATGAAAATGAATTAGCAGTAAAATAAACAGATTAGGGTTATAAAAGAATTTCACTATATTATTTTAATTTTACAATTATTAGTTATATTTATTGTGACATTGCTTGATTAAATTTTGCTTTATTCTGTTTGTGTCCTCGTCGGTAAAAGGCAATTTTGCAAAGTCTTTCATTGTTCTTGCTTGGATAGACACTTTGGTGACAATTTGTGATACTGACTGTTGACCTAATATTTATCCATATTCCATCACATCACCACCTAGTTTCTGAAATAAATATATAGACAATGACAGATATTGAAAGTACATGCATACATACATAAATCATGCCTATATCCCGAAAGGGTAGGCAAAGGTGAATTAAACACCCACTATTCGCCAATTAAGTTGGTCCCGTGTAATACGTGGCGAGCCTATTGCCATCTATCGAGCACGTAAATCGCAGTATATTGCTAGGTTGTAGAGGATTGCTGCTACCCATTACTCATCGCTGTTTACCTTCAGTTGTCTTGTACGACACCCATGGGAGAAATGGGGATGGTAACAATTATATTCTGCTCTGTCTGAATGTAAAGTAATATTTAACTAACCTGAAAAATCCCAGTTGCTAAATACCGCAATTTTATTACTTCAGGGGCATTGGCAAGCCTGTCCTGTTTCGGTGCTTTTTAAATCAGGTTCCAAACTTGGGAGTAAAGTATTATTTACTGCCTGGAGTGTAAATCTGTACCTTGCATGAAATTCAAGCACATAGTGAAAGTATCAGAATAGTCGCGTAAATAGAATCTAGGTTGTGATTGTCTGAACCTTCTTACGTAATCTGTAAACTCCACAACGTACTTTATTATAAATTATTATTCAAAATATCACTATAAATGCACTGAAATATAATTACAAGCTTTACAACAAAAGATAACCCTACTCTTGAAATGTCAAATAGACGTCACATAAGACCTAAGTAAGGGTCATCGGTTACTCAAAATTTAAGTTTCATTAGCGTCACTATTGACCCATTATCTGACTCTGAGAGGGAATTTTATTTTAAGTTTACTTAAATGTCATTTAATGATCATTAAGTCGACTCTGAGTGCGGCAGTAAGAAAGACAACTTAACCTGATACAGCGAGATGAATCTAATAATTTAAATAATGAAAACCGTTAGCTAGTAGGGAACACTACAACCCCTTCAGGTTTATCAATCACAATCTTTATTATTTTTTTTTTTTTAATGAATTAGTATGTAAAGCGCGAACGCGTAAAAATAAATATCACTAGAAATATATATCAGTAAAAGCATCAGTATTCCATGCATTGGGGTGACTCTGCCAAGTACGTAAATAGCGCATTTTGCATTTGACCGACCGACTTGCAAAAAGATCTACGTATATTAAAATTGCCAAGCTAGCTTATTATATCATTAAAGGCGTAATCACTAAGCTTCCATTCGGTGTCCGAAAATTTCATACACGATAAAGCATTCGCCTTATAGTTGTCTTGGTATTTATATAAGATAAAATAACTATTCCATTAATGTCTTCACCCGGCACCGCTACCATATCTCCCTAGACACTTAATTAAAGTGGGGGTATTATTGAATGGTCAAGCAGTGGTCTGATTCTAGCTGTGATTATGTAATTATATATTTATGGTGTATAGCCAAGAATACTGTATTGGTAGTTAAAGTAGAAATTTGTAGAAATTGTAGTGTTAATTCATTAACTGTTACTAATAAAATGTTGTAAATTGGCTAAAGAAATTTGTGGTTAGAGTAGAGAATATTCCAAAAACCATAGTTTTGATGCAGGAATCGAACCCGCGTTCTCGGCATTCCGGGCAGATGCCTTTATACTCGGTCAACCAAGCCGTTTGTTGTAAATAGTGTTTAATTTTATTTCTCTTTTCTATAACGTTAGTTCTGATATCATCTTTGTTGAATTAAAAATAATACCCAGAAATGTATCATCCTTACTAGGCAAAAGATAGCTTTTTTCTTCCTTGTTTAGGATAAATCCTACAAATCGCAAGTTTAGCGATAATCTTGAGGTTATTTTGGCTTGCATGATAATTTTGGCCAAAACAGATCATGTCATCGAATCAATATAAATTATATACATATAGTATGTTTTTTGTTCTAGGGCATTCCCTGACAGGTATAAACAACTTTCCAAAAAACATACATACATACATTTATAAATCCCGCCTACATCCCCGAAGGGGCAGGCAGAGGTGAACTAGCACCCACGTCTAAAAAACATACGACGATATAAACCGAAGGGTAGAAATTAAAATCGTAAATGCAGTCACAATATTAAAATGAAGGTATTTTCAACAACTTTGTAAAAACTTACGGCGCCGCCTTACATAAACCGAAGTGTAGACATAACAATTTATAAATGCAACCACAATATTTAAAGCAAAGGTGGATCGATCAGACTCTTTTATGTTTACTAAAAACTAAACATCTTTTAACTCAATTGATTTATGCCATTAAACAGTCTTGACTTATAAATTTTGAAGCAGCAAAATCCTTTGAATAGCAATTTCGTATTATGTATGGTCGCTATGTGTTTTTAGATAATATGTGCCTAGGAATTCCTTCTTGTTCACTCGTGACAGAAGTAGCGTAATCGACCAACACAATAAGTTAAGTACCTCTTATAACGGCGCCTGCGGAGGCGGCTGCGGGTAGGCCTGCGGCGGCGGCGGTACCGGCTGGTGCTGATATATCGCGCCCGCGCAGGTGTGCCCACTGCTCTCGCGGGCCTGGTGCTGGTCGCCCCGTATCCGGCTTCTCTTGATATAGGGTCTTGAAGTTCCCCGGTTTTTTTATATAATTAACTGACAAAGCTGCTTTGTCTTCGGTGTTCAATATAGAAGGAATAAAAAGAAAAAATCGCAATTTGATGGAATCAGATTTATTAATATGTTTTCCTTACCTTAAATATTTATAACTTAAATACTTGAAGAAAAAACCTTTTGAGTCTTGCTCAGGAATCTTGAAAAGGGATCTCCTTTTTTAAGACCTTGTGCGACCTTGCAGCTATATCCTGCTGAACTGAAGCAGCTCAACTTGTCTCCGGATCGGGTGTGTCGCCGAGGATCTGAAGGGTCTCATCCTTGTGAGAACTTCTACGGACTCGGAAGTTGCCTCGAGCCGCGATGGAGGCGTCGGCAGTGGCGGCCGATGGTCCCTTGAGCGTACTTGTACACATCATGAGATGTACTTACATGCGTCAACCTCGCTTGGCAAGGGACTGTGCGCTGAGCTCCGGCATGGAGCTATAAGAACATTGGTTCTTGAGAATATGTTAATAAGGATATATAGCCTTGGTATATGTAGCTATTCACATCTTATTTTAATAAGAACGACAAGAGCCCTGATTATTGGCAATTGCGCATTCTGTATGTATGTGACGGATACAACCCCGATTTTAGTTGTTCGCATCACGAAATATCCTTGGCATAAGTAGCACATCTTTTAATAAGAACGACAAGAGCCCTGATTATTGGCAATTGCGCATTCTGTATGTATGTGACAGATACAACCCCGATTTTAGTTGTTCGCATCACGAAATATCCTTGGCATAAGTAGCACATCTTTTAATAAGAACGACAAGAGCCCTGATTATTGGCAATTGCGCATTCTGTATGTATGTGACAGATACAACCCCGATTTTAGTTGTTCGCATCACGAAATATCCTTGGCATAAGTAGCACATCTTTTAATAAGAACGACAAGAGCCCTGATTATTGGCAATTGCGCATTCTGTATGTATGTGACAGATACAACCCCGATTTTAGTTGTTCGCATCACGAAATATCCTTGGCATAAGTAGCACATCTTTTAATAAGAACGACAAGAGCCCTGATTATTGGCAATTGCGCATTCTGTATGTATGTGACAGATACAACCTCGATTTTAGTTGTTCGCATCACGAAATATCCTTGGCATAAGTAGCACATCTTTTAATAAGAACGACAAGAGCCCTGATTATTGGCAATTGCGCATTCTGTATGTATGTGACAGATACAACCCCGATTTTAGTTGTTCGCATCACTAAATATATTATTATGCTCTTTAATTCCTCGTCAGACGAATAAGCTTCTAGTTTTCGTATCTTCTTTCTTCGTTATTTTCTATAGTTCCCCATGTTGAAAGCCGTTATTTTTTTTTTAATTATTCGTAGGTAGGTGAGCTCCGTTGACGTGCGAAGGGTTCGGCACGGAAACACGTAATGAGGAAGCGTAACGGCCGGACTGGTCGAGTAGTAACGTTTATTTATCTTTTTTAATATTGCCATAGTAAAAAATAAAAATATCTTTAAAAATCCGTGCAAGGGTGACGCTTGGGGGCGCCACTACAACATGTAAGCTTAAATCGCTAAGAATGAAGCTGCGAAATATAATAATATTATAAAGCTGAAGAGTTATATATATATAGGATAGTCCATTTATCGAGGATGGCTATAACCGATATTAGCGGTCGTCTACTAGTAAGATTATAGTCATGTCCCCATAATTTAGGGCAAGATTACAAATGATGCAAAACCCTGACGTTACAGAAATAATGGTTAACCCTGACGTCACTATTTCGGAATGGGGATATTAATGATGGAAGTGTATAAATCATCTTAATATCTTGTGACTTTATCAAATCGTGAATTAATGATGAAGAACACACAATTGATTGCACTAAATAGGTAGCCGTTACTAGAGTTAGAATAAGGAAAGCAAGCCCGACGGAGGAACTTCTGGGGTGAGCCGCGGCGCTCCGTGACTAGGTGCTGCGGCCGTTAGGAGGAGAGCCTGACATAGGAGGGTAAAAACGATAGGGGAGCGATGGATGGAAGGTCATCGCCATGTCTTAGCCCAACGTGTGTAGGAGTGTCACCCAGGGTCACCTGAATCCCACATACCCTGATGATGTGGCGGAGTGTGGAGGTGGCTGAGTTCCCACCGCTGCGAGGGGATGCGAACCTGCATTAAAAGCTGGTAAAAAAGGGGGAAGAAAGCCATTGACCTTGACGCTGCAAGGCTGATCCAAGACTCCCACTGCCATAGGACTAGCAGGGATATCGGAATGTCTTAGTGGGACTAGTCCCACACATGCCAGTCACCTAGTTAGTGGCTGGTGAATGAGTTTAACGTACAATGTGTCAGTGCCGACTCACCCCAGTGGCGTCGTAAAAGTGGACTAAGGGAGTTGGCCCGGTGTAGACCTATAAGTATCTTGGGGTACCCGAAAAGAGGATGGCAAACCACTAACAATAGCGGGTTGGTATCAGACAGGCGGCCGGCTGTAAAATCTATGCCACAACCTTGAGCAGTATGGATTGGAACGTTGTCATCTCAATCACTCTCTCCGTTCATCGATCTCTCGAAATTGTCCTTTCCATCCCTTTTCTATACATTCATTCATCACTAGCACCATTCATCATTTGGCCGTGTGGTGACGGCAGAGTAGAATACAATTGTCACCACCCCAAATCTCTCCCGTGGGTGTCGTACAAGGCGACTAAGGATAAATCAATGATGAGGAATGATGAGGTTCCTACTAGCATATACCACCTAGCAATAGCAATGTACTGTGACTTTTGTGCCCGATAAATGACAATAGGCTCGCCACCCATTACATGGGACCTAACATAATTGGCGAAACGTGGGTGCTAGTTCACCTCTGTCTACCCCTTCGGGGATATAGGCGTGATTTATGTATGTATGTATGTATTCATGCTGGCCTGGGAGCGAACAAATAACGTAGAATAGGCCAGCCCCAACTCATCCCATGGGTGTCGTAAAAGTCGACTAAGGGAGATTGCCCGGTGTAGACCAATAAGCACCTTGGGGCACCCGAATGGTGGAGGGCAAACCACCAACAACAGCGTACCCAAGGAGGGTTGGTGTCAGGCAGGCGGCCGGCTGTAAAACCTAAGCCAAAACCTTGAGCAGTATGGATTGGAATGTTGTCATTCTAATCACTCTCTCCGTTCATGGGTCTCTCGACATGGTCCGTTCCGTCTCTTTTCTATACATCACTAGCACCTTTACGGTGGGATGGATGATATGAATCAAAAGGGAGTGGATGGCTTGATGACGTCTGACATATGACTGGAAGAGGAAACATACTGCGCCGACCCCAGATAGACTGGGAACAGGGCAGGAAGAAGAAGATGTATGTATTCATGTGTGATGGATGATATGAATTAAAAGGGAATGGATGGCTTGATGACGTCTAACCGATATTAATGGAAGAGGAAACATACTGCGCGACCCCAAATCGACCGGGAACAGGGCAGGGAGAAGAAGAAGAAGGATGGTTTGATGACGTAACCAATATTAATGGAAGAGGAAACATATTGAGCCGACTCCAGATAAACTGAGGTATGACAGGGTAGTAAAAGGTTCATACCGACGATTCTGACCGTACTACACCAACCGATGCGGGTCCGTATCGCAGTATAAATCCCGTCCGTGTTTGCAAGTTAAATAAGAATGCCTTTCATATGTATGTTCAAACAGAAGTTTCCAACATGAACGGAGCTAACTCAAATAGCAAATAAGAAATTCCCGTAGAATGACGCTTCCAGAAAGTTCGACGCCTTACAATTCCGCGTTGTTAACAATTCGAAATTAAGTTAAACATCGCAGCCTGGAAACTTGGGAATGCTCTGTAAGAATAATTATGTGAGTTATGATTTTAGATATAATTAAAACTTCTAGTGCATTTCGATTGCGCTGTCGTATTTAGAAAAAAAATATATAGCAAAGATGTCTTTTTTGTGCATGCTGCATTTATAAAAAAAATTACATACATACATAAGTCACGCCTATATCCGAAGGGGTAGGCAGAGTGAATTAACACACTTTTTTCATTAATTGCCATATACCGGCCACATAAATCGCAGTATTGCTAGGTGGTATGAGAGGAATGTTGCTGCCCATTACTCATTGCTGTCTTTATCCTCAGTCGCTTTGTACGACACCCACGGGAGAGATGGGGTGGTAAACAATTATAATCTGCTCTGCCGTCACCACACGGCAAAATGATTATAAAAGATGAATTTTTATATTCATTTTTCTTTCATTTCAATCAACGGCGAAGCTCGTTGAAGCTGGCTATGTCGCCACATTTTTTTTACTTAGACACACGTGTCCAGTGTATTTATTTGACGATTCATGAGTTTATGTATATCTTATAATTATAATGTGTAGACATATTATTGTCAATCTAATGATTTTCATAATTTTCATTGAAATCAGGATTTTATTCATGACAGAAAAACGGGACATTAGATGACCGGAGGTGATGTTATTCATAAACACATTTATCATCCATCACACTGCCACTGAAGCCGTTGTGACTTTGAAATGGTGGAATAATATTTTCACGCTATTTTCATACTACACACAGTTTCACGGCTAAATAACGCACGGAAGGCGTTTTAAATATTTAGGCAGTTTTTTTAGTTCAATCAATGAATATGTTACTGTCAAAGAAATGGATCGGATATTTTGTCAAATGTCTGTATTAAATTATGATTTGATTTTTATTTGAACACTATATACATTTAAAATAAAACAACTGATTAGACTCGCGTATATAACCAGACATTTCGATCACATAACATACTAAACATGACAGTCATTTTATTTTAAATGTGAATACAAAAATCGCGCGAAAGTGGGGTCGGCGCAATATATTGCTTTTTATCTTCCTCTTCCATTCTCTTCGATCAATCGTGAGCAGAGCACGAACTTCCCACTCCACACATTTTACTTATATCATCTTTTACAAAATCCCGCCATTTCCCAATCCCACCACACAATCCCATCGCTTTTTTCTTCGGTCTTCATCTCACTCGGTCCATCCTCATCCATCACTTTATCTGATTCGTTCTGCCCTGCTCCCAAATCCAAATAACTCAGGTGTAGTCTGTTTTTGTTGTGCCAAAATAAAAAAACATACGTATTTCAAACTTCAACCGTAACATTGGCACGTCCAATTTTTCCATTTGGCTGTTGAAACAGAAAAAATAATTCCCGAAATCTGTTTCGATTTATCGGTGTTATTGGGCAACAAAATTGGTGATGTTTCATCCGACATTTATTTGCGGAAAAAAAAAGAATTTATTTCGTACCATGTCCCTCGGGTTTTAGGGTAGTTAAAAGCATACTTACCATAGAATACAGCAATAATAATAATCATAAACTTTACTGCATGATATTGGTACATTAGTGTCATAAAGTATGTATTGCTCTCGATATGAACGCTGTAAAGGCATTGCAGTAACAATAACGGATAGGATTCACATTAAAACTTGTTTAGGATCTTCTAAAATAATGGTGCTTCTACACGGTGCGTGCAGCTTGTGAATATTGAAACACTTGCCAGGCTACATGCATCGTGTAAACTATTCCAGCGAGTCCAGCGACTCGAGGATGCAGAACCTGCACAAGTAACATACGCAAGTAGCCTGCACGCGCATCACATCGCGCGGGTTACTCGAGCAGACATACTGACAGCAGAAACGAACAAGATGGACACGATGTATGGGACACGAGTACTTTAACTCGCGCGGGCAGCATGCACGGGACGTGTAGCTTGATCAAGTAACGAGGCATGTAGCTCACGCCTTTTTTTATGCACTGATCAACTAACTTGAGCATGCTGCCTGCGCAATTAGCTCGCGCATTTACTTGCTCCAGCTGCTTGCATCGTGTAGAAGCACTGTTAGGATAAGATTATTCTGTTATTGTTGGTTTTGGTTGCATGAACTGTGTTTGTTTTTCCTCATTACCATGACACAACATTGACATGTAGATGTAGAGCGTGGGTTGCTATGATACCTTGCCTACACAAATAGGTATCCGTGTGTCTATAATCATGTCACGAAGGATCCCCTTTTAATATCTTAAAATAATAACTTCAATATTCACCCAAGGGTTGGTGTGTCGGGCAAGCGGCCTGATGTTAAATCTCAATATTTAACATTACTACGCTTATAATAAAGATAAGAGAAGAATTAGTATAGCCATTCAACGTGGATATGTAGAACAGTTGTGAGTATGCGAGGTTTAACTTTTTTTATTGGTAGTAGTTCCTATATGTTTTTTTCTTTTTTTTGTAACCATTCGTGTAAAGGTTGTAAACAACCATGACTCCAGAATAAATACCTGTGTTCATCACCAAACATTTGCCTCTACCAGGATTCGAACCCGGGACTTCTTGGCCGACAGTCAGCGATCTGACCCTTCGACCACAGCGGCCGTCGAATATGACGTTATTGTATTGACATTGGGTTGACTTTACAAATAGCTTCAGTACTCTTCAGTCTCCTGTAGGCCTAGCAAATGACGTGGAGAAAAATTATCTCCACCACTTGACAGTGTTTTGTATCGGGATTTAAAGGAACTTAAAGTGAGGGGAAAACGTTTTCTTTTCCACGAGGAGATTTTGTCCACGTCCCCTAGCACGGGACCTACTGAAACACATGTGGCTCGCAGCAATTTGTGTTCATTTATTTAATGTAAACACCCAAGGCAGGCAACTAAGACCTCCGCAAACATTTGCTCTCAATGCTCAGAATCGCATAGCCGTAGGTATATGAAGCCGCCATGGTTTGCCAGTCGATTTTCAACTTTGCAACAGCTGAGTTAAAGTGCAGAGTTGGTTAAGACAAATCCAGTTTTGTGGAAAATTTATTTTTTTGTATTTGTAGTCAACAGTTGGTTTTATCGTCTGTTGACTTTAAATAGACCCACTGTTGGTGCATTGCATACATGTGATTGCCGCTTTAGCCAATATGCCAGTTTTGGTCTACCTTTCCCTAAAGTGATCCCTGATACACGGGCAGTTTTGCCTTAAGCTCTACCTGACCGGATGCAAACCAGTATCGTGTGTGCGTAATCTGGCCTGAAGGAAATCTCACGTAAGTCGGCCGGATGGAGTGTATCAATTCGTGCGCATCGGCCCGACCGGAACGGATTGTGTATGACAAATTACACACACACGATACAGATTTGCATCTGGTCAGGTAGAACTGAAGACAAAACTGCTCGTGTCAGAGGCCCTATGTGTCCGAATTGGTTCAGGCCGAACTGAGTCAGTTTGCCCTGATCTGATCAGCCTCTTTGTGTATGGTAGGCTTAACTCGGGCTTATACCCAGGCAAAAGAAGGAGTTCGATGGCGCAGTGACCTAGCACGCTCAGTCTGCGATTGGGTAAACTAATATAAATAAATAATAAATGATCGCTAAGGCCAGTCATTGGGTGGGTGACTACGAATGTTTATCTGGAGTACCTCCGTGCTTCGGAAGGCACCTTAAACCATTGATTCGGTTGCATATACATACATACAACCCCGAAGGGCATGCAGAGGCGAACCAACACCCACGCTTCGCCAATCACGTTAGGTCCCATGTAATATGTGGCGAGCCTTTTGCCATTTATCGGGAACGGTAATCGCAGTATATTGCTAGGTGGCTTAAGAGGAACGCTGCTGTCCATTGTTCATAACTGTCTTTACCCTTAGTCGCCTTGTACGACACCCGCGGGAGAGATGGGGGTGGTGATAATAATAAATTGTATTTTGCTCTTGCATTGCAGTGGTTAATACCCACCAGTCCGCACTCTGCATCAAGCGTGGCGGCTTATGACCCATTTCTCCCTATATTCCTCCATCCTAAGCCTGGGAACATTAAAAATGGCTGGTGCTGCTTATGTAACACGAGAAAAACGACACCGTTTCCGCCAGCTTCCCGAAGAATGACGTAAGATGGTGCTAAAATCGCAAAAATAAATCGAGTTAGGTACGAAACCGATATATAGACAAATATATTTAGGCTCCCTTGAGTTTGGGTGTTTAGTAACCTTATCCAAAGTTTGTTCTGTCATAACCTTCGTCACTGGAGACAGAGACGAATCGCTCTTAGTGTACAATCAGCAGCACATCAGCTTTGACACCTGCAGTTCAATAATAGCTCTTATCTAGACAGCGTAAGTGCGCTACAAAATCGACAGGACCAAGGTCGGTCTGCTTTTGGTGTACAGACTGTCTGAAGAGGCTTAGTGCTACGGGATGTTTAATGAAAAAATGCCGTAAAAGGCCCCAAGGGAAGTGAGTGCATGACTGGTAGTCTCCAGTTTAAAAATTATATTCTAAACCAATAAATTGTAAAAAAAAATATTTGTGTAAGTGGCGATTTCGAAGATATTTCCTCAATCCAATAGACATTGTATTATTGTCAAATTATTAATCTGCATCCCGGCTTCATCTGCAGACGTACCCATCCGTAGATCCACCAATCCGCACTGGGCCAGCGTGGTGTTGTTGCCCAGCAGTAGGACCATTAAAGGGCTTGTGATGATGAAGCCATAAAGCATAAAAGATTTTATTAAAAACGCATTGAAGCGGGCCGTGTGGTGACGGCAGAGTAGAATACAATTGTCACCACCCCAAATCTCTGCCGTGGGTGTCGTACAAGGCGACTAAGGATAAATCAGTCGTGAGGAATGGGCAGCAGCGTTCCTCTTATACCACCTAGCAATGTACTGCGACTTTTGTGCCCGATATATGGCAATAGGCTCGCCACCTATTACATGGGACCTAACATAATTGGCGAAATGTGGGTGCTAGTTCACCTCTGCCTACCCCTTCGGGGATATAGGCGTGATTTATGTATGTATGTATGCATTGAAGCCCATTGTCATAGTCAGTTTTATTGTCATATATTTATGATACACACGTGTTATAAGTGCTTTTTGTGTTGTGCTGTTTTTATACTGTAGGTGTATAAAGTTTGTTTCGAATTTACTGTCTGTAGGTAATAAAAAAAACATGCAAAATCCCGCTCCGATTCAGAACGAAACGTAAATCCGTACATAAATAAAATGCTCATTTACCGATTCGCATGAAACATTTATTTATCGCTCAAAACAAATTATTAATCTAACATTCAGGTTAAAAAAAATCGTTTTCATTTGAAAGCTTTACTTGTTCGACATAATATTCGAAATGTAATTGAAATGAGCATTGTGAATTTACATTGACACTCTGATTATCTATTAGGTATATAAAAAGTGCTGTGTAGTAGCAGAGTAGAATACAATTGCCACTACCCCAAATCTCTCCCGTGGGTGTCGTAGAAGGCGACTAAGGATAAAGCCGTGATGAGGAATGGGACCCACGGATGCTTAACCGTTAGAGGAAAATCTACAAGGCGGTCATTAGACCTGGGGCCTTACCACCAACTCTAAACGCGACTCAATTCCCATTGTCAAAGTGAGACAACGCTATAAGCCGAGTAGAGCGGCGTCCCGTTTTGTCACCCACGTTTGGATCGCACTAACACTTCATGGTACGGCCCCTGTTGTCATTTTATATTATATCGATCAGAGTGTTGGACTATTAAGAAGACTAATAAAATAAGAGTGCATGTAACAGATGTTACACGCACGAGATGCGTATGTTAAGATGGATGTGTGGTGTGACACGGAGAGATAAGATAAAGAATTAGTATATCAGGGGAAGTTTGAAAGTAGCGCCAGTGACTGCGGAGTAATAGACTTGGACGGTTTGGTCATGTAATGCAAAGAGATGAAAGCTATGTTGGCAGAAGAATGTTAGGCATGAACGTGAAAGGACGTACAAGGAGAGGAAGACCAAAGAAGAGGTGGATGGATTCTGTAAAGGAGGACATGATACCGAAATCAGTGGATGAGGAGCAGGTGAAGGATCGAAAGGAGTAGAAGTAGACGACATGTTGTGGCGACCGGCCTAGAGCGGGATAAGGGCATAAAGAATAAGAACATCATTGCAAGGCGAGAGAATACTAGAATCGGATCGAAGTAGGAATTCAATTTATTGACGCCACAATCGTCGCAACGCAGTGATGCGAATCCGCCCTAACCGAACGGGATTCTCTGTCATCGCGCATAATGCGATGCCAAGGTCTCCGTGTTTAAATATTAGAAAATAAGGCTTAGTGTCCACGCATGGGAAACTCAGGGACTTTTCCAATAAAGAAAAATAGCTCGTAGAAAAATTCCACAAATTAAGTTCTGGTTGGTGCTGTCCTTACAGCGTGATGGGCTACATAATTATAGCATATTTTTCCTATTTTTTTTCATCTATAGGGGAGTAGTTTGCTAGGGCAGTGGTATAGCGCGCTCGAGCTGCGATTGGGTAAACTAAGCAATGTAGGAAAGGCTGGTCATTTGGATGGGTGACCAAAAAATTATTATCTTGAGTTCCTCCGTGCTTCTGAAGGTACGTAAAGCCGTTGGTCCGGCTGCGCCTGCAGTCGTTAATACCCACCAACCCGCACTGGGCTTGCGTGGTGAGTTATGGCCCAATCTGTCTATTATTATTCCATCCATAGGGAAGGCCCGTGCCCCAGCAGTGGGGACATTAAAAATACTGGTGATGATGATGACGATGATCTTCCACAGTGGAGGCCTCGCCTTATCTTTGATTTCACTGTCAAACCAATATACGCTGACGTATTCTACACGAGCCATGGACGTAATACTTATTGACAAATCTAGACTGAGCAATCTCAAAATAGTGTTGTAGTAAAACAATACATATGCGTACGGCATAAGCTTTACTTTGGAAAACAAATTATATCATAGGAAAAACGACCCGAGTGAGATAGCTAGAGTGGTTCTCTGTCCCTTTTTCGCAATTGCCCCCCGACAAAAGTTAACATGACAATTGCCATTAGAAGAGGACGAACAACTCCGCTTCTATACATCTCAGGCTCGAATTTTCAGCTCTAGTTCTCGTCCTTGTTTTAATACTACGTCTATGACTCTGACGTATTACTACACGAGCTGATTGCATTTGGCACTGACATCAAAGCGTCGACGCATCCGTCGTGCGTGATGCGTACCCATTGACGCGTGCCGGGCCGTATTCCCACACATCCTGCGTAATTGAACTGGCGCCACTATCTATAGTCATTACCAAGGTTAAGGTGTGCAGCTGGATGATATGAATCAAAAGGGAGTGGATGGCTTGATGCAGTGCCGAGTTGACTTCCGAGAGCGCCTGTGTGCGATAGGCTACGAAGCGCCTCTTTTTCAGATCTATCTGTGTGCAAAAAGTATGCAGCGCCTCTTTTTAAAAATTTACCTCGGTGCGAAACCTATGATTCGTCTCTTTTTTAACATCTACCTCGCTGCGAAATCTTTGAAGCGCTTCTTTTTTGTGTGGTATTTCATCAAGCGCAGGTTTTCCTATTATCATGGCGCACATAAGGGGGGACTCGGCCCTGCTTGATGACGTCTGACCGATATGAATGGAAGAGGAAACATACTACACCGACCCTGGATAGTCTGGGAGCAGGGCAGGGAGAAGAAGAAGATGTGCAGCTGAGATTACAGCAGGGCGATTTTTCGTTTAGTAACATCGGTACATTCGTATTCAAATGCATTTATGCTGTTTGGTGAAATATCTACAGGTGGTTATAAGGTACTTCTCGATAGCGCAGTCAGGAGCTCGATAGGGCAGTGTCTTAGCGCGCTTGGCCGGCGAATGCGTAAACTAAGCAATGGTCATTGAATGGGTGACCAAAAATATTTCCAAAATAGTACCTCTTTACTTCCGAATGCATGTAAAGTCATTAGTAGCAATCTTTAATACTTACCAATCCGCACTGGGCCGGCGTGGTGGGGTCTGGCCCATTCTCCCTTTATTCTTCCATCGTGTGCGGAATTTTAAAATTTATTATGAGTAAAGCAGCGATGAATAATGGGCAGCAGCGTACCTCTTATAATATCACCTAGCAACATACGTGACTAACGTGCCTGATAGATGGCAATAGGCTCGACAGCTGTTGCATCGAACCTAACATAATTGGCGAAAAGTGGGTGTTAATTCACCTCTGCCTATCGCTTCGGGGATCCGCGCCCTGTAAGCTAATTCATACGGCGGAATAATAAAATTTATAATATGGTAGGTATGTACAGAGAAAATTTTCAATTTCTATTCTAACAAGCACACGTGCTCCAAGCACGGGCTGTTTGAAAAACCTAATTTTAGATAAGGGTTGCTCTAGCACACGCTATTTTTAAGTAATTTTTTCGCTAAATTTATTTTATTTAGGTTAGACATCTCGATGGTGGTTACCGCGTTCGGGGTACATAAGTTAAACACCAGAGACGAGACCTTCGACAAAAAAGGCCGTGTGGTGATGGCAGCGCAGCATACAATTGTCACCGCCCCATATCTGTCCTGCGGGTGTCGTACAAGGCGACTAAGGGTTAAAACAGTGATGAGGAATGGGCAGCGGCGTTCCTTTTATACCACCTAGGAATGTATTGCGACTTTCGTGCCCCATAAATGGCAATAGGCTCTCGACCTGATTAGCATAATTGGTCGACCAGCGCATTTTGTATGAAGCTACGCAACCGGCCGCACGCGGGACAAATGAAAGGTGTAAAATCGAAAATGAAAAAATGTCATCCAATGATATTATTTCTACTCCGAGTATTATTTGTATAATGTCATAGATGTCATCAATTTTAATTGACATTTGTTTGCAACAGAGTTACGCAATCAGCCTGCAAGTGCGTTAAATATATTTTCATTTGTAATTTTTAGGTTATCTCCATTCCAACCGAAAATTGCTCATTTGGACTTAACAATCAGCAAAACACACATATTAGGCTGCCTGTCCATTGACGCGGAGCGAGGCTGCGGAGCGGAGAAACGATGAAACATTGCCCATTGTATTGCATAAAATTTTGGCTCTGATATATTTTTTTTAAACACCTATCATCTAGCCCAAAGTAAGTAGCCTAAGCACTTGTGTTATGGCTACTAGATGACGGACACATTTTTAATATAATTATGTATATAAATGTTGAAAATATACTACATAAATAAATACACGACCATGACTCGGAAACAAACATTTGTGGTCATCACAAAGTTTGCCCCTAGCCGGATTCGAACCCGTGGCCTCTTGGCCAACAGCAATCTGAGCATTCGACCAAGGCGGCCGTCAATATTGTTATTTTAATGCAATACACATACATATATACATATTTCCGAAGGGGTAGGCAGAGGTGAATCAAAACCCACATTTCGCCAATTATTATTATAGGGCCCATGTACTAGGTGACGACCCTATTGCCATTTATCGGGCACGTAAATCGCAGTATATAGCTGTGTCGTATATGAGTAACGCTGCTGCCAATTACTCATTGCTGTCTTAACCTTAGCCGCCTTGTACGACACCCGCGGAAGAAATGGGGGTGGTGATTATTGTATTATTCTCTGCTGTCACCACACGGCGTTTATGCAATTCTGTTGGTTAATATTTCCTCGTGTCTCCGCTCCGCAGCCTCGCTCCGCGTCAATGGACAAGCAGCCTTAAGCTTTGAAAATGCTCCTTTCGCTAAAAAGCGGTTGCAAACCACAGAATTTCCAGCAATATTTTCCGGGACCGTTGACGCAGGGTCGTTAGTGCAAATCGCATCTCCCGTAAACTTGGATTTCCACAGTCGCAATTTGCAAGGCTAACTTCTGCACCCGTCTTTTTTCGAGTCTAGAATCGAACAAGCTTTTTTGTCACACCTGTCCATAAAGTGGACTTTTCATCCCGCTACACGTACAGAAAATTCCACTTCATTGTCAGGGGGTGACTTAAAACTATGATCATACCTCGGGCGATAAAAACGAAAGCCTCAGATCACATATTGGTCATCAAATAATTACGATGAGAGCCATTCTTGGTTTCATCGCCCTTGGTATACCTATATGTACTATTAAGTCGGCATCCGGCTTGTCATTTCAATCACTCTCTCCGTTCATCGGTCTCTCGACATGGTCCGTTCCGTCTCTTTTCGATACATTCATTCATCACTAGCACCTTTACGGTGTGATTGATGATATGAATCAAAAGGGAGTGGATGGCTTGATGACGTCTGACCGATATGAATAGAAGAGAAAACATACTGCGCCGACCCCAGATAGACTGGGAACAGGGCAGGGAGAAGAAGAAGAATTATCACTATTAATAAATTCGGCGCCAGTGTCACGGTACCAGTGTGGTTCGTTATAGGTATGGCACATTTTGCCTATATTGGTCCATCCATAAGGAAGAACTGTGACCTGGCAGTGGGGAAATTAAAGGTCTCTGCTCACTAGACCGTTCCGTGACCGCCCGTGCACGGAGCGTACCCGCCTCGGCACATGCGTTATAACAACCGATATTAACGCGAACGAAGCCGCGGGCGATAACTAGTAATATTAAAAAGCTGAAAAGTTTGTTTGATTGGTTGAACGCGCTAATCTCAGGTGGTACTGTCTCAAATAAAAAATAAAAAATTGTGGTGGAGAGCTTCCCTGTCTAACATAAAAAAGAAATATCTGAATTGTGGAATTAACTATGTTCGTTGCTGTTAACACATTCGACACCCAATTACAGTTGCATCGAAACAATATTATTTCGGAATGCCACCGCAAACTAAACAATGTAGTTTGTCCAGCTAATACGCCAATCAATTACGCCAACACACACCGTAAGCCGACTAGGTCTATGACATGACCAATTTACCGCACGTCAGGTGCCTGGGTGGACCTTATCACATTAGTTTAGGGTCCACATCCACAATCCAATTTGCTTGTAACTGCTCGATCTGCTACGTACTAGATGTGTGATCCTCGAGTGACAATTGATCTGAACATGAATCAATTACATGGACGTATTCTGTTTTTAATTTTGGGAAATTGCATTGCATCTTTCTGGGTTAAAAACAGTGATAAAGAATGGGCAACAGCGTTCCTTTTATACCACCTAGCAATGTACTGCGACTTTCATGCCCCACAAAGCAATAGGCTCGCCACCTATGGGACCTAGCATAATTGGCGAAACATGGGTGTTAATTCACTTCTGCCTACCCCTTCGGATATATAGGCGTGATTTATGTATGTATTATTCTGTGTTGGTTTGACTGCGTGTGGCGTGTGCGTTGGTTTAAATTGAATGAATCAGACATGCTCGTAACAGTCAGTAAAAGAGACATACATATATAAATCACGAGTCATAAATAAAAGGGGATTGGATACATACATAAATCACGCCTATATCCCCGAAGGGGTAGGCAATTACCACCCACGTTTCGCCAATTAGATTAGGACCCATTGGTGACGAGCTCATTGCTATTTATCGGGCACGAAAAATGCATTACATTGCTAGGTGATATAAGAGGATGCAGCTGCCGAATCCTCATTGCTTTCTTAACCCTTAGTCGCCTTGTACGACACCCGCGGGAGAGATTTGGGGTGGTGTCAAATTATATTCTGCTCTGCCGTCACCACTCTTTTCATTTTGTGTTGTATAGTCCATTAATCGAGGAAGGCTATAGGCTATATAATAACCGACATTAACGCGAGCTAAGCCGCGGGCGACCACTATCATCATCATTCAGCCGAGAGACGCCCATTGTTACACATACATTGGACATAGGCCTCCTTGGGGGAGGCCTATGTCCAACAGTGTACACAGTCCACAGTCCCCCTCTCCAAGCCGGTCGGTCCTGCGCTGCCCGCATCCAGCGGCTTCCCGCGACCTTCACCAGATCGTCGGTCCACCTTGTGGGGGGCCTTCCAACGCTGCGTCTCTCGGTGCGTGGCCGCCATTCGAGGACCTTTCCGCCCCAACGGCCGTCAGTCCTCCTCGCAATGTGCCCTGCCTACTGCCACTTAAGGTCCGCAATTCTTCGGCTATGTCGGTGACCTTAGTTCTCCTGCGGATCTCATCATTTCTGATATGATCACGCAGGGAAACACCGAGCATAGCCCTCTCCATTGCCCTTTGGGTGACTTTGAGTCTTCTTATAAGGCCTTCTAATAAGGGCGACCACTACTATGAATATAAATATGAGGTCGGCAACGTTCAGAATACTCCGCCGTCTTCTTTTTCCTGTCCTTGTCCCACTCTAGGCGGGGTCGGCACAACATGTTTTCTTCTTCCACCCCTCTCTATCCTTCACCAATTTCTCATGCACCCCTCTCGCTATCATATCCTCCTTTACACAATCCATCCATCTTTACTTTGGTCTTCCTCTCTTTCTACGTCCTTCCACATTCATATCTAACATTCTTCTGCCAACATAGATTTCATCTCTTCGCTTAACATGACCAAACCATCCAAGTCTATCACTCCGCATTCTCTCAGTCACAGGCGCTACTTTCAGAATAGTCCGCCATACCAGGCTAATGCACGAAGGATTATTGGACAATGCTTTCGATATTGTCACGGGACTTGTATTGATTGTTGTCGACGGTTGCTCTCTACCCGTCACTAAAGGCCCTATAGGCCCTATACACTATAGGCCCTCTCGTGTCATTATCGTATTGACAGCATGGAAGTACACTGGTATCCGTTGCGCTTTTACAGCATTTATCATTTCAAATATCTGAATTTAAATTTTAATTAAAAATTAAAAAGGCTTCAAAAAGAACCTTAAAAAAACCCATACCTCTTCTTCCTGCCCTTATCCCGCTCTAGGGGAGGATGCATCCGAGGCACAAAGTACGCTGGAAAAAAGAGGAGAGGAAGGAGAGATTGGAAAGCGTTGGGCTTAAGATCAGTCGGACAAAAACCGAACACCCCCGTTCTGTGACTTTGGTGGTGGCCCTGCAATAAGTGAAAAATAAACTAAATGATGTATTTAGTTTATTAAATTGTTTTTCTTAAAATTTTGTCTTAATTCTAATAAAGTAAATAAATATAATATACAATTGAAGTTCGTGTACTAATTAATAATCCCTTAAATTGTCTATTTGTTAAATTTTACGCGTTCGCAAAATCCCACTTCTTGGTCATGGGGCAATATAAAAGTTTGTACTTCGCTACCTTAGGCGGTAAAAAAAGCCTCAGATTGCATATTTATCACCCTCGCCTACAGCTCGGGCGTCAGACACTTGCGGTCTAAGATCCAAGCCAAGTTTACCGCCCTTGGTAATAATATCATATTCTGGGTAATAATATCTAATATCATATTCAAAACATAAAACTCTACTTCAAATATAGTGCAAAGAGGTTGATTCTCAGCAGTTACTTACTTTAACGTTTAAAGTAAGTGATTCAGTTTCTCAAGTCTTTCTTCTTCAACAGTTAAAGAACGAAATCCTCTCAGAATTATTTACATAAAAGTGATTGGTAACAGTATTTCACTTCGCTCGAAAAGAGCGCTATTTAATTTCGCTCCTACACCAGCTCCGATGTGAACTCGTCGCGGGTTAAAAGTTTTATTATTAATTTTCACTGGAACCTTGGAAATTATACAAATGTACGCGACGGAAACGAGCTAAAAGAAAAAAAAAATGGTCATTCAATTCAATTCAATTGTTTTGTTATCCATAATGTACAATAAGATCTTAAAGTTATAAAAACATGATAGTAGAGGTCGGTCGTCTTGGTTTGTCATATTATAGCTTCACCAATAATTTACTCGCAAAGAACCTGCATTTTTGCGTTGAATTTGATCTTGAAAGAAAGAAAAGAGTCCTAAAGTACAATAATAGAAAATAGGTACTACGTCTTTGCTATTAGGGACTTCCAAGTCTTTATATTTGTCTTAATTTATCTAATTCATGTCGTTGGACATTGATTAAGGGAAAGTTCAGCAATATAATTTGATCTCGAAAGAAAAAGAGAGTCCTCAAGGGCAATTGGACGTAATTAAGAAATAAGGACTACAATTTATAACACCTATTTACTTACGGCAAATAACTCTTAATTGTTATAAATTATCGAAGTCAAGAACAGCTTGAACTATTCTACTGTGCAATCGCAACCGTTCTTTAATACTTCACCAAGTTTACCAACATGTAAAACAACTGATTAAAAGACAACTTCCAGTTTTTGACAATTTTTCCATACGATAAAATTTCAAAAACCGTCAGTTAAATAATAATCGTCTGTTTACGTGTTGGTGAAATTGGGCCTTACAGTAGCCATAATTATTCGACAAATGCATTACACATTCTTCTTCTCCCTGCTCTGTTCCCAGTCTAACTGGGGTCGTCTATGTTCCCTCTTCCATTCATATAGGTCAGACGTCACCAAGCCAGCCAATACCTTTTGATTCATATCATCCATCACACCGTAAATGTGCTAGTGATGAATGAATGTATAGAAAAGAGACGGAGTGGTCCATGTTGAGAGACCGATGAACTGTCCTGTGCCCTGAGGATGCGCTGTTGATTTAAGTCTTTGTTTCGAATCTGTTTCTTAATGACAAAATTTTATGAACATATGTTTTTTCTAGATTAGGTTTTCAAGAATAAAGGATTAATACTAGTACTACTAATATACTACTAATATTAGGACTAATTCGCTCTAAAAATGTAGCAATTTTGTTGGAAGCCATGTGGTGAAGGCAGAGCAGAATACAATTGTCACCACCCCAATCTCTCCCGCGGGTGTCGTACAAGGCGACTAAGGGTTAAAACACCAACGAGTGAAGGGCAGCAGCGTTCCTCTTATACTCTTATACTTATACTCTTATACTCCTACCTAGCAATGTACTGCGATTTCCTGAGCCCGATAAATGGCAACAGGCTCGCCACCTACACCTATTACATGGGACCTAACCTAATTGGCGAAGCGTGCGTTTTGTTTCACCTCTGCCTACCCTTTCCGGGACATAGGCGTAATTTATTCATGTATGGTATGATTTTTTCGTTCTAAAATGGAGCAATTTCATTGGATAAAGCAGCTCTATACATCCAAACGACTCGCTGCAAAAAATGAAAGCGTGACTAATGATTATCGGGAGTGCTTGGATGGTTACCCCGATATATAATTGTGCCAGTATACTACAGGGAGCGAAGGCTAAGTAATCATAAACTTAAGGTTTCTAAAGAATATTTTTTTTATCTCTAATAGTAAATTGACAGCTGCAAATGTCACGTGTTATTGTTTATTCAACTCTTAAGTCATGTTTTATTGACATGGCAAAAATTAGACCTTAAAGTGTATTTTTTTATCTCTTATAGTAACGCGAGCTAAGATAGTAAATTGACAGGTGCAAATATCATGTTTTATTGTTTATATTTGATTTATACAATAAGATATGACATTTGCTGTCAATTTACTATCCGAGATAAAAAAATAGACTTTAAAATAAAGTTAAAGCGCGTGCAGTTAAAATAACTCTGATTACGCAATCTGTTAATAGCGTAATTAAGTTCAAACGCGCCTCTTTGCATTCGGCCTCTGATGAAGTTAACCGTGTTAGCTGAATTACGGCAGCACGAAGGGTGTGGTCTAAGTCATGGAAGAATAGAATAACTGCCGCACTCAGAGATGTCAATTAACTTTAATGAGTAGGTACTTAATGTTTCTAATGTAATTAATTTCATTTAAATCTAGACCATAGTCCCGGCAAGAATAACGACTAGTTTTGAATTGACATTAAGTACTCATTATCGTTAATTGACGTCTCTGAGTGAAAGTAAGTGTCCGTCATTGCCACAGGTTTTATGCTGACGTATACATGTACATGTATACTTCAGGCATATACATCGATAAAGTATAATGTAGAATAAAAATATTTCTTGGTTGACTGGTTCTTTTCTAATGTACGTTCCCATGTTTCATCTAGAAGTTCTATATAATATTATAATTTGTAAATACACATGACGTGCTTAAAATAATTCAGTTTCTCAAGTCCGTTTATACAATAGCACAGCTTATGAATAAAATCCTTTCCAAATTATCAACGTTAAAGTGCTATATGGTGTGATAGTATACGTGGTGAAGGCAAATAAATAGTAGTCCAGTACTAACTTACTTGAGTTGCAACTATTGTTCCACACACGTTATGACACATACACATTAGAAGGGCAAAGAACAGAAAGCAGGCGTAAAGCGATACACTTTAGATGTTAAAAATAAATAAATAAATAGTTCATACACATAGCCATTTGCATCACGCGGAAACAGAGAGTTAGATAAATATTATTTTCATCCCACCATCTCGGAAAAAGCGTTTTTGCTCTTCGATATCTGAGTGCAAAAGCCGTTTTTATCCTCTAGAGGTTAAAGTAAATTTGAATTTAGAACATCGTGTGCAATGAGTTTGTGAATTCAAAACATCATTACACCTATTTATTTCTACCTCCATGGTGCCGAAATTATCATGCAACCTATTTTAATTTGTTAAAAACTCAGACTCGGAACCTTCTTGGTGTACTTTTTTTTTAATTTGCTTTGCGCGCGCCATTTTCTTTTCACGTCATTAATTTGTTAAAACCTTGGAGTTCCGTGACGGTCAATCAATCAGCTTGGCGTCAATCTTGCTTTAAACATTTTGATCGTCTACAACAATGCTTGCTTGATGCTTGAGTCAAGCATTTAAAAGCTTTTTAGGTTTGTTTGATTTGTTTACGCTAGCAACGGAACAAAAACATACAGAAAATCAACGTGCTTGACTCAAGCTGATTGACCGTCTCGGAACTCCATTAGGGACGGTAATTTTTATTAGGTACTTACAGGTGTGTCTGGATAAATTTTGCGGGTGTGGCTGGGTGGATGGGTGGGTGTTGGAGGTGTGTCTGGGTGAATGGGTGTTTTGTGGGTGTGTCTAGGTGAATAGGCATTTTGTGGGTGTTTCTGGGTGAATGGGTGTTTTGTGGGTATTTCTGGGTGATTGGGTGTTTTGTGGGTGTTTCTGGGTGATTGGGTGTTTCTGGGTGATTGGGTGTTTCTGGGTGAATGGGTGTTTTTTGGGTGTCTCTGGGTGGATGGGTGTTGTTTTGTGGGTGTTCCTAGGTAAATGGGTGTTTTGTGGGTGTTTCTGGGTGATTAGGTGTTTTGTGGGTGTTTCTGGGTGAATGGGTGTTTTGTGGGTGTTCCTAGGTGAATGGGTGTTTTGTGGGTGTTTCTGGGTAAATGGGTGTTTTTTGGGTGTCTCTGGGTGGATGGGTGTTGTTTTGTGGGTGTTCCTAGGTGAATGGGTGTTTTGTGGGTGTTTCTGGGTTATTAGGTGTTTTGTGGGTGTTTCTGGGTGAATGGGTGTTTTGTGGGTGTTCCTAGGTGAATGGGTGTTTTGTGGGTGTTTCTGGGTGAATGGGTGTTTTTGGGTGTCTCTGAGTGGATGGCTGTGTATTGCGGGTGTGAATATTGTGGGTGTTTCTGGGTGGATGGGTAGGTGTTGTGGTTGTGTCTGTGTGTATGCTGTGGGTGTGTCAGGGTGGATGGATGTGTGCTGTGGATGTGTCTGAGTGGATGTTCTGGGTGTTTATGGGTGGGTGTTGAGAGTGTGTTTGGGTTGATGGGAGGGTGTTGTGAAAGTTTCTTGGTGAAAACAGAAACTGTTGTGATTGTATTATTTTTTTTGAATTTTGCAATTTCCTCGTTGGGGGGGATGAAAAGTTACGTGTTGCACTCGAGTGCAAAGATTTTTCACCTTGTGCTCTTTTGATTCCCTCGCTATCGCTCAGGATTCTAATTTTTGTAATTTTAAATTAATAATAATTTTAAATTAAATTTCTAATTTTAGAATCCTTTGCTAGCTCGGTCATCAAAATTGAGCACGCGGTTAAAAAACAACTTTGCACTCACGTACAACAAATAACTATTAAGATATACTATATTAAGTTAAATCTTATAATTATACATACATACATAAATCACGCCCATATCCCCGAAGGGGTAGGCAGAGGTGAATTCTTACCCACGTTTCGCCAATTCTGTTAAGTCCCATGTAATAGGTGGCGAGCCTATTGCCATTTATCGGGCACAAAAGTCGCAGTACATTGTCAGGACGGTAGTATAAGAGGAACGCTGCTGCCCATTCCTCATCACTGATTTATCCTTAGTCGCCTTGTACGACACCCACGGGAGAGATTTGGGGTGGTGACAATTGTATTCTACAATTGTATTCTACTCTGCCGTCACCACACGGCTCTTATAATTATAAAATCTTATATTACACACACACTGTAAACAGTCTTCACTTCGTTTCAAAAGATACTTTTGGATACATTGTAATATATTTTTGTCACACCTGACCATAAAGTGGAGTTTTCCTTCTGCTACGCGTACTGAAAATCATTATACTTGCGATTGTGGTTTTATCGCCCTCGTATAATTTACTATTATACACTAGAGAGTGTTTGCTTTATACAAAATATCCGTTGTGGGCAAAATTTCCATTTTCAACTCTGCTCTTCTCCGATGCCTTGGACCTCAGTTCTGTTATGGACAGTTTGAGCGTGTGTACGCGAGCGCCTGTAGCGCTTCGCTTCCGACGCGTACAGTCATGCCACACGTGTGTTTACGGGGAAACAATCATTTATCAATATGTTCGGGAGCTTTGGGGAGAATATATTTTGCCATTTTAGCTACCTACCCTTTTTAAATACGGACAGCCCATCAGGTTACCCTACTGTTAACATCGTGGGCATTCGTAACGGTCTTTGTACTGGGTAAGCTGATGATTTAATGTGACAGCTTATCTGTTACCACAGTATACATACGCCAATCAAATTAATGTTACCGGATTGTGTGAAAGATGACATGGGAGAGTGGAAGAAGAAGACAGTCATGTTGTGCCGACCCTACTCAGATTAGGATAAGGGCAGGGAGTAGAAGTAGAAGAATTAAATAAATGTTACCATTGTGTAGCTAAAATTATTGTATTCACTGAAATTAATTTGTAGATAAATACTGAAATAAAAAAATATATTTACAAAACACATCGAATTTGACTGATCCTTTTGTCCATTGTTTGAATAATTTGATTTTCGATCAATCTGTAGTGTGGTAGCAACAGATATATGATTTTAGGTCCCATGCATATGGGCACAGAACAATTTATCTGTTCTGTGGGCATGGGTGGGGCCAGCATGATAGAAAATATCTTATAATATACATACGCACATAAATCACTATCCCCGAAGGAGTAGATAGATATGTATTAACATCCACGTTTCGCTTATTATGTTAGGTCCCACATAAGAGGCGGAGACAGGAGGCGACCTAATACCATCTAACAGGCACGCAAGTTGATATGACAGTATGTGGCTGCCCATTACTAAATCATTGCTCCTCGGTTACCTTGTACGACACCCGCGGGCGATATGGGGGTGGTGACAATTGTATTCTGATCTGCCGTCACCGTACGGCTGCCCGTGATGCTCGTGCAAATATAAAAGAGAATTCAAGTTCTTTTTCCGTCGATTTGAAGCAAACTAGACGAAGCGATTGCTTTAATGCAGTTAGCGTTAAGTGTGTTAAGTTAGCGCTGTTCAAGTCGCTCCTAAACCACTTAACTTAATAACACCAGCTTCGATACGTCACAGTGAGTATTTAAAATGTTCAACCGACACTGTACATTTCGTGGTCAGCTTAGTACATTATAGACATCAAAAATAGACATTGTTTACCATGTCTATTTACGATGTCTACAATTTATTGGAGTGCCAAAACAAATAAACCCTTGACATTTCAAAACAAGTCACACCCACCGCTTTAACTTTTAGTCAAGAAGAATGTTTTCAAATACAAAAGAGATCAGGGGCCTTGCCACCAACTCTTAACGCGACTCAATTCCCATTGTTAAAGTGAGACAACGCTATAAGCCGAATAGAGCGGCGTCTCGTTTTGTCACCCGCGTTTGGATCGCACTAATACTTCATGGTACGGCCACAGGAAATGTCAGAAAAATCACGTCCTGATGCGGAAATCAATAAAGACTAGTTAAAAAGTTTGTGCTGTCTGATAAATATTGACAGAGCAGATAATTCTTACGTACATACATACATACATAAATCACGCCTATGTATCCCCGAAGGGGTAGGCAGAGGAGAATTAACACCCACGTTGCGCCAATTATGTTAGTTTCCATGTGGGAAAAATAGGGGGTGATATCAATTTTGTTCTGCTCTGCCGCAACCACACGGTAAAGCTAGGGAGTATACGATCAGAACGGATAGCGTAACTCTTTCTCGAAGACAAATCGTAAAAATAAAGCCAAATATATTGTGTCTTGTAAATCGGCAATAAATCAGTCGGTTTGTTGTGCAAACCAACGTCTTTTTTAACGTCCCATTAGGATGCTAAGACCAGCCCGAAAAACTAAATCTCTACGCAGCAGACTCGCTCCCGATGACGTCACATGTGGTTCCCTTAGCTCAGTGTTTTTCAATATTTTTGAATACGCGACCCCCTTTACAGGTTGAAAAATTCTAGCGACCCCCTTAGATAAATAGACAGACAAAAATTCAGACTCTTTTTCATATATTATCATTCTTACTGAAACTGTGTTTTGAAGTATAGAACCTCGCCTTTTCCTTTTGCCAGCGACAACCCGAGTAAGACTTCGCGAGCCCCTAAGGGTCGCGACCCACAGATTGAAAAACACTGCACCTTTCGTACACTAGGCTACCCAAATCTTCGATATTCGACGATTTCAGTCTCCAAGCGACTACCGCCATTCAAATCGAATCGAAGAATGTCGGCGATGCGACTCGTGTACGAACCTCAATGGATTTTATAGCGGTAGCCGTAGAAGACCCGTAGACCCAGGTAGACCCGTTTCAATATTCCATCAACAGTTGAAGATAGACGTACCACAGCTTAGTTGCTTAGCAACTTATTTTATTTATCGTCATATAACAAAAAGCCGTGTGGTGACCACCCCAAATCTTTCCCGTGGGTGTCGTACAAGGCGACTAAGGATAAATCAATTATGAGGAATGGGCAGCAGCGTTCCTCTTATACCACCTAGCAATAGCAATGTACTGCGACTTTTGTGCCCGATAAATGGCAATAGGCACGCCACCGATTACATGGGACCTAACATAATTGGCGAAACGTGGGTGCTAGTTCACCTCTGCCTACCCCTTCGGGGATATAGGCGTGATTTATGTATGTGTGTGTGTAATATAACAAAATATGGCAGGCAACTAAACTTTAGTAAGCTTACTTTTAACTGTAGATAGAATATTGAAACTCGCCGATTAAGACTAAAATCGTCGAATATCGAAGACTTGCGTAGCGTTGTACGAAGGTTACTCGTCCCTCCCACGCGTATAAGACCGCTTCTCTTGTAATCGAAAACGAGAAATTTAATGTAATACTTAATACATTAAATACAATATGTTCTCTTATATATGCTTACACGAGCACAATACATCCTAACTAATGCGGTAAATGTGAAAGAGATTTCGTTTGTTTGTTACCACACATGCGTAGGCAGAGATCACTTTGTCCACTTGCTACGATCCTTTCATAATTCTTTTGCTTTATTCAATCTCATTAATGTCTTCAAGCATGCCCGTTGGTTTTGGCTATTCTTAACCTTTTTTAATAGACTTTCAATAATTTCGTGATCAGATCAGTCATCCGTGACCATGGCGCATGTAACTGTGCCGAAATATCGGAATCATAACAAAATCCAGGTACGTGGTATAAATCCCGTTTATCCAAAATTTAAAGATTTCAATAATTTGATTATGAAATCATTAAAACGATTTAAAAAATCACTAGTTAAAGGACTAACTAGTTTCAGAATCACACTAATCAACAGATAATAAATAAAGAACAAAAACGCACTTTACAAAATATATTCCAAATCCTAATAGGCAAAAACAAAGTGACACCCCAAATTGGTAAAAGTGGGGAAATTTCTAAAGCTATTTGAATATCAAATCAATTTACCTACTCAGCCGAAATGGGAGGATTTTTCCTAGCGGACCGTATTGAGATTGAATTTGAATGTATTAACATTAGAGTTATACTTAAGAAAAGGTGTTCTATTCAAATCGACGTTGGCTCGAGGAATACCCAAATTTGAGCGATTGTTTGGTATGATTAGCGACTTAGGCTGAACAACACGTTTCCAATGTTTAACGTTATTTCATTGACAATTCATGAGTGTATGTAATGATACCTTATATGAATAAACTATATTTTCATTTTCAACTTCAATACATTCAATTATCAACTTAATAATGCTCCTATTGCTGTCTTTCACACTGGTCTGGGAGCAAAAAAATAACGTAGAATGTGCCAGCCTCGACTAAGGGATTAATCAATGTAGACTAATGAGCACCTTGGGTCACCCGAGTGGTAGGGGCGGCTGTGAAACCTAAGCCCAAACCTTGAACAGTTTGGATTGGAATATTGTCAACTCTATCCGTTCATCGGTCTCTCGACATGGTCCATTCCGTTTGTTTTCTGTGGATACATTCCATCACTAGCCATCATTCCCGTCTGATGGATGATATTAATTAAAGGGAAATGAATGGCTTGGTGACGTCTGACCGATATGAATGGAAGAAGAAACATACTGAATATACTAAACATACCCCAGATAGACTGGGAAAAGGGCTGGGGAAAAAAAATCCTGTGAACATTTTTATTTACTTCTGCTTTAAAATTCAAAATCTATCATCAAAATACAAAATCAATCAAAATCCAACAAATTTCGCCAATGATTCTATCTATGATGTTTCGCTATCATAGCCAAATAGGTCTTGCGTAATTATGGACACTGCACGCGGCTTAATTAATCTACTGTAATCAGTGTCTCAATTAATTTTGAATTAGATTTATTACACACAGCCACGCAGATTAATTGTCCAAAATATATTGCCATCGGGTTTTGACACGTTATTAACATTACCGAGCAGATAATAGGTGGAGTAAGTGGAGATATGTATGTATGCCTCTCCTTCTTCTATTCGTCCTTAACCCTCTCTAAGTAGGTCGGTACATGTCTTCCTCTTCCATTCTCCTCTATCAGACTTGAGTTCAGCATGAACTGAACTCCCATCTCTCATCCTGATATTATCTTTCACACAATCCATCCATCGCTTATTCCTTTCCTAGTTATAACTTATCTCTACTCATCATATTTTGTCCATGCCTGATTGTTTCTCCTAAAATTATCGATTATTGGCGCTATTTTTAAACTTCTTCTGACGTACCTATTCATTTCTAATCCTGTATTTCCTAGTCAATTCACGCCACACATTCAAATACATAAATCATTTTATGATGGGAATGCATTTTCATAAGAAACATTCCACGATGCATGTAGGTACAAGCATAAGCTTATTTCCGCACACCTTAGTGCCTGAGAATTGAAGAAACGCTTCCGAGGAAATAAAATACTTATTGCACGCGGAGAAGTGGGATATGAATATTAAAATATCGTATGCAAGAGATTTTCAATCTCGCGTTCCCCTTGAATATGGCGTCTGAATGGTTGAGAGCTTGAAAAATAACGCTACTATGTACTGCATAAATAAATGTTTTAAGCGCGTAGACCTATTACCTATTACCTAAATAATCTAGCGATTCACCACGCCATTTAATGTCTCCACTGCATAAATAAAGTACAGACATTCCCTATAGATGAAAGAAATAGGGTGAATTGGCTATCACTCTGGCCATGGTTCATTCGGATTGGTAGATATTAATATTCGGAAATAAATTGATTTTATTTTCATTTTGTTACTCATTTATACTAATCTTGGCTGATATATTTTAACTGTAGTGGCTTGCCGACCGGAATTAAGATCCGGAGGTCCCGGGTATCTTCAGGAGAATCAAAATTTGTACCCGGTTTGGTTTTGGTAGGACTTTTTCAAATCCGCCTGGCTTGCTACCACCATCTTATAAAAATCTGTCGCAATAATAATAATATTGACAGCATTATTGTGTTCCGCTAATTTGTGATAACATAGCCAGACCCTCGGTGGTTGAGGGTTCCAGATGAAGGTCGATCCCATCTTTGGTCTTTATCGTCACTACTATCAGGGCCCATAGCCAAGTGGCAATCGTTTCATAACGATAACGTGTCGTAGTTCGTCACGATCAGCTATAGTACTTCAGTGTCTACAGCGTCTTAGCTTGCGCTACCAACATAACTAGGAACTTACGAAGACGATTTTGGTCACGTGATTTCACGACCACTTACGTCAAATCCCATACATTTTACTTTATCGAACTTCGTTATCTTTGTCGGTATGTTACATTGTCTAGGCCCCCAGGGGGCCTACCGCCTAACTCGATTGCTAAAGCAAAAGCTATAGTTTATGACGTCATGCCGTCATTTCGCACCAAATGTACCTAAACTATTAGCGATAGCTTTGAACGAATGATCACCGAATTGTATGAATTTGGCACTAAATCCGTGCCGCCTAAAAATTCAGGATGGCTGCTATAGCCGTAAGCAGTGCATTGCAATATAGCATTCATCAGCAATCGAGTTAAGCGGTAGGCCCCCAGGTGAATTTAAGGCGAAGAGTTTACCTGTCGAGCATATAAAAATTACACGATTATCAAAGAAACAGCTAGACCCACACAGAAGTTTCGAGTCCAAAAACGCCATACGTCCAAACAAATACCGTCGAACACACAAACGAACAGAATTTATCACGTGGCGTGATTTACAGCCATTGGCTACACCGAGTCCTTCAGAGCGCATTTTTGTCGAAATTTATAACTTATTCCCGATACGTACAAAGCGAATTCGTAAATCAAAACGCTTACCGCAAGCTTTGCGTAGTTGCTTAAAGTCACGTGAGCAAAGGAATTCCTGTCTTGTTTGCAGTCTCGCTTTGATTGGCTCTCGGAAAATGTTAATTGAATATTTGGTCGAACACGGCGTAGTTTCGGTTTTTTCTAAGCTATTTATTTAGTTGGTACATAAAACGGAATTACAATAAAGACACGACATTACAACAGGCACATACATAAACACTATAATTAAGTTGGCCAACATTCCTATATTGAACACAGCAATTACTTATTAATAGTAGATTATTTATACCAAGGTCGATAAATCAAAGAATGCCTCAGATCGCAAGTGGATATTGATAAATAATAATATGCGATCTGTGGCTTTCTAAAATGAAAATGAAAATATGGTTTATTCATATAAGGTATGATTCATGTAACACAGGTAACACTCATGAATCGCCAAAGAAATAACGTTAAACACTGGAAACGAAAAGAAAAACAGTTTCCAATATTTAACGTTATAAGCTACACCATCCGTTCGTAAACTACAAGGAGGTTTACTCTGAAACTCCGAACGATTAACTCACATCTATCCGTCTTTCTCACGCCACTGCGTGTTAAAATAAGAGCGACAAAGACGCAAAGACTCGATCGAACGAAATAAACTTCCAGAGTAACGCCTCAGGAGGCCTTGTTTTGAGAAGAACGGGCAAGAAACTCAGCAAGTTTGTTCCTCCCTTTACATGAAGTTATGAGTTAATGAAAGAATCTATTTTATCTCTATTTTATCGCCTGAGGTAAAATGTAGTTTTATGTCACCCCTTGACCAGGAAGTGGAATTTTCCGTACTCATAGCGGGCAGAAAAGGCAGTATATAGCCAGGTGTGACATAAAAGAATAAACACTTTATGTTATAAAATCTCAACGAATCTTACCAAATATGGCTAGACAGTGAGAGAAGTGGGGGTGGTTGATAATTGTTGTGAAGGGTACCGTACTGTACCTACACTTAGGTCACAATCTCCAAGCGCTGCTACTGACTTCCGCCTACGCACCCGGCACCCGTAGGTGAATCCATAGAATGCTAAAAGTTTTCGTCTCGTATTTCCGCTTTGGCAGTATGTTCCCTGTTGAAATTATTCGTGCCATCTAAGATCACAAGGGTTTCAATGACAGGCTTTTTAGTGTTAAACAAAGTTTAAGGGTTCGTGACTAGTTCAAACTTGTTCTTTAATTGGCACAGACAACTAGAACTATTTCACCCTCATCCAAACTCTGTGTGATTGACACTCCTAGGCTTAGACCGTTGTCGAAGGAATACTGACATGGTCACGAAATAAGAGACACACAATTAAACTTCCTCATCCTCTTTCCCTCGCCAGTGCGGTGGCATAGCGCGCTTGTCCTGCGATTGCGTAAACTAAGCAATATTCGCTAAGGCCGGTCATTGGATGGCCATACAGGGTGGTGCGGGGCAAATTTTTGGAGGCTGCACCGCCCACATCTTGTATGGAGCCTAGTCTACTGCGAAGTGTCTTGGAAACCCTTTTCCCAAATCCGGGACACTTCGCACCCCCCAGGATGGCACCCTCCTCAAGATTATCTACGCTTGAGGAGGCAGTGGATGGACCCCCGGTGTCGGATGCCGAATTTGACATCGGAAGGGACCGGCTTCGATCCAAGAAAAAGGCTCCGGGCCCTGACGGCGTCCCTTCAAAGGTGGCTGCAATAGCCCTGGGTCCACTGGAGGAGCGTTTCCGCGCGGTGCTTGACACCTGCATCGCGACGGGCCGCTTCCCCAAGAGATGGAGAGTCGGGAGGCTTTGCCTCCTCCGCAAGGACGGACGCCCTCCCGACTCCCCATCAGGTTATCGACCGGTGGTGCTACTGGACGAGTCCGGGAAATTTTTCGAGAAAATTCTCGCTTCCCGGATCCTCCAGCACCTCGAGAGCCGTGGGCCGGACCTCGCTGAAGTCCAATACGGCTTTCGAACCGGTCAGTCTACGATGGACGCGGTGGCTTGCCTCAAGAGGTGGACTGAGGCAGCCGCAGCACGAGGGGAGGCTGTCATCGCAGTGTCGTTAGACATCGCGAACGCCTTTAACAGCCTCCCTCATGAGTGCATAGAGGCGGCACTTATTTTTCACCAAGTGCCCCTCTACCTCCGCGCCCTCGTAACGGACTACCTTCGTGAGAGGGTGGTCCTTTATGAGGACGCGGAAGGACGCGTACAGTCGTGGCCCATGGCGGCGGGTGTACCCCAAGGTTCCGTGCTTGGACCCTTGCTATGGAACCTGGGGTATAACTGGGTTCTGCGGGGCCAGCTCTTGCCGCGGATGGAGCTCGTGTGCTTTGCGGACGACACCCTAGTCGCGGCAAGGGCTCGCGAATGGGAGGATGTGGTCCATCTTGCGTCGGTCGGCACATCGCTAGTCGTCCGGCGCATCCGTATGTTGGGGCTGGAAGTGGCCCTCACCAAAACGAGGGCCATGCCGTTCCACGCCCAACGCCGCAGAACCCCACCGGGGCTCCAGGTCCGAGTGGAGGGGGTTCTGATTCCCGTCGAGGTGCATATGAAGTACCTCGGCCTGATTCTGGATCCCCGGTGGAGTTTCGAGAAGCACTTTAAGCTCCTCGCTCCTCGGCTGTGCGCCGCCGCAGCTGCCCTCGGACGTGTCCTCCCTAACTTGGGGGGGCCTGGTACGGCCTGCCGTCGACTGTATCATAGCGTGATACGGTCAATGGCACTGTACGGAGCCCCGGTATGGGCGGAGTGCCTCTCCACCCGCACGCAGGCTCTCTTGCGTCAACCGCAGAGGGTCATCGCGACCCGGACCGTGCGAGCATACCGCACGGTCAGCCACGAGGCTGCCTGCGTATTAGCAGGTATGCCTCCCTGGAAGCTCGAAGCTCGGGTTCTGTCTCGGGTGTATCGAGCACGGGTCGCCGCCAGGGCGCGGGGGGAACGCCCCGTTCTCGAGGAGATCAGACGGGTGCGTACCCTGGCCAAGCGGGAGGCCGTTGCTCAGTGGGGAGAGGCACTCCTAGTCCCGCGTGCCGGCCACCGGACGGTTGAGGCCATCCGTCCGGTGTTGGAGGAGTGGGTTGGGCGCCGACACGGCAGCCTCACCTACCGCCTTGTGCAGGTGTTGACCGGACATGGCTGTTTCGGTCACTACCTGCACAAGGTCGCCCGTCGGGAGGAGTCGTTGCGGTGTCATCACTGCGACGCTCCTGATGATACGGCTGAGCATACACTTTGCGTATGCCCGGCCTGGCGACTTGAGCGCCGCACACTCCGTGTGGCGCTTGGCGGTGGTTATCTCTCGCTCCCAACTCTGGTTAGATCCATAGTTGGGAGCGAGAGAATCTGGGAGGCTGCCGCTTCCTTCTGCGAGACTGTCATGTCGCAGAAGAAGGCAGCGGAGAGGGACCGGGAAGACGATGCTTTTGCCGCTCCCCTCCGGCGCAGACGGACGGGCCGAAGGAGGCGAGCTCATCTTCGTCCTCCCTAGGTCCGTCAAGGGTGGCCTGTACACATGGGTTAGCCCCCCTGTGTGCATTGCACAGGACACCCCATCTGGGGGGATGTCCAGTGTTTCGGACATCTCCCCCTCGGCGCTAACCCTGGCGTAAGCTGGGAGGCCCTGGGGAGAGACTGGTGAATTGCCGCGAGGCAGATCCCAGACTTTCCCCTCTTACAGGGCTAGGAGGAACACCGGAGTGGTTTAGTGGGTAGTGCTGGCCGCTTCGTGCCTTGGCGAGTCCCACACACGCCAGTCGCCTAGCTAGCGGCTGGTATGGTGCTTCAAAGCATTCCACTCCGAAAAAAAAAAAAAAAAAAAAGGCCGGTCATTGGATGGGTGACCAACATTTTACTATCTCGAGCTCCTCCGGCCTTCGGAAGGCACGTCAAGCCATTTACGCCATCGAAGGCCCAACGCGCTATGCCACTGCGCTAGCGAGCTCCCCAATATTCGTTAGGTAGTGACAAAACATTCGCTCACACAAAACACAGTTGCACAAAATTTTATCCAACTGCCTTCGTAACATCGAACCCGTTACAAAGACAACAGCCAAACCGGGGAAATCCGTATAACAACGGCCAATTCTTTTTTATTGAATAGAACAATGGGAATTCTATTCTAAAACTTTTCCCTCTCGGTACGGTGCCACCGTCGGTAAGGTTCCCTTTCAAGGAAACGGAGTAGATCCAATAGTCAAAGTTCAAGCGAGCAGAACTACGCGATAGAATTTACCTACACGCACTTATTTAGTTTGCGCTCGAACTTCGGAAATGGCGCCAAATCTAAGGGCGCTGACCCACGGTGACTTTTTGTTGCGACGCTGTCGCGCGCATCGTTAACACGCGATACCATCGCTACTGGAAATGTAAATGAAATTGAAAATATGGTTTATTCATATAAGCTATGATTACATAAACTGATGGATCGTCAAAGGGAAAGCGGCTCTTGAAGATTTCTCAAGAATCTTTCCCAGAGATCAGTTGAGCCACTGTTTAGGCTTTATTTAATAAAAACAATTACTAACGCGTATTATGTAAAAAAAACATTATAAAAACACGGCGCGACCCAATGTGAAAATACGCCGGATTGCTCGGTGTATCCACGTCGAGTCAATAATGTGTCGGGGTCATTAGTCGTATTTGCAACGCGCTACGGCATCGCGACTGTATCGGTACAAACGCGCGACAGCAACGTTTGTATTCGTGCAGTATGCGAGCAGGAGGATGGTTCACAATAGAATAAAATAGGTGTTCAAGACTGATTTAGTTGCTAAGCCTTTGAACAAATAAATAAAAAATACTGGTATAATAAATAAAACATGTAAATTTGGAAATTCAAATAGAACCGATCGATCCACATAAGATAATTTGTACCTTTGTCACTAGATGATGTCTTTATAATCACTTTTAAGTACGCTCCGACTTTAACGTCAATTTGGAATAAGCGCTTCCAAATTGATGTTAAATGTGTACGTCGTATGTTGACGGCAGATCAGAATACAATAGTCACCACACCCATCTCTCCTGCAGGTTTGTACAAGGCGACTAAGGGTTAAGACAGCAATGAGTAATGGGCAGCATTCCTTTTAGGCCACCTAGCAATGTGGATATAGAGGGGTTAAAGGCGTGATTTTTTTATGTACATACATACATAAATCACGCCTATATACCCGAAGGGGTAGGCAGAGGTGAACCAGCACCCGCTTTTCGCCAATTATGTCAAGTCCCATGTAATAGGCGGCGAGCCTATTGCCATTTATTGGGCACAAAAGTCGCAGTAAATTGCTAGGTTGTACGAGTATAAGAGGAACACTGCTGCCCATTCCTTATCCTTAGTCGCTTTGTACGACACCCACGGGAGAGATTTGGGATGGTGACAATTGTATTCTACTCTGGCGTTTATTTATGTATGTATGTTAAATATGGCCTGTTATTTCTTTTTGGAAAAATATAATCTCTTTTTAAAAAATCACCTCTACCTATTTAAGTGTTGAACTAGTTACCATTGTCCGATTCAGGGTCGTGGAAATTGAAAACATAATGGGGTACCGAATGGTACCTCGGCTCGCTCCAGATTTCATAGTCGGGATCCCGCAGGAAATGGAAGCGATTTCACGCCATTCCCGACAAGAGACTTCAATAGACGCCGCGATACCAGATGCCGATATAATAGATGTCTTCGGATCTATTTGGCGAATATTGCGGAGGGTATGAATTTTTATTTCGATGGCTACGTGTTGGAGCGCATGCGGTTCTAGGTTTCAGGACATTGCATACTTTACAATATGTCTTTTTTTCAGCTTATTAATATTAAACAACTACTCATAACGGTTCCCGGTTCTAGGTTTTAGTTTTGGACGTTGCATATTTTACAACATGTCATTTTCTGTGCAGTTTAAACATACAGCTACTCATAATGGCTCCTTAATAAGAAACCAGCTTACAAACTATCGCTAAGGCCGGTCATTGGATGGGTGACCAAAATATATTATCTCGAAAGATTTTGGTGGTCAGAATAATAATTTCGAAAAATTATGGTCTTGAGGCGGGAATCGAACCCGCGTCCGCTGCTATCCAGGCAGGTGCCTGACCGCTCGGCCATAGAAATTCTTCTAACCTTTACACTTCACGTTGTAAGCCAACGGGTACCCTCGCAATGTAGAAATAAATTTCAAACATTCCAAAGAAGATATTTTTACAAATATCGTGCGTTCGGTTAAGCTTGGGTTTGTTTAATAAACTATTCGATTTTAATTTTAACATTATATAAATGTTAGAAAAATTAGTAGAAAGATTTTGGTATAAATATTATCTCGAGTTCCTCTGTGTTTTGACATGGAAATTAAGCCGTTGGTCTCGGTTGCATCTGTAGTTGTCATTAGTAGCCACCAATCCGTACTGGCCCCGCTCCATTTATCCTTCCATCTCTAGGGAAGGTCTGTGCCCCAGAAGTGGGGACATTAAAAAGGCTGGTCATGATGATGAATCAGCGAGCACTATAAGACTTCTCCATCGTAGAGTAATTTATACGTATTATAAACTATTCGATTTTAATTTTAACATTATATAAATGTTAGAAAAATTAATACAAAGATTTTGGTGGCTAGAAAAAGAAATTCACCCGCCTCAAGATCATAATTTTTTGAAATTCTTTTTCTAGCCACCAAAATCTTTGTACGTATTATAAAGCTGAAGAGTTTGTTTCTTTGTTTGGTTGATTGGTTAAACGCACTAATCTCAGAAACTACTGTGTTGTGGACTGTTTTTTTTTGTGTGATGCAGGTTCTTGGTGAAGATTGTTGAAATGAAAATCACGTTGGCAGATAGGTTTCTGAATTTCCGATATAGCATAAATTTACAATGTTCTGGGCCGGTTATATTTCAAAAGTAGGTGCCGCAACTAGCGGCGCGGGCGATGATTGGCGCGGGCCAATCACGTTGCGGTAGCGTGGGGGTGACGGGCGGCGTCGCACGTTCCCGCGTTATGCTGCGCCCACGGCGCGCTGTCCTCTACATACTGGTTCAAGTTGAAAATCTATACTAATATTATAAAGCTGAGGAGTTTGTTTGTTTGGTTGAGCATGCTAATCTCAGGAACTACTGACTCAAATTGAAAATTTCTTTTTGTGTCCGATAGTCCATTTATCGAGGAAGGCTACAGGCTTTATAACAACCGAAATTATCACGAGCGAAGCCGCAGGCGACCACTATATCTGATAAAAATCCTCATGTAAACTGCATTCCGGTTAAAACCAAACCGAACACATAGACCTTGACATCACCGCACCCTTGCGACATTCATCAACAAAATAATTGCCTCCAACAATAACTTCGCGACATCATGTCCCCCATGAAAGGCTGCTTCTTTGTCGCTCGCGTCGTTTATCAAATCCAAAGCCGACCTTGGTATCGGTACAAGGGCAAGCTAATTCTGACTAAAGAGTAAACAACATGCAAACAAAATGCTTGAAGAACAGAATTCCTTTCCTGGTTCCAAATAAACTAAGCATCGGAGAAAATAGTTATTATTGTCGGTCGGCTTGGTCGAATGCTCTGATTGCTGGGTATTGGCCAAGACGGCCCGGGTTCGAATCCTTGTATCGGCAAATTTTGTGATGAACACAAATATTTGTTCCCTAGTCGTGGTTGTGTATTTCTTTATGTAGTATATTTACAACAACATTTATATACATAATTATTATAATATTAAAAATATGTCCGTCCGTCATGGATACTAGTATCCATATCACAAGTGCTTAGCTGCTCGTCTGTCACGCCATCTCATGGAGGTCGATGCCAAAAACCGCCTATCTGTCAAGCCGCCTCCTCTTCTCTCTGCCCTTATCCTATTCTAAGTAGAATCGGCACAACAAGTCGTCCTCTTGCTTACTCTTATAACAGAAGGAATCCCAGCATGAAATCTCTCCTTTCTCATATCATCTTTCAAAAATCCATCCATCTCTTCTTCGGTCTTTTTCTCATTCTGATTCCATCCACATGCATTCTTAACATATTTCTAGTTATACACTAATTATAATATTAATCGGTATTCACAATTTGTAACACCGTTTTTGAATCATCATGGATAATGAAAAAAACTGATTAATTCTTGCTTCTAAAATTAAGTGAAGGCTCTCACTACAGCTCTTGCTACGCTAACTACGACGCGTAGCAATGTAAATGTAGACTAGTGAAGTTCTTGACTACGATTCTACGGTTCGGAGCATTTCTTTTAGTTAAGACTCTACAGCGGTATTTATTAAAGAAAAATTTGTGTTTAGTTTTAGGATAATTGTGAAATGCTGTTACGTGGCGCGAGTAATGCCTACATTTCCTTTTTGAATACTTGTCTTGACCCATAAGGTCATTCACTCCCCTAAAACTTTACAAAATGAGAAAATTTGGCCTTTTTAGATTCAGTACCTCCTAATCTAAGTCTGTGCGTTTTTCTTTTTAGTTAATTCCGTTTAGTTAAATTAAAAAATATATAATGTTCGATCATGTTTTTATGTCAAAAATAAAGATATTATTTAGATGCTAACAACTTTTATCGTAAGTAATATTTCGTAAAAATAAAAATCAACGAACGTAGTTTTATATTATATTTACAAACCATCCAATAATTATTTAAATAAGACTATGTTTACGAGGTGAAAAATGTTATCACTTTTTGTACTAAAATGTACAGCTTCACAATCCTCTGAAGAAAAATAAACTATTGCATGAATTTTAAAATGCCTTTCGCAAAACCAACAACATGAGCTTTTAAAAGCGTTGCTTTAATTAAAATGTGTTCGCAGTACTTTAGGCGCCGACAGTACCAGTAAATCTGCATTTAAACTACTGAACGGGTACTCTTTAGGCTCGTTTTCACAAAAACGTAAAACAAGCGATTTTTATAAAACCGTCGGTTTACGACTTATTATCGTATGTATGGAAGAACGGTCTAAAAGTGACTGTTATTTTTTAATCACTTGTTTTGCGTGTTGGTGAACTCCAGCTTACTGTCGCTCAGAGACGTCAATTAACGCTAATGAGTAGGTACATAATGGTAAAAAAATCATTTATATCTAGACCATAGACCCGCAATGAATAGCGACTAGTTTTGATTTGTCTTTTTTGCCATTAAGGGCCGATTTCACCGCAGAATTAAACGCGATCAGTTGAAGTTGAACTCAGTTTGTGTCTAAACTGAGTTCCGCTACATAGTTTGCATTAATCCAAACCAAGTTTTATTAAACTCAGTTTCTATGAGAGACGGTGAAATCTTGTGAGGCCCTAAGTACTCATTAACGTTAATCGACGTCTCTGAGTGCGGCAGATAATCTCTGAGACCGGATACAATACAATATTAAGAAGTGTACACAAACATGCTTCCACGGCAGGTATTACGATTGCTCGTGAAATCATAAATTTTTCATCGCAAAGCGGGATAAGCTAAAATGGAGGCCGCCGTTCTATAACTGGCTACCGATATCTAAGTCGAAATTCAATTTAAAAGGCCTCCTTCAAGTTTATATTCGGAATTATAAAAATGAAACCGCTGAGGATTTCTCCACGTAATGGAGTTTTGCAAATGCCGCGCAATGGTTTTCCAATATCTTTGACGCAATTTAATATACTGCGGGCGTGTAACTGTTAATCTGTAAAAAGAAAATTGATGGTGTGACAGTTATTTTGATTTGGAAGAAGTAGCGTGACTACCTTTTGGACCTAAAACAAATATTCGATTTTGATTTCAACATTATATAAATGTTAAAAAAATCAGTACAAAAATTATGGTGGTTAGAAAAAGAATTTCGAAAAATTATGGTGCGGGATCTCGCATTAGTACTACTCTTATAAATCACCAAAATCTTTGTACCAATACAAATAGTTTTTTTTTCTATACAGGGATGCTCTTGCCCGTCATGCTGCCCGTCACCTGATGGTAAGTGACGATAAGGGCTGAAGATGGAATCGAACCTCACCTGGAACCCTTAACCGCAGAGGGGCTGGCTATCTTATCACAGTGTCGGAACAGAATAATGCTGTTTACATTATTATTATGGCGATATATTTTTAAAAAGATGGTGGTAGCTAGCCAGGCGGACTTCAAAGAAGTCTCCGTCCAACCAAATGTCTGTCTTTTGTTTATTTGGGCCTAAAAGACGAGTCTGCTTATTTGACCTAAAAATAATAGCCTAACTGCCATTTGGACCTGAAAAAGTCTGATCCCACGATGAAGATGACGAGTGTGTCGTACAAAGAGACTACGGATTATGTTAATAACGTGTGAACTGTTAATCTGTTGGAAAACAAAAAGAAAATTGATAGTCTGACTATTATTTTAATCCAAAAAGAAACAAAGAGCTGAAAGATGTAGGCAGCCGCCTGGATTACGAAGGGCGCGGGTTCGATTTTGACACAATAATGTTTCAAAAGTTGTAACAATGTTTTTCAGTTTACGCTAAATAAATTTCTACTACGCTATAGTGTGAAGTACGAACCCTATCATTCTTCCAATTTCCTATTCCACAACAATGGTCAATATAAACCGTTATGGTCTATATAAAACGTGGGATAGGTTTTATATGGTAACAGGTAATTAAACAAATCTCTAAAAAATTTGCCCGCTGGCCCTCGTCTACGTAACGCCTAAGAGATGTTCATAGCAAAACTGTTTGATACAAGTAGTTTTAAAACATTATTAGCATAAATAAATATTATATAATATGAATTATAACTAATATAAATTTATATTATTTATAAACTTATAAACTTATAATATTAACTTATAATATTAACTTATAAATTATAACTTTTTTTTTAAATGATTTTAAGTGTTTTTTATATTATGGATTTTAATTTTATGGCATGTGGTATTATGTGATTTGAACTTCAGGAAAATGATCATTTGGATAATTTTTTTTATGGCAAATGAAATTATGGAAAAAGAAGTTAGGTAACACGATAGAGAACCGTCTACTACGCGTACTAGTGTGACGTATACGCCGAACCCAATCATTCTTCCAATTTCCTATTCCCCAACAAGTTAGAACCTGTTATGGTCCATATAAAACGTGCCTCCTCCACCGTCTTCAGTTTGCGCAGCTAAAATTAATTACACCTAACGACCCGTTGAAAGCTGCTGTTACTTCAGAAATTACTGAGCTTGCATTAAACAATATGGCCACTCCGTTAGCTACATAAAGTATTATATCGGTCCTAAAAGCTGTGCTTATTAAATTGCTCTTCTTTACCTTGTAACGAAGGAGGGTGCTTAACTGTATACGATTTATAACTCGGCTTCGAGGGGTGGCGGCTTATGAGAGCGTTAATCTTGTATTTGTTTCACCCCTCTCTACTACTTGACCTGTTCTCAGTTCGTCTGAGGTTGGCGCAGCATGTCTCCTCTTCCGATTAATGTTTTAACCGCCTTTCTAGCGGTTCACCGCACTTAGATCTCGAGTTCCGGGCTCTATCCAAGGGAGTACAGATTTGTACTCAGTTCGGTTGATGGTAGGACTTCTTTCAAGTCCACCTGGCTATCTACCACCATCTTATCAAAATCTGTAGCCGTAATAATAATGATATCAGTATTATTGTGTTCCGACAATTTGTGATAAGATAGTCAGCCTCTTTGTGGTTGAAAGTTCCAGGTGAAGGTCGATTCCATCTTCGGCCCTTAACATGGCTTACCGTCGGGTGAGATGAATGTCAAAAGCTTCCATATCTAGCATAAAAACAGATACACATAATAAACTGTTTAGCAAGAAAAGAATGATTATCAATACCTGTTAAGTTACCGCCACATTAATACTTAATATTATAAAACTGAAAAGTTTGTTTGTTTGGTTGGTTGAACGTGCCAATCTCAGAAACTACTCACTCAAATTTAAAAAATCTTTTTGTGTTGTATAGTCCATCTATCGAGGACGGTTGTAGGCTAAATGACCGACATTAAAGCAAGCGTAGCCGCGGGCGACCACTAGTATTATAATAAGACGGCGGTTAGTCAAAAAAATCACGGCGAACAACCCAAAGTGAAATAATGCGAGGCAACATTTTGTCGCGGCAACACGATTACTTATTTAAAACACCCTCCCTCGAGATGTCTTGACTAAGCGCCGTTTCACCGGGTGGCTTATAAATAATGCGTCTGGACCTGCCCCGTGGATGTCGTAAATACGTTCCAATTTCTCCCAGAGCATTCTAACATTCCATTCCGTATTTTGGCTAAGAGTAGTAAGCTAAACAAGTGACAAGTGAAAGTGACGTTTTTTACCGACTTCCCAAAAAAATAAGTTGCAGATTCTTTGGAATATGTCTGTATTTTTTTAAGCTGTGTGGGTCACCACATGGCAGACCAGAATACAATTGTCACCACCCCAAATCCCTCCCGCGGGGGTCGTACAAGGCGACTAAGGGAGGTTGCCCGGTGTAGACCAATAAGCACCTTGGGGCACCCGAATGGTGGAGGGCAAACCACCAACAACAGCATACCCAAAGAGGGTTGGTGTCAGGCAGGCGGCCGGATGTAAAACCTAAGCCAAAACCTTGAGCAGTACGGATTGGAATGTTATCATTCCAATCACTCTCTCCGTTCATCGATCTCTCGACATGGTCCGTTCCGTCTCTTTTCTATACATTCATTCATCACTAGCACCTTTCCGGTGTGATGGATGATATGAATCAAAAGGTAGTGGATGGCTTGATGACGTCTGACCGATATGAATGAAAGAGGAAACATACTGCGCCGACCCCAGATAGACTGGGAACAGGGCAGGGAGAAGAAGAAGATTTGTTTTATACCGACCTCAGATAACCTGCGAACAGGGCTGGCGGTTGATGATTAGAATTTTATTTAGTAAACGGCGAAGTCAGCAGATTTACTTAACTGTCTTGAGAATAAACTTAATTCTGTGAGATATCCATAACATAAAAATATATAATGTGGTTAGACAAAGTTCGAAAAATCATAGTCTGAATGCTGGATTCGAACCCGCGCCCTCTGCCTCTCGATACCCGCAACAAGACTATGATTTTTCGAACTTTTTCTAACCTCAATATTCTGTGTACAAATTTTTCTAACATATTATATATTATATTAGAAAAAATTGTGCCGTGTGGTGACGGCAGAGTAGAATACAATTGTCACTACCCCAAATCTCTCCCGTGGGTGTCGTACAAAGCGACTAAGGATAAGTCAGTGATGAGGAATGGGCAGCAGCATTCCTCTTATACCACCTAGCAATGTACCTACTGCGACTTTTGTGCCCGATAAATGTCAATAGGCTCGCCACCTATTACATGGGCCTTAATATAATTGGCGAAACGCGGGTGCTGGTTCACCTCTGCCTGCCCCTTCGGGATATAGGCGTGATTTATGTATGTATGTATGTATTATATATTTTATAATGTTCAAATTAGAATCAAAATAGTAATTGAGCAATTATCTTACAAAATGTTATTCTGTAATACGTTTATGGACAATTAACAATTTGAATGCTTTAAAAATTGTGTTTGTATTTCAAATTTCACCTCACATCAGCCCTCACGCCGCGGAACATTACTGTTGATTCTGCGTGTTTTACTTAAAGCCCCGCAAATCTAAACGTTTGTTCTGTATATATTTGTACTAACACGATGGGTATTTGGAAATGAAGCGAAGTATAATCTCCAATTAAGCTCTCAGATTACGGGGCGAATGGGAAACGGGGAGAATTAAATTATCCCTATGGTGCTTCTACACGGTGCAAGTAGTTGGAGCGCTTTATTCGCTCCAACTACTTGTACCTAATCGCACATAAGCGTGGGCTACAACAGTGTGCTCAAGGTAGTCGATCAGTGCATAAATAAAAGTGCGAGCTACTTGCGCAAGTTACATGGCAAGCTACACGTGCATTCTGCCCGCGCGAATAATAAATGTATGAGTCCTGTTCGTCTCAGCTGTCAGCGTGTCTGCGCAAGGAACCCGCGCTATGCGATGCGCGCGCAGGCCACTTGCGCATTCTACTTGTGCAGGTACGTCCTCGAGTCGCTTGACTCGCTGGAATCGTTTATACGATGCATATAAACTTCAACATGCGCAAGCCACTTGCACCGTGTAGAAGCACCATTACTCCCCATATGTGAGGCATTGTACTGAAATACTTTAATAAGTGTTCAGTCTCTTCCTTGCCGGTAGCAAGAAAAGTTTAGTTACACAAAACGACTCAACACTACGCTATAAGATAAACAAGACTTTAAACGCTTCGTGATTCTATGCGAAATTATACTACGCAACGCGACGCTACACTATCCTATAAGATAAGTAACGATACTACGCTTCGTGATGCTACGCGAAAATTTGCTACATAACGTGCCGCCAGACTGCGTTTTAAGGGGTAGTGGCTACGTCATACCGCTACATAAACAAAGTGTCGAGTAACCGAGAAATGGTTGATCAGCAAAACGCGATAAAAATGGAGTCAAACCAACTGTAGACCTAATGACTGTTGTGATTTGGCAGAACGAGATTAGCAAGTCTTGAATCACGATTACAAAGTTTCTGGAGGTACTCAGAATATTACAAGATCCGACGACGTACAGTCGGACCGCGGTCCCGAAGCGTACACCTGGCTCGGAATAGTATCTTCCCTTTTTCGCTGTGTATGCGGCGACGCTATAACAAAGGTAAGAAACGACCCTACGCTTCGTGAAGCTACGCGAAATATTACTACAGAATTTGGCGCCACACTACGCTTTAATATAAGAAACGATAGGACACTACCTATTGGAGAACGCATCTACCCACGCCTAACCACATTGTCGCTTCAATTGATTCGGTAAGCTATGTCAAATAACGTCGTTTCTAAAATGTGATCTTTTAGATTGCAAGCATATGAGATTGCAAGAATAAATCTTCCTTAGCCAGCAGACCGACTTTAAATTTGTGGACTGGCAGTCTTCTCCGTAGGTCAGCACCACTATCGCTAGAATGGTTTATATTTAATTATACATGAAAAAGATCTTTAACTAATATTGGGCGTTTCTCAGCTGAAGTGAGTTTCCGAGGACTTTGATAACAAACACTATGACACGAGATTTTCATGTCTATTAGATTAGTCATTTTTAGAATCATCAGGCCGTTTCAGCTGCTTAGCTATCTAGTACAAATGATTTCAAGAATTCTTTACATTTCTAGAATTTTTAAGTACTTATTCCAAGAGAAATAGGTTTGTAAAAAAGAGCTGGAATTATTTCTGATCCCCGAATTTGTAGTAAATAAGTACCTAAACATTAATAGTGAAAAATCATATTCGGTTCAGCTTACCTACCTCATTAAATAAAAATGAAGATTAATTACATTTTGCCTTACAAAAGATGAGAAAATTTAAATTTTTCGACGACATTCATCCACACATAGGGACGTACGGAATCATTTGTGACACATTGTGCAAGCCCATTGACATGGAAACCCGTCGAACAAACCTACCCGTTTCTATAGTAGGTACTACGTAAAATATCCGGAATCGAAAATTCACCTAAAATTGGGTTTTATTTCAAAGAGCGCAAGAGCTAGTTCAGCTTACGTCATTTTTATACAGAAAATATTTCTGGAAGCAAAAATTTGAGCTGCATGAACTAGCTACTGCATTAACGATTTCGCGTCCAATCCAATAATTGTTAAGAGGCTTTCAGTCATTATTGTACTCATTCGAGAAGCGAGGATTTTTGATTAATTAGGCTGAGCTTTCGGATGACTGTTCAGCCAGATTGATTCCGATGTTAAGTGATGAGGTCTTTCATTGTTCCACTGAGCAAGTGACCACTACGATTTTCCGTTCACCGTGTAAGAAAACAAAACCTATTAAATAAATAAATACATATAACAGTATTACAAGTTCGTGTGCTTATTTAACGACATTATTTTAATATATACCCACCGTCCTCACCAGTCGACTAAACCAGCCTAAGTCAAAACTAATTATCCGTAAAATTCGCGTAATAATGTATATTTGGTTATAGACACTGACATAAAACGGAAACATTACGATTATGACCTTAGCTTTATGCTTAACATTTTATGCGTCAACGATATACGTGCTAAAAAGAGCATATTCAGTGTTACCTTGAAATATTTCATTATGATTCAGTGAGCAAATTGGCAACCGACTCCTCCTTAGTAGAGTCACAGTATACCCAGAACAGTAGTTTATCTGCCGCCTGTCGGCGAGTTATTAACCTAGCTTGCGTTGACGTTAACTAAAGCGGCGGCTGCGAGCACCTTCACCTTGTACACGCGCGATCACCGAACCCTTATGACCCCGTATTTTATGTCAATGTGTGCGTTACAGTGCGTGCCTACACAGCGCCAAGTACGAAGGCACACGTTCTAATGGGCAGCGGCCAGTTTGTATGAAGACGTACTACTGTTCTGGGTATACTGTGGTAGAATGTCGCAGCGTTTTATGCTTACAGTAAATCTTTTACGGTTATGACATCGCCAGCCTTCGGAACCGCTTAACTTAAGGGTTGCTTCGCAATTTTCAACACACATCATTACTGCAAAGAAGAATAGGTTAGAAAAAGTTCGAACAATATACTATACCCGGCACATAAGTTGACCTATGCGCAGTGAAACGTTTTCAGGTATCAATAATTGAGGTTTCGTATGAAGTGCGACGTGTATCTGTAACCATATCAACGTAAGGATACCCGCTTCTGCGCGATCTAAATTTAGTTTACACACTTTTCCTTAAATTTATTATACCTGCGCAGACGACCGTCATTTTGGTTCAACTTTCGTGACGGGAACTTTTACATTAAATTGATGCGGGAATCAAACCCAAAAGGTCACACCATGATATTCTATTACTATCAAAAAAAATGGGTTATAAAAGATGGAAAAATTATAGTCTTGATACGGGAATCGAACCCGCGTCCTCCGCAATCCGGGCGCACTCAACCAACCGAGACCAAACCTTTCAACTTCACGCTTGATGTATTGTTATTTTCTGATTTTCCTGTTTATACGGTTTCCGACACGCAGCAAAATCCGATGACGTATTCAACAAACTCAACAATGCGTTACTTCAGGAAAATTGGATATTTACTAAAATGAACATTTTCAAATTTGTTCATCTGCTCTACATTATAATATGGTCTTAGGGGTAGACATTAATTCCATTATCATAAAACATGGATTAAGCGAGGTTCCCAAACTTTTTTTTCTCATAGACCACTTTCAAAGTATTGCTGGTTCCTGTGGACCCCCGCAGAGACATTTCTACTATATTTTCTAAAATTGGAATAAAATTGTGGAGACTTGATCTAACTACTACATGAGACCTAACTTAAATGGCGAAAAGTGGGTGTTAATTAACCTCTGCCTACCCCTTCAGGGATATAGGCGGGATTTATGTATGTAAAATAACTAGTACAAATTAAGTTTTTGAAAAAAAAATTGAAAATTGAGTGGTTAGTTAATTAATTGATTATGCTATTAGTGAAGTGCAATATGTAAGTTTTTGCAAGTAACAGTCGCTGAGCTTTAATTACCTATCTGCCTATACATTGATAGGTGAAATCAAGTTAACATTTTAGTCCTTCACTATCGAATCCAGATAAATATCGTGGACCCCCCGCTTACGAATCGTAGACCCCCGTCCAGTCTCCCGTGGACCCTTGGGAATCAATGGAATAAAGTCATGGCTTAAAATTGAGCAATAAAGTATTTAAATTTGAATTTGATGTTATTCTGTCTTTCGTTCAGCAAATAAAAGTGACAGAATCAGTTTTAAACTATGACTTGCTTAATTATTATTATTATAAACTTGAAGAGTTTGTTTATTGGGTTGGTTAAACACGCTTATGTCAGAAACAACTGGTTCAAATTAAACAATTCTTTATTCTTTATTTATCAACCGATATCAACGCGTTTGGTTGGTTAGTTAAACACGCTCATCTCAGGAACTACAGACTCAAATTGATTTTTTTTTGTGTGCGGGCGACCGCTAGTATTAATATAAAGTATGTTCACGTCGACAAATGAAAACGGCAACAGGGGTAATGAAGCGAGCAGAAATTACAAGCGCGACATACTTCAGTGTGTTTTTCGACTTAACAACACGGGACTTAGCAGAAATTTCATTATCGTTACGTCCTAAAGTTCGCAAGTTTTCGAGTGTCGATTTATTACTCGATAATTTCGCTTCAATCCCTTATAAAGATCTTTGAGCACCTTTCAATGGAATATTGAACTGTTCGTGATTTAAGTTCACTTCATAGAAACACTAAGTAGTTCGAGAATTAATTAATAATATTGTCACAACTGAAGCCTTGAGCGTTATGTGCTGTTGAAGATAGTAGGTACCTAGTAGTATATATAGGTATAATGTCTTCACTCCGAGCCTACTGTCATTTATATCGGGCACATAAATCGTAGTATACTGCTAAGTGGTCTGAGAGGAATGCTGCTGCCCACTCATCGTTGCCTTTACTTGTACGACACCCATGGGAGAGATGGGGTGTATTCTGCTCTGCCATCACCACACGGCTTCAAGATATTAGGACAGTATTGCATGATGATACAACGCAAGGTATGCCTTCGACTATTTCCCTGTATACTGTTAGCGTAGTCATTCGCGACTCATTAATTAAATAAAAGGTAATCGGAACTTAACTTTTTTTAACGGGGCGTCGCTAGGGGGGTTCGATCAATTTCCTTTCAACACACCCAAATGCAAGTCATACCATTTCCAAGAAAATTTGAATAAACGCTTAAGACTGACGCACATTTGTAGCGAGGCGGAGCGAGGCACTGGTAAAAATGCTTCCTGGCCTTATATAAAGAACCTACGAGACTCGGAAAATCAATAATCGATCTTGAATCGAAGTACATATTTATTGGTTTTTAGGTACGTTTTTACATACATACATACATCACGGCCTTTCTCCCTCAGATGTAGGCAGAGATCATTTCGTTCCACTTGCTACGATCCTTCTTCTTTCGCTTCATCTTAGTGCTTCATTTCGGTACTCTTGACCTGACCTTTTTTTATAAACTTTCAATTTGATTATAAAATATCGCCTAAGCCTTTCCTTTCCGATTTCAAATTCGATTCAATTACTTTTTCAATTCTTTCTTTTTACGAGACCAAACCATGCGAGCATCCCTTTGTCAATTCTTCTCATTGTGTCTTGTTTCAAATCACACATTTCTTTTATGACCTTACGGTATTATGGATCGCTCATCGTTAGTGCTTGAATACAAAACCGAGATACGAGTAGCATCGTAAAAAAGTGTTATGGGTCCCATTATTATCATTAAGTGTGACAGTGACTGATTCAGTTCGCATCGCTATTTTGTGAACAAGCCCTTAACTAAGCCAGTCTGAACACTGTCATTTCTACTGCATTAATTCTTTTTTTACGCTTCTTCATAGTCAAAATCATCATCTTCTTGCAGTGTTGCCTGTTTATATGGGGTCGTCACAGAATGTTTCCTCTTCCATTCTTATCGGTCAGACGTCATCAAGCCATCCACTCCCTTTGAATTAATGTAAATAAATAAAATCACTAAGTGTATTCTTTTTTCCGATAACCTTAACAGTGGAAAAAATAAACACCCTCTTTAGATTTTTGCGTAGAAAAATGGCCGTTAAGCGGGGAATTCACTACACGGACATGCCCGCCAGACATGTTCGCGCGGACCTCGTTTATATAGGCCAGACAAACTGTGACGGTCCTATACTAGGCAAACATCGCACAGACCCAATAGACCGCTTCTATTGGGTCTGAATTCACTACGCGGGCATGCCCCTGAAGTGAATTCCCCGCTTTAGTCTCATCTTGTTCATGCAGGTTTTTTAAAAAATTGCAAGCTTTTATTTTGAAAACGCTCGACGTCGGCGCGCTTATATAATCCATATGTGTAAAGATACAAGGCTGTTTATTGCGGATGTGCCGCCGGCATTAAACACGGCACCCGATGATTGATCGCGCGTAATGGTGCGAACAAAATTTGTTCATTAATCAGACACATGCCGAAAACAAGGTATGGAAACCACTTTCTCTTCTGTGATATTTGGATACTGTGGTAGCACTTTATTTTTAAGCTGTCATTGACTGATAGTGCGAATGGAATTCTAATACAAAATTGTTTATTGCAACTTTACTTTTCGGTGGAAGGTATAAACTAACGGGTTTACATGACTGTGAGGAAACTAACACTACATGTGTGGGCATTATAATTTAACTGCCAATACAGCGATTAACGGTCGTTAATTTATAATATACCTATCTACATACAATAATCACGCTTATATTCCCGAGGAGCTCGCTAGCGCAGTGGCACACTTGGCACGCTTGGCCAGCGATTGCGTAAACTAAGCAATTTCGCTAAGGCCAGTCTTTGCAAGGGTGACCAAAAATTTATTATCTCGAGTTCCTCCGTGCTTCGGAAGGCACTTTAGGCCATTGGTCCCGGTTGCATCTGCAGTCGTCAGTGCAGTCGCACTGGGCCAGCGTGGTGGGTTATGGCCCAATCTACCTATATTCTCCCATCCATAGGGAAGGCCGTGCCGTGTGGTGACGGCAGAGTAGAAAACAATTTGTCACCACCCCAAATTTCTCCCGTGGGTGTCGTACACGGCGACTAAGGATTAAACAGTGATGAGGAATGGGCAGCAGCGTTCCTCTTATACCACCTAGCCATGTACTGCGACTTTTGTGTCCGATAAATGGCAATAGGCTCGCCACCTATTACATGGGACCTACCATAATTGGCGAAACGTGGGTGCTAGTTCATCTCTGCCTACCCCTTCGGGGACATAGGCGTGATTTATGTATGTATGTATAGGGAAGGCCCGTGACCCAGCAGTGGGGACATTAAAAGGCTGGTGATGATATTCCCGGAGGGGTAGCCAGAGGTGGCGAACCTTTTGCCATTTGACGGCCGCCTTGGTCGAATGCTCAGATTGCTGGGTGTTAGCCAAGAGGTCCCGGGTTCAAATCCTGGTAGGGGCAAACTTTGTGATGACCACAAATGTTTGTTCCCGAGTCATGGTTGTGTATATGTTTATGTAGTATATTTTCGACATTTATATACATAATTATATTAAAAATATGTCCGTCATCTACCACCCATAACACAAGTGCTTATACTACTTACTTTGGGATAGATGATAGGTGTGAGTGTAAAAATATTTATTTATAAAAATAAAAAATAAAAATTATCGAGCACGGAATTCGTAGTACATTGCTAGATGGCATAAAAGGAACGCCTGTTGCCCATTCCCCAGTTTCCACCTTAGTCGCCTTGTAGCATTCCGCAGTTTAACCTCAATCGCCTTGTAGGACATCCGAAGGAGAGATTTGGGGTGGTGACAATTGTATTCTACTCTGCCGTCGCAATACAAGATTACGCCTGCCGGCTCTATCTTGTATTTGAAAAGTCTGCCTAGCCCCCGTAGCACGGGACGTGGACACATCTCCTTCGGGGGAAAGCAAATATTTTCCTCTCGCTCTAACTCCCACTCACATCCCGAGACAAAACACTGTCAAGTGGTGGAAAGAGACTTGTCCACGTCCATAAGGGCCACAGGTTAAAAAAATACAAGCATTATATGTGTATGTGTGTGTGTGTGTGTGTGTGTGTGTGTGTGTGTAAAAGCCAAATAAGTGCTAAATTAAACATGCAAACAATGTCCACTCTTTACATTGTTTCGAACGACGACCACTGAAACAATTTTCGCTAACGAGCATTTCGCTAAAATACTTTAGTACCTACTAGGTTATACTAGTAAACGCTTTATTTCTTGTATGGAAATGTTGTTGTTAGTCCTAATTTAAGTGCATCATCAATAATAATTATTATATTATCTGGTCTGGAGAGTTTGGTAATCTGTCATACTGGTTACTAGGATAACAGAAGCCAACGCCTCACACAGGCTTCATGAACAATGTCTGTAATTTCTGTGTTAGAGAAAATAATAATAAATTATGAAAGAAAAGTTTATTGTAGTTAGATAAAGTACGAAAAATCATAGCCTTGATGCGGGAATCGAACCCGCGTTCTCCGCATCCAGAATGCGGAGGGCGCGAGTAATATGTTCCGATGCCCTCGGCTAACCAAGACGTTCGGCCAAACGATTCCTGCATCAATCTCATCATCATCGCACTCAGAGACGTCAAATAACGATAATGAGTACTGAATGTCAAAAAATGACAATTCAAAACTAGTCTCTATTCTTGTCAGGTCTTTGGTCTTTCAAATGAAAATTTTTGACATTAAGTACTCATTAAAGTTATTTGACGTCTCTGAGTGCGGCAGTATATGTTCGAACTTTTCCTAACCACAAAATTGTTCTAACATTTATATAATGTTAAGATAAAAATCAAAATAATAATAAATTATTATTATATTGATAGCAAGATGTTTTGCGACTATTATCGAAGTGCAACAAGAAACTGTCGTAGAAGCGTCGGTGTCTGTATTATAGCAGTCTAGGTTTCCGTAGCAGACTAACTGCCGCACTCAGAGACGTCAATTAACTTTAATGAGTATTAGCGACTAGTTTTGAATTGTCGTTTTTTGACGTTAAGTACTTATTAACGTTATTTGACGTCTCTGAGTGCGGCAATAAGTTTCTGTAGCAACTTTGAAAAGCGATAAACTATTAGATTTCTTCTTTGAATGCAGAATGACGCGACTTATTTATTTGGATAGAAGCGGCAATATTACCAACCAGGTTTAAGTCCTTCTAAAGCAAGAAGAGGATCCAAATCGCTTGACTAGTCAAAGGCGTTCTATTCTCTAATACGAATAAATGAAATAAACCGTCATCTGCTGTATACATAGAAAATTATTTCAGAGTTTACAATTTATTTTTAATTTTTAGTCTTCTATGCTGGCCTGGGAGCGAACAAATAACGTAGAATAGGCCAGCCCCGACTCATCCGATGGGTGTCGTAAAAGTCGACTAAGGGAGATTGCCCGATGTAGACCAATGGTACCTTGGGGCACCCGAATGGTGGAAGGCAAACCACCAACAACAGCATACCCAAAGAGGGTTAGTGTCAGGCAGGCAGCCGGCTGTAAAACCTAAGCCAAAACTTTGAGCAGTATGGATTGGAATGTTGTCATTCCAATCACTCTCTCCGTTCATCGGTCTCTCGACATGGTCCGGTCCGTTTCTTTTCTATACATTCATTCATCACTAGCACCTTTACGGTGTGATGGATGATATAAATCAAAAGGGAGTGGATGGCTTGATGACGTCTGACCGATATGAAAGGAAGAGGAAACATACTGCGCCGACCCCAGATAGACTGGGAACAGGGCAGGGATTAAAAGGGGCAATTTATTTTTAATTTTTAGGTAAGACTTCTGTTCCCACAATGAGATTAATAAAATGGTATTAAGAAATTACATTTAATTTATACTTGACAGGTAAGTGTTTAATAATAGGATTTATTTTTGCCGTTATTATCATAACAGCCGAGACGCCCACTGTTGGGCATTGGCTTGTCCCCAGGGATCTCCAAGTCGATCGGTCCTCTGTTGTAATTTTATTTTATAAACAAAAAATATTTATTGTGCCGTATGGTGACGGCAGAGTAGAATACAATTGTCACCACTCCAAATCTCTCCCGTGGTTGTCGTACAAGGCAACTAAGGATAAATCATTGATGAGGAATGGGCAGCAGCGTTCCTCTTATACCACCTAGCAATGTGCTGCGACTTTTGTGCGCGATAAATGGCAATAAGCTCGACGCATATTATATGGGACCTAACATAATTGACGAAACGCGGGTGCTAGTTCACCTCTGGGATATAGGCGTGATTTATGTATGTATGTAAAAATCCCCTTCGGGGATATAGGCGTGATTTATGTATGTATGTATGTAAAAATATTTATTGATTTCGGTTCAATCAAAAAAAAACTTTCTGAAACAGTAGTTTTAGATATAGCAAACAAAAACGATCCCATTAGTTTAAATAATACAACAAAATAAACACACGTAGCGGAGCTAATTTTCCAGCGGTGAGTTTTCTTTCTCCTAATACAGACTTTTCAAGTTGTACGCGCTCATGATTAGGGTATGTTGGGACTGACGTATGCAATTAAGAATAAGTGAAAGAAAGCCCTTACAGAAAAATAAGAAAGAAAAGACGATTGTCCATTTCTCAATAGGTAGGTACACAACGATACATTATGGTGACGGTTGATTTATATACTAAATAAGCATAGCCGTGTGGTGACGGCGGTGAGAATACAATCGTCACAACCCGCAGGTAATCTCTCCCGCGGGTGTCGTACAAGGCGACTAAGGGCTAAGACAGCCTGAAGGCCGATGTGTAACGGGTTGAAGAACACAATAATGCTGTTAACATTATTATTATGGCGACAGATTTTGATAAGATGGTGGTAGCGGACTTGGGAAAAGTCCTACCACCAACCAAACCGGGTACAAATTTGTACTCCCCTGAAGATCAAACGGGACCTCGGGATCTTAGTTCCTGTGGGCAAACCACTAGAAAGCTGTAAGGTTTGCAAATAATAGCTATAAAATAAAATAAAAATGAATTGTCCCCATGGCTAAGGGGATTATTGGTTATGGGGATAACATACATACATAAATCACGCCCGAAGAATACGAAGGGGTAAGCAGAGGTGAAATAACACCCATGTTTCGCCAAATATTAGGTCCCATGTAATAAATATGTGGTCAGCCTATTGCCATGTCTCGGTCACGTAAATCGCAGTATATTGCTAGGTGGTTAAGGGGATAATTAGTAATTTAAAAGAACTAGGTCCTTAAAAAACCTTCACCGTTTCCTTTTTAGAACGCACACCGGTAACGTTGTTGTTATTGTAAAACAAAACATGCCACCCCCAATTTGTAGAAGAAACAGTCATAGGGGTAAATTATTCCGCATCGAGCACAGGATCCGTTATTAAAACAATTTACACCGCTATTAATTTCGTGGAAATGGCAGCGTGACGTCACAACGTACTATCAACAGCGCGTCAGCATAACACTTAACGTCAAATTTTCTCGAACGACTTTTTTGTGCTTTACCACACACAAGCTAAGGTTGACAATCGATTGGAGAAATATGACAGTTTCGGCTAGTCTGGAGCGTGCCGTCACAATTTGTAAATCTGAGACGGCGGCGCCGGGCGAATTAATTATGAAAATCTCAACTCTGATTATAGCGGATTTGGTGATAAGGTTTTTTGTTTTTACTTCTGCTTTTGTTTTGTAATTAGGCGGGAATTCCAAAAATTTGAATGATATTGAACGTGTCTAATAGAATTGTTATTTTTTAACACAAAAAAAAAAATATAATGAATAAAGCAGTGTTGTGACGGCAGAGCAGAATACAATTGTCACCACCCTTTTTTGCGCGGGTGTCATACAATGCAACTAAGTGTAAAGACAGCGATGAGTAGTGGGCTTCCTCTTATAACATCTATAAATTAATATTATACTGTGATTTACGTGCCCGAACTATAGCAATAGGCACGCCCCCTTTTACATGTGACCTAACATAATTGGCGAAATTTGGATGTTATTTCACCTCTGCCTTCCCCTTCGGTGATGTTTATGGAGTGATTTATGTATGTAATTGCAATAACAATTATGACAATTCAAAGGGCTCAATGGCGCAGTGGGTCGGCCTGCGATTGCGCAAACTAATCAATGTTTGCTAAATCGGTCATTGGACGGGTGACCAATGAACAGCTGAAAGAGATTTTAAGTCAAGACCCTCCAAGCTTCGGAAGGTACGTCAAACCGATAGTTTCAGCTGCATCTGCAGTTAATCCTACCAATCTCCAGCATTGTTTTTCCTTCAATTGCGAAGGCCTGTACCCCAGCAGTCTGATCAGCAGAACTGATTCTCCTTTATTGTAATCTTCATTGTAACTTTTTGTGTGCAACATATAAAGAAGTAAATAAAAATGACACTTTATCGGGTGTGTGCTAGCCCTTAATATTAAGCATGACATTGACCTTCCAAAAATAGTGCTTGTTGTTAGCATAATGAAAGCATTATGTTAATACATCTCATCCGCTAAGGATTGTCATATTTGTATGACGTCAAATGTATTTTAACTTCTTACAATAATGACTCCTGACAATTGCGACAGAAAAGATGCTAAGTGCTATCATCATTATTTCTGTTGACAATGGTTTCCCGAGCAATTACAATCTCGTAAAGATTTAATTAATTAAAATAACTATGTGCTAATGCAGTTGATATTGAACACTTTGAGGAGTTAGGTCATAAAACTAATTGATCTTACTGCCGCACTCAGAGACGTCAAATAACACTAAGTACTCAATGTCAAAAAATGACAGTTCAAAACTATACGCTATTCTTGCTAGGTCTATGGTCCAAATTTAAATGAAAACTTTTGACATTAAGTGCACATTAAAGTTAATTGACGTCTCTGAGTGCGACAGCTATACATACATACATCAGGCACATTTATTTAATCAGAGGCTAATTAACACCCATGATCCGCCAATCATGTTAGAGCCCATGCTATAGGGGGCGGGCCTATTGCCATCATTCAAACACAGTATACAGGGCGTCCCACGGCCATGACACACGGAGGGAAAGTATATTAAATATTGAACGTAGGATATTTTACTAAAAGAAGACATCGTTTTATTTTTAATAATAAGTAGAACTGCTTTCACAGATTTTTTAAAAATCGCCTACCTCAACCAGGAATCGAACCCGCAAAATGTGATAGAAAAATTACATGTATTTTATAATAGCGTTTGAAAGGGCTACCTACTCATAAGCATTATTTTTTCCTAAATAACCAAGCATATTAAATGAAACTAAGATCATAAAATTTTTCATTTTATTATAAAAAAAAGAATTTATCAAATGCTCAAAATGTGATCCGTTCTGTTGTATACAAATTCTCACTCTTTTGATATTTTCTCTCCCTGTCGATTTACTTATTTTTGCAAGTTCATTTTGTAACTCCTGCACACTGTTGTACCGGTTCTGTTGTACCGGTTGAAATGATAATGTTAATTGTTGGAAGCATGGCCAAGTCAGAGGAAATTTCCCTGAACAAAATTTTAAATAAAATGAAAAATTTTATGATCTTAGTTTCATTTAATATGCTAGGTTATTTATGAAAAAATAATGCTTATGAGTAGCCCTTTCAAACGCTATTATAAAATAGAAGTAATTTTTTTATCACATTTGGCGGGTTCGATTCCCGGTTGAGGTAGGCGATTTTTAAAAAATCTGTGAATGTAGTTCAACTTATTATTAAAAATAAAACGATGTCTTCTTTTAGTAAAATATCCTACGTTCAATATTTAATATACTTTCCCTCCGTGTGGCATGGCCGTGGGACGCCCGGTATTGCTAGGCGGTACCCATTGCTATCTTTACCTTAGTCACCTTGAACGGCACCCACGGGAGAAATGGGGTGGTGACAATTATATTGTAAATAATTAAGGTTTTTTCTAAGATTTTTCAGACATACAACATACTTAAGTTAGGTATTTTACTGCCGCACTCAGAGTCGACTTAATGATCATTAAATGACATTTAAGTAAACTTAAAATAAAATTCCCTCTCAGAGTCAGATAATGGGTCAATAGTGACGCTAATGAAACTTAAATTTTGAGTAACCGATGACCCTTACTTAGGTCTTATGTGACGTCTATTTGACATTTCAAAAGTAGGGTTATCTTTTGTTGTAATACTTGTAATTATATTTCAGTGCATTCATAGTGATATTTTCAATAATAATTTATAATAAATTACGTTGTGGAGTTTACAGATTACGTAAGAAGGTTCAGACAATCACAACCTAGATTCTATTTACGCGACTATTCTGATACTTTCACTATGTGCTTGAATTTCATGCAAGGTACAGATTTACACTCCAGGCAGTAAATAATACTTTACTCCCAAGTTTGGAACCTGATTTAAAAAGCACCGAAACAGGACAGGCTTGCCAATGCCCCTGAAGTAATAACATTGCGGTATTTAGCAACTGGGATTTTTCAGGTTAGTTAAATATTACTTTACATTCAGACAGAGCAGAATATAATTGTTACCATCCCCATTTCTCCCGTGGGTGTCGTACAAGACAACTAAAGGTAAACAGCGATGAGTAATGGGTAGCAGCAATCCTCTACAACCTAGCAATATACTGCGATTTACGTGCTCGATAGATGGCAATAGGCTTGCCACACGGGACCAACTTAATTGGCGAATAGTGGGTGTTTAATTCACCTTTGCCTACCCTTTCGGGATATAGGCATGATTTATGTATGTATGCATGTACTTTCAATATCTGTCATTGTCTATATATTTATTTCAGAAACTAGGTGGTGATGTCATGGAATATGGATAAATATTAGGTCAACAGTCAGTATCACAAATTGTCACCAAAGTGTCTATCCAAGCAAGAACAATGAAATACTTTGTAAAATTGCCTTTTACCGACGAGGACACAAACAGAATAAAGCAAAATTTAATCAAGCAATGTCACAATAAATATAACTAATAATTGTAAAATTAAAATAATATAGTGAAATTCTTTTATAACCCTAATCTCTTTATTTTTCTGCTAATTCATTATCATTGCGTGGGGTTTATTTTGTTTTTGGAATAAAACTAGTAGATTTAAAAGAAATATTTTATTTTGAGTTCCAATTTCTTTTTAATTTCTTGAACTGTAATTTGAAAATTTCCAAAAGAGTTTTACTCCTCTCTTCCTCCATTTCAGCAGCACATTTCTTTTTAACTTGAATCTCCAGGTAATAAAATATTTATTCAAAATTGACTTGGTGTGTAATTGTCAGTCTTTAGATTTGTTTGATAATATATCTATGTGATCTGAAAAAAAAGATAAGTATAATATCATTAATTTAAATCATTTTTCTAATTGCATGTTATGATTGAACTATATACATTAATAGCCAGTTGCACCAAGTTTTACAATTTTCCTTAAAGTAACATAAAAACAACTTGATTCATATTAACAAGTTTTTAAACAAGTGGCCATTTTATATAAAACCTTATGAAATATAATAGGTACCCATAGCAAAGTCTAGGTCAAACTCACTGTCCCAAATATTTTATACTGTTTTTTTTTTATTATTGTCTATATGGACAGCGCAATACCATCATTATCAAATGGGTTCTGCACTTCACATATAATTGAAGGTGCAGCCTGAATAATAATTATTAAAGATAATAAGAATAGGTTACATATAGATTACAGATAATTTATATAAATTGTGGGTGGGTGGTGCTAGTTCACCTCTGCCTACCCCTTCGGGGATATAGGCGTGATTTATGTATGTATGTATGTATATAAATTGTTATACTTTCATAAGTTTAATTAGTGGAAAATAAATGTTACCTCCTCTACTGCTTATGGATAGCTCCTTGCAGTGGGGAAAGTGGTGGATTTTATGGACCACTTCCAGATTAACTCCCTAGCTCTGTAGTTTTACAGGTTATGGTGTTATTGTATCACACTGCAAATTGCAAAGAAATATTAGATACTTTTTAATACAGGATAATTCTATAATCTAAGCACAAAACAATATAAGAAAATACTAATTACTGTGCACATATGCATTACAATTAAATTCCTCAGTCATTCCACTCCCGGAACTATCGAACCCCATGCATGTAACAAAGAAATCATCAATACTTACCAAGACAATCACAGTACTAATCAATTATTTCAATGAAGATAGGGTTCGTGTGGCTTTTTCTTCTTTTTTCTATGGCGTTTCCTATATGATTTCGCCAATATTGAGTGTGCCGCTGAGACTTTTGTATGTTAATGATTTCCCAGGCTGACTCCACTTGCAGTAGCTTAATATCTATTTGATCAATTTTGATCACAAAATATATAATTTGATATTTATATGTTTTTGTTTGGTATTTCCATGGAATTATTTGGGGTACCTATTTCTTGTTTGTTGTTGACATTGACTTTTTAATTTTATAATAAATGACTTTTGGTCCGGTGTGGCCAAATCTAAAAAGTCATGGCATTTACCGTTCAAGTTTGATTAAATTAAATTATTACTATGGATTTTTACGTAAATATTATATTAAATAGATATTAGTAACTAATTCTTATGGAAAACAATACTTTTGTGATATAAAAACTAGTGTAACTAATAATATTGTTTAATGGCTTTTTGCATGTGGCAATTCCGCACTTACCGATAACACTGGATTACACACGCACTGCACTAACCTGACTTAAAATTGTCACATAACTAATCAATCAATTATTTTCGACTCTGAGAGGAACGGTCAATTAGATGTTTTAATGACAATTTGTAAAATACCCATTATCACTAATTTAATGAACGACTCTGAGTGCGGCAGTTAAAGATTTATTTCAAATTATTCAAAAATATAAGAGTACATTAAATGTTACTACAAAATTTAACAACTTATGGGATGATGGCACTAATCGGACATACTGGTGAAAGCGACCACTCTCTTGTATTAATTTCTATACAAACATTGAAATTTATGAGAGGAACAGACAATGAGGCTGACAGGGTGTATCAAGACTTAAATTATTTTATGTATGTGTAGGTGCTGCTGTACAAATCCGCTTTGGTCATTATACCCACTTTAGGTCGCCTTCCCTTAAATCTTATCGCTTTGAAATGAGGAAGTTAAAATACGTAACTAGAAAGACAGGATCACATATGTGTACGTCAAGAAGAATTTTCAATTAGCGCCCGGTGATAGGAAAGTTGTGGAGCAGTTGAAATGTTAGCGTGGTACAGGCATGTAATGATGAGGGGTGAATCTCATTCAACTTGAGGCCTGATTCTTCTGATGTTAACGTAACAATCGACTCTCTGTAGTGTTTCCATGGTATTGTTATTTAACTTATGGATGTGGATAGCCTTAAAATGAGAGACCGACCAAAGCAGCGATCGATGGATTGTGTGAAAGGTGTAATGAGAATGAACGAAATAGCCAAGCTGATAAAGGAGGAAAGAAGCGTATGTGCCTAGCGTGGCCTAGCGTGGTATACACAAACTGAGGCATACTGCGCACTCCCTTATCCTCCGTTGGACACACAACTTTTCAATATCTAACGTCTTGACGATTCATGAGTGTATTGTAATCATACCAGATAAACGAATTTTGATTTTGACTTTGACTATAAGTAAGAGAGTAGAAGACAAACTGCCGCACTCAGAGACGTCAATTAACTTCAATGAGTATTTAACAGTGGCGGAGCGTCCATATAACCCGATTCCCAACAGCCGTACCAAACGAGCGAGCATAAAAAAATCATTACCATAATTCAAGTACAATACCATTTTATAAGCAAATAAAAAAAATCCATCAATATAATCTTATCATAACAGTATTAAACGCGCGCGAAACAATATGCAATTCGCTCCCGCTCTCTAGATTCCTTCAACTAACTCTCTAAATATCGAGTTATGGACGCCTGCTATACAGCGCCTGCACGCACACAGACAAGCGTAGTCTTGTCAGGCGCACGCAACGCGAAATAGTACCTAAAGTTTGCCTACAAGCCGGCATCAAGCCGGCATTTCGGCAGCCTACGCGCTTATGCATCGATACACTACGACACACGCACACATTAGTAATAAACTCCCACGAAAACAAGTTCCGACAAAAATAAATATTTTAGATCTTATTGCAATAGCCATAAAGTTTTCATTCAAATCTAGACCATAGACCCGGCAAGAATAACGACTGGTTTTGAATTGTCATTTTTTGACGTTAAGTACTCATTAACGTTATTTGACGTCTCTGAGTACGGCAGTTAAAGCTTTATTAAACTCAAAGATTTTTAATGCTTACCTTAACTAATCACATTTACATTTACAAACTGAAATAAAATTAAAGTTTTTACACGCTTATCTGCAACAGAGGTAAATATAGCGAATAAAACAAAGTTTACTTTCAAAATCTAACTTTTATTTCGTCGCTTTCAGGACCCTACGTAAGAAAATACAGTACCAAAAGAAATTCAATAGTCTGTCTACTAAAGTAGTACTTCACAGAAGTTGCATATTTCTCAGCGTGTAGGCTAGCTTTCCACTGGTTAAGGACACTCGAAATACCTAACACACAACAACAGTGAAGCTGAAAAATTTTGTATTTAAAAATCTACTGAAATAAAAAGAATTATCTCAAAAGTGTATTAAAGAGTTTCATTGTAAAAGTCAGTTTTAATACCACATACTTAGAATATATATGGTCTTCTGTGCTGGCCTGGGAGCGAACAAATAACGTAGAATAGGCCAGCCCCGACGCATCCCATGGGTGTCGTAAAAGTCGACTAAGGGATTTTGCCCGGTGTAGACCAATAAGCACCTTGGGGCACCCGACTGGTGGAGGGCAAATCACCAACAATAGCATACCCAAAGAGGGTTAGTGTCGTCAGGCAGGCGGCCGGCTGTAAAACCTAAGCCAAAACTTTAAGCAGTATGGATTGGAATTTTGTCATTCTAATCACTCTCTTCGTTCATCGGTCTCTCGACATGGTCCGTTCCGTCTCTTTTCTATACATTCATTCATCGTTAGCACCTTTACGGTGTGATGGACGATATGAATCAAAAGGGACTAGATGGCTTGATGACGTCTGACTGATATGAATGGAAGAGGAAACATACTGCGCCGGCCCCAGATAGACTGGGAACAGGGCAGGAAGAAGAAGAAGATACTTAGAATATACATGCGTTCTTTAATTTACTAAGCGTGTTCCAAATCGCTTAGTAAATTAAAATATAACGGTACAACTCGAAAAACTTTCCGCAGCATTGTATATTCTAAGTATATGGTATTAAAACTGCCTCTTGCATTGATAGAATATTATACTTATATTCTGTTCGCCATACCGATTTGAAGTTTCCTCAGACACAGATTGGACACCTTTTTACCAACATTTAGGAGCATGCTCTATCTAGAGTTTCGTTTGTTAACAATGTTGACATCAGAGGGTTACCGAACGTTGAAAGCTTTCGACAACTTTGTGATTAGAAAAAGTTTTTTAATTAAACCTCTGTTTTCTCTACTCGATGCTGTCCACAAACCTCAAAGCAACATAAGCAAAGGAAAGATTTATAAGCACACCTAATATAGTTTGCTTATTAACTGCCAAAATAAAGAATAGATAAATGAAAATGTAGAATATTTTATGATACATATTAAAAGAAATATATATGCAGCATAGATGAAATACTAAAGTGAGAAATTATATAAATAAGTATATGAGAGGACGCTTGAAATTGTGTGGGAACCGAATCTTCGCTGTGTTGCCCGTTACTGCCAAACACATATTTCATGGTACGTATTAAAACTACCATAAAGAATATTATATTATAGTAGAAATAACTATTTTGTTTTTAAGATCAATGGATATTGAGTTCCTTAACCAAGTGGAAGTATACATTATCTATATTAAAGATATTACATATACATCGTGCATGAATAGTCGTAGTTAAATTACTATTATTTCATTATGAAAACAAATTTAGTTTATAGGTACCTATGTATTAATCTCCTATTTTATCCTGGTCCAAATCCAAAAAACGTGAAAGAAAAAGCAATCTTGAAAACAATGCTCTTGACTACAATTCTGAATTTGACTAAAGTTATTCTAGTCTCCCTCTAATCTAAACATATTTCTGAAATGTTTATTTTATTATAAAAGTGTCGTCGAGTTAAAAATAACAATTCAACTACGACAATATCGTGAACCTTCGGGTAGATAGCAAAACGTTGATAGAAATAATTTTTTGAAGAAAACAGTTTCCAGGGTCGAACTATGTTTAATTATAATGATTGCGTTTGCCGAATGTAATCAACCGGATTTTCATAATCTTATAGTAAAATCACCAGAGACATGTTTGTTTACATAATCACAGGTACATTTGGATGTTATAACACCAAAAGCCTGCGCAAACGATGAACAGTTTATATGGAAACTTTTAATCCGTGAATATGGAAAACTGTGTACCGTAAGGCACACAACAGAGTTATTAATGCTTTTTTTACATTTGTCAAAGAAGTTTATCTTTTGCGCAAACTTTTTAAAATTAAAATTAAAATCAAATTAATTATGAATAACCAGTTTTTATATACAACGTTTACTAATAACCAATTCATCAATCAACCATCGACACAATTTTAATTACTTCGTATATATTTTTAGTTATGTAAATCTTATGGCTATTTATAAAGTATTAGGATATTTTCTCTTTAAAAAAATTTAATTTCATTATAATATTTACAAAAAAAATATTTATGGATAAAAGTCCCAATGATGTTAACGATAATCCGTATAGCGCGAAATGTTTCCATGGACATTATTAAAAAAAAAAAATCATAAATTGAATTAAAAACTTACATCATGTATAAATAAATACAATCAAATGGTAACTTTATTACAATTTTAATAAATATATTATATTTCTACATAATCAATGGCAAATCATTCTCATAACTCAATCATAGTATTTAGGTTTCCTGTGAACACTATTATAACAATAGGTTTTTCTTACAATCACAATTTTATTAGAATCGCTAATCCAGTATTCACTGGAAATTAGAAGCAACTATTTGTCGCAGTTAAAATTCTAACAGTAAATCTTCTTCATTATTTTCATAATATTCTAAGAATATTCAAGAATTTTATAGTTACATACAGAGTAAGGATAAGAAGAAAAGCATATCATCCAGTATATTTTTAGCACCTAGCTCTTGCTTCACTCTTATCGCAGTCTTAATCTAATCAAAATCATATTTTGACTAACTAAGTTTTATACCCGATCGCAAAATAGCCATTAACTGTCTTGAAGACAGCCGCCTTATTTACTGAGACGGCTTAATAGTGAATATTAATATTTATTTGGTTATAACCATTAGCCACGTTCAATAAAATATTGACTAGCGTGGAATCTACTAATTATTTCAAAAAGCCTACAAGCTACTAGTACTTATTTAAAAATTAATTGTTATTTGGTACATATGGTACAATCTTGAGATCATGATGATTAAATTTGCGAGTGCCAAGGTTGACTTAGAAATAAAGTGAGCGCATTTTTGTTTCTAGTGCATTACTAATTTTACTACTACGAGTTTTGTCAAAATAGACAAACTCACTCAATTTCTGTCCCTTTTTAACGATTTCACTAAAAACATAACTTGTATTTATGGAAGTAATATTTTTATAAGTTTTACGTTAAAATGCCAATTAAATGAAACCTTTCCTTTTGTTCAACTAACTGTATACATCAACTATACATAGCAGGTTACCTATGACAACAGAGCAGCAGATTTTTTGAATAGAAGACAGTTATTGACTCATTCTGAAAAACAATTACAGATATTCTGAAGGGCTTATAAAGTGTTCTGAACCCCGCCGTGCCTGACACGAGGTAGTACCATACCCATACGCAACGATCTGAAGCACGTTTCATCAACGTTCCAATTACGGCTTAGGTCTTTAACTTGTTTCTCCAAAGCGTATTCTGAACTAAACTCTTATACGAATTTGTTTTAGAATAAGCTGTATTGTTTTGTGTATAATACAAAAGTTAAGGATACGTACTTATCACGCACACAGTCACATACACATAAGGAATATTTTTAAAAATCGTTCCAGGCTTCATTCGGCAACTTGTTGTAGCTAAACTGAGTGATATACTTTTCCATCTTATGCGCGTCAGAGTTAAGGAAAAGTTTGATCTAAAAACAATAATATCCACACACAACCACAACAACTACAACGGCATGAAACTACACCAAAGAAATTTTAGTAATTTAATTTAAACATCAAATAATTATTTTTTCCAAGCGTAGTTTCCCCACACAATGTTCGGCAAAGTTCACCTACTACTTACAATAACCTTAACTACTATTTATTTACAATATCCCTAGTGCATTAATAACAATATTTACAACACTGACCAATTGTTCTAATATTTATTATTTTATTGGGTATTTAATTAGAATGTAAAATATTCTTTAAACCGACTTACGTATTTAAAGTTATTGTCTACGTTAGTTGATTAGTTGAAAAAATTATTTTCTTTTGAAGAAGATAACCTTGAAATGAAACTGATAAAGTTAGCGTATTTAATCAAATACAACCAAATTTGCAATTCCTTATTCTATCTAATTCAGCTTTTCTATTAAATAATATTGTTATTCATAACTAAACATAGATTTAAGACTCTATCAATTACAAATTATGTTACCAAGTGTCTCTGGACCTACTTTTATAATGAGCAACGTAGGACTCGATATTTATCCCTTTAAATGTGTCGGTAAATTCTATAATTCGTATGTTTTCCAGGTTCCATACAAATACAAAAAATAACTTGCCTTGTGAATGCAATAAGACAAGAAACCTATTTGCTTCGCGTTACGATTGAATTTACGAGAAACACTCCTTGCGAAGATTGTGTCTATCCTTGCGAACGGTTGTTCAACAAGGAGTTGTCTGTTTATTTTTTCGTTTTACTCATTTCAGCCGCAAGCTTCAGCAAAAGAAGGTTGAAATTCAATTGTGTTTGGATTGGCTGACTTGTTTGTATTGGACAGACTCTAAAATTTCAAATACGGAATCGTAGCTCCGCTTTGTGTATGCTTGGTACCTTATATCAAATTGTATCATTGTTACGAACTTTATATTAGTCTAATTGTTTCTATTATCGTCTTAGTTATCGCAGACACCCAAAACCTCAAAACGACTTGGTAGGACCAATTTCTGAATTTTTTTGTTTAAATTTGTTTTCTAAAAATAAATAGCCACTAAATTGTGATAAACTATTTTTAAACTCACCTAGTCGGCCTAAAGAATATTTTACTGTGAAAGATAAAACAAAATTATAAAAGCAAAAACTGATGTATGACGTATTCACTGTTTGAACTTTCAAGGAGGTAATTAAAATGAGGAACGGTAATCATAGGAATAAAAACCATACAATCAAGACAGTGTTTAATATATTCGCAATATTCATACTTAATAATTACGTTATATGGCAGTGCCAAATGGTATTTTATACTCTATTTCACTTTTATCAATTAAATAAGTTTACTATTGCACATGATTCAAATGCATTTAAAACAAGTTTTAAACAAGTTTTTTAAAAAATAATGATAAAATTAACAACAACATAAAATATTGCCACATGTGTACATAAACGGGTGATGAAAATGTAGCGAAGCCATACATAAACATAATAATACTATAACTACTATCACATGGATTAAAAATACTTTGACTTACTAATCTTTAATGTCAAATTTACAAACCAAATTCACCCCCGTAATACGATTTAATACTATAGTTACTAAATTCACAACAGCCTATGCATTAATTTATTTTCTAAATTTAAACATCTCTTTGGTCACTCCAAAAACGCCTTTCTCTTTATAAATCGCTCACCTTAGTTATGATGAATTCTTAGTGTTAAGCCACGTATATTGGGCACAGGTCTTCTTAAATTACTTCGTAAAAACAATGTGACTAATTCTTACTAATTTGTAACGACTAGTTTACGACAGCGTATAAATATAAAAGACGTATTATACACAATGAAACAACAAAAGTGAAAATCAACACAGTTAGACCGTGGTTTACTTTATAGTCTTAATTAGATCACAGTATCTCGGTCTCTTGTAACGACCTCAAGCATTGACAATCATAGAAAACTCTCCGAAGCTCTGGTCTCCTCTCTATCTACAGCGGACACGATTTCGACACCTTCATCGTAATTATGCACTTTAGTTGTATTATTTACACAATAATGCTGGTCTGGATCACCATACTGGCTGTGGTAGAACTCCTCACGCATCATATGATTAAGGTTGGAGCATCTAAAGAAAAGAATCTCTTGGAACGGTTTTCTAAAATCTCTGTTAAGAGTTGCGTAGATGATAGGGTTAAGGAGACTGTTTATATAACCTAACCAAACGAAGAGTCCACTGACGGCGTCAGGGATAGCATCTTCCTCCACAAAAGGCCTCACTAGGGCGAGGACGAAGAAAGGCAGCCAACAGACGACGAACGCCGACATGATAATGCCGAGCGTCGTAGAGGCTTTTCTCTCTTTCGCCAACTGGAATCGCAGCTTCTTCTGATGCGGCGAATGTGACGGGTGCAGCAGATCTTTCGCAATGTGACTCTTGTGAGCGAAACTGGAGAGAGACGACCTGATTCTGTTGGCCGTTATCTTGTTGCTGCTCTCCGAGGACTGTCTCCGTCTATCTTTCACTTGGAGCGTTTTGTTGTTCTCTGGTGTTTGCCCCACGTGGGAAGTGGATCGGTTGATTGTGTGGATTGGCTTGGTCGGAGTCTTTGGCTGAGACAGCATTGGACACTGCGACTCGTTCGACTTGCGCTGCCCACTGAAGCATCTGCCTATTGTACTCTCAGTTTTTTCTACACTTATCTGAAACAATAGGAAGAAATTTGAACAATCCGTTGCCAATTCAGAAAGAACAGAAAATTTTGTTTTTTAAAGCAATTTTATAAAATTCATATTTTTCTTGAAATCTGTACCTAACAAGGACTGATATCAGCAATATAAAAACCCCTCACGTCGGCCCTGCCTTATTGCGTTAAAGATCTAACTCAGAGATATCAAATAGCTTAAATGAGTACGTAATGTCAAAATAATTCATTTAAATCTAGTCCTTAGACCCGGCAAGAATAGCGACTAGTTTTGAATTGTAATTTTTTGATATTAAGCACTAATTATCGTTATCTGACGTCTCTGAGTGCGGCAGTAAGAGTTCGGAATCAACCATCCGGTGACCGACGCTTAGCATACGTGCTTTAGCAGATTTGAGCTCTTTGGTCTGTTATGGCAGAATTAAAGGTATTTATTATTAGAATTCTAAATTCATAAAGTAGAACAAAATGACAGAACAGACCGCAGCGTTAACTGGCATGGCGAATTACTTTCAAGGTCATGAAATGTTACGTACATTAATTCCTACTTCTACATTATGTTAATATTCTTGAACTTTTTAAATAGCATACTCACAGTAGTGTTGGTACTCGCTGTCGAGCCTCTAGGCGGAGGTTGTGAAGGTTGGGTCCCCAGCAGTCGCGCTTCCGCAGCTCCACCGTTCTTGACATTGATCTCAAGATAGCAGTGAGTTTCTAGATGCGATTGGGCCCGCTTCTCATCCTTCACTATCTTCCTAGCCGCGCTAAATATCTTGTAGTAAACCACCATCATCACTGTCAACGGTATATAAAACGAACCAAGGGTTGCGTATATCTGATAAACCTTGTTTTGCGACACAGAACATGACGTCTCAGTCTTCTCGTTCCCCCATATCAACACCGGCGGTAGCGATATAAAAGCCGCACTCATCCAAACGATGAAAACACAAAAAAACATCCTTCTTGGCGTCCTTTTCACGCCATACTCCAAAGGCTTCGTGATGGCGTAGTATCTGTCAACTGATATCATGCACAGATTCAAAATACTAGCAGCGCAGGAGAGGACATCGCTCGATACCCAGAAGTCGCAAATAATAGGTCCAAAAGGCCACGTCCCCATCAAGTCGTATACCATTGCGAAAGGCATCACGATTATAGCGACACACAGATCGCTCACCGCCAACGAAACTATCAAATAGTTGCTGGGCCTCCTCAACTTTCTCACTAAGCAAACGGCGACGCAAACCAGAATGTTGCCAATGATTGTTCCAGAAATAAGTATGAGGAAGACAACGGAGAGCAGAATCGTGACTGGCGTCGAGTATTTGTTGTGCCTTATGTGAAGATGGCGGGAATGGTTAGAGTTGTCCTCGAAGAACGTCCAGTTGGTCGCGTTCAAATTGGCGTAGCTCAGTTCGGTGTTAGAATCATTGAGGTCTACTGAAGCGTCCGCAACGTTCGCCTGGAGTGACGCTAGCGACACCAGTATGAGAAGATGCGAAGATAAAGCAACAAAGTTGGGCAGTGAACAGTGGGAGTTAAGATTTTGAGTCGCCATACGAAACCCTGGCCTGGGCGACGTTTACTTCGTTCACGTTCTTGACGGTACCATACATTGGTTTTGATTTTATTCCTTTGCCCCTTCAGAACTGCACACGCTATGTTGTCACAAGAAAATAATGTTTCGCCGAGTCAGGTTTGGAATACGACCTCGTCGTGCAACTTTGTCGTTTTGATGTGGCGTGCTTGATTACTGTTGAGGTTCAGCTCTATTTGACATATCGCTTGGATTGACTTTTCAATGCCCAGCATAGCCATTGGAACTCGTGGTGGTAATTGGGTTATTCGTTCTTGTCGCTATAGAAATACCGTTGGGTTTAGCGTGCAGTGAATCTTTGGTGGGTTGTTTTGTTTTATTGCGCTCGGAAGCGGTCGGAGGGGCTGCTAGTCCAATATCCCGTCTGCAGATTGCTTCATTAGTATTATTGATTGCCGCAGAAACAGCTCCAATCTGAAAAGAAAAGAGACAAACTTGAGAAATTTGCATCACAATAGCCTGTACACAATTATCATTGTGCAATTTTGCGAGACAAAGAATTTTTATACACGCCTCTAACGATACACAATATCTTACAATTATCTTACAAATTACAAAATAAATGGAACAATAAGGTTTTGTTCACGAAAGCATGTTTTTCTCCTTAGCTGCCGCACGAATAAAAGATTTTTCTTCTTCTTGAAACACAAACATGTTTATTGGGAGTAATCATCGGTGTATGCGAGTTTCTTTTGTCCGAAATATTCGGTTCCCATTAAGGAAATTGCAATTACAGTATATTCGCAATAGGTACGCTATTTTTACCAATGTGCGCACTGAGCGTGTCCACTGGTTTCTTTTGTGCAGAAACAATGGAGAGTGAGCCATGACACACCTAGCACCACTTAGCGCGCGTAATACGTCATGGCAGATTCTGAGTTTCTTAATATGCCTCAGCAGTGGGAACTTAAAAAGGATAATTATATTGACAACTTTGATCGTGAAAGGAGTCTGCTATCGTTTAGTTGACAATCAGTTGGTAGTGCAGACTCAGATCGATTATAATCGTCATCATCTGCCTTATAGCCTGCCAGTTTATGGGGTCGGCGCAGTATATATTATGTCAACCATTAATATTAATCAGAAGTCATAAAGCCATCCAATCCCTTTTGATTCATATCATCCATCACACCGAAGGGGCGCTATTGATAAATGAACGTATAGAAAAGTGATGGGAGGGTCCATGCCGACAGACGGTTGTATGGTGAGAATTAATGGGATGATACCATTCCAATCTGTTACACTGCTCAAGGTTTATGGAGTAGGTTTTACCGCCGGCCGCTTTTTTGGGTATGCTGTTGTTGGCGGTTTGCCCTCCACCATTCGGGTGCCCTAAGGTGCTCATTTATCAGGCAATATTACTTAGTCGACTTTTACGACACCTATGGGATGAGTCTCTACGCCTACTCAGGTGCCATTTTGCTAGCGGGTTTAGTATCAGCTTTGGTATTGAATGCGTCGAGGTCATCGCTTTGTTGGCGGATCGGGGCGTGGGTGGGTTTTGGAGACCTATCATTACAAACTGAAACATACAGCGCACTCCTCCTCCCTTGAACACACAAGTTTTCTATATCTAACGTCTTGACGATTCATGAGTGTATTGTAATCATAGCATATTATGAATAAACGAATTTTGACTTGAATTTGTATCGGGGCTGGCATATACAACGTTATTTTTTCGCTCCCAGGCCATCATGGAAGACTATAGTTGCTGCTGATTTCTTAACTAGTAACTGCACCGGTGTTTGCTCACGTCCTATTTAAAGTCCATTAGTGTGTGGCACGTCATCGCCGTGTTCAATAGACGCAGCCCGCTTATTTCCTTCAATAGGAAATTCTTAGAGAGATTTCACACGAGGCGTAAAATATTCACTGGTTATTTATTACTCTGCAAGCTACCGATTCGTTGAGTCGCGAACCAATATACGAGTAAGTTATTGTACTTTATCTTCTTTCCCCTGCCCTGTTCCCAGTCTCTCTGGGGTCGGCGCAGTATGTTTCCTCTTCCAGTCAGACATCATCAAGCTATCCACTACCTTTTGATTCATATCATCCATCACACTAGAAAGGTGATGAATGAATATATATAGAAAAGAGACGGAACGAACCATGTCGAGAGACCGATGAACGGAGAGAGTGATTGGAATGACAATATTCCAATCCATAGTCCTCAAGGTTTTGGCTTAGGCTTAAAGCCGGCCACCCGCCCGGCACCAACCCTCTTTGGGAAAAAGCTATTGTACTTAATAAAATGAGAAAATACTGAAATAAATAAATGTATATGTCGTGGCCAAATCGTAGAATTGATCACTTCATGATGTGGCCGACCATTTCATGAAATGGTGGCATTTCATGAAATGGCCAACTCTAACTGACCATATCATGATAATGGTCTGGCCAGATCAATGAATAAACAACGTTTAACGATATGAACAGCTAAACGCATGGTTATTTCATGATATGGCCAAACATTATTAATCATATCGTAAAATAGTAACATTAACCACCGTTAGAGGCGCTTATTTCGATTTGTTTTTGTGATGCATCATGGCGGCGGACAAATAACCTAATAAACAAACTATTAGTAATGTTGTAATGGAAGATAAAAGTGAATTGAAAGTTCGTTACAACACCAAATTATTAGAATTTTACGTTTTAAGATACTCAAAAAACGAGCGCCACGTTAAAATACTTAACATTAACTACATTAATGATATGGCCAAACGTGGATGGACATATCATCAAACGTTGACGTTTCAACGATATGGTCAGTTTTAGCTGGCCACTTCATGAAATGCAACCATTTCATGAAATGGTCGGCCACATCACGAAGTGATCAATTTTACGATTTGGCCACGACATATACAAACTCAATGGAAAGGACCAAAGATGGCTAAGTACAAAAATTGAATGCTAAATGCTCAAGGTGATGGGTTAAGTTATACAGCTAGACACTACCATCTTACCAAAATCTGTCGCCGTAGTAGTAATGTTAACAGCATTATTGCGTTCCGGCAATTTGTGATAAGATAGCCAGCTCCTCTGTAGTTGAGGATTCCAGGTGAAGCTCGATTTCATCTTACGCCACCATCGGCACTTATCGTCAGGTGAGATGAAGGTTAAGAGCTTCCCTGTCTATCATAAAAAAGCAAGAGCAACGATTCCTCCACACGTAATACGACTATTGTTATCCCAATGTCGAGTAAACTGTATTTTATTTATGGCATCTGTCTTTACCAACTCCACGTTGGCAAACTAGTATAAATAAATCATATCAGTCTACGTCTTCTACCCTGATATGTGTCTACGGCGAAAGCTAATTTGTGCAATCAAATTTCAGTCCTATCACATTACACACAAGTGCAAAATGAATTGGGACCTTTTGACAGTCACCTGACGACCGCTGTACGTGAAGCGCGTCAGGACCCGAAATTAACAGATCATCTCAACATGTTTGATTTGATGTGCTAAATTGATTATGTTTGTAGTATTAGACACATACAATTTTCTTTCTTGACTTACAGTTTTCATACACAGAGGCACACAAAGGCGTTTGAAAAAGCAATTAATACATACCAAAAAACATAAATCACGCCCTTTCCCCCCTAAAAGGGAAAGCAAAGGTGCTTAAACACTCACGCTTCGCTAGATTACTTCAGTAGGCCTATTCCCTAACTTTTTTTGACAGTTGAAAGTGATGATCACCGAACTATTTACGTATCCATTACTACTTTTCTATAATGCTATTGTGACACTTGTCCTGTGATAACAGCAATGTTTTAGTAAATAGTTCGGTGATAATCACTTTCAACTATCAAAAAAAAGTTAGGGAATAGGCCTACAGGTCCCATAGGCGGCGAGTCTATCACGATTTACTGGGAACTTAAATCGCACGGGTTTGCAATTGCGATCATCTTGACAATTCGTAGTGAATTCTAATCATACTTTAGAAGAATATACAATTTTTTATTTTGAATAATGCTCAAAATACTTTTTCTCTACCAGGATTTGACGCCGGGACCGATCTGAGCATTCCACCTAACTGACCAGGAGGCCTACCGCCTAACTCGATTGTTGATGATAGCTTTTAAGCAATGCATTGCTTACGGCTATCAATTTAGCTAGCAACCATCTTGAATATTTAGGCGGTACGGATTTTCTTCCAAATTCATACAAAATCATTCGGTGATCATTCGTTCAAAGCTATCGCTGATAGTTTAGGTACATTTAGTGCGAAATTACAGCATGACGTCATAAACTATAGCTTTTGCTTTAGCAATCGAGTCAGGCGGTAGGCCCCCTGGCCATCAAAATATTATAAAGATATCACGCCTGCATAATCCGCAGGGAAAGACATACAATAAACAAATGTATTAATACATAAATAAAGCCCATTATCCCAAATTGATTCTACGAGGAGCTTCCTAAACATATTATTCGTTCAAGGTCCTCCTTGGTGCAATGTGATAAGCACTTTATTTTCCGATGATTGGATACGACGAAGACAATTTCGATACACACTTGATTATGACTGTGAGATTGTTGTTATTAGAGAATGAATGCTGTATTGCGAGGACTTCAGGGAGCTAGTCCGTTGTGAGACGTCAATAAGTCTCATTACTCATCGCTGTCTTTGTTGTGCTGCTGGGAGACTTTTTTATTGTAGAATATAATATACCAAATTAAACAAACTTAATACAAAATCGAAGCTAAACTATATATTTTTTTTTGTGTAATGACATAAATCTTAAAAGTCAAAAAATACATTTTCTACAAAATTCACAATAGCACACAAAAAAGGTTTTTGTGTGAGTGAGGTTTCCTAACGGTATGTATGGTGGTATGGGTGGTGCCGATTTTATTCTGCTGTTACCATCACCATGCATCTATTTATAATATACAATATAGTTGACGAAATTGTGTTAATACATCTTCCTACTCATCATCATCATCATCACCAGCCCTTTAATGTCCCCACTGCTGGGGAACGGGCCTTCCCTATGGATGGAAGAATATAGGGAGATTGGGACATAGCCCACCATGCTGGCCAGCGCGGGTTGGTGGGTACTAACGACTAACGGCTTAACGTGCCTTCCGAAGCACAGAGGAACTGGAGATAATAAATTTTTGGTCACCCATCCAATGACCGGCCTTAGCGAAATTGCTTAGTTTACGCAATCGCAGGCCAAGCGCGCTGTGCCACTGTGCTAGCGAGCAAATCAAATCAAAATAAAAAATTCGCTTATTCATATCTGGTACGATTACAATACACTCATGAATCGTCAAGACAAGAAATTTATGCCATCCGTTCGCAAACTACCAGGAGGCCCTGTCCTGGGAAGAACGAGCAAGAAACTCAGTCAGGTTTTTTCCTCCCTTTACATAAAAGTAATTTAAATTAATTAATAATTTAGAAATTGAAGGATGTCAATAACTTACAACGTCAAGTAATAGTATGCCAATAAAGATACAAATTCTGAAGCTCCTCCATCTTCCTACTATTTATTGGAAAGATGAATATATGACTGTAAACGATGTTTAAGATATTTTGATCTT